>LR994579.1:20000-1220000 GCA_905187575.2 Celastrina argiolus | reverse complement strand
GGGTTCCGGGTTCCCGCGTTGCGGGTTCCGGGTTCCCGAGTTAGGGGTTGTTTTTTTTAGTTGAATTTCATCATAAACTGTTTTTATGCTCAACGAAGTGGGCAAGGGTCAGCTAGTGTATCTATAATATTAATGAGGGATAATACTTTAAGGTGAGTATTGGTCCCGTATGTTGAGTTTACTGTGAAAGTACCAGCTCTGATATACGTACTTTTTTTTAAATTATTGTATGGCAAAATTTATGATGTTGGGGCACATGCATGGGGTCTGCTACATGCATTGATAATAAACAGGATGTTTTATGGTTTATATATTAAGCCGAATATAGTGTGAAGAGAACGACTCGTAGAGCATTTTTTGGCACCTCCTATAAATTACTTAATGTAAATGAAAAAGGTCAAAATGTTATCATTATCGTCAATCGATAAAGTCCTTTTTTTACAATAAAAAAATCAATGGTCTAAAATGACCACAAGGAGTGAATCTTACTATATCTTATATATAAAAAAGAATCGCTGTTCGTTAGTCTCGCTAAAACTCGAGAACGGCTGAACCGATTTGGATATTTTTGGTGTTGAAATGTTTGTAGAAGTCCAAGGAAGGTTTACAACGTTCTTTGCTCAACGAAGTGGGCATGGGTCAGGTAGTATTATTATAAAACTAAGTCCTCTACCGCGTTTGTCAGTATGTATGTTCGCGAAAAACTCAAAGAATAATGCACTGATCTTCGTACTGTTTTCGCTAATGGATAAAGTAGTTTGCAGGAAAGGTTTTAGTGTAATGATTGGACCCGGTAGATGTGCGTAAACTTCATTTTAAGGAGGTACACAGTTCACCGGGACAGCTAGTTAATATATAATCTTACCGGGGCTCGTTGGCTCCTAGTATATATGTCGCAGTCATCTTATTGAATCTGGTTATTTAATTGAATCACTAGGCGGTTATAAAATGGCGTCAAAGAGCTCGTACAGATAGCACAGTGTTGATATATTTTTTGATTAATTTACTTTAATGTTCGTTTTATTTGTACTCATTCGGAAATTTTAAAGTTTAAAACTAAAATATTAAATGGCCTGTCCTAGTCTCGGATTGTAAAATTTGTTGGTAAAAACAGGATTAAATGAAAGCGCTACTCATTCAATTAAATAGCGGATTCAATCAGATGACTGCGACATATACACACGAGCGCACTGGTCGTTGACTTATGGTCTGTCCATTGAAACTCATCTATTTTGTGACTTTTACGGAGATATTTAGTCGTGATTTGTCGCGTTACGGCAAGTAATTGATTAGGTGCTAAAACAAAAAATGCTCTACGCGTCATTCTCTATACACTATATTCGGTTTGATGTTTATAAAAATGCTGTATTTAACAACATAGATCCATGCCTATGTGTGTACTCTCACACATTGGCTTACTGGTTGCGGTTTTTCCCGGGATATGGCTAGATAATTATAATAAATTAAATTGTCTATTGTGGATTTTAGCAAAGTACCACCTGATTCAATTAACTAATTACACATAGTCTACTTTTACGTAATTAAATTTACTGTACGAACAAAGTGGCGGACTACCGCTAGTAATGTACAAAATCCTGTACAAGTTTAAATATTTCACGTTTTTATTCCCGCACCAGAATTTGATTAAAGAGCAACGATTTAATTCTCGATACAGATAGGGTGAGCTCACACTGTGAAACGACGCAGAACATTTTCAAGATAGCGATTAAATGGCCCCGTGATAAGTATTCAAAGAACTTCAGAAATATATATAAGACACTTAATTCAATTACAATAAAACTTCCATTTGTTTCTCTGTAAATAAAGTATGTAATCTTATTCATCGAGTAGGTTACACAATCATAATACAATCTTTACATAACTAAAATAACCTTACCTGTAAATAAAGAAACGACAATAAAAGTTTATTGTTATCATCTCTCGATTAACACATCTTAATAAACTATAACTATGAAATTAAATATCTTAAATAATAACAGAATGTCAGACGCGACATGTCACGTAAAGCGTGGGGTGCGCGCGCATATTAAAATTAAAGAAACCATTTTCTTTACATATATTTAATTCTTTTAAACTATACATATACTCGTACTAGTGGACCTGTGCCTACTACGTTGAGCATAGAAACAGTTTGTTATGAAACGTTTAAACCTTCCCGGGACTTTGACGAATATTTCAAGACTAAAACTAGCCGGATCGGTTAAGCCGTTCTCGAGTTTTAGCGAGACTAACGAACGGCAATGCATTTTTATATATCTACATAAGAAAGAGATAAGATTTTATTGTATCATACACAAATTTAATCATAACATCCATGATCCAGGAACGCAGGTATTATTTTGTTTCTTCGGCGGGATTCAAACTCGCGAAGTCCAGTTTAAGCGACTCGCTCAACCACTGCGTTACAGAGGTTGTCAATTTAAACTTTATTTACCACACAAAAATATACGTTTTATTGCAAGGGCGGTGAACGCAGCCTGGCGCAGCTCAAAATTCACTCTTGCAACGAAATTTGTATTTTCTTGAGCATCTAATTAATAAAGATCAATTTCAAAATGGCTGTCTTAAATACCTGTGTATTAATTTATTATTCCTTAGCTATCCATTTAAAAACGTATTCACGTCAATAATTTCGCCGCTCTAGATTGTTTCGGTGTAATCTGACCCTTATTACTTGGCCGAGCAGGTTTCATGAAATCCAATCCGATTCATCTTAATATTTGCTCAGAGGAAATTTATCTTTTTCCAGCAAAGAAAATTCTATGTATCTGTTATATATTTAAAACTATTTATAAGCTTCTACAATATGCTTCTAAGTAAACCTATGAATAGATTAACGTTTCAAATTCAAAGCTAGCTCCTACTGACACTCTTTTTCAGCTGCTTGTTCCAAGAAATTGAAAATATGATTATTACTGCATAAGACAAACACACACATACGATTTTTAATTGTTACATATTGTAACTATTATGATTTTTTTACTTTGTTCTAGAAGTTCGGAGTAATATGGCATTTAATAATATGGTATAATATTTTATTCACAATATTATTAAACTTTGTCCTGCATGCAGGATAGACGTTGTATGTTAGGAGGATCTAGCACCATACCAGGCAATGTCTATGAAACAGTGTACTTTTAATAATAGCTCCCCTCACCGATTTCGATGTCGGTAGCCGATTTCATTGAAACCAGGCCACGTACGTAGGAGTTATTTTATAGTGCCCACGTGTGTGCGCAACACACAAAGACACTCTCTCTTCTTTTTACTCTCATAACGCAGTGGGACGGTAAACCGACACGACTGGCGGGAGATCAGGTGCAGGACCGACTTTTTACATGCCCATCCGACGCATGGATCATCTTTCTTGTCAGACAATCAGGTGATCAGCCTGCATTGTCCTAACCAAACTTGAAAACAACATTATTTGTTGTTCCAACGCGGGAATCGAGCCCACGACCTCCGGGTCGAGAGCGAAGCTCTGAACCACTAGACCACGGAGGCGATGTAGTGAGTGTACTTTTATACCAGCAAATAGTAGTTCTTAGTTGCAACGTCCGTTGTTAAATTTAAAAATAAGTACAAAAGTGTAATTTCCGTCAGCCAATCACAACAATATCCCGAGGCAATGTATCCTCGTAACATAATATTTGCCATTAAAAAGCACCTAGCAATATCGCCTGTCAAACATCCTATAAAACAGGCCGTGTTTCACCAAGCAATGTTAAAGTTAACACCAAGTTAAAATACCATGCCTTCTCATTCATTGACAGGAAATACGAGAGGGATAACATAATATTTAACATGGCGTTATCTTTAACATTGCTTGGTGAACCACGCCCTTAAAGTGTATGTTGTGATTATTTTTAACCCCCGACAGAAACAGAAGTTTGACGTGTCTCTATTACTCTGTATATATGTGCTGGCATTGTAACTTAAAAACCAATTATAATTTAGTTTTTTTGCTTGATATGACCATTATTATTAGTTTTCGCAATCCATCATAATCAGTTTGTTCACTGCTTGATGATTCGGGGCTTACTAAAATATACAGGGTGTAGAGTTAACAGTTATAATACGATTTGTTTAAATAATTTTGGAATATGATTATAGTACCTTGTCTAATTCCTATAAATTTATATCTTTTACCTTTTTTTTTAAAAAAAATCTTGCGACTAAAAATATTAAAGTAAAGTACATTTTTTTTCAACAAAAAAAAATAGAAAGAGAAAAGGTAACCCTACCTTAATTACTTATATCTATTATAATAATTTCGACATATTATAATTACCCAATTATAATATGTCGAAATTATTATAATAGATATAAGTAATTAAGTAGTAGGAAGGGGTTGATGGATCTGCCCAGTGCGTTGGCGCTCGAACAAAAGGTCGCGGGTTCGAATCCCGCCGAGGGAACAAAAAGTTTTCAATGTTCCTGGGTCATGGATGTGTATTAAATTTGTGTATAATATAATAAAAATCTTAAATATGTGTATAGTATAAAAGTATTAAATATATTTCCGTTGTCTGGTACCTGTAACACAAGTTCTTCGGATACTTAGCACAGGGCCAGATTGACGTGGTGTGAAGCGTCCATAGATATTTATAAAAAAAAAAAAACTATAAATCAACAAATGAAAGCATTATATTTCTTTGATGCGCGGTAATTAAGTGACACGAGGCAATTACAGTGTACTAATTAGCAATATAGTCCTGTCCTTGTATTATATAGGATTTTATTGTATTTCATTTGATGAATATAATATACTTTTTAAATAATCGTTAATAGTTTACATTTTATTGTATATTAAAAAAACAGAGTTGTCTATTTTACAAGCTTCGATTTAGTTTCTCACGCCGGTTCTTCTCGCCGGGTTAGTCCCCAAACCGTTGGTAGGTCATCATGTAGGACAATTATTATTCTAAATTGTTAGTATCCAAACTATTTGGATTTTTTTTATTTTATTTATTTATACATCATGCACATTTTGTACATAGGCGGACTTAACGCCTTATGGCATTATCTACCAGTCAACCTTTAGGTGATTTAGAGATTTTTTTTCCTTTCTTTCTTTTAACCGTCGATAAAGTTCAAGAGAAATTGCGTAATTCTTGCGATTGCTTTGCTTTTGCAAGACATACGTAATAATATCAAATCTTGCAAGTTAAATTTAAGCCACTTCCCGGTCACCAATACTGTATGCATATGCAAATTGGATGACATTGCAATATTGACATGGAGCTGATCCGATTAGGGTAGATGACCATAGGGGACTCCTTGGTAAAAAAACGATAGAGCTATCGAGTTTGAACTCGTTTGATTCGGCTCAATGAGTACTTTAGTGCGAGATGGTAACCAGGGTCTGATGATGAAGGCCATAGGACATCAGAAAAGCTCTTTTTCTTTCAACTCATTCATACAGGCTATAATATTAAAAAGTCATAATACTATAGGGTATGTATGGGTCCCGTATAAAACTGATAAAGTACTAGCGCTGAAAGATGTAATTTTTTTAATTAATATAATATCCAGATCTGTGGCGTAAAGCACACGTTCGTCCGTTATCCAAAATTCCCAACCCATCCCTACCTTCCCACTTTCGTCATATTTCTATTCTACCTTTCCTTTCCAAAGTTCTCGAGGCATGTGTCTACAAACAGCTGTCCAGCTTTGTATTCCAAAACCAAATTCTCTCACCACTCCAATCTGGTTTCAGGCCTGGACACAGTACCACCTCTGCCTTATTAAAAATTACTAGTGATGTGAGAGCTGGCATGGAGGAATCAAAGATCACTGTGTTAGTTTTGGTGGACTTCTCCAGTGCTTTTAATAATGTCGATCATGACATTCTAACAGCAATCCTTTCTCATTTGTTGCTTTCTCCCGAAACATTAAAGTGGTTCGACTCCTATCTTCGTGGACGCCAACAATGTGTTAAGGTAGATCAGTCGTCTTCTGGATGGTTGGATCTCATAGCTGGTGTACCTCAGGGTGGCATTCTCTCTCCACTTCTTTTCTCTCTGTACATAAATTTCATCTGCCTTGTGCTTTGCTGTTCGTTTCACCTGTATGCCGATGATCTGCAGATTTATGCCCAAGAAACAGTGGAAAATCTGTCTAAAGCAATTAGAGACATAAATCGTGACCTTGAAGCGATAACTGCGTGGTCTACTAGGTTTGGGTTGCAGGTAACTCCGAATAAATGTAAGGCTATTTTGATCGGTAGTCCGCGGTTACTGGGCCGAGTTAATTATGGAGCCCTTCCACCTGTTACCTTTGACGGCTGTACTATCCCATTTAGCTCTAGTATTAAAGATCTTGGGTTACATATTGATAAACACCTCGATTGGCGCGCCCAGATTGCTAATACTAGTCGAAATGTAACCTGTTCCTTGCGTGCTCTATATCGTCTAAAAAAATTTCTGCCTACGAATGTGAAGTTGTTGTTGGTCCAATAATTAATATTTCCGATATTTGACTACGGCGATGTATGTTGCTTTGACCTCAGCGCAGACCTCCTCAACAAACTTGATCGTCTTCTAAATAATTGTATCAGGTTTATATTTAATCTTCGCAAGTATGATCATATCTCCTACTATCGGACTAAGCTACAGTGGCTACCAATCCGCCAACGTCGATCGCTACGGGCGGTATGTATGTTGTATTCCATTGTCCAATCACCCAATGCTCCCCTCTATTTAACTCCCCACTTTAAATTTCTTTGCAACTCTCACAGTAAAGACCTTCGTTCTACCAACAATTTACTTCTTCTTTGTCCTCAACACAATTCTAGTCTAGTACATTCCTCTTTTCATCTTTTCATATTCAATCCATCCTTCTCTGGAATGCCCTTCCCCAGGAAATTAGAATGTCTCCATCTAGGAATATTTTTAAAAGTAGAGTTCGCCAATTATACTTAAGTTTGTTGGCTGAATAAGGTCTATTATTTCAAATCTTGTTGACGTTTCGGTGTATTACTAAAGATAATTATATCTATTTATGACTGTATTTACAATGGTTATAATGTGTATGGTATATAGTATATTACCTATATAATGTATAGTATTATGTATATTAGATATGTATTACCTGTACCATATAATATGTATTATAATATACTTATATATTATATTTATTTAATATTATTTTTTGGTTTTGTATTCAATTTCTGTAATTTAAAGAATTGCGCCTACTCACACTATCTCCCCATCACCCTAAGGTTGGCTGGTAGAGAATGCCATAAGGCATTAAGCCCGCCTTTGTAAAATGCATAAAGTGTTGTAAAAATAAAAAAAATAAAAAAATATGAGAAAGGTCAGGTCCTGATGTCACTGCGACTTTAGAGTACCGTTCCTACCAGTACCTTCGCTTTAGAGTACCGTTCCCATTGACACAGTTCACAGAACCATTCAACACGAGTCCAATTATACAGGTTTCATACATTTTTATTAAAAAAATACATGTTTACGTTTGTTAGTAGGGCCCACTAAGTCCCTTTTACTAGGGAGTCGCTGTAAGTCCCTTCACTAGGGCCGGGCCCAGTCGAGTCGTTTAACAAAATGGCCGCTTTTATCACAGTCGGCCGGCAGTTCGTCGCTCGGTCTATTTCCCGCCAAACCGACGCTATTCTGAATATCCTTTCTCTACGAAATTAAATAAAACCAGCTCTCGGAGGAAGTATAAAATGTAATGCTCTCTTGTCTCATTTGTTCCAGTGCAATTGAGCTGTACGACTAATGTGTTTTGATTAAAATATGTTTGTTTATTTTTAACCGAATTCTAAAAACGGAGGTTCTCAATGCGGCCGGTTTTTTTAATGTATGTACACCGATTACTCTGAGGTTAATGATCTGATTTTGGTGATTCTTTTTTTATTCGACGCAGAATATCTGCCATTTGGTCCCATAAAAAATTACATAGTTTGGCGCTGTGCTTTTTATTTTATATATATTTCACCAAAATTTTTAACGAATCAAAACTTGTCGGTACATATTTTATGTCGATGACTTATGTATGTAGTTTCAGTGCGGCTAATTTGGGAGTTTTTCACCTTCGCCATCATAATTGACTCTCGACACAGAAAGGAGGTTTAAAATATATTATGGTGTCTGACAGTCTGTCTGTAGCATCGTAGCTACAAAACGAATTTATCTTTCACTTTGACCTAGAGACACTAAAAAGTAAAAAATAAAAAATTAACTACGTTGACAAAACCGACTTCAACAACTAAAAAGCAAAAGTCTTACTTTTGACTTTCATGTTTCTATGAGAAATGCCCCAACATCATAAATTTAAAAAAAAGTAACAGTTTCAGTGCTAGTAATTTCACAGTATTATCACTCATTAACATCAGCCTGTACAATAAATCTATTCTAATTGTGAAAATGTATTTTTATATTTTTTTACCGTTTAATATTTTTTGTCGCAAGAATAACAAAAAAAAACTCATTTTTTTTGTAAGTAACAATATTTCTAGAATGTGAAAAGGTAGTATAATCATATCCCAAAGTTATTATAACTAGTCCTTTTACACCCTGTACATACAAAAATTAAGTATAAATACATCTACTTACAGGTAGGACGTAACTCGCCATAAATCTTTAACATGATCGTACAGTGATAGTGTTATTTCAAATTGGGTAAGTTTCAATAGAAATCTCGAGCAGGGACCTTACCTTACTCTCCAAACTGCAAGCTTACTCCCGACACAATCGAGAATCGAATCAGCTCGATCTCAGCGGCTTTGATTATTTTACTTGGTAGATTCTTTTGAAACTAACCAGGATAGAGAAAATCGTTAGATCATAACTTTCTGTACTCCCGACCATATCAATCGACTAAGAATCAAATAAACAAACGTCAATTCATGCGGAAGTACGCCGCATGATCGAATATGAATCACAATTTAATCAGTTTGGAGAGTAATTTATATAAGTAAAGATTCGAGTCCCGATTAAATTTTGTTTATTTTGATTCTCAATCGATTGATATGGTCGGTATAAAAAGTTAACTAACGATTTTCTTTATCCTGGTTAGTTTAAAGTAATCCGCCAAATAAAATACCAAAAGCCGTTGATATGAAACTGATTCGATTCTCGATTGTGTCGGGAGTAGGGCTGCAGATCCAAAGTTCGCCGGCGGATTTTGTGCGAATTTTACAAAGTTACAGATAATAAAACCTTAGCGGGTTTTTATTAGCGGCCTATAACTTTGATGACGCGCTGAAGAGCTTTACGGATCTCGGAACCCACAAATACACTCTTATACTGTCGGAAACTAATAAAATATGGTTTATTACAACTTCATTGTTCGATTCAGTAAAAAAACCCGGCCAAGTGCGAGTCGGCGCGAGAGTTCCGTACGAATGTTATATCGTCCCCGAAGAACGAAAACTCACCAGATAGCTTTTTGGTCATTTTGTGCTACGAGCGTTTAAAGTTTTAATATATTGAAAAAAATCTAGCAGATTTGTGGTAATAGATATAAACTTTTTTATTTATGCCATTGCTTAGATGGTGTACCAGAGTTACTTAAGCAATAATTTAAATGATTTTAAATTATTTATTTTAATAGATGTTCCATAAAAACCGATTTAGTTAGTTTTCGCATGAAGTATTTTTGTCCTAAGCGCAATTTTATTGCCTGTTAAATGTATTTAGTGATATTTCGCATTAAAACTAATGTAACATAAAAAAAAGAGATTAAAAAGCTATAACCCGACTTCGCAAAAAATGGGTCTCAAAAGGCTGAAACAAGAAAATAATTCAATTTGAAATCCTAACATGATCTACATAGGTACAAAAATGGTCAAGGTAGACCCGTGGTAGCACCCGCTATTGGCATCGAGCCTTGAATTTTTTTTCTACCGTATTTCGGTGTGATCTAATGCTTAGATTTTAATTTTCTTGTTTCAGCCTTTTTAGACCCATTTTTTGCGAAGTCGGGTTATAGTTTTTTAATCTCTTTTTTTATTTAATATTTTTCTGTTTCCACATCAAATATTATAATAATTATTATATTTTTATTTAATTGTCCATTACATACAAAGTATCAACTCCTAGATACTACTTGTACGACCGCATTTTAAACCTTTATTTTGAATTTAACAATTAAACATAATTAATAATAAAAAAATAAATACATATTCGTAATGTGCTTGCCAAGACCTATCGTTTGATACCAAACACGAGACAAATATCTTAATAATTTTTTTTTTGAGATAGTTTTTGAGGTATAATTTCAAAGTCCAAAATTTTTCAAAAAATTTTATAACTTAAATGTTACTCGCGGCATTATTACGAATCGATTGACACCTCAGTCATCAAAATTGGACCAGTAGTTTAGCCGCTACGAGGGAACATACATACATACATACATAGACTGCCAATATCATTACCCTTCCTTTTGGCTTCGCTGAAGTCGGGTAAAAAGGGAACATGTTACACTTGGTGAAAAGATAAAATTTACTTTTATTAATAACAAAATAAAGTAATGTATTGACACTACTTAGTTTTTTTTTTATTTATAGAATTAATAAAATTAAAATATTGTTTTGAAACATACAATGTTATGTTATAATGGACAATAGTGAAATTATGTACTAAAAACAAAATAGAGGCACCATGTTTTAAGGCTTTAAGTAAAAAGTTTTAATTTATATTATTTTTAGTGTAGATATGTAACGTGCAGCGTATACAGATATGCACATACGCATTTGTATGCATGTGTAAAGTAGCCTGTAGTGTCAGGTGCCCCGCTTTGTCTTTAAGACTAATTTTACTGTCCAGTTATAATTTAGTATCCGTAAGGGTATGTTGCCCTGCCGGCACCTATGTACCAATACCTATGTAATATGTATACGTGATAATATATTATGAAGTCCGAAGTGTAACTTTTATTTAACGACCACAAATAGGGCACACCCTTACAGATATATTAAGGTAAGAGGCATAGAAATAATTATAACATAATCAGCAATAAAAATTGTTTATTTAACTTTAAAAAACACACCGAAAATACATTTTAATGACATTCAATTGTTGATGTATTCGCTTATATGAGCTCCTGACGACTGTTCATTCGGATTTAATTTTCTTTTAGGTTTCTTTTAAATTGCTTTTTCACTAAATAAGATAGTTAGATAAACATAATAGGCTGCTGCTGCTGTCACAGCGCCATCATCCAGAATTACCAGCGCAGTTTTGCCGATTAAGCTAATTCAAATCCACACCATAACACTTGTACCCTCGAGCCGATCAATTTAATGGATGCTTCCGTATGGATCCATATAATGTTCGGACTGTCTGGACAACATACTATGAACAGTACAAATAAAATACCGAAAACCGTTGAGATCCAACTGATTCGCTTCTCAATTGTGTCGGGAGTAACTCGTAGGCGCACCTTTATTCCGTTGCCTAATGAACCCGTGTAAGTTTTAGCTAAACAACGTATGTTTAGAACCTTTGCCATCTTCAAGTCGATCGCGTATAGTTTGATCACTCACTCGTGTACCAGCAGATAACCGCAGTCGTGTTTCTAGAGCCCGTGTGGTTACAGTGCGCTTTTGCGGCGTCGCGGCGCTGGGCGTCGGCAAGCGTCGCGGCGTTGGCAAGGGTCGCGACGCTGGGCGTCGGCAGGCGTCGTGGCGCTAGGCGTCGGCAAGCGTCGCGACGCTGGGTCGTCGGCAGGCGTCGCGACGCTGGGCGTCGTGGCGCTGGGCGTCGGCAGGCGTCGCGACACTGGGCGTCGGCAGGCGTCGCGGCACTGGGCGTTGGCAGGCGTCGCAGCGCTGGGTGTAGCGGCGCTGGGCGTCGCGGCGCTGGGCGTCGGCAGGCGTCGCGACGCTGGGTCGTCGGCAGGCGTCGCGACGCTGGGCGTCGTGGCGCTGGGCGTCGGCAGGCGTCGCGACACTGGGCGTCGGCAGGCGTCGCGGCACTGGGCGTCGGCAGGCGTCGCAGCGCTGGGTGTCGCGGCGCTGGGCGTCGGCAGGCGTCGCGGCGCTGGGCGTCGCGGCGCTGGGCGTCGCGACGCTGGGCGTCGTGGCGCTGGGCGTCGGCAGGCGTCGCGACACTGGGCGTCGGCAGGCGTCGCGGTACTGGGCGTCGGCAGGCGTCGCAGCGCTGGGTGTCGCGGTACTGGGCGTCGGCAGGCGTCGCAGCGCTGGGTGTCGCGGCGCTGGGCGTCGGCAGGCGTCGCGGCGCTGGGTGTCGCGGCGCTGGGTGTCGGCAGGCGTCGCGACGCTGGGCGTCGGCAGGCGTCGCGACGCTGGGCGTCGGCAGGCGTCGCGGCACTGGGCGTCGGCAGGCGTCGCGGCGCTGGGTGTCGCGGCGCTGGGTGTCGGCAGGCGTCGCGACGCTGGGCGTCAGCAGGCGCTGGGTGTTGGCAGGCGTCGCGACGCTGGGTCGTTGGCAGGCGTCGCGACGCTGGGCGTCGCGGCGCTGGGCGTCGGCAGGCGTCGCGGCACTGGGCGTCGGCAGGCGTCGCAGCGCTGGGTGTCGCGGCGCTGGGCGTCGGCAGGCGTCGCGGCACTGGGCGTCGGCAGGCGTCGCGGTGCTGGGTGTCGCGGCGCTGGGTGTCGGCAGGCGTCGCGACGCTGGGCGTCGGCAGGCGTCGGCAGGCGTCGCGACGCTGGGCGTCGGTAGGTTGTTTGGTTTTGTTAAAAAGCAAAAAAATTTTTTTTGCTTTTTAACATTTTTTTTGTCGCTAGAAAACCGAAACGGCAAAAAACATTTTTTTTTAATTTTTGTAAAAGAAATATTTGAAAAAAAACATCTCTAGAATGAATAAATAATCATATCCCAAAGTTATAATAACTGTTCTTTTTACACCAATTATACTACTACCATACCCAATTTCATCAAAATCTGTTCAGTTGTTTATGCAAGAGTAACAAACATTCACACACTCACTCACAAACTTTCGCCTCTATATTATTATTAGTGAGATATATTAAACATATTATGTGATACACATTAACACATATAAATAAACATGTTTGTAGTTACAAAATCGATCACTGTCCGTTAGTTCCGTCAAATCTATGAAAATATTGATTTTTTTGACGTGTCTGCAACACTTGATCCACTGGAAAGATTTTTAAAAATTCATTCCTTAGGAGGGTTAAATCGAGGCGCGACAAAAGCTAGTTAATCATAGCTTATTACAGACGCAATTAAGTTGATTTGAAAAAATAATTTATACCCTTCAGTTCAATAGTTTCAGAGACAAAGGCAGGTTAATTACACGAAGTCATGAGTCATGAGTCATGACTCACGCGTCAAAGTACTCACGGGCGATGGGAATAACAAAAACCCTATTAACCACTAGACCACGACACTTTAAATACAACTCACTATATAACCTTACACTTAGGTTAGGTTTATTTTGTGATGGTATTCAATGAACATTGTAACAAGCACGCTCCTAAAATGTACTTTACCTACTATAGAGTCTGACATAACTCACTATACAGCTTCAAAGTCTCGAGGCCTACACTTAGTTTTTGCGCTATCACGAGCGATGCCATCAAGATGAGCCGGGTCTATTCAGCCGAAATAGCACTTAGTGTGCGCTGATGAGGCCCGTTGTGTCCCCGCTAAGCCTTTTCAACATCCGTCAATTACTTTTTACGGAGCCGACGGCAGACTTTGATGAACATGTCGAATTTTAAAAGCATTTGGGTTAAAGGCATGCTGCATCACCGAATAAAATAGTGAAGACTGAACTTTACAAAAAATATTGTGCGTTGGACCACACGGTTGAAGTGTAATTTCTCTAGCTCTTTCTACAATGTTTTAAATAAATGAGTGCAATATTTGTAGCGACTCACTTAAGCTGGAGGTCGCGGGTTTGAATCCCACCGAGAGATTACAATGTTCCAGGTCCACGGATGTGTATTAATATACTAAAAATCTTCAATAATATTATTATAAGCGTACATAGATATGTGTATACTAAAAATCTTAAATAACATTATTATAAGAAGACTCTTATAGGTAGACACCTATATAGATATTGTCGAAGTTTTACTCAGAGAGATGAAATTCATATTGAATACAGGTTGCGGAATACTCAGTGAGCAAGTTCAACTCGAGCTTGGCCGATTTTTATAATTAATAATAATTAAAAAGAAGATTTTTTAACTTTCGGTAGAACAAATAGTTCGATAGCGTATCCCCCACTGAGATTCGTTACACCGAATTTCCCGGTCACAAAACACAAATCAATTTAGAACAATCCTCTAAACCTGTCGTAACTATCTGCAGATCGTCTACCTGCAGGATTACTGTGTCGGGCCTCTCGTAAACTTCAAACTTAATTTATTAGCTATCAGTTTGACACAGAGTTATGAGCCAACCAGAGGTGTACTTAGAAGTTGCCTACATTATAACTAAACTGAGAACATATTATTATAATAATTATAGGAAAGCCTCGAATTCACCAACAGTGAAGGAAATAATAATTATTTATCAATTATTATAGCTAAGAACAATCACGATCAAACTAGCTTTCGATCTACCACGAGCTAACATTAGGAGCGACCTTAATCACAGAAAGACAGACACACCGAGACAGTCAAATACCTCTCCTCCCTGTTTTCGTTGGTAGTAGAAAATAGAAAAAATACGTTAAGTTAAAAAAAATACAGGGTTTTAAAATTGATAGAGTCGATAGAAATATATTATATTTTGATTTTTGATTGCAAAGCGAAATGCGAACTTTGTGGATTAGATAAGATGATAATTCTCAGAATTGATCAATCAAGTAAGATAGAAGCGCCCCGTACACGCGCAGTTTGAACCGCGCCGGTTTTTGCGTGAATAAAACTATTGTGTTTATTACGACTTCAAAATCGCCTACGGTTTGAGGTCAAAGCCAAAATACACGCAGATGATTCGATGAGGCGATCGTTAAGTACGAAATCACGACAGTTCAATCTGATACCTCCCCATACAAGGCATCCTTTATTATATTCTGTAAATGTAAACCGCGGTTAAAACCGTAAAAAAAATTACTGGCATCGACACTTCATTTCAAACCAATATGGCGCCACTATCGTGACGAAGGTAAAATTCAAACGCAATTCCAACGTAAATTTTATTACCACAGAACAAACTGTTAACTCCGCGTATTCTGGTACGTAAACGTACCGGAGAATGAATCATATTATGGCCATAAACCATCTTCCCGTAGGTGTGGTAAAAGAAGACTGAGAGAATATTATAACCCATCATCTGCAAACTGCGCTCGTCAACGGCGAGTATAGGCAGTTGTCTATTTTATCCCCCAAAGTATTTCATAGAGGGTAGTTACTCTATATGAAATACTTTGGGGGAGGCTTATGTCGAGTAGTGGACGTCATAGTTGAACGATTTGGAGCGTGGGTCAGAATGTGTTCTATTTCCCGCGGTCCGATCTGTGCGTGTGACGGCGCTATTACGTCTTGTGTGCCTCCACATCCGTGGGATTAGCAGAACAAAAGCCTCACAATCTTTTTAAATAAATTACGTCCGCTTTTTACTACAAGACTCCGGAATTAGAGAAATCCTAGGATTAAAAATACGGATTCGGATTAAGCCGGTTTTCCACCCACTTTGCGTCAAGGTTTTATATTTCCCAGGCCATGTAATATATGAGTACACGTCGTTAATGTATATACTACTCTAGCGGTAACTTATTAACGGACTTTTAAGAAGTAATAAAATTGACTTTTCATAGTCACCACCAAAATAAAATAAAGTAATAGGATAATTGAGTCATATAGAATCAAAAACAGCAATTTGACTTTGACTTATTATTGATACCGATACAAAACCAAAAGTCAGATTGCCTTTTTTGATTCTATACGACTCAATTATTTATAGTAGGGGGGCCCAAAATTCTAAACGTGCTTACTCGAGCGTCGTAGAGACCTAGTCCGATAGATCTAATAGTGGTTTTGGTGCTTAGATGATAGGAGGAAAAACATATTATAGTTTTTAAATTTAGTGGTAGAATGAGCGGAAACAGCTTTTTTTAAACTTGGAAAAAAGACAAAAATTATATGAAATAGTTTTATAATATTGGTTATTTATACTTATATTCGACGCAATAACATAAAATATTTGAGAAACTGTATTATTTAAATAAAGTGGTTTACTTTTTAACATTTACATTTAAGTCCCTATGAGCATCCAAATAAATACAATAAAAAAAACTTATAAATAAGTAGTATTTAACCTGGCTCTATTTATAGTAGATATTTACACAAGATTATATAAATAATCTTTTTCAAAGGATATGAAAGTTTATGTAAAATAACATGGACTTGGTAATTTAAACTCTTTTTAAGTGTAGGACAAATAAATGTAAGTTTTCATAAAAACATATAACGTACAATTTTGCAAATTCGACGATAAAAGAAGTTATCCTGTAAAGCTATTTTCGGTCGACGCACAAGCAAATCCATTAGGAAATAAAATACGGTAGTGATTTTAGCGTTTCCTTTATAAATAATGAGGAAATCAGGAAATCATTGCCTTTGCAGCCGTTCCTAAAACAACAGTTTAGAAATGAAATCGAAATATGTTGTACGGGAGATAATAGCTGGGTCTGCTCTTTTCAAATAGAATTTAATATCCACGTAAACAAAAAGCAAATTCAATAAATACCGAGTATAGAAGAACCGATTTGTTTATGGCAGGAGATGTTTGATGTTTAGAAGACACTAACAATACCTTTTTTGTACTATTATTACCTAACTTCAAATATTTAAAACTTTGTGGAATAGTATCAGATATTCTTCTGTTTTTCGTTCTTTGAGACAAATTAACAGTTTCTTCTCTTCTTAATAAATAATAGTTTAAAAACTAAAATAAGACACTTGATTGCTTTGTCATTGATTTTTGATACGTACGGACAATGTCAAATCAGATTGCTGGAAATTGGTGTAAATTATGTTAATAGATTCCGTTACATACATAATATAACATAATATTATGAATGTAACGGAATATAATAACATAATTTGCACCTACTAGCTAACCCGTGCCCACTTCGTTAAGCACAGAAGTAGTTTGTGGTGAACCGGTTAAACGTTCCCTGGACTTCTACGAAGATTTCAAGACCAAATATAGCCGAATCGGTTCAGCCGTTCGAGTTTTAGCGAGACTAACGAACAGCAATTCATTTTTGTATATACAAAAAGAAAGAAGAATATATAAATACCAAGCTTATAAAAGCTTGTTAGAATATAGTAGCTTTCTTGATTTGCACACGGCCGTGGTACAAATACTTTATGATAATGGTCTTAAATTGATAGCATTATACTGTGCTATTGTTCGTTAGCTTACGAAGTAAATTCAACTATCCGTGGGTTCTAATATCACATCCACATATACATTTTTAGGTGGGTGTCGTGTAGGCGACAGAGAGAATATACAGAAGGATGCAAGGTTCATATACCTATTAGGCCGAATATAGTGTAAGGAGAATGACGCGTAGAGCATTTTTTGTTTTGCTTAATATAAAATATAACTCAAAAAAAATCTCAGATCTTAAATGACCACAAGTTGTGAATCTTACAATGCTGTCTAGTCTACGCACCCGAACGCACTGGTCATTGACCTAACACCTGACCAGGATCGAATTCATCTGTTTCTTGACTTTTCTGGAGAACTATGATCGTGATTTGTCGCGTTATGGTACGTAATTTATATAAGGTGCCAAAACAAAAAATGCTCTACGCGTCCTTCTCTTCACACTATAATCGGCTTGATTTATGAACTATGAATCACTCTGTATATACAAAAATTTATAGCGGAGTTTTCGCTAACACTATCACCTATAATTATTGACGACTTCCGCAGCGCAGTGGTTCAGCGCGTTGGTACTCGAGCGAGAGGTCGCAGGTTCGAATCCCGCCGAGGGAACCAAAAGTTTTTAATGTTCGTGGGTCATGGATGTATATTGAAATAGTGTATAATATAAAAGTAATAAATATATTTCCGTTTTCTGGTACCCATAACACAAGTTCTTCGGATACTTAGCACGGGGCCAGATTGACGTGGTGTGAAGCGTCTATAGATATTATATTATTATTATTCTGAAATCTGCGCTCACCAACCCACCTGCCAAGCGTAGGGAGTCAACTACCCACCAAGAAATACACTGGGGGAGAAGTCCAGTAGTGGACGGCATAGCTGACATGATGATGATGAGTATAGAGGTATAATGGGTAGGGTGAGGTGGTCGGTAAACAGAGCTAAACTTCGACTTGGCTCTCCAACACACTGAGAACTTAATAATTGAAGTTTCAAGGTATAACGATGTATACGTTTTGTTATGAGCGGGCTTAGTTTTATGTCGTTATTACTAAATTAGTAAACGATCGAAAATGCCCTGGGCCCTTAGCCCAGATTTCATCGCTATTAACGAAAATCGAAAACAAAAATGTATGAGATTTGACATAAAATATGTCTTATCATAATATTAAGATAGGGTTATTTCACGGCAAGCGGGCCAGAGAAAAATAAAGTCAGATCTTGCATATTGTTCATAATT
The DNA here is from genome assembly GCA_905187575.2 of Celastrina argiolus. Classification (NCBI taxonomy): domain Eukaryota; kingdom Metazoa; phylum Arthropoda; class Insecta; order Lepidoptera; family Lycaenidae; genus Celastrina; species Celastrina argiolus. The sequence continues at coordinate 1,201,433 of LR994579.1, read as the reverse complement.
GGATCAATTGCACTTCCATAGGACCTGAATAAATTCACATCCTTATTTTTCTTTTTTTATGCCTAGTAGAAATGCCCCTTATGTGACAAACATGTTCGTGTGTGATGTAAAGACCATACATTTTTGTTTTCAAACTTCGTAAGTGATAATAGCAATGTCATAAGGGGCCAGAACTACTTCAAGAAAAGGATGGTAAGGAGTTATATATAGATATTTTTGCGCGACTTGGCAGGGACACAGCCGTACCGCGAGATTTAGCTTTAAAAGTCTTAAAAAATATATCAACATTTGTTTGTTTATTCACTATCTGTTTTTATTTTATCAGCATTTACTACTTTTTACTGTGGCAAAACGTACAGTTCCCGCGAGACATAATTTACATTAATTAGCAGGTAACATTTTAACATATTATTCTTCTCAGTGGGTTAGGATTGAACCAGTTTGCCTTTTTTGTTGATTTTCTGATAAAAGCTTGTCAGGTCAATAAAATATTTTGAATTTGAATTTAACCGACAAAAACAGAAGGGGGTTATGAGTTTGACGTGTGTATCTGACAGTGTGTAAGCTCTCGGATGAACTCTCGGAATCTCGAAACGGATGAACATAACCATTACACCAACCTGCGTGCAAATATCGTTTTGTGAAAAAGGAATAGATAATTTTATTTATTTGCTTAAAACTTAAGCGTTTAAAACTTTTTTCTAATTCTTATTTTAGACTTTGCATATCTTTGCTCAGTTAATTTTCTGCGTGAAATATTTTAATATTCATTCAATAACCCAATTCGCAGGCACCAACTAGTACGTATTTTGAATGTAGTACGTGAATAGCCGGCGTTAGACATTAATATGTCCGCGCGGGATTACCGGCCACTTTACAAATTAATAAGCACGTTATAGTTTTTGAGGGTTGGAAACTGTTAAAAGGGTATGGGGTATTAATAGGTCGGGTTAATGTTACCCCATGACCGGAAAGGTTGTAGAAGTTATTTGTATGTTAGTTATTATGTTTAAGGAGCGTGGCTTGCAATCACACTAATATTGAGGCGAAATTTCCATTGTGTTTATGTTCTTCACGTGCAAGGGCTACTAACCTAACTTAAAATATTTATTTATATAATGACTTCTTGACACCGACTGAAACTATTTACAAAAAGACTAAACTTATGACTACGTTACAAATATATAAATTTCATACTTGCTTACTAATTAGAAAAATTTTATGTAAAGATATACACTCAAACATTATTTTTACCAAAAAATCACAAATTCATAACCGGCAACTAAGAAATGCAAATAATATAAACCTATATACACCACGCACTAATTATGGGATTAAGAATATTATGTTTGAAGGTGCTAAAATGTATAACAGTCTACCAAAAGATATAAAGGAAATAAAATCAATGGCCTTATTCAAAAAGAAACTTAAGTTTTATATCTTAAGTAACACTCAATAGGGTATTTGTCTACAGATCACTATCCATTTATGTAATAAATAAAAATAAAGTCAAGTACTCAATTGTTACAATATACATACATATTATAAAATCAATAATAAATAAATATCTACATAGTAATATATAATATTGTACAGAATAAGCTTAAATGTTAAAATGACTGTAAGTAAGTAATACATAATGTCTTTAAGGAATAAAATATAAAAAAAAAAAAATGTATTCTATAGGTATAATTGTATGTATATAATTGTTTAATATATTGGATAATAATTAAGTATAGGTCAATGATGGCATTGAATGTATGTATGTAGGTACCTATTTTTTATTAATAATTATTGTAATGCTTATTTTGTGTAAACCTGTGTTTCTCGCCTTGTTATAATAATTTAAGTATTATTTTTTGTAATAAATAAATATCTACATAGTAATATATAATATTGTATAGAATAAGCTTAAATGTTAAAATGACTGTAAGTAAGTAATATGTACATAATGTCTTTAAGGAATAAAATATAAAAAAAAAAAAATATGTATTCTATAGGTATAATTAAAAAATATATATAATTGTTTAATATATTGGATAATAATTAAGTATAGGTCAATGATGGCGTTGAATGTATGTGTACCTATTTTTTATTAATAATTGTAATGCTTATTTTGTGTAAACCTGTGTTTCTCGCCTTGTTATAATAATTTAAGTATTATTTTTTGTGAGAAATAAAGCCTTAAACCTAAAATATTTTTGTTACAATATAAAGTTGATACTTAAGCTCCAAATCATTGAAACACGGATGCATTACAAGCCTTACTTTTTTTCTTAACAGATAAAGTAAATCAGGCGGAAGCCTTTACCCATGTATAGGGTTTGACATGAGCATCGCTAAGTAACATTATAAGGTAATTTGGGTATTTTAATTTACATAATTTACAAAATTTGCCGTGTGGTGACGGCATTAGAATACAATTATCACCACCCCCGATACTATCCTAGGGGAGTCGTAAGAGGCGACTAAAAAGAAACACACACACATCAACAGCTAGTGTGAGAGAAGGAAAACTCGAAACAAAACCCTGTACCAACCCGTCTAGCCAGCGTGGTACCAGTAGGCTAAACTTTCCTCTAAATGATTACGCACCAGAAAACCAGGCCCCTAGTCCCCGGCGGCCCCGCTATTCCTGGCTACGGTAGCGGCCACGGTAACGGCGGGGCGGGGTGTGCTAAGAATCCCCGGAAGAGATCCGGCTACCACCCCCCTTCTAAACGACAACTGGCCCTGGTAACACACAACGTGCGCACTTTGAGGTTGGACGAGAAGCTCGTAGAGCTGGAAGAGGAGATGAACAAGTTGCACTGGGACATTATTGGTTTATCGGAGATCTGAAGAGAGGGCGAGGATACGATAACCTTACAGTCCGGCCACTTGTTCTACTACCGGGAGGGAGAACAGAAGTCCCAAGGTGGTGTTGGGTTTATCGTCCACAAATCTCTCATCAACAACATTGTGTCCATCGAGAGTGTGTCAAATAGGGTTGCATACCTTGTACTGAGAATCTCAAAACGATATTCGTTGAAGATTGTACAGGTATACGCCCCATCGTCAACACATTCAGACGATGAAGTAGAAGTTACGTATGAGGACGTCAGTAGGGCCATACGTAGCCCTAAAACACACTTCACAGTTGTTATGGGAGATTTCAATGCGAAGCTGGGCTGCAGAAGCGATGATGAGCTGAAAGTGGGGCCATTTGGATTTGGGCAGAGGAATCCCAGAGGACAGATGCTGGCGGACTTTATGGAGAAAGAAGGACTCTTCATGATGAATTCTTTCTTCCAAAAGCCGCCGCAGAGGAAATGGACCTGGTTGAGTCCCGACGGTGTAACTAGAAACGAGATTGACTTCATTATGAGCACCAAGCGGCAGATATTCAACGATGTCTCTGTGATCAACAGGGTTAAAACCGGAAGTGATCACCGAATCGTCAGAGGCATGATGAATATCAACGTCAAACTTGAGAGATCGCGTCTGATGAAGTCTACGCTCCGACCGTCGAATGCCCATATCCAAAACCCCGAGAGCTTTCAACTTGAACTGTCAAATCGCTTCCAATGGCTAGACAGCTGCGCATCAGTGGACGATATAAATAGCAGGCTGGTAGAAACTGTCCATACGGTGGGGTCAAAATTTTTCAAGACCCACCGTACAAATAGACCTCAGAAACTATCCGACCAAACCCGGAACCTCATGGCTAGTCGACGTTCAATGACGCTCCAAACTTCGAGTGACGCTGAGTCATATAGGCAGCTCAATAGACGAATTACGAAGTCCTTGCGACACGATATCCGTTCTTTTAATACCCAGCGTATTAAAGAGACAATAGAGCGGAACCAAGGCTCTAAAGTGTTTGCAAGAGACGTATCTATTGGGCAAAGCCAGTTGACAAAGCTGAAGACCGAAGATGGACGCGTAACGTCAAATAAGTCCGAGGTACTACGGGAGATAGAAAGGTTCTATGGACAGCTGTATACCTCGGTCTCAGCTGAACCTGCTAGTTTAGCTGCAGACCCAAGAGCCAGGCTAACACGACACTATACCGAAGACATCCCGGACATCAGCCTGTACGAGATTAGGGTAGCTCTCAAACAGCTTAAGAACAACAAGGCTCCGGGCGAGGATGGAATCACTACAGAGCTTCTGAAAGCGGGCGGCACGCCGGTACTAAAAGTCCTTCAGAAACTCTTCAATTCCTCCTTACTCGATGGGAAAACGCCAGAGGCATGGAACAGGGGTGTTGTGGTCCTGTTCTTCAAAAAAGGCGACAAAACCTTACTGAAGAACTATAGGCCCATAACACTGCTGAGCCATGTCTACAAGCTGTTTTCGAGAGTTATCACGATGCGTCTCGAACGCAGGCTGGATGACTTTCAGCCTACCGAACAAGCCGGTTTCCGAAAAGGCTATAGTACCATAGACCACATACATACGCTGCGGCAGATTATACAGAAGACCGAAGAGTATAATCGGCCATTATGCTTGGGGTTTGTGGACTATGAGAAAGCCTTTGATTCCGTCGAAATATGGGCGGTCCTTAGATCTCTCCAGCGTTGCCGTATTGACTTTCGGTATATCGAAGTGTTGAAGTGTTTGTATAATAACGCCACCATGTCAGTCCGAGTACAGGAGCACTGCACGAAGGATATCCCTTTAAAGAGAGGAGTAAGACAGGGGGATATCATATCCCCGAAACTGTTTACCGCTGCTCTGGAGGATTCCTTCAAGCTCCTGGAATGGCAAGGACTTGGCATCAACATCAATGGCGAATACATCACTCACCTTCGATTTCCCGACGACATAGTAGTCATGGCAGAATCGCTGGAAGATTTGGGGCGCATGCTCGATGGCCTCAATAGAGTTTCTCAACAAGTGGGTCTTAAAATGAACATGGACAAAACAAAGATCATGCACAATGTCCATGTTGCACCCACCGCACTAACTGTTGGGAGCTCTACTCTTGAAGTGGTTGACGAATATATATACCTAGGGCAGGCTGTCCGATTAGGTAGGTCCAACTTTAAGAGAGAGGTCAGTAGACGGATCCAGCTCGGCTGGGCAGCGTTCGATAAATTACGCAACGTCTTCTCGTCCAAAATACCTCAGTGCCTTAAGACAAAGGTATACAACCAATGTGTGTTACCAGTGATGACTTACGGTTCTGAGACGTGGTGCTTCACGAAGGATCTTTTCAAAAGGCTCAATGTCGCTCAGCGTGCTATGGAGAGGGCAATGCTCGGTATTTCTCTACGTGATCGAATCAGAAATGAGGAGATCCGTAGAAGAACTAAGGTTGCTGACATTGCCCGTAGGATCAGTCAGCTGAAGTGGCAATGGGCCGGCCACATAGCACGAAGATTGGACGGTCGATGGGGCAAAAATATCCTAGAGTGGAGGCCACGTACTGGCAAGCGCAGTGTGGGACGGCCACCTACCAGATGGACCGACGACCTGGTGAAAACTGCCGGGTCACGTTGGATGCAGGTGGCAATGGACCGGTCGCACTGGAAATGTATTGGAGAGGCCTATATCCAGCAGTGGACAAAATAAAAGGCTGAAACGACGACGACGAACGACGAATTTACATAAAGGTAATTTCAGTTCGTACTGCAGTAACGCGCTAGTGCTGGTTAGCTAAGGCACTGCAAAACTATCAATGAATGAGAAGGCATGGTAATTAAAGCAACATGCGTTGGTGAAATCGGGACTTGATATACTTTTTTCTATTTTCAGGCCACCTTTCCATATCAATGGCAGCCACACGTAGTGTCCTGTTCGCTCGCCCGGATAGGTGGTTTTGTGATGGCGGCTGTGCCCGGAGAATTCACAACAATGTCAGGCAGACGGTTGAGCAGCGTGGTGGGCAAGGCCACGGGAGCAAAACGTGTCGTGATAGCTGGACTGTCTAATATATACTCTGATTATATCGCTACTCCTAAAGAGTATCAGGTAATGGTCGTAGGGCTAGGGTTTTTCGTGCACACACTCACATATACACATAGAAAAACGCAAAAAAGTTTAATTAGGTATCAATTAAGTGTTATATTTTAATTTACATAAAGGTAATTTCAGTTCGTACTGCAGTAACGCGCTAGTGCTGGTTAGCTAAGGCACTGCGAAACAGCAATAGATTTTATGAATACCTATTTTTTATTTCTGTCAACCGCGGAATTTCCTCTAAAGGTGATCTCAAAACGGACGGGTCGGGCGGAATATAAAATAATTCAGTAAAATTCACAGCTTCTGTTAAATATATTGTAACAAGTTAAAAGTTGTTTCAATATAAACGATCTGATCCGTCCGACTGCGCCACTGGCTGTCCGCAGTAATCGAGGGCGGCGATTCAATCGGAATTTTCGGTAACGATACTTCTGGAATTTATTATATCGAATTTAATGAATCGTTAATATTTTTATTCAAAACTTTATAATAAACTCGACGTTTCCCGCTTCTCCGTACGCGTAAAATGGAATCTAGATGCGTATATTTTGCTGCAATAAAATGTAGCCTATGTTATTAAAAAATTAGAATGGTAGTAGTTTACATGCTGGATGTAAACTACTATCATTCTAAATTTCATTAAAATTCATTCAGTGGTTATGTTTAAAGAGCGTGGCTTGCAATCACACTAATATTGAGGCGAAATTTCCATTGTGTTTATGTTCTTCACGTGCAAGGGCTACTAGTGGTACTAACCTAACTTAAAACATTTTTGTTACAATATAAAGTTGATACTTAAGCTCCAAATCATTGAAACACGGATGCATTACAAGCCTTACTTTTTTTCTTGTTATTGCGTGAAGGAGTAAACAAACATCCATCCATACCAACAATCTGCTTGAATGACCTGCCACACATTTCCACCAATTCCTGTGTAGCCATGGTCAACGGTGGTAACCAAAACCCTTCTATATGGTCTCAGGGCTACCAAATTCGTTGGGCTATGCGAATATATCTTAATCATCCACTTAAGTAGGATTTTTCTATATTCAACTCCCAAGAAAGTAGAGTACAAATTTTTAACCCCTACTCACAAAAAGTTAAGTAAAAAATTTGTAATCTACTTTTTATACCTTGGATTCCTTCCTCTTTCCTGGATGAGTACGATATAAAAGAAAACGTCTGCGAAATTCCAAATGTCTAGCTCTAGGATCAACGAACAGCTCTAGGTTGGAAGGAATACTTAGGTCCCTAATGAGCTGTTCGTTGATACATTAGCCAATAAAATTTTCTTATTACGATATTGCTTGGGTTCATAAGAAATTCTAACCCAGTTAACCAGATATTAACTGGGTTAGAATTTCCTTAACCTTTTCTCGCTCTTTGGCACTAAACGTATTACGAACTATGCCTGTGCCTATCCAATTACCTGCTTTTGTGTAAAACAGTTAAATGTGCACACACGAATAAAAACGTATCCCATACAACTCCTCTAATTGTTTGTTATAAACGTTAGTTACTCAAAAGGATACGGGTTGACGACTCAAACGGCGCAATTATTTTTTTAATCAAAACTCCGCGAAACCCGTCTAGCGTCTTGCGAAGACTCCAATTTAAAACGTGTGTAAGACCTCGGTCTCGAATTTTGCGAGCAGCGGGGCGGGAGCGGCGATGGCGCGGGTGCGGTACTCGTTATCCGCCCCCGCGCCTCTGTTTTCGAGAACCGGTCCATTTGATTATACGCAAAAGATCCTGCCGCTCCCGCGCCGCCGCCGCTCCCGCCCGCTGCCCGCAAAATTCGAGGCTGAGGCCTTAGGGTGCGTTTCCACTGACGCGGAGCGGGGTGGAGAGGAGCTTGTGGTGCCCGAATTGACCAATCACTATGCTCGCTGCTTCAACGAAAAACAGTACGAGCATAGGTATTATAAATAAAATTTTAAATTTAAATTTTATTTATTTATAGGTGATTGGTCAATTTTGGCACCGCAAGCTCCTCTCCGCGTCAGTGGATACGCAGCTTAAAACAGGCATATCTGACTGGTAAAATTATTCAAGCCGAGTTAATACGAGCGAGTTATTATCGTTCATTTGAGCGCAACAAAGACGCAAGAGTATTTACAACTACAATCATAGTGCAAGAGCTAAGTGCCGCTTTGGCTACGTACGCACTGAGCGACCCGCAGGCTGATTATGTATCACGCAACAGCAATTCGAAAGGCGTGAATTGTAAAATTGTATACAATATCGCTCTCAAGTGTATACGTTAGACAGCGATATTGTAAACAATTGTACAAATCACGTCTGTCGAATTGCTGTTGCAAGATACATAATCAGCCAACCGGTCGCATTTGCGAACGTGTGTGACTGAGACAAAATATTGAAACGAATTGAACATTTTTATTAACCAGAGCCCTATAATGGTTCTATTTTACTAATATAATACAAATGTAAGAGAGCTTATATTATAGGTACTTGTATATTCAGTTATATTGTGCGAGTGAAAGAATATTATATTATATTCTCTCATTCGCATAACTATACGTCGTATATTGAGACAAATTGAACATAGGCTCAATTAGACTAATTGTATTTACTTTTTTTAATCCTCACAGTGGTGTTAACAGGAATAATCGTACGTACGTACTACGTATTTGTAACATTATCAAAAGAGAATTGTATAAAAATTATGACTGCAACCTGACTGATTATATGAATCGACATTCGATTCGTTTAGTAGTTATTGCGTGATAGAGCAACAAACATTTATAAAAAAATAGTATTTATAAAAAGTAGGACTTTGCGTCCGTTATTGGATGATTTTAAATACAGTATTCTCTGAATGAAGTAACCACTCTTTAAATACTGTAGTGCCTAAGACAGGCGGTTTTAAATGTCACATACGTCATTCTCACACCATAGTCAGTCTAATACAGAGAAATGACTGGTTTACTAACAACCATTTGCGGGTTTCCTCACGATGTTTTCCTTCACCGTAGCATTTATAATATTAATATTATTGGCGAAACAAGTAATCAAACCGTTATTACGTATACTTGACGACCTCCGTAGCGTTGTGGTTGAGCGCGTTGGTGCTCGAACGAGAGGTAGCGGGTTTGAATCCCGACGAGGGAACAAAAAGTTTTCAATGTTCCTGGGTCATGGATGTGTATTATATTTGTGTATAATATAATAAAAATCTTAAATATGTGTTTAGTATAAAAGTATTTAATATATTTTCCGTTGTCTAGTACCTGTAACACAAGTTCTTCGGATACTTAGCACAGGCCAGATTGACGTGGTGTGAAGCGTCCATAGATATTATTATATTATTATTATTATATTGTATATATTGTAAAGGCAAAGCAATCGAAAAATGTTTACTCTTGATCTTTATCGACGGTTAAAGTAATAAATAGGGCACAACCTCCAAAAAAGCTGTTTAAAGTTTTAAAATAAAAAAAAAATAATCTAGCGTCAATGTTTGTTTGACGTAACATTTCATTAATAGTTCCTATGATTGCCACTAAATTGTTATCGGCGCTAGTGTCGCAGCAATAATGAAGAATCGCACGATTCTTGCATTCGCTATTTTTAACCCCCGGCGCAAAAACGACGGGTTGTAAATGTGTATTACTGTTTATGGCATCGTAGCTCCTAAACGGATGATCCGATTTTAATGCGTTTTTTTTGTTTGAAAGCTATATCAGTCGAAAGTGTTCTTAGCTATGTGTGGTGGAAATCGTTTCAGGTATTATTTTTCGGTCATCAGGTCGTTTGTTAGGTGTGATAGGAATGTTATACGCTAAGTCAAGGTTTTTTTTTTACATTTTTTTAATTTAGTTTATTTAAACGTATTCAGCCGGCTGGTCCCGTAGTATGTACGCACATAAACCATCCTGCAGTTTCACTCTGCCCCATATTCTACCCGCGAGTTTTGGTTTGACTTCGCGATGTAATTTAAATCTTCACATTAAATTGAATAGTACGGTTAAGCGGCTGCAGATAACACACATATGATTTAGTTTCTCTTTGAGTATGAGTAAAAGCTTTATTTTATTTTATTTTATTTTATTTTATTTTATTCAGATAACAACAACCTTAATTCTAAATTATTCTAAATTAAACAACATATATTATTAACTTGAAGGTCAATTAAAGTTATCAACAAATTATTAGATACAGACTTATAGATAAAAATATTACAAAAAATGCGTTAAAATGAGGGTAGTTCCGTTAGGTAAGTAGTAGGGAAAAAAATTATAAGGACACTCAATGATTAGTTGTAAAATACAAATTACAATGTGTGTGTTCAATCTTACAGTATTTAACCTAAAATAAGTACAACACAGAAATATGATGTAATAATTCAATATTCAAACATACATTCATTCAGTAAATATTATGTTTATGTATTTATAAAAAGTACATAAATAAAACCCACAAGCTACATAGATCAGTTACGTTGTATCAATGCATTCGCCTGTCATTTTGTGTACAATTTTTTTCATAAATATTTTTTTATTACCTAGAAAAATGTCGATTTTAGAAAAATCCTTATTATACTCACGTGCGATTCTAGTAAGTATAGCATTTTGGCCGTAAGTTGTACGATGCATAGGTACAGAGAGCATCGGGGTGTTTCGGGTGCGGTATGATGGTGTATTAAATGTTATTTGTGCTAATAAATCAGGGCTGTCAATACGGCCTCGAATAATGTCAAAAAGTAGACCCATATTCATTAAGGTTCTCCTCTCCTCAAGAGAGAGTAAGCCATGTGCACGACAGTTTTCAACATAGTTAAGAAATGATTTGCAACTCTTAAAATTAAGGTATCTAAGGAATTTCTTTTGAATTCTCTCAATCCTTTTTATGTGCACTGCATAATAGGGTTGCCATATCTGGCAAGCATACTCTAATACACTTCTGACATATGCGTAGTATAGAACTTTTAAACTTAAAATGTGATTAAAAGATTTACTAGTTCTTATTATAAAACCAAGGTTTTTGTAAGATTTATTGACTATATCATCGATATGATTTACCATAGTCATTTTAGAATCAAATATGACGCCTAGGTCTTTTACTTCATTAACTCGTTTAATAGGAACACCATTAAATCTGTAAACGAAAGAAATGGGGAATTTTTTACGACTAAAGGTTATGCATTGGCATTTACTCAAGTTAACAGAAATTTTATTTAGAAAATAGTAATTATACAATTTGTTTAAATCACTTTGTAATTTTTCACAATCAGATACAGATGTTACATTTAACATTATCTTTTTATCATCAGCATATGAGAGATGTTTAGCGTGACATATGCTAAGAGGTATGTCATAAATATAGGCATTATAGAAGAGAGGACCTAAATGGGAGCCCTGAGGTACTCCTGAGGGAATCTGAATATAGTCAGACCTGTAACCACCCATAACAACCGCTTGAGAACGATTAGATAAGTAAGAGGCCACCCATCTTAAAAGATCTCCGTGTATACCCAGGTCTAACAATTTTTGTAATAGGATTGCGTGGTTCACTCGGTCGAAAGCTTTTTCAAAATCTATGTAAATTACATCAACCTGTCCATTTCCTTCAATTTTTTCTATAATATAGTTCGAGTGTAATGTTAAGTTAGAAATAGACGAGCGACCACGTAAAAATCCATGCTGGGTATCAGGGATTCCCTTTTTGATAGTCGTGTATATACTTTCAAATACTAATTGTTCCATAATTTTAGCCAGTGTATTTAAAATTGAAATCGGTCTGTAATTGGTGATGTCAGTCTTGGAGCCTTTTTTAAATATAGGTATAACCTGAGCTCTTTTCCAGACTGTTGGAAACACGCTATCTCTTAAAGATCGTTGAAAAAGTAATGTTATAGGCAATGCTAAACTATCAGCACATGAACGCAAAAATACTGGCGGAATTGCATCACATCCTGATCCTTTAGAAGCGTCAAGAGTTTTAAGCTTTTTTAAAACGGTGCTATTAGAAATATAAAGTGAAGATATGATTTCATTACAGAGTGATCTCTTGGGCTGTGAGGGGATGCCAATATTATCGCCTTGGTTATGTGTAACAAAAACACTTTCAAAGTAACTATTAAATGCCGAACAAATTGATTTTCCATCGCTTAGGTCACAGCCATTATATGTAAATTTATGGGGATACATAGATCCTCCTCTTTTAGATTTGACATAGGTCCAAAAATATTTAGGTGCATACTTAATTTTATGTTCTACGTGTTTAGTAAAATTATTAAAGCATTCTTTCTGTTTCATTTAGATAAATATACATGTGCATTTAGTTCTGCAATGTACCTCGACCTAGTGAATTAAAAATCAACGATAGGATTAACGCCCTGTGTATCGGAATAGGCATTTGACCGCAGCTGGATATGCGGTTTGGACTGCCTGCATCTTACAATAATAATAATAATAAACATTTATTGCACAAAATGCAAATTACACTACACAATGAAAAGATAAACACAAAAAATACAAGAGTAAAAAAGAAAAACCACAGACGTAAGAGATACAATATAATTTTACAACAACGTACAGACGAAAAGGACACAATATAAGAAGAAAGAGGAAGACAAATAAGTATTGGTAATTCGAGGTCTGTGATTGGCTTGCTAGGCAGTGTAATGCATAAGTTGCAGAAAAGGTATCCACTCAGGTTGATGACTGTGGATGCTCCACAGCCCCTGTACGATACGCCAAGCGATAGTTTATTGTTAATTAAGAAAATACTGTCATCGACAGATCAGATTCTCAGGTTTATTACGACCCAAAGCAAAGCAATATCCAAACATTGAAAAATGAAACGTAACGTTTTTTTATTTGTCAAGTAGGTTCTCAAGGTTTTGACTGAGATTGATTTATTCATACGGGCTTAACATACGATCGGATTGAGACGTCTCAATAATACACTGTTACTTGACACGGAACCTAAAATAATACCCACGCTTCAAACGTACAGTACAAATAAAGTACGTGTACAGGATGTCCTAAAAACATGTGCCGTATACAGCGTGTTTTTTACTCGGCCGTTCCATCACCATGACAACGCCGAGCGAAGACAAAGGCCTGAGCTGAAAGAGCCTTTCACAGAGTTTCGAGCGGCGCTTTCAATCACAGGTAAATGTTCAGGTAAAAGGATGTGAGTAATGACTAATGGTATTAAATACTTCTGGTGGGTAAGTTATACCTAATAAATAATATAATAATAATATCTATGGACTCTTCACACCACGTCAATCTGGCCCTGTGCTAAGTATCCGAAGAACTTGTGTTACAGGTTCCAGACAACGGAAATATATTTAATATTTTTATACTATATACAATACACATATTTAAGATTTTTATTATATTATACACAAATTTAATACACATCCATGACCCAGGAACTTTGAAAACTTTTTGTTCCCTCGGCGGGATTCGAACCCGCGACCTCTCGTTCGAGCACCCAACGCGCTCCACCACTGCGCTACGGAGGTCGTCTATATATCAATAAATGGTTGTATTAATAATTAACGGTAAGAAATATACTATACTGTATCAAATTATCCCCATAGCTATTTTAAACCCCCGACGCAAAAATGACGGGAAGTAGATATAGAAAGTGAAAGAAAGTCAGGTGAAAGTATTGATAAGTGCGCAATAACAACATGTGAAAAATTCGGTGATTTTCGTTTAGGTTAAATTTAAAAGGGTTACACTATGCATGCCAATAACTGGGAGTCTAACCTGCACTTTTTGAGTGCTAATCAACGGTCTACTCACTAGGCCATGAACATTGAACGCTCGACCAGCATCACAATGTATTATAGGTCCCTGTGATACACGCAGCAACCTGGGAATCGAACCTGACGGTAAATAATTTATCAATCTATACTAATATTATAAAGCGGAAGAGTTTGTTTGTTTAAACGCGTTAATCTCAGTAACTAACTACTAGTCCGATTTCAAAAATTCTTGTTTTGTTGGATAGTTCATATAATAGAGGAAGGCTTTAGACTATATAACGTTACGTTTTGACCAATAGGAGCGATGCGTCAGTGAGAAATGATGCAAAAACGGGGAAAATTATTCACATTTGGGGACTTTCGTTGCGTGCACTGCATAAACGGTCACTCAAAAACCACTCAAACGAAGTCGCGGGCACAGCTAGTCACTAATAAAACGAGTATTGGAGTGATTTATCCTTTGTATTCTATAATAAAAATTGCGAATCCCATTCTCGTCGATGTCCTTTTGTAACGATACTGATGACACTATTACAGTACTCAATATCGTGATATTCCATCTAATAACCGCGGGCGGCGGGAGGCTGGGGGTATCTTTTCAGATCAACCGCGGGATCGCTGCGACGCAGGCCCTGTGTTGCGGTTGGTGCAGTGCTGCGAATATTGAACGGTTGTACTCGAATGAAGTATTTTTTATTCCATTATTGCAATTTTTCACCATTGACGTGCTAATACTAAATCTACAAATGTAAAATAATTGGCCCTTATGTTCTTTGTCGTTCCGCCAAGCAGTGAATGTAAATTTTAAAATATAACTTAAACAATAATAATATCTGTGGAACCGCGACCACGTCAATGTGGCCCCGTGCTAATTATCCGAAGAACTCGTGTTACAGGTACCAGACAACGGAAATATATTTAATACTTTTATACTATACACATATTTAAAATTTTTACTATAAAAAATTTTGAAAAACCCAGAAACATTGAAAACTTTTTGTTCCCTCGGCGGGATTCGAACCCGCGACTTATAGCTTGAGCACCAACGTGCTCAACCACTGTGGTACGGTCGTCAAAAATAAATGCGTAATATGATAATTCAGCTTCAGTTTTCATAACTTAGATGTATATAATGAAGAATAATAAAAATATAAACATTTAAAATGTTACATTTGAGAGTCGTGAGACGTGGCATGGAATCTAGCCTAGCTCTATGACCCGTGCCACATTTCATGGTCTACTCTATTAAATCTATACTAATATTATAAAGCAGAAGAGTTTCTTTGTTTTTTTAAGCGCGCTAATCTCAGGAACTACTGGTCCGATTTGAAAAAATATTTTTTTGTTGGATAGTCCATTTGTAGAGGAAGGCTTTAGGCTATATAACATTACGCTGCAAACAATAGGAGCGAAGCATTAGTGAGAAATGATGTAAAAACGGGGAGAATTTCGTTGCGTGCACTGCATAAATGGTTTAAGTCGCTCAAGAACCACGCGAACGAAGTCGCGGGAACAGCTAGTGGAACATAATTTGTCTACGTTAAGTACGTATACATAATTTGTCTACGTTAAGTACGTACGAAGTAAAGTACGTATAATATAAACTATTTGTGTTGTATACCTCAAAGTAGCCAGTGTCAATCGCAGGGGACATTCAAGATCAAGGAATTTTGTTCTAAAGTATGGGAGTCTGTTGTACCTTAGGTTTTCAGGTAAAACGAAACACAGCTCGAAATATAATTTCGTGCCCACGGGATGAACTGCGCAACAACACGGGGGCAAATTGAGAATATTATTCTGGTGAAAATGGAATTCCGTTTTAAAAATAAACAGCATGCACATAATTTATTTAGCGGCAGTCGTGTCCCATGTTTATGGTATGTGTAAAAGGTTTTAATTGTAGCCTGTTTTGTGTTATTTGAACACGAGCCAAACGCAAAATACGCCATCAACGGCGCTTAAAATTATTTTCATAAGCTTTATGTTGTGTGCGATTTATTCGCAGTATATTTAGATGTTGCAAATGTGGAACAAATCATATTTTGAGGGATATTTATCGCCTGCGGTGTTTTTTAAATATTTCAGCCATTATCTTACAGTCAGTTTACTTTTTCATTCGTTTGTTTTGTTTTTATTGAAAAATTAAGGTGTAACACGTAACATATTAATATCTATGGACGCTTCACGCCACGTCAATCTGGCTCCAAGTTAACCGAAGAACTTGTGTTACCAGACAACCGAAATATTTTTAATACTCTTACAAGATTTTCATTATATCAATTTTTCATAATAGTTTACGCTCTACGCTTATATTATAATAGTCCAGTCATTTTAGGTTTCATCTGGGGAAACATTTCTAGTGGGCTGAATTTTTGTACACCTTTATTTCGGTGATATTATGAAGATGTGAAAAATCGACATCGATATCGTGCCGGCTAAAAAATTACAAAGGTCAGGTCACGAAAATCATTACACACCTATTGCTCGGAGAGCAATAGAGGTCAATATAAAAATTGTCCCTCATAAAATTATCTATAAATCTTTTATAGTTTTATGTAAAATTAACGGTTTTCGGATTAAAGCGCTGAGAAAGGCTACATTACGACGATGCACTCGTTCACTCACCACCGTCGAGGTAGAATGTGAGGTGCGTTTTTTTTTCAAAGTTTCTCATATAGGCATAACTTACGATATATAATAAAAGGTTTTTTATTCAATCAATAAAGGTGGTAATAATAATCTTATAATAAGGTTTAAAATGCCTAAAATGACTGGACTATAAGGCAGATATAACATACATCAGATTATACAACAGTGGGATTATAATTTTGATGTAATTTGAGGCTGGTACTATATAACTTGATCCGAACAAAAAAAACACAAATTTTGACAACACAACTCGTCTCTTTAACTATTATTTTTGCTTGCTTGCATTATTTAATGAACACTCCCAAATTGACCTATTTTGATGAAATTTTACACAGAAGTAGAGTAACACGTAAAAACATAGATAACTTTTATTTGCAGCAATATGTACGGTTCCTCCATGAGTTCCGTTCGCTGTCATAAGACTCACAAGCGACGTAGTGTGCGCACAAACCAGTTTGGAATCTGTGTCGCAGTAACAGTGTGTGCTCATGAGATGCTATTGCCGAACTTTGTGCATAAACTCCAAATACGACTTCCAGCGCCTTACGAATTTTCCGAGTCAACGAGTGCAAGTCTCCGTCTCACTATAAGGCTCAATTCACACGGGGAGACGAAACGACGCGTCATTCTCGAATCGAAAACTTGTTTAAAAACGCACCGCACACATATTTCTGCTGCATGCTCACTCCCGACACAATCGAGAATCGATTCAGTTCGATCTCAACGTCCTTTGGTGTTTTATTTGGTGGATTACTTTGAAACTAACCAGGATAAAGAAAAGATCCGTCATGCTCTAAAGTAAAACGCTCGATCGGGACTTTCGAGTGTAACCGAGCGAGAACGATACAGTCAGCTGCTCTTCGTAGTTCTAATGTTGTTTCGTATGGATCAATTTTTACGTCATATTTGTCTATTATATATAATATACTAGCTGACTCGTGATTTCGTTGAGCATAGAAACCGTTTAAACCTTCTCTGTACTTCCACGAACATTTCAAGACTAAAAATAGCGCAATCGGTTTAGCCGTTCTCGAGTTTTAGCGAGACTAACGAACAGCAATTCATTTTTATATTTAATACTAGCTGACCCTTGCCCACTTCGTTGAGCATAGAAACCGTTTAAACCTGCCCTGGACTTCCAACTATATCGTTTTAGCAAATTTATGAATACTTTCTCATTTATAAATGACCCGCGATACGAAAAGGTGTTATAAAAATTGAGTGTGTGTATATCTGCCAATCACAGCATCGTAGCTACTAACCGTATGAACTGATTTAACCCACTGTAGTCTACTTAAAATACACCAAAAAGTAAAAACTAAAAAAAACTACGCTGAACTTGTTTTTTTAAACGTAGTTTTTTCTTACAGCGGCAACCGTCGGACAAGCCTTAGTAATTAGGAAATAGAGATGAATATGCTATGGGGGGAACAAGAAACGCTTCCACTGTGTACCAATGTGACTGAACCTTATACGCCTCTCCCTCTCGCAGATTTACATTTCAAATAGGCTCGGCTCTTTTATTTTTTCGTTCTTTATTTATATTTGTGTCCCGCTAAAACGTGAAGATGGCCAGCTGCACTTCAATTCGCTGTTTTAAACGAGTTCCCGTTTTTCCTTTTCCTCGTTAATTCCGTTCGGAGGCCGCTGGCTCAGTGACCGAAGCGAATCCAATACAGCTGTAAACTAGACGTATTGGAAATATTTTCCTATTCTATAATCCAAGTTGTACTTTGTTATAGTTGGATAGTTGGATACTATTTTTCAGTAACAACATAATTTGTACAATCCCTACTAGCAATAAGTGAAAGTTTGAGGGAATAGCGCCCGGTTTCTGAAAGGCTGATCAAATTGATCAATTGATCAAATCAGCTAATCTGAACGCTCATTGGTAAAAAGAGTGACTGCAAGGTCAAAGTAGAAACCGGGCGTAAATCTATGTTTTTATTACAGCAACGGCTCGGTCGTGATTTCGATTCCCGTGTGAGAACAACAAAAAATATTGTTTTCAAGTTTGGTTGGGACAATGCAGGCTGATCACATGATTGTCTGGCAAGATGATCCATGCGTCGGATGGGCATGTAGAAAGTCGGTCCAGCACCTGATCCCCCACCAGTCGTGTCGGTTATGAGAGTGTAAAAGTTTAGTCCGAATTTTTGTGCACGTATTTAATATTAAAGTGCATAAAACGAATCAATGAATCAAATTAGTTTACACAAGCTATAAATCAGAGCTATTTAGTAAAATACCGTAATGTAATTGGGCGCATATTCTAAATTGCATAGCAATTATACGGTAGTGCAGGAGCCGTGTCACTGTAAATTGAGGTCAGATCTGCGGGCGCGGCGGCGGGATTCCACGCGAGCTGCGGTCACAGGGATCATCACCTAAAAGACGACGTCAAACAGATTTGACTGACTGACTAGATACTCAGTAGTCTAAGCTGACTGATGGTGGGTGAAGTAATATATGAAATCTAATAGGTACAATATAACGAACGTTAGATAATTAATTAAGAACGTAATTTTAATAGCAACCGAAAATAATCAACACAGCTAATCAAAACGAATATAAAAAACATCTTAAAACTAGACAGGTCAACCCATCTAACTAAAAGAGGATTTACCTCAATAGGTATTGAGGTAAATCCAAATGCACGTCTGGGGCCTTACTCTCCAAACTGATTTGATTTTGATTCAGATACGATCATGCCGCATACCTCCTAATAAATTGACATTTATTTATTTTGATTCTCAGTCGGTTGATATGGTCGGTCAAAAAGTTACGATCTAACAATTTTCTTTATCCTGATTAGTTTCAAAGTAATTCACCAAATAAAGTACGAAAAACCACTGATATCGAACGGATTCGCTTCTCGATTGTGTCGGGAGTGAGCCCGCTGTACAGTAACAGTGTCACTTTAAATAGTAAAACACGCCGAGATTAATAGATCATTGAGTTAGTACTCAATACGGTTATTAGACAAAGTTGTAATAGTGAGTACTTTAACAAGTGGAAATAAAATATACAGATAAATCACTAGGCTCTGGACATAAGTGGTTTCTGTATTCTCCTATCGGCTTTCCTCTTACGTTTTAAAGATACTCTCTTCTTATTCTTCTTCCATTATCTAGTGGGCTTATCCTTAAAAAGATATAGGTTTCATATACATTCAAATATTTAACATATTTATTTGGATTTATAAAGACACAAACCTTATGTAAACTCCTTAGCACATTGTAATTTTACGTTTTTAATAATTTCAAATTTAGAACTCATAGGTCACATTTTTCTGTACGAATACATTTCTTCTTCATTAAACACCTAAACTGCATTACCGCAAGTAAATAATATAATTATTTTTGGCCTCCATTATTATTATAAGGTCCGATAAGACCTGCAGTAATTAAGATATTAACCACCTCCATACTGGTTTTCAAGTTGTTAAACATTTTAGCCGATTGTAGAATGGACGAAGAATTCAGCAGCTATGTAACAATTGGACGGAGCGATTTTTGGAGTGAATTCTGTCGTCACCTGCACCCAGTGCGGACCACTTGCCAAATTGAGTCCTACAGCTGACGGGTTATCGGAGGGCCTGATCGACAGGCGTTTATCTAACGTTGAAATAAAAACTGAAAAGTTGATGGGACAAGTTATAGAAAAATCCAGTACCATTCAAAAGCATTCCCGTTGAGTGTAGACACAGAAAGAACAACATTATAACCACACAACAACACAAATATTTTTTTTGTAACCTCCAAACTATTTAAAATAGCGCAACCTGATGATGACGAATAAAAAAAAAACACTTGATCATATCTCCTTTAAAAAAAATATAAATCAAAATCGGTTTATCTGTTTGGGAGTGGCAGTAAAAATCGAAATTTCACGAAATTACTAACGCAGACATACTGTATTCTATTTTAAATGTTTTAATGTCTTTCGGGAATCGACGTTTATCATCATGAAATCATCGCTTTTGGTTTTGTATTTACTTTAGTGGGACCTACCACCCAAACCTACTGGTCAGTGGGCTCTATTTGCCTCGTTTTTACATTCACAAAAGTCACTCCACCTGTACAAGGTGTAAAATAAATGAGTGATAATACTTTAGGATGTGTACCTCCTATGTAAAGTTTACTGTGAACGTCCCAACGCTGAAAGACTTTTGACTTTCATGTCTATTAGAAATGCCCCAATATCATAAATTTCCCATACAATTATTAACCTCTTGTCTGTTGAAATACCGGCTCCCACACATGTTCGCCGCAACTGTTGACATACCGGGAGCCGGTATGGGTAAGCGTGTTCTGTTATTCGCTCTAAAGAACGTCATTGTATATCACCCTATCCTTTCTAACACTAACAAATGCATAAAGAAGAAACAGGCCGACTAGTGACGCCAAAACTCGCGCAGCTGTAGTGAAAAAATTTTAAACATGAGTCATTCAAAACTCCGCCATCGCTTGATAAAAAGTAAACTCTACATACGGAACCCGTACACACCCTGTATATCTTTTGTAAAAAACCTTGAATGAAAACTTCCTTATTCAGTACCGAAATAAAGAAATATAACAACGTGAGAACTATAAAAGGCCCTTCGAAGGGGCCGCTCAGACATTAATATAATATAGAAATATCCGAGCAGCTGGGCGAGTCACTAAGTGGTCGATAAATATCTTTTATAAGGATCTTTTAAGCCACAGAGCCCTTTTGGGGTTTGCTGGCGACTTTATTCACTGCCAATTCGCTGTTTCTGTTTAATAGAGTGTTTCTGTTTATAAAATACAGTGTGTAAAAAGAACAGTGACTATAACTTTAAGATACGATTATACTGCCTTTGCTCATTTTGGAAATGTATTTTTTTTCTCAAAAAGTTATTTTATTTAAAACTTTTCACCATTTTTTTTGTAGCAAGAATAAAATTTTTTTTAAATACATTTCTAGAATGAGAAAAGGTAGTATATTCATATCCCCAAAGTAATAGTGAGTGTTCTTTTTACATCCGTTAAAAACTAGTTGTTGCTGTGTCGTGTGCTCAAACAAAACATGTAGAACATTTTGCTGCGATATTGTTTGTCTATTGACTTAAGAAATTTAGTGCCTATATGAAAAGGCTAAAATCTTAACTAGTACCATACAAGGTAGTGCCATTATTGAATGAAAGATTATTCACAATTTTATGAAAATCTGTTTAGTAGTTTTTGCGTGAAAGTCCGCGTGGCGTACTATCTACCCGGAACACACACAGTAGCAATTACAGTACCGGACAAAATAGCAGTTGGACATAATCTCAACAGGGCGTATTCGCAAGCATATACAGATTAGATGTATTTGGTTGAAAGTGGCACCCAATGGTTTATGTAGGTGCTGCTTGCCATTTCTAGCTATATTGTTAGATTAAACTTGGATAAACTACCGCGTGTCCACTGTCCAGATGAAGGACACAATTTCAAGATAAAATTCAATATATTGTATTCGCAAGAAGACACAAACGCTACTTACTGGTTGCCAATTAAAAATGAATAAAGTGTATAAATTTTAGGCATAGTTTTAAACTTTCAGATGATTAATTTACTATACTCCGTGCGTTGAAACCTAACTTAATCTAAACAATATCATGAACGATCATCATGAAACTTCACCGAATAAAACACAAAAAATAAACAAAATTTTGGGTGAACAAAAACCTCATTACAAATTAAAGTCGGGTTGAAAGCCTCCGCGTAATATATCCCGCACTTGGAGCGCCTCCAGCGGCAAGTGATTCTATATCTAGTTCATTTACTAAGAGCTTATTGTCAACAGTGCTCAAGCGGCGCTGAAGCGGTTCTGCCACATTTGTAATGTCACACGCTATAAGCTGGAGTTTCGTTACTTCAACATGTTATTTTCGTTATAAATGGGTGTTACATTTCTTTAAGTGGCATCCTTTGGGTTTTATGTCTTACTAAATTTTGCCCTCAACTGTTCATAGGAACCCTGTACTTTTAGGAAACATATTTGAATATTTTTACTAAGTTATAACGCATATTTATTTGCTAAATATTGTTTTCAGCACTCGTAACGGTAAAATTATGAAAACCGCCATACAATATTTAAAGACATCAATCGATGAAAGTGATATGTAGCAAAATTATGATTTCAAGAAAATTAAGTGACACTTAAACATTTTAGAATATGTCGTCAAGTATTAGGTTTACTAATCCAAATGTCGCAATTTTTTTTACCAGAAAATTGAGTTTAAACAGTCACTTAAACATTTTAGGATATGTAGTCGTACGTATCAAGTACACTGATTCTAGAGATGGATCTTAAGATTAATGTTCTTAATACGTTACGATGTATTCTAATATGTTGTGACATTTTGATCTCAATTTTTTTTAAATCATAGTTTTGGTACATTCATCCATTCATGTCTTCAATTGTCATTCGATATTACAAATGAATTATTATTCTTGTTAGGCCTAGTGAGTTTCATTTATAACCGCCTCTTTTGGTCTGACTCAGCTGTGGCCTATAGAAATACATTTTCTACTAAGCTTCTAGAAAATGTTGGAAGCTATTAAGCAATTACTTCGCAACTAACTATTTGCATCCCCCGCTAAGTTTGTTTAGTATTATACAAAACTGGAGTAAAGTTAGTTAGCGCAGTAACAATAACACAAACTTGCGACTTAGCGTCTTACCTTCTACTGTACTTGATATTTAAATAGGGCATTCGTAGTTCAATATAAACTTTAGAACAACTATGTTTAACTGTGTAAAATTATAGTATCTAATCAATACAAATTTAAAGCGAGGTAATATTAGGCCAGCCTTTTGGATACATTACCAGCGGCTTCCGATTTAGATATAGTTTTTTTCTAATAGTCTTTTTTATTACTTGTTTAGTTTATAGTTTAGATAATAATAATTTACCGTTAATAGTTTTTAATTCATTATGTTATTTTTAAATAGTCATTTGTGTTTTTAAAATTTTGATGAACTATAAAACTACACAGGGTCCTTATCTTGAATAAGTGTAAGTGATATACCATCGCTATTATCACTTACGAAGTTCGAAAACAAAATTTATGAAATTTCAAAATTATAGATAGGAAATTAATTACAGATTTCAATCGTAATGTTGAATAGCTTCCACACCGATTTCGATTGGCCGGTTTTATTGCGACTCCATTTATATATTGTCCAAGTGTGTGCGCAATATACAGGAGTCTCCCTTCCTTTACTCTCCTAAGTCATAACCCAGCGGGGTGGACTAACACGACTATTCTGCTCCTGTGTGCAGGACCGGACATAAGGTTTGGTAAATGACAAGCAAATTCGTGTGTCAAATTCCATACATTCTTTTTTCGAACTTTCTAGTAATAAAATAATAGCGGAAGCATTTTGAATAAGAATTTAAGCATGTAAAAGTCGGTCCTGCACACAGGAGCAGAACAGTCGTGTTAGTCCACCCCGCTGGGTTATGACTTAGGAGAGTAAAGGAAGGGAGACCCCTGTATATTGCGCACACACTTGGACAATATATAAATGGAGTCGCAACAAAACCGGCCAATCGAAATCGGTGTGGAAGCTATTCAACATTACGATTGAAATCTGTAATTAATTTCCTATCTATAATTTTGAAACCAGACATTATTGTAAAAAAATATTAAAACGGAGCGTCTACGAGAAATATTGTCTCAAAATATTGAAACGATCGCGGCGTCGCGGCGTCGCCACGAACACAATAATTTGATTCTCGCTTCAGATAATTCTGTGTCTGGAATGAAAATATGTCTGTTTTGTTATTCTGATTATCTATGTCTACCATCAGTGTCCTATTATTTAAAAATAATTGATTGTTCGCATTGAATAGTCTTCGAATATAAAAAGTGAATTTGAATTCGCGGACTATATTTAGTATTTTACTTTACTTTATAATTGAAGACATGAATGGATGAAGGTGATATGTAGCAAAATTATGATTTCGAGAAAACTGAGTTCAAACTGTCATTTAAACATTTTAGAATATGTCGTAAAGTATTAAGTTAATTAGTTTAAAGATCTGTCTCTATAAACTACATAAAAATGTCTCAGTCGGTAGATATATTAAACAAAATCTAAATCAAAACTTTTTATTTCCATAAA
Organism: Celastrina argiolus; assembly: GCA_905187575.2. Taxonomy (NCBI): domain Eukaryota; kingdom Metazoa; phylum Arthropoda; class Insecta; order Lepidoptera; family Lycaenidae; genus Celastrina; species Celastrina argiolus. The sequence continues at coordinate 1,176,949 of LR994579.1, read as the reverse complement.
GGTTATATTATTAACGACAAGTTAGTTTCCTCATTAACAATAATACCTTTTAGCGGAGGATCATGATCATCATGATGCATTTTGCTTGAGGTGGGTACATAATTATTTCATTAGTTGGTAAATAACACTTATAGAATTGTCCTACATGATGTCTACCACCGGTTAAACCACATTGAAAAAACGGCCGAATTAAGAATCTCCTCCTTTTTTGGAAGTCGGTAAAAGAGAAACGAAACTAACAAATACGCTATCCAGCACTTAGTACATTCTGAAACAGACTCGAAAAGGCCTGGTTGTAACACCCGTATCACGTTGGAAAACTGTATTTTCCATCACACGAATATTTTTGTACTAAACTTGGTTAACTATGTGGACAGATTATTTTACCATACAAATATAACCAAATTTATAACCGACATTGCAATATAATTGCAATGAGTATATTATTTTTTAACTACAAAATGTCTGTCACAATATGTATGCCATTCACCCTTACGCGGGATTTTTAGCCGTAGTACATAATATCGTGGTAAACATCGCTTATTTACTTAATAAATACAGCCGCATAATATTAAACACCAATAACATTCGTAGTACGAAATTAAAACCAAATACTGGCATTCTATTTATTTTTGATATCCAAACTCATTAGAATGCACATTTCGGGTAAATATTATCTACAGTTGGCAATACAAACGGTTCAGCGCTGGCAGCCCGCCAGCTCTTGGGCCTTAGATTTTGGAATATTCCAGCTTCCGCAAATAAAAACTACTTGACCCAACTGGGGAGGAAATTAAAAATAAATTAACTCCGAGACGTGTGTAGAGCGCATACAACCGTTTGTAGTGAAGTCTTTGAAGATGTCCGAGTAAAAACACAACTTGTGGTAACTTATGTTTTTTGCTTTTTACTCGCGAGTTTTAGAGAATAGAAATGAAATATAAAACCTGTTATTAAGAGAGTTAAAGATAGAAAGAGATTCATTAAAATATCCTTGGACTAGTAAGTAGATAATTTTTTTATTATATTATGATATATGGACACTTCACATCACGTCAATCTGGCCCTGTGCTAAGTATCCGAAGAACTTGTGTTACTGGCCGTACTAGACAACAGAAATATATTGAATACTTTTATATATATTTAGATGCACCTTTTTTGATTTTTATTATAATATGAATAAACAAATTTAATACACATCCATGACCTAGGAACACGGTAAATGGCCTAGTTTTTGTTCCTTTGGCGGGATTCGAACCACGACCTCCGGCATGAGCGACAACGCACTTTACCACTGCGGTACAAAGGTCGTCAAATTGATGAATTCGATAGTTGGCAAGTTCGATTCCCAGATTGGGCTGGAACATACATACACCGCTACAATCATTACCCTTTTAGCTTTGCCGTTGTCGGGTAAAAGTAGTTACTTTTTAGGCACATAATTTATATCTTTCTATCTGAAATAAAAATCTGCTATGATAAATCTATGGCGCGGATAAATCGTTCTCGATCGCGTCCGATTTTTACACCGGCTGACGATACTGGATTTTCGTGTATAGTCAATATTTTACAATACATATATACAGTGTGTCACGGTTCATATACCAAGCCGAATATAGTGTCAAGAGAGAGGCGTGGAGCATTTTTTGTACACCTCATACATATAAATTACTTTGTAATTACTATGTAATTACTATGTACTTTTTTATCGCGAAATGGTATTTCGCGATAAAAAAGTACAATGGTCCAATGGTGAATCGTAAGTTTGGACTTGGATATCTGAGGCCAGTAGCACTAGTATGTCCTATATATCAGTATAGGATATCTGAGGCTAGTAACAGTTAGTATGTCCTATACATCAGTATAGGATATCTGAAGCTAGTACCAACTAGTATGTCCTATTCATCAGTATAGGATATCTGAGACTAGTAGCAACCTTTAACAACAAACACATCTGGAAGTAGAGCAGCTCTCGCAGTCCCGCGCTCAAAGATTCGGAATTGCTAAATTATTTAATATTATTTTAAAGAATATTATGCCGACGCGGATCTGGGTCGAGGGTGCTGAGACGAAGTGGCTGTTTAAAAATACCGATTTGTATATTATTCGTCGAGTCGCGAGTCGCGATACGTCGACATCGTCGAGTGGCGCGGCGGGGAAATTAGTTATTGAACTTAATAATAATAACGTTCATTTACCAAAAACTTCTTCATAAGAGAAATCACTTAAATCTAACAACTATACTGTCGACCTCTGTAGCGCAGTGGTTGGTGCTCCAGCGAAAGTTATTTATTTATTTTACTTAGAGCTTTAATATCTAATATGTTGTTCGCCGTTTGTTGTATCGCAGTGGCCGGTTTGTTGAAATCAGAACACGCTGGAGTCATTTTCATAGGCTTATGTGCGCTCACAAGAACCCTCTCTCGTTCTTGTACTCTCTTTTTGCAGTTTTAGTATGTTTTTGACACACGTCTGCCAATCTTTCTATAGCATTCCATTTAAGAATTACATACAAATTACATTCAAGCTTTTGACCGTGCTTTGCCCGCGAATAAGAAATATCTGATATTACCTCTAATACCTCAAATAATATGTGTACAAAGTTTCATGATATTCGATCTAGTAGTTTTTGCATATAAATACGGTATGAACAAACCGACATTCACATTTATAATATCAATTAGGGATAGCTAATGGTGGATTTAAATAAAAAAAAAACAGAGTCAGATTATTATTTCTTCATTATTTTGTAAGAATAGAACAATATAATCAGATGAAATAAAAAATATAGAACAGAAAATAATAATTGATAGAGTGGAAAATAGTTTTATAGAATGAGCATTCTCCCGTTTGATAAACTAACTTTAAGAGGTTAAAATATTTATTAAGTTCAAACTTGAATGAGTTATAGTCGAGTCTACCTCTAGGCGAACACACTAGTGTTCTTAACTAGTTAACTATAACTTAATATGGAGATAAACCGATATGCAGACAATCAGTGTAAACTGCAAGATTACGTGCAGTTTCACAATCAATATCGAGTAACGTTTGAGATTTCGACGGACGAGTTAATGATTGTAACCGATAGCTCCTTGTTTATGAAGGCTTCCATCAAACAAGAACTGAAGCTGGAATATGACGATAATGATGAATAACCCCCTTGAACTGATAATGAACTTGGTGAAATAGATCTTCTATTTCATCACACTGATTCTATTATCTACTCTATCAAATATTTTTAAGCGACTTCCAAAAAAGGAAGAGGTTATCAACTTGGCCTGTATTATATTCTTTTTTTTTTTTTGTTATATTAATATATTGTATGTTCTGGCATAAATTATATAAGAACACGATTGGGTTATCTAAAAAAACTAAATCAAAGTCGGTTCATCCATTTGGGAGCAATGATGCCACAAACAAACATAGTTTATACGTGAAACTTATAACAACCCTCTGTTTCAGACGTTAAAAAGAAGGAAAATAAGTAAATCGCGTAATTTATAATGATTAATGCACCTTATAGATTGTGCTATTTTTATGTACATATTTTTATTCAGGAACGAGATTTTCAATAAAATCGAAAAATATTTGTCTATTCCGAAAATATAACCAGATAAGGTTACCGGGTCAACCGATAAAACACGAAAGCATTTGAAATGCAGATTTATTGAAAAATGTAGTTGTTGACAATATCCGAATTTGTAGAGTTGCTGAAGTAAGGCGGGCGGCTGAGGGCGGGCGGCGGCAACTTCGCAGGAATATCGGGCAACTGTGAGCGTAACTTCAATTTGCTGTAATTCCAAACTCGATTGTGACCATCAATATCAGCTCAGCTGTTGCCGAATCGCAAAAACTTATTAGTGGTGATTGTCTAATGCAATACCAGGAGAGTAATAATAATAGTTATTTATTTTCTCTCACAATCACAATATAGTACATACAGTAAATACAGCATTCCATCATGTCTATCAGTCTTTATCTCTTATAGCCTAGGAAGCCTAGCCTTTTTTTTCTTGGATTATCATGAACAGGGCTTGTTATTTTCTTTTTTATTAATCATTTGTCTTTTCATTCTTTATAGCTAATAACATCATGTCCATATTTAAAATTAACAAACAATACAATTACATTTCGAGAAAAATAAAGTTACAATAAAATACAATTTCAATTTATTCCAGTTCCATAAAATACAATTACCATTAAATACGGTTCCAATAAGAAAAAATACAATTACATAAATTCCGATTACAATACAATAAAAATTCCAATCACCAATACATTTGCAATACAATTAAAAATTCAGATTAAATGACACAATTACATAACTATACTAATATAACAGTTACACACCACCACTATTCCTTTTGTTGACAGTCTGCACGATTTTAGTGCAGTATTTCAGGAATACCTTCCCCTTTTTACTGTCCCCCAGCTTGCTTGACAGAATCCCACCAGTCATCGGATGCCCAATTCTGCTCAATATCGTACCTATGTTTGCAATAGCCTAGCCTATAGAAATAAGGTCTTATTGGTCAGTAGGAGTCATCGCCTGTGCTGTTTGTTTAGCACGATTTACACATTTTCATCTGTTTTGGTAATCGCGTACCATCAGGCCAGCCAGCATTTTTTTTCGTATAACAGTTGCAACGCTGATGATCATAGGTATCATTCAAAGTTATCTTCACTCAGCACAGTTAAGTTAAAGTACATGCTGTAAAACATCACTAGCGGTGTGTCCACAGCTTCACGTCACGATTTTGCTAACGTGAAACGGTGCGGCGTTATTGCGATTTGCCGTACATAAATATGGTCCTTACGTACGTACTAAATTCTGAGATTCATTAATAATGTAATTTTAATTAGGTTTATAGACATGAATCTGAAATATCAAACTGTATTCTCCGATTTTATTATTATTATTTAATGTACGGCCCGGAGAGTGTCTTGTGAATCACTCTAACATTTTGCGTTATCTTCATAATTTTTACTGACCTTCTTTTCAATCTAATGTAATTTTAAATCGCCAAATTGTCGCTAGCGTCGTGTATTAGAACACAGTTCAGTTTGACAGTTACTGAGATATATTGAGATAGATTCAAGGCCCAGTAAATTTCCTTAACATGATACTCTGCTTCTGCTATTATTAAAAATTAAAAACTATAACCTGATCAGGCTAATTAAACGCCTTTGTTACCAGAGCCATTATGAAAACTCTATAAACACCATTTATTCAAATATGTTTAGAAGTTACGTTACAATGAAATAACCATTCATGGACTGTCAAAATTATCAACTTGGTTCTTAATAATTATAGCCGTGTGTGGGTGAAAAGACCTCACCGTACCGTACACAAGCACGACACGGCATCACACCGTGCCGTCGTGACGTGGTGATGTGTACAAGCCCTAAGTGTTTGCGTCAGTTGCTCGCGTCATTTTTCAACTCATCTAAATTGTGCCGAGCACATGTGCGGATAACTTTTTCCATCCCTTAAAACGTCACTTAGCGTTACCTGACACCCCCGCTTTTTAATTCGCCCTCGACAGGTGGGGAGGAAATATTTCAATAATTTCATCTTAGGGATCCGTGTTCCCGATCCGAACTGCAAAGAATCCATAGAGAACAGGTATGTTCGCCTTTTGCTGACATGAAATTATTCATAAAAGATGAGGAGATCAATAAACATTATAAAGGGAAAGTTTGTGAGTGTGTATATGTTTCTTACTTCTTTACGAGCAAACCATAGCTTATAAATGTTGTATCATAGATAAATAATTATAATATACGCTGCGGACACAATATGTTATTTATATCGACGACCTCCATAGCGCAGTAGTTGAGCGTGTCAGATTTGATTATTAATATGGCAATTTGTAACAAATTTAAATTGTAACTAACTATGAATTTATTATTTTGTGAATAATTTAATAAAACAATTATAATTATGTCATTCTTAACAAAGTATTTTTTAAGTCACTTTGACATTTATGTCAGTATAATATTGTTTCCAATATTGTTTCCGGTTCTAGAATTTGATAATTTGAGATGTTTAATAAAAATGTAATTATTAAGGTTAAATTCTGAAATAATGTGAAAATAATTGAACATTCATTGTAAACATTTTTGTATGTCAATTTCAGTATTTCATAATGTAAATTATTCTACGAACTTCCGCTTTAAAATAATATTGTCATTGTGTTATATCTTCCGGTGTAAATGGCGCCAAATGATACTTATAAAAGAATATGTCCGATAAATTGGATTCAGTTCTGAACCAGATATTAAGTGAACAAATTTAAGATAAGTACCATATTTTCTAAAAGCCTCTATATTGTGTTGTAGCTAAGTAATATTATTATGTCTCGTTTTATTATAGTGTTTAAATAAGTAAATAATTTATTATTATTTAATACTTGGAAATATATTTTAATGATTAATGATTGGTATATTGTAAAAATAGTCTAATTTGCTAAAGTATCATGTGTTTGGTACTTTTAAATAAAAAGTAAATTACCAGGTTGTTAAATACATTTAATTTTATTCCATAGTTTATTAATTTATTGTTTAAATTCTATTCCTAGGAATACTAATAACAGTAAAAATATTACAAAGCTGTTTAAGATATTTTGGTTTCTTCCATTTACATATATTTATTGATAAAATGAAATGTAGTATATAAAATGGTGTGTTGTTAATTGTCTTAATTTCTTGTAATTAAAATATAAGTAGTGTTATACAATAAAACTTATAAATACATTGGTTTATCGTTTTACTTTGAATTTTGATTTTAGTAAATCTGCACTTTAATATATTTTTACAGTTAACTTTTGGCCATTCTACTTAATCATATTTTAGCTTTCTTTAATTTTATTATATTTTCATTCCCCTTTTGACATCAGAAGTGGTGATACTCTCCATCCCGCGATTTCTATTTCATTTGTCTAATCACATTTTTGTTTTCAGATACCTACCGCAACAATAGTTGGGAGTATATTTTTCCGATGACAATGGCCTTTCACCACCCATGGTATCAACTATCAACACTACTTGTTGAACAAAGAATATTAGAAGAGAACTGGATATTGTGGCTGCAGGATGCCAAGTTATCTAGGCCCAAAAAGAAAAGTAAATTGACCAGTGTATTTCAATGATGGTACTCCACATAAGGTACAAGTTATTATTTATGAACAAATTGACTTTAATGATAAGACAAGCATTGTATTTAGAAATTTTGTTAATTGTTATATTTTAACAAAACTTCTAATTTAATTTTTAAAAAAACGTTAGTCAAAAAACGCCGTATGGCTGTAGGTATATAAAATATACAACACAATAAACATAATAATTATGTAAAAATAGATAATATACATTATTATTTTAGTTCATTTTTACTCTGCTTATATTTGAAGCCGATTGAGCATAAATATAGGGAAATCGTTAAAAGGTTATATGAAAGTGATACATAATAAACAAAGCTTGCTTTGGATTATTATGTAATTAATGTTGGTAGTTATTGTTGGTAAGAATTTAGAATAGGTACGTCAAAATGTATCAATATTTTAACATAAACGACAATACCATATTTTATTTTGAACCAATAGCGGTTTTTCTTTCTACCCGCAATTTCGGATTACTTTTTATTATTATGTTTTTAAGTCAAATACTGTTGTAGTGTTTTGTGAGAAATGTTATATCGTTTGTGTCCAATGCCTACTTTAAAGATTCTATTAACGATGACACACCCCGGGAGTGAAGTGGTAATATTAAGTTTTAGTGTTGAAATTGTTATAAACTTTTTCTATCGCTTTGGTGAAGATGGCCCCTAGCTGAATAAAGATGATTTGGTTTTATCAACAATATTGAGACGAATTATTACTATGGATAACGGTATAACGGTATGTTTCTATTTTATACAATATCACTAATTTTGGGGCTCACCAAAAGTAATTCGTAAAGAAACCCTTTTTTTAAAGTTAACATTGAGAATGTGGATAAGGGATGATCGTGTACAAATAAAACTGGATAGATTAGAAACGTTAAATAAAGAGTATTAGTGATAAAAGCATTTGTGTGAATCCGTTTAATACAAAAGAGTATTTGTAATGTCTGATACTTATAATATAATTGTTTTTTTTGTGTGGCCTATTGGGTCAAGAAACATTATGGGTTTTTAAATTAAATTCATTGCAACGTTTTACTTAATGTTTTTTTTAGTCTACAAAATATGTCGGTGTTTGTATTTTAATGTATATACAGTTATTTATCGAACACTAAAGAATGAGCAAAATGTTGACTAAACTAGATAATGCTTTAGCAACTGAGAATCTATATTATACAACTAACTATAGTATCATGAACAAATATTGAATAGTATAATATTTATTTGTATGGTAGTAGGTGCTTTACAAAAGCTTTCGCTAAACCAACTAAATGTAGTTATTAACTAATTATATGGCTTAATAATTCATTAAAGTTGTAAGTTATAGAAATAAGTAATTTTTTGTTTTTTGTATAATAATCATACTAGAAAATGGGTATGATACTAACATTTATTGCTTTTTCATCCCACATTCTTATATATATAGTTTACATAGTACGTGACCATAATGAAAAATATTTAGAACATAATGAAATTAAGAGCGAATTGTGTTGTGACCTGTTGGAGGAGGCTCAGAAATTACAACTAAATATAGCCACTTCTACATAAAATAAAATTTCATCTTATATTTTTATTTAAAAATATCTTGGGTTAGGTTAGGTTAGGTTTGGGTTAGGTTTGATTTAGGTTAGGTTTGGGTTAGGTTTGGGTTAGGTTAGGTTTAGGTTAGGTTTGGGTTAGGTTAGATTCGATAGATATTAATATGAATCTAAAAATATATAAAAATATATATGAAAATATATTTAAAAAAATGTGAAAGTCGGATTGGCCGAACGGGGTTATGTTTTTATGGTATAGTGGGCCCGACAGACGTTGTTCTGTCAAGACTATGAATTGTATAAATCAATAAATATAAATACACCTAAGTACAAACATATACCCACCAACCTACTGGGGAAATAACAAAGTCTGCCTCTTCTCACTCTAAATGCAATATTTCTATTACCTACAATAACAAGTTTTGTTCTTAGTCCAATATTTTATGATATTTGAACTATCTAACCTAACTAGAACTTGATTTGATATTAATAATGGCATGGCCTACCATCCCATACAATATATCTTTAATACAAAAAAAAAAATGCAATAGATGTCACTACTATTAACGTCTTGTAAATTATAAAATGTAAATATGCCGAACCAAGTACAAATATTCACATTAAAATAAAGATAACCATATTTTTAAAGCATAACATCACATTAAGCTAAATTCAACTCCTCAATTAAGAAGAAGATACGAAACGAAATTACTGATTAGTATTTTCTAATAGTGGCGCTAGATGGCGGTTTCCGGAATTTCTAAGGACTTCAGCCTTTGCCAGTCGCGTTGCCAGTATTATGTGATACCATTTTCTAGTACTAGGTCGTGTCTCTGTTATATATTATCTACTTTGTGATAATGGTAAACCAAATTAGTTCTAATGGAAATGTTGTTTATTGTTCCAAAAGTAAATAGTATCACAATCGAAATTCTGAAGTAGGTATTCATTTTTCAGTTATTAGTTTCGTGGTATTTATAGTTTGACTGGTTTTTGAAAATTGGAAATAAATAATTGTATTAACAACAAATTTATTGAATCGTTATAATGGCGTCTGCTGTCGAGTTTATATGGATCAAAGAGTTTTAATTAGCAAAAAAAAAATATATGTATTTAATTTTGTACATTAAATAAACTCACAACCAAACTGTTATCATCAAGTAGACCGTTTAAGTTATGTGCCTCTAGATTGTTATTATGATTTTTTTTTGGCAGAAATTAAATTTAGGATCAATCAATCAATCGATCAATCACTTATTTCATCACAAGAATGTAGTAACGACATGATGGAAAAAGTATTATTACGTGGCTGACATTCTGCCATACCATAGCTTGTGATATTTAAAAAAAAAAAAACATTATAATAATATACTAGTTACAAACTAAACCAGTTTTTTTTGGCCAGTAAAGTAAATTTATGTAAACTATTAAAAATTACAATTTAATAAATTACTATTTCATACAAATAATTAAAAAAAGAATAAAAAGATTTGGTACAAAATGATGTATGATGGAAATAAAACTAAATCCGCAGTGCACAAAAGTGAAATAAAGTACATTATACATGTGTTGGAACTTGGAACACATTTAAAATTGTTTTGTTCCTCGTCATCTTAGCAAGTAGGTAAGTTGCCTAAAATGTAGCTGTGTAAAATTATCATCAAACGTAATTCTATACAATTTATACTCTACTACGTTAGTAGTAGTTACATAATGTTTTCATTGCTCTTTGTCAAAAATAATTACCCAATTTTGACAAAGTACTTAATTGTAAACGTGTTGCTGTAACACTGCCTTTAATAACGTACATTAATTTATTCATCTTCAAAACGAATAGTACATTGTCCTCCAAATGTGATAGATAATATATTACGTTTTCGTACATTACTTTATTACTGTATTTGATAACTTATTTACCGAACATTTCCGGTTTTCGCCGACGAATTAGATTGTAACTATAATAATAAAAAAAAACAAATGTTTTACAAAGCTTTAAGTATTGCTTAATCACAAAAGAAAAGTTACGAGTATACTCGTTGATCATTGCTAGCTGTAGTAGCCGTATGTGATAAACATTAAAATTGGAGTTAAGGTTTAAACAAACTGCTGAAAGTTAGTGCTCTACTTAAGGCTCAACTTATGTGCAGCAGGTAAGGAGCCAAGGAATTAAAGGGAGGTCACTAACCGTTGCTATGATTTATAGTAGCAATGAAAATTGTAAATTAAAATAAGTGTTTTCTCTGTGAACTGCTAAGTCGGTGTTTTTGAGATCACTACTTGATGATAGTGGTGATAAAAAGTGTAAAATTAATTAAAGGCTATAGAAATAATAAAAAAAAAATATATATAAACACGATGTATGATCTGTATATATATAATAATTGTAAATGTTAATAAATAATGCCTATTTTTTGGTTATGTCTTTATTGAATTGTGTAGTTTTCGTAGTGTACATTGTGTAGTACTTCAGAGAGCGAAGTACATGTCAGTATGGCCGTGTCAGATTTGATTATTAATATGGCAATTTGTAACAAATTTAAATTGTAACTAACTATGAATTTATTATTTTGTGAATAATTTAATAAAACAATTATAATTATGTCATTCTTAACAAAGTAGTTTTTAAGTCACTTTGACATTTATGTCAGTATAATATTGTTTCCAATATTGTTTCCGGTTCTAGAATTTGATAATTTGAGATGTTTAATAAAAATGTAATTATTAAGGTTAAATTCTGAAATAATGTGAAAATAATTGAACATTCATTGTAAACATTTTTGTATGTCAATTTCAGTATTTCATAATGTAAATTATTCTACGAACTTCCGCTTTAAAATAATATTGTCATTGTGTTATATCTTCCGGTGTAAATGGCGCCAAATGATACTTATAAAAGAATATGTCCGATAAATTGGATTCAGTTCTGAACCAGATATTAAGTGAACAAATTTAAGATAAGTACCATATTTTCTAAAAGCCTCTATATTGTGTTGTAGCTAAGTAATATTATTATGTCTCGTTTTATTATAGTGTTTAAATAAGTAAATAATTTATTATTATTTAATACTTGGAAATATATTTTAATGATTAATGATTGGTATATTGTAAAAATAGTCTAATTTGCTAAAGTATCATGTGTTTGGTACTTTTAAATAAAAAGTAAATTACCAGGTTGTTAAATACATTTAATTTTATTCCATAGTTTATTAATTTATTGTTTAAATTCTATTCCTAGGAATACTAATAACAGTAAAAATATTACAAAGCTGTTTAAGATATTTTGGTTTCTTCCATTTACATATATTTATTGATAAAATGAAATGTAGTATATAAAATGGTGTGTTGTTAATTGTCTTAATTTCTTGTAATTAAAATATAAGTAGTGTTATACAATAAAACTTATAAATACATTGGTTTATCGTTTTACTTTGAATTTTGATTTTAGTAAATCTGCACTTTAATATATTTTTACAGTTAACTTTTGGCCATTCTACTTAATCATATTTTAGCTTTCTTTAATTTTATTATATTTTCATTCCCCTTTTGACAAGCGCGTTGGTGCTGGAGCGAGAGGGCGCAGGTTAGAATCCCGCCGAGGGAACAAAAAGTTTTCAATGTTCCTGGGTCATGGGTGTGTATTAAATTTGTGTATAATATAATAAAAATCTTAAAATATATGTGTATTGTATAAAAGTATTAAATATATTTCCGTTGTCTGGTACCTGTAACACAAGTTCTTCGAATACTTAGCGTGGGGCCAGATTGACGTGGTGTGTAACGTATAGATTTTTATATTTTTTATTATTATCTCAAAAAAGAGCAGTGTTCCCGTAGTAGGTATAATGAACTACGCGGACGAAGACGCAGACAAAAGTAAAAAAAAAATATAAGTTTTACCTTTCAAACGCCTATTGGTGATAAAAATCGTATCGAGTTTTGAACGAAAGCTGTGAAAACAAATGGTAAAAACACAAGTTCAACAACAAAACGCATTTGACTTCTGAATCCACTTTGTTGCACGTAGCGACTTTCGATAGTGAAGGATAACAATATTCATGCGGGGCTCTTCACAATTCCCGTTTGACTCGCTAAGCGTAACATAAGTTGTGACATCATGACTCACGATTGTAGAGTATAACAATATGTTTCGTTAAATCATGAACTTCCATGCGGAAAAAAAATTGTCATGATATGCAGTTTTTAAGTAAAATTATAAGGTAATTAATGCGGTGACGCCGCTGACCAATGACCAAAGCTGAGTTGACCAATAAACGCGCGGCAAGTTTTCGAATCCTAGTCAAACGAGAATTGTTCATAACCAAATAGGGCCCCTCGTAACTCGATTCAATCCTCAGTCTGTCACGCACGCGTGCTAAATAATAATAAGAATACCTATGGACGCTTCACACCACGCCAATCTGGCCCCGTGCTAAGCATCCGAAGAACTTGTGTTACAAGTAGGAGACAACCGATTTAACACTTTTATAATATACATGTATTTAAGACTTTATTATAGGTATTAATACACATCCATGACCCAGTAACACAGAAAACTTTTTGTTCCTTCGGCGGGATTCGAACCCGCGACCTCCTGTTAGATCACCGATGCGCTCAACCACTGCGCTACGGAGGTCAACAAGGAACACATAATATTCATCAATTGAAACTAAAAGAACATGACATTAAATAGCATTATGTACCTTCTCAAACATAGTATGTCTACTGTCTGCCGCATCGATTTTGGTGACGGTACCCAAATATAGTAGGTTGACAAATTTTTTTGTTATTTTATAGCAGGGATGAAATGGATATGACATTTCGGATACGGATATGGTGTAAAATTATTTCGGATTATCCGTTTGTTTTGGATAATTTTGGTTACGGATATTAAATTTAGGAATTATTTTTTTCGTTTTTACAGCAGGTAGGATTCGGTTACGGTTACGGATGATATTTTATAACATATATTCGATAGTTTCGGTTACGGTTACGGAGTTCCCTAGCATCCCCTCTTTTATAGTGTTTGCGGAGGTCGTCAAAATAACGAGCTTGAGCGGGATAGACTGAAACTAGGTTCGCATGAGAATCGGGGCCCAGCGATCGGGAATTGTGAGTGCCCCAGCTCAACTCCGCGAACGACGGACTCTCATTTGCACCAGAAAGGCCCCCGTCAAAGGAATACGATATTTTCGCATGGATTAATAAAACAGCACTTAATAGGCCTTTGTTATAGGATTAGCATTTTTTTAATAATATATTTAGCTGCTGAATAAGTAATTTATATTCTTACTAAAAGGAAGGGTAATTGTTTTGGCAGTGTATTCGTGCAATATATTTATTGTCTGGCTCCAACACAAGTTCTTGGAAAACTTAGCAAGGAGAAGTTATGTTTATTATGTTGGTATGAAAGCGTTTATAGATTATTGACTTTTGAATTTTTCGTTTATTATTATTCGGTATTAAATTTTTACTACACTGTACAAGGAAAATTACTTGAGTTGAATTTATAAATAAAATAACTGAAATTTAAATATATTATATTTAGCAATATCCCGCGAAACAATTACAACCATTTAATTTAACACAATTAATTAAGTAATTAAATATTATATTACAATGAAATGATAAAATAAAAATAAAATAAAAGATTAATAAAACTATAACCCGACTTCGCAAAAAAGGGCTCTAAAAAAGCTGACACAAGAAAATAATTCAATTTGAAATCCAGATATGCATAGGTACAAATATGGTCAAGGTAGAGCCGTGGTCGTACCCGCTATTGGGATTGTATAATATTTCAACAGCAGACGAATATTATTGATTTGTTTAGCGGGTACGACCACGGCTCTACCTTGACCATATCTGTACCTATGCATATCTGGATTTCAAATTGAATTATTTTCTTGTTTCAGCTTTTTTAGAGCCCTTTTTTGCGAAGTCGGGTTATAGTTTTTTTAATCTTTTATTTTATTTTACATTTTTCTGTGTCCACATAAACTATAACATTATATTTTCACTAAACTAACGTTAAATTAACACATAGAAAGTAACTAAACAACTCCTAGATACTATTTGTACGACCGCATTTTAAACGATTATTTTGAATTTAACAATAAAATATAATAATTAGTTAAAAAAAAATATACATATTTTTAATGTGCTTGTCAAGGCCTATCTTTTGATACCAAACACGATACAATTATCTTAATTTAATTTTTTTTGGAGATAGTTTTTGAGGTATAATTTTCAAAATCCAAAATTTTTCGAAAAATCATATAGCCTATGTTACTCGCGGGACCACTACGAATCGATTGACACCTTATTTATTAAAATCGGACCAGTAGTTTAACCGCTACGAGGGAACATACATACATACATACAAACATACATACATACATACATACATAGACTGCCAAAATCATTACCCTTCCTTTTGGCTTCGCCGAAGTCGGGTAATAAACTAGAAGCTTGTAAAAACGTAAACTTCAAACTCGCAAATATAACCTAATTTTGTTGAAAAAATCCTACGGCAGCAGAATCATGAATGATAATAATAAAATTGACACTGGTTCACACCCAAATTTGTCCACATTGAGAGATGATAATGTCGGTGTCACTCTGAGAAAGCGAAAGCAGCCCGAATGTTGTAATCACTCGGATGTATTAATTGATTTCCAAAATAAAATTATGAATACCATAAAAACCACCCTCGAAACCCACAACCAAAACATATTGGGGTCCCTGCAGGGATTACGTGACGATATAAACGTTTTTAAACTCGAGTTGAGTACGGTGAACAACAAAATAGATAAACTTTCTCAAGAACAAACATCTATAAAAAATGATATGAGTGATTTGACGTCGGCAAATGTTAATAACATTAGCAAATTACACTCCATATCCACTGATGTCACTCAACTACAGATGAATGTTTCTAGCCTATCGGAACAATTACGTACCAAGGAGCAACAGGGAAGAGTTAATAATCTGGAAATCACAGGAATTCCATTCACAAAAGGTGAAAATTTAATAATTATAATGCAAAACATTTCGAAGAAGATTAATTTTCCTATTACTGAAACGGATATCGATCACATTCACCGAGTTCGACGTTTCACTACAAACAACACCAACAACGATTCGACCATACCCAATATCATCATCAAGTTTACCCAGAAGAAACGCAAAAACGACATGCTGGCTGCTGCTCGTGCGCGCCGAGGTCTGACCACTGCGGATGCTGGATTGGACGGGCCGGCGAAACCTATATACATCAATGATCATCTGACCCCATATAATAAACAATTACACAAGCAGGTTCGCCAACGTGCTATAGACAATAATTATAAATATGTTTGGGTATCCGATTGTAAAATCTTGGTACGTAAAACCGATTTCTCAAAAATACAATGTATTTCAGATGAATCTGATCTCGCAAAATTAAAATGACTATCTATTTTTATTATTTGCATGCCATTCTTATCACCTGTAGTCCTACATATATTATTATTAACAAATTCTTATAACTTAAAAATAATATGTTATTGTAAAGTTAATTTAAATTTAATATATAAGTCTCATTACCATAATTATTGTACAATAAGCTTACTAACTATTGTTAATGGAACGTGTAAACTTTTTGGGAATTTCATTATAATTCGATAACACTAATATATCATTTTATTATCAGAACGTGAGGGGTTTACGCACAAAATCACATTCCTTTCTTAGGGGAGTCCTAAATAATAATTTTGATATCATTTGTATCACAGAAACATGGCTTACTCAAAATTACTATAATAGTGAGTATTTTGATAATCGATATGAACTTTATCGCTGCGATCGAAACAGTCGAGCTACCGGACACGATCGCGGCGGTGGAGTAATGATAGCCGTGCGCCGTGAGCTTTGTCCCAGGCAGCGCAGTGACATCCGCGCGCCGCCGTTATCGGAGGAGGTATGGGTCTCCCTGCCCTTACGCGCGAGCGTCACAGCTGGCCCGTCGGCCGCGGCGGCGCGAAACAACGCACCGAACCAGTATTTACATATTATTTGTACGTATATTCCGCACGGAAACAGCCATGAATCGATGCTAACGTCTTTTTATGATCGAGTAAATGAATTTATACAAAGTAATAACTCCAGCGATACATATGTAATAATTGGAGACTTTAATATAACATATGCTACCTGGGATTACAATCCTACCTCCAATTCAATGGATATTTTTACCAATGGCGATAAATTAGCCTGTTTGACCAACGATTTCATGAATCTTTCATTATTATCACAGTATAATAATCAATTTAACCATAACTATAGATTATTGGACCTAGTTTTTAGCAATGTAATGTGTCATATTTCACCCTGTGAAAGTCCACTTGTACCACAAGACCCCCATCATAAGTCCTTAGAGTTTGATATAAAACTAAATTATAGTTCTACACTTAAACTTGCCTCCAGCATTAAAAGACAATTTTATAAGGCCGATTATAGCTTAATAAAAACTGCCCTTAGCTCTGTTGACTGGAAAACATCTCTAACCAAGTTTCACAATGTTGACCTTATGACTAATTATTTTTACAGTATTATTAATAATACAATTGAACAATACGTCCCCTCTTACATACAAAGTGGTAAACAAAAATATCCCCCGTGGTACACAAAACCGCTTATAAAATTATGTAAAGAAAAATGTAAATACCATAAAAAATGGAAAACATATGGCAATCTTTTAGATTATAACACTTTTTCGACACTACGAAGCCGTTTTAAAAAAATGTCTGAAGATTGTTATAAAAATTTTATTGATTTATCTGAAAAGAACATCAAAAATAATCCTAAATCGTTCTGGTCCTTCGTTAAGTCTAAGAATGAGTCTAGTCAAATCCCAGAAAGAATGTTATATCAGGACCAAGTACTCTCAACTGGTAGTGAAATTTGCGATGCCTTTAATAAATATTTTAATTCCGTTTTTATCAATAATACTTCTCAAATAACTAATAATAATAACAATTCTTCATCAAGTGTAGATATAAGTTCAGTAAATATTAATTTTAATATAGTATTACATGAATTAAAAAAAGTTAATACTAAAAAGGGTGCGGGATCAGATGACCTTCATCCTATCTTTATCTCTAGATGTGCTGAGGTTCTTGCTAAACCAGTAACGATCATTTTCTGTACTTCAATTGAAACAGGAGTTTTTCCTGACATAATATGGAAAAAATCTATTATAACTCCCATTCCCAAAAATAATAAAAAAGATAATATAACAGAATATAGACCTATTTCTAAATTGTGCGTTCTTGGTAAGATACTTGAAAAAATTGTAACTTCACAAATTTCATCGGCTTTTCGAAATCATATATCTCAATATCAACATGGCTTTTTTAAATACCGTAGCGTAGATAGTAATATGTTAAATTTTTCTGACTTTTTAATAAAAGCATTGGATAACAATTTACAGGTGGATGTCGTGTACACCGACTTCTCGAAAGCATTCGATAAAATAAATCATGATAAGTTGATCGACAAACTTGCGAGAGCCGGTGTGCACGGCAACCTCCTCAGATGGATCAACTCTTACATAAGAAATCGTAGCCAGGCCGTCTACCTTAAAGGTCACTCTTCCCGATTCCTCCCTGTCCCCTCCGGAGTTCCCCAGGGATCACATCTTGGGCCTCTACTGTTCAATCTCTACATAAATGACATAGGATTAATATTCAGACATAGTAAACACCTACTTTACGCTGATGATACAAAAATTTTTATAGTCATTAAGTCCATAATTGATTGTACAAAACTACAAATTGATTTATTATCTCTAGAGCAATATTGTGAAACTAATCAATTGTTCTTAAATATAGACAAATGTTTTATTATGTCATACACACGCAAAATTCACCAGATTAACTTCGACTACATGATAAAAGATTCTATCCTTAAAAGAGTTTCAACCATTCGAGACCTCGGCTTGATAATGGATTCCAAATTAACTTTTTATAATCATATTGACCATATAGTTAGTACCGCATTTCGTAACCTAGGTTTTATGCTTCGTATAAGTAAACCCTTTAAAGACGTTAAAACATTAAAAATTCTTTACTTCTCTTTTGTGCGTTCTATCTTGGATTTTTGTAGCACTGTTTGGAGCCCATGTTTTCAATCACATATTAGTCGCATTGAAAACGTCCAGAAAAAATTTCTTAAGTCACTTAATTACCGTATAAATATTCATAATGAAACTTATGTAGATGCCCTACGTAGACATAATTTAGCAACTCTTCATAACAGACGAACCATGTTTGACATCACTCAATTATTTAAAATTTTAAATTCGCTGACCGACTCGCCTTCTCTATTATCTAAAATATCATTTAAATCTCACACGCGACTTCCTGTGCGCCCCTCACGAAATAAACCACTTTTTGTTCCTCCAACACTTTTTAAAACTTATACTCGTAACTCATTTTTATACCGTTCCACTAACAATTATAATAGAGACTTCACCGACATAGACATGTTCAATAACTCTCTCAATAGCCTAAAATCAAAATTGAAACGTAAATTTAATATTGTCTGAGATCTTTTACTCGATTTACAAATGTTTCCTTACATTGACACATATTTATTATATTATTATATAGTTATTTGCTTATATTATGTATCTAACTTTTTTTTTTTTTTTTTAAGCGCGTCTTTCTAAATAAGAGCTTAAATTTTGTTATTGTTTCTGTAATTCCTTTTCGGCACTGTAGGTTTATTATAAAATCATATATGTTGCAAGTATTATTCCTGTATGTAACTGTTTGTTGCCAAAATAAAGAGAAAAAAAAAAAAAAAAAAAAAAGTAATGTACTTACCATTTGAACTAAAATATTATGTACCTATTGAAAAAGATTAGTCCTGGACACAATGAATTTGTAATACTTTTAAGTGATTATGAAATATCATGCATGTACCTACCTAACATTAATTGATAATTTAGCATGCACAATTTTTTAACAATATTTCCACGCCCAAGAGGCAGAAATTTTGAGCTCAACTAAATAATTGTAAGACCTGATTGTACAAATTTCTTGGAAATAAATGAATTCTATTCTATTCTATTCTATTCTACACCACAACCTGCAAGCAGATGAGTGAGTTTACGCATAGGCATAGCGACTTCGTCCGCGTGGTTATTATGATATAATATAATTCTTTCATACATATTTTTTGAGTAACTTAAACCGTTTATGCAGCGCACGCAACGAAAGTCTTGAAATGTGAATAATTTTTACCGTTTTGAAACATTTCTGACTGCCGCTTTGCTCCTATTGGTCGCAAGGTAATGTTATATAGCCTAAAGCCTTCCTCTATAAATGGACTATCAAACAAAGAAATGGTTTTTGAAGTCGAAACAGCAGTTCCTGAGATGAGTGTGATTAAACAAACAAACTCTTCCGCCTTATAATATTAATATGGATAAAAGTGATGAGGAGAACTTGTTACATGGGTGCTAATCGTTTAGATATCGGAAATCAATAATATCAATAATATCGGGGCAGAATGACATTCAAACGAACTAGCTGAACAGACTAGCTTATACTGCGGCTTAGTCCGTTTAATTAGCGAAGAAAATGTGAGGTTCAAACCGCACGCTCGCCCCGCTGCCAAATTAGCCTGCCCCGGATATCCGACACAACAGTATAACAAAGTAGCTTTTTATGGAATACTGACAAATGAGCTGGCACATCACCCGATGCTGCCGGATCGCATCGCAAATATCTGCGATCGGATCATCCATGACCCAGGAACACAGAATTTTTTCTTCGGCGGGATTCGAACCCGTTACCTCCAGCTCTAGCACCAATGCGCTACGGGGGTAGTAAATCTTAAAAATGCATTTAGTATCTACATTCTACAGCTATAGCTGATTTCATTGAAACCAGGCTAGTTACGCAGTTCTTTTATAGTGCACAAGTGTGTGCGCAATACACAAAGACACTCTCTCTTCCTTTTACTCTCATAACCCAGTGGGACTGTAAACCGACACGACTGACGAGAGAACAGGCGCAGGACCGACTTTTTACATGCCCATCCGATGCATGGATCATCTATCTTGTCAGACAATCAGGTGATCGGGCTGCATTGTCCTAACCAAACTTGAAATCAACATTTTGGTTGTTTCGACGCGGGAATCGAACCCACAATCTCCGGGTCGAGAGCGAAGCTCTGATCCACTAGACCACGGGGGCGATAAATATTTTTTTTATTTAATATTATCTCCAGCTTTATTGAGTGCGTGTGTAGGTCACTGAAATCCGCATAAACGGCTGCACCGAATTCAATTTTTCGGCTGTCTTCAGATGAATTAGAAAATGGTTTAGATTTGCAATTTGACCTCGTAGATGGCGCCACTATCAGTATACGTATACTTTATCGATGGTTAAAAGATAATAGTGTTTTAAATTTTATTTAATTTAAAATTCAGAAAAATGAATTTGGCCCCAATGTTTTTTTGACGTAACATTTAACGAATAGTTCCTATGATTGCCTTAATTCTCTAAAAAAGTGGTAATCGCTTGCTGTTGTGTTTTAATGCACATATTTTGATTCATTTCACGACACTAGCGCTAAAACAAGTCCTAGCGGTTAGTGCAATTTTTTTGACGTTTAGGAATCGATTGCGGGCCTTTCGCGTGATTTTTGCTAATAGTTATTTTTAACCGCCGACGCAAAAACGACGGGGTGTTATAAGTTTGACATGTCTGTGTAAATGTGTATATGTCTGTCTGTGGCATCGTAGCTCCTAAACGGATGATCCGATTTGAATGCGGTTGTTTTTGTTTGAATGGTATATCAGTCGAGAGTGATCTTAGCTATGTTTGGTGGAAATCAGTTCAGGTCTTCAAGGTCTTCAGGTCGTTTGTTAGATGTGATAGGAATGTTACACGATAAGTCCCGATTTCACCAATGTTAACATCATGTTAGTGTTAACGGCATCTTAAAATAACATGCCTTCTCATTCATTGACAGGAATTACGAGAGGAACAACATGATATTCAACGAAGAATTAACTTTTACATTGCTTAGTGAAATACGGCCTAAGTCGGGGGTTTTTTAATTTTTTTTTTAGTTTTTAGGTAATCAGCCGGTCTGAGTCGCGGGTCGCAGGTTGCAGTCCGCGGTTAGAATAACGAACATTATGTTCTATTATTATTTACCCGCAGGCTAACAATTGCCTCACGGCTGATTCTGTTCCAGTTGAGCACTCATTTTATTCAAGCTGATAGCTTTATATTTTTTCATTTACTCCCTAAAAACCCACACCCTAAATTAATATTAAAGGTTACGCAAAAAGATAAATTTATTATTACTTAGTTAAATTTTCATTGTATACAATAATTAATTTGTTTTTAATAGCGAAAAATAAATATATAAATTATAAAATAAGTATTTTAGAACTGTGAACCAATGGGAAAATAACATCTTCAGAACACCCATAAGTAATGTTTTAAGGAGCTTTTATTTTACTATTTATACAGGCTGTAAAATTAATGAGTGATAATACTTTAAGGTGTGTATGAGTCCCGAATAAAGAGTTTACTGTGAAAGTACCGGCGCTGAAAGTGATACTTTCTTTTAATTATTGTATGGGGAAATTTATAATGTTGAGGCATTTCTCATACAAACATGAAAAGTACGTCATTCAGCGCTGGTGCTTTGTCAGTAAACAGTAAATAAGAGGCACACAAATACCCTGTAGTATTATCACTCAATTATTTTACACCTCGTATTAAAATAAACAACAAATCAATTAGAATATGATCTAAGATAATTATTTAAATTAATAATTATTTCAAATTCTTGATAAATTATTTAACGAGAAGCGATAAATTTTCTTTAAATTTGTAGTTTTTAATGAACGGAATAATTATGATAAAATGTATAATATGCAGTACGCTGTCTGGATTTATAAATAGGCTTCTAATATTAATAAAAAAACTACTGTTCCCGTACTGTTGTATGCGGACGGAGCCGCGAGCAATAAGCAACTTTTAATAATCTATATCTATTTCATTTTTCATCAAACGATCCACGTCAAATAGTTCCCAGAAGCTGTTTTCTCTCTCTTTTTCTCCCCTTTTCTCTCTTTATAATTATTTGCTTACCCAGCACTTTCGCGAAGGAAGACTTCGGGGGCTTAAGTAAAAATCTCTACATTTGATTGCGCGGAGGAACGTTTGTATAAGGTTAGAATCCACAAGTACGCGTTGCACGCAACAGACGCACTGAATCAAACGGATTTTACCGGCATGATGTACGTCGTTTTCTTAGGAAAGTCGGTAAAGTAAGTACGATATTGCCGGAAAAAAAGAATGTGTGTAAATTTAGATGATAAGCTATTTTCATTAAATCCTCCTATTTATATTCTCTTACTGCTATCATTAAAATATTTCAGCAACATTTACTTAAAATAATCAAATATCAGTATACATATACAATATACATACTTAGTACTCGTACATTCAACATTCTGCGTTTATAAAATCATGGCTTAATGCTTTTAATTTATAATATATCCATGCAGCTCATTTTACACGATACGGACGATTTAGACATTACCTATAATATCGCACCTATAATATAACCTTTAGTTTTTTTTTATACTTAAATTTCTTAGAAAATCACGCGGTAACATGGACGGTTACCCTAAATAAATATGCGGCGCTTGTGTTTTGTTTCAGCGCTTATAACCCGGCGGCCTTTATGGTTTATGGCCCAATAATATCGGCCATAAAACCCCGGGCCCGCCGCAATTGAGTCCCGGGGAGCCTCTCATTCTTCCCGCTTTCTTATTAACGTCTCAGGACTCAGGACTCAGGGGCAGTACAGTCGTGCGCTCAATTCAATTTTAACCACTAATTAAAGGAAACTCCGAGTGTTAGTTTTTATATATTTATATCGTACATGCGTGTGATATTAAATATACGGGAACTAGAACCTAATTAAGACTTTTTTATTATCCCCTCGTCTCGACTCGTCTGGGCTTACAAAGTATATAATAAATATTATGTTACCTGCAATATAGTAAAAATTTAAAACATTATTTAAAAAAATCAAGGTCCTTTATTTTGTCAACTCACATTGACAACGTAACAGAAAGAAAACATCGCAACCCGAAGCTCGCTCCTCGTAATATGCATCATCATAATTTGTACCCTAATAATGAGAAAATAGAGATCGTTATGGTATGGAAAGAAACACTAACGCGACGCGACGCGACGCTGCGACACTCTGTAGATGTGGGCTTAGCCTTACAATGACACGTCAAAATTCTCATTCCGTTTGACATTATGTAAATGAACCAAAAATGAGCTCAGCTCTGTAGGACCCAATTGAATACGAAAAGACTTAAAATAGGAAAGTTGCCGTAGCCAGCCACTCCGGTCCGGTCATGTCAGGATTTGGGACGTTTGCATATCATTTGCTAACATGTGTGCTCGTTGGAGCCGGCCTAGTATTGATACAGATATTTATTTTACTAGGAAAACTTACAGCATATGGAACATTACAATAAAATTACATTAAAAACCTAATGCCAATTACAAGTTTCCACTAGTAGAAAAACAAATTAAATTAACTTAAGTACGTCAATCTAAGCATCTGAAAATGAAAATGAAAAATTTTTATTTCCAAATAAAACTTAACAAGTTACTCTCGGAATGTCAACAAAAAAAATGCTACCACCGGTTCAACCCTAACCCGTCGAGAAGAATCGGCGTAAGAAACTCGCACGGGCCCATATAACTACGTACTAACACTAACTATCTATACAAAACTAGAACTTATGTCTATAGTAATAACAAACATAATGTAAATCAAACCACAAGAAAGGGATAACCGATTAATATAATAGCGTGTAATAATAGCGTGTTTCACCGAGCAATGTTAAAGTTAACGCCATGTTAAATATCACGTTATCCCTCTCGTATTTCCTGTCAATGAATGAGATGGCATGGTATTTCATCATGGCGTTAACTTTAACATTGTTTGGTGAAACATGGCCTAAATATCAAAGTCATAAAATTAATGAATACGGACTCACCGCGGTTCATTATTATGCTTTGTAATTAAAAAATAATATATATATGTCGGAGTTGAAACGTAAGGCTTGCAAAGAAAAAAAAAAAAGAAAGCCTAGCAAGTTTAGTCATATTTCCCAAGAGGCCTGTTGCCGCTTACAAAAGAGGAAGGAGAAGACGTGTGTCACCGATGACAGGGAGGACTGTTCAGGGTCGCGCGCGATGGATGGCGGGGCTTGAGAAAAAATGGAGTTGACTAAATTCGCTTACGTTCAATGTCTGCTTTGCATTAAGTACTTGTAGCAATAGGTTTGATTGTTCATAATATAAACACGTTCAGCTTGGTGTTATTATTTCGATCCTATAAAGTGACGCCCACAAAATACCGCACTCCGTTATCAGAAATTGGGATATACCCGCAAAATCAAGATAGATGGTTACAGGGTACCTACAAATTGTTGGATTGGATATTATGGCCTTGCGGATATTCAGATCACGTTGAGACGGAACAGATTATATTACGGAGCCTCCACTACCAAAGGCAGCATGGTATATAATGCATAGCAGAAAGACGATTGATGGGATGACAGCGCTGCTGACGATGGTAACGTGCTGACAATGGGAATGTGACGATTTACAATGAGAATGTGACGATTGACAATGGGAACGTGACGATTTACAATAGAACCACGATAATATGACAAGATTGACGTGGCTAGTCAACGACAGGTCTTGGTTATAAGCTTGATGGCTTTGGTAACAGGTGGTAGCAATCTTTTTATTCCTCGTTATAATTTGGAAGCCTTCAAAGTAAATACAATTTCAAAGTTTCCATGAAATTGCTTGCCCAAAAATCTAAATAAACTTTAAAGTTTAGTGTTCGTTTGTATTGCTGTTTTGTTTTATTTGTAGATGGACAATACATTGGGATAATGCTGGACTGGACGATGCATAGCCTTGCATAGCTTGCATGCTTGCCCGATGCATAGAATGAGCTTTGCTGGGTAACCAACCAACGCAGATGAGCATTGTGTATCATATGGACTATTCTACTTGCTTCGCAAAGATGTAAACTGGTAGTATGAGTATCATTACTTATTTCATTGTAAAGTTCAGAATTAGTCTGGTTTTATAATCACAGTATTAGTAACAGAAAAGAGATTCAAAGTAAAATATCTTACAGTATCTTCTTAAATTATGTGAGTTTTAAAACTTGTTATTATACTAGCTATATTCTTATTAATAGAGTGAAATCAACACAGTTAATAAAGAAGAAATCAAAGTTTGATTTTAATGATAATAATTATTATTACACAACAAGTAAAGGTCTTATGCAGGTGAGCACAGGTTGTAAACAAACAGGCTTATACAATAACATTGACATGTTCTTTGTAAATATTGTTTACATGATAGTAAGTAGGTAGACAAGTTTGTAGGAGCGAGAAAGACGATTCAAAAAGAATTAAAAATTTATTTAAAGTTACAACTTATTAAAGTTTAAAACTTAATTAGGATTAACAGGCAGAGCTTTTACAAGTTATCTTCTGTCGGGACACAACCAAGCAGAAATTCATGCCACGATCGAATGTCCCCATCGGGAGCCTTTACAATAGTTGAAACAAAATACAACAAGACATGTGTGTTAAATAAACAAAGCTTTGGTCATAATTAATCTTGGGATGCAATTAATGTGTTATCCCTTAGTTTTTTTATGTGAAGTCCGTTTTAAAGTCAAGTGCTGAGGGCTTGACAAATCTCTAGTTACAACAAATCTTAAGAGTAGTCAATAAATCAATAAATTGATCATAGGGTTAACATAAGTAGGTAGTGTGAAACTACATACTTAAATGTAATTTTCATTGGTGAGTTTAAAACAAAGAAAAAAAAAAGAGTATCTTTAAATAATGTCTTGTACATTGTTATTTATTCCTAAGCTGGCCATAAAAATATCTGTTAAAGTAAATTTGTAATACATATTACCTACAGATTTAACAGACTTTTACTTTTTAGAACATTATGCGATATGGAATAGTTTAAAATTCGTCCAACAGGATAATATTGTTTGTGATATGAGTTTTATGGAATTAACACATTTTAATTTCATGTTTCAGAAGTTACTGTATGTAAGCTGGAACTAATGGTGAACAAGGCATCACACACTCAACGGTCCAAGAGTCTCAGAGGCCGTGGCAGTCCACTGATGCGGTGGAAGATTAGAAAGTTCATTGAGTGACTTCAGTTAGCTTCGACCAACTTGGTGATTTTGTAAAAGGTTGTAAACGCACTAGCGAGTCTTCAGGTATTATGAATGACGAATGAATCGCCTCCGTGGTCTAGTGGTTCAGAGCTTAGCTCTCGACCCGGATTCGTGGGTTCGATTCCCACGTTGAAACAAAAAGGGTTGTTTTTAGGATTGGTTAGGACAATGCAGACTGATCACCTGACTGTCTGACAAGAAAGATGATCCATGCGTCAGATGGGCATGTAAAAGGTCGGTCCTGTGCCTATTCTCTAGCCAGACGTGTCGACTTACCGTTCCGCTGGGTTGTGAGAGTGAAGGGAAGAGAGTCCTTCTGTGTATTGCGCACACACTTGGGCACTATAGAATGACTCCTGCGTAGCTGGCCTGGTTTCAATGAAATTTACTACCGACACCGAAATCGGTGAAGGGAGCTATTATTATTATTATGAATTACTCTGGGGTCCAGTGGTTTAGAACCTAGTACTCGAATTTGTGGGTTCGATTCCCGCGACAGTACAACTAAAAATGTTTATTTTTGTCAAGTTTAGTGAGGACAGTGCAATCTGATCACTTGTTATTGTGTGACACTAAAGTAATAGCTTATTTTCATTCAATCAGTTAGATCATTGAAAGGAAATTAAATTAATTTCACTGCATAGTGAAATCTAACATTTTAATCTCATTGTTGTTGCTGATATTTAAACCGCGATAGTTTTGTTCTTGAGATACAGCCTGATTAAAGACAGACAGGCACAGCGAAGTCTTAGTAAATAAATCCCTAAAAGAACTTAATTTTAGATAGTCTGAACATTTTTTTGTGCTGTTTCATTTTGTGTACAGTGGATCGAGCTTCGAGCAACGCTAGCGACGCGACACGACGCGACGGAGCGCGGCGAGCGATGCAGCGCAGCGCGGTGGCGCGGCGGCTAGACGACTGTCGTCTGTACTTCGTTGAAGTATCACATTCGAAACCAAAATTATTTGGTGAGCGTAATTGTTTATCTACTGACTGTAGTGTGATACTGGCGGAGTCGGGGTCTTCACAGACCATACGCTGTGCATGTGCACACGGGTAGCCAGCCGCGGTTAACACAAATGTGTTAAGCGGTTGACGTATGTCGGCGATGGAGCCGTGTCATAGAAGTCAAATTCTGATGACAGTATTTGACCTACCAAGCATCATTTCGCAGCAGCAACCATTAAAAGTCGGTACCTCTTGGGGCAACTCAAGTAGGACGTGGAGCGCAGCGGGCGTGTGATGCTGGAAGGTTGGGGTCTACACAGACCACATGATGTGTATTCAATGAGTGATGCACACGTGTTAGCCGTGGGGAGAACACGTCGTGTTACGCGGCTAACGTATTTCGACTAAAGAGCCCTGGTCATATAGGCATTACCTGAGACTTTGCGTAGTTTATTGTTGTGCATTAAAGAAGTTAAAGTATCTGTTGAGATTACTATTAGAGATTAAACTAGCAAATTGGCCTAAAATTGTAGAGTCAGGTTAGGCCGAGCAAAAGGCTTGTGATATGGCAGCTGGTTTTTTTTCTTTTACAGGAGCAACACACGAGGACGTGTGACTAGTCAGAATGGCCGTGTCGGAGTTGAAACGTAAGGCTTGCAAAGAAAAAAAAAAAAGAAAGCCTAGCAAGTTTAGTCATATTTCCCAAGAGGCCTGTTGCCGCTTACAAAAGAGGAAGGAGAAGACGTGTGTCACCGATGACAGGGAGGACTGTTCAGGGTCGCGCGCGATGGATGGCGGGGCTTGAGAAAAAATGGAGTTGACTAAATTCGCTTACGTTCAATGTCTGCTTTGCATTAAGTACTTGTAGCAATAGGTTTGATTGTTCATAATATAAACACGTTCAGCTTGGTGTTATTATTTCGATCCTATAAAGTGACGCCCACAAAATACCGCACTCCGTTATATATCTATACTAATATAAAGCGGTAGAGTTTGTTTGTTTAAACGCACTAATCTCAGGAAATACTGGTCTGATTTGGAAAATTATTTTTTTGTTGGATAGTCCATACATAGAGGAAGGCTTTAGACTATATAACATTACGTTTCGACCAATAGGAGCGAAGCGTCAGTGAGAAATGTTGCAAAAACGTGGAAAATTATTCACATTTGGGGACTTTCGTTGCGTGCGCTCCATAAACGGTTTAAGTCACTCACAAACTGGTGGATTCCCGTGGATTTTGCAGCAGTTTTTTTATTATATGTTAGGAAGTAAGATGTTTGTGTGTAAGGTATAAGGCACCATGTCAGAACAACATGGAAATAAAAACAATCGAGTTTTTTGCCTTTGAATAAAATAAAGAAACAATATTTTAAAACAACTTTATTTAATTTAAAACTGTATTGTAATCTGTCAGTTTTAGCTCTTCCTACATAATAAAGTGGGGGTGGTTTGAGAAACGGAATGAAAATAGATTGATAACAAATTAATTTAATACATTCAATGTTATTTTATAATTAAATTTGCAATACCTTTTGGTGGGAAATTATAAATGGCAGTAATCAGTTGAAGATATTTACTTCAAAATTGATTAGCAAGAATATACCAATGTGTAACAGTGTAAGTTAATAAAGCATTCAATATTAATTATTGTATAATATCGCATAGCGTAATAAAATTGTCGCACGTGATATGTCGTGTTTCACCAAGCAATGTTAATCCTTCGTTAAATATCATGATGTTCCTCTCGTGATTCCTATCAATGAATGAGAAGGCATGATATTTTAACAAGCCGTTAACACTAACATGCGTTGGTAAAATCGGAACTAAGCATAGCATTTCCAGAAGGTCGATTCAGCGTATCAAATATTACAATAATAATGATATAGTGAAAAAAATACTAATTTAAAATACTAACCGGTATAACATCAAATTATACCGCTTGTTAATAAAAGGGTACATTTAAAAAAAAAAAAAAAAACACCGACTTAGCGTGTAATATTTCTATCACACCTAACAAACGACCTGATGACCTTGAAGACCTGAATCGATTTCCACCAAACATAGCCAAGAACACTCTCGACTGATACACCTTTCAAACAGAAAAAACCGCATTAAAATCGGATCATCCGTTTAGGAGCTACGATGCCACAGACAGACACATACACATTTACACAGACACCTCAAACTTATAACACCCCGTCGTTTCTGCGTCGGGGGTTAAAATGTGGTAGTATTACACCACCCCACGGAAGACCAGGTACCGCGGCGCGCCGTGTCGCGGTGATACACCTGAGTGGTACTCCATTTTGGTTTCAGGCAATACACTTCCTTCTTTCCTTCTATATCCATTGTTAAGACTTAACAATAGTTAAGCGCCTCCGTGTCTAGTGGTTCTGAGCTTCGCTCTCGACCCGGAGGTCGTGGTTTCGATTCCCGCGTTGGAACAACAAAAAATGTTGTTTTCAAGTTTGGTTAGGACACAGCAGGCTGATCACCTGATTGTCTGACAAGAAAGATGATCCATGCGTCGCGTCGGATGGGCATGTGAAAAGTCGGTCCTGCGCCTGTTCTCTGGCCAGTCGTGTCGGTTTACCGTCCCACTGGGTTATGAGAGTAAAAGGAAGAGAGAGTGTCTTTGTGTATTGCGCACACTCTTGGGCACTACAAAATAACTCCTGCGTTTCAATGAAATCGGCTACCGACACCGAAATCGGTAACGGGAGCTATTATTATTATTATTGTTCTTTTTTTCTATTTTGTTTTGTTGTTATGTGGTGTCCTTTTATGTGTTATAATTATGTATCTGTATGAATGTATTGTCTAAAATGTCCAAATAAAGTTTTTTTTGAAGTATCGCGCAACCCAACAGTCGGGTAAATAACAAAAAATCTTCTTTTTCTTCTTCTATATCAAGTGAGACTCCCCTCCCTCGCAGGCCACAAAGCCCCAGTAATCACAGTCCCGGCCCTGCCAATTAGCTTTACTGCCGATCGCCGCTATCTACGGCGCACTAAACACCAGCAATTACAAGTTTTATATCTTACGTAGAACTTAATTAAAGATAGAGGTCGCCTTTTAGTCGAAATTCGACCATAATTGATATATTCAATTGTGACTTTCAAGTGTTAAAGGTTCTCTTACCGTAATAAATACACGTAACATGATATAAATATCTTGTCTCTTAATCTTCTTATATATAAAAATTAATTGCTGTTCGTTAGTCTCGATAAAACTCTTTTCCGATTCGGCTATTTTTAGTCTTGAACTATTCGTGGAAGTCCAGGAAAGGTTTAAACGGTTTGTATGCTCAACGAAGTGGGCACGGGTCTTATTGCGAATACAGTTGCTAGTTCTGTAAAATGTTGACTAGTTAACTTCATGGTGTCGCTTTTTCGTGTCAGTGTGCCAATGGACAAATAAAAATTCAATGAAAATTTACATAATATTTTTTTTCTAAAGCGCCAAAATTGGTAAAACTACAAAAGTAAAGTTGTTGTTTATGGAATGTGAATGAAAGGTTGATAAATGTGTAAAACCAGCTGTTATACAAACGCACGTTAGTGTTAAAGCCTGTATGTGCGAGTCTCCTTTATTATTTAGTATTGCATTCGACAAGCACTACAGCTGAGTATTTGCGATTCGGCAACAGCTGAGCTGATATTGATGGTGACAATCGAGTTCAGAATTACAGCAATTTGAAGTTACGCTCACAGTCGGCCGATATTCCCGCGAAGTTGCGCCGCCCGCCCTCAGCCGCCCTCAGCCGCCCGCCCTACTTCAGCAACTCCACAAATTCGGATACTGTCAACTACTACATTTTTCAATAAATCTGCATTTCAAATGCTTTCGTGTTTTTATTGGTTGACCCGGTATAACTTTATACGGTTATATTTTGGGAATATTTTTATTGAAAATCCGCTAGGTCTTGTTCCAAAATACGCGACTTGTATAGATTGTACCGCTGTTTTGATTTTCCCAGTTTTTGTACCCGACCTACATTTAGTTAACAGTAGTATTAACAGCTCTCGGTTATTTCGGTGACGGTGGCTGGTTTAATTGAAACTAGACCAGGACACAGGAGTTATTTTGTACTACCCAATTGGGTTATTGAATCAATATAAAATTTATTTACTTTTGGACTCATTACGAACAAAATAAAAAAGGTAAGCTAAATCTAAAACAGAAATTAAGATGATTTTTAAAACATTAAAGTTTAAGTAATTAAATAAAATTATCCATCTCTTTCTCCCAAAACAATATTTATACACGGGTGTCTATGTAGGGTTAACAACGTGACGTCACAATCGGTTGCTCCCTTCTCGTTCGCACAATATATTTAATAGTTTAATGTCTTCATTATTTTTAATGGTACTTAAATAATTTTAGTTTTACATAATTTGTTTACCCGGAAGCTATTGTAGCGATACTACTAGCGCCACAATCCTGCATCGCGCTATCGAAGTTTTCTAAGTCCGGCGCTATATATACGATTACACTCTCGCTTTTTTAATAAGGATCGTCCTGGCTTCCGTAGTGCGCGCACGTAGTCACGCTGCCCGATCGCGCCGCGTTTTCGTCGTGTCGCGTCCGTGCCGACCACCTTCCATCGGAGCAGTTCCTGTGCCACCTTCTGAGGGCGATCGGCAATCCGCGCTTGGTTCTTGTGAACTGAGTGTGGATTGCCGCCTTGCCGGGAAGATGAACTGCCCGCCCGCCCCGCTGGGATTTTATCCCAGCGTTGTGGTCACGGGTCCAACACCATTCAGAAGACCATGGCCGTCCGCGTCCCGACGTGGAAGACCACCCTGCGTCGACCCGAGACGCATCACCGCCAAGACACCGAGCCTAGCTGTGACGGAGAGGACACCGTTCGCGCCGGGCCCCCGTCGGCATTCTCGCGGGGGGGTTGCGGTAGCCCCCCGCCCCAATGTCCGACCGAGACCTGCTGCGCGTCCCGGATCCCACCCCGTCCAGCCGAGAAGTGCTCGGACTGACCGCTGCGCACAGAGCGCCGCCTCCAGGGCTGCGCCCCGCACCGCAGCCCTGCGCCGCCGCCCTCAGGCACCCGCCTGAGCCTGCCCGCCACCCGGCAGTCACACCTGCCGCACCTGCCGTTGCTCCACACGTCCTCGGCTGTCGGTAGAGCGTCCAACCGCCGCCGACCACCACCGCAGACCATCCGGCCTGCAACGCTGCCCATCGCAGCCCACTCCACCATCATGCCTCCACGGCACCACCGCTGCCTGCTGACCTTCGCCTCGTCGCTGGGGCTCGCTCAGCACTCCTCGCCCGCTTGACGCTGGCGGAACCGGCCCCGCTTGGATTGAGAAGTGTCTGCTGGCCTCGCCGCGCTGGATTAACCGGCCCCTGGACGGGCTAGTATAACCGGTCATGCCGCGTCGCCTGGGCTGGCCTTGCCAGCCGGCCCCGCTTCCCCGCCTCTGACGTCTGGTTTAACCGGCCTGTCCACCACTGGGGGGGGCTAGTTTCCGGCCCCGCCACGCTAGCGGACCAACCTCTCCTCGCCTGGGCTGGATCTACCGGTCTCGCCGCCCTGGACCTGCGACGCCGCCTCGCCTCGTCGCGTTGCCACCACGTAGCCGTACAAGACCGCATTCAGTGACGTCCCACTGCTCGCGACGGAGTCCCGCGTCTGCCTGTGGATATCCGCGCCATCCGAAGGTTCCTTGGAGGGGAGGAACCTGGGTGACTGGCGAGGATCCACGGCGGCCCCGGACAACGCCGCCCTACACCATGAGGGCGCCAGACGCCGCCTGCCGCCCGGCCTACTGGAGAGTATGGCTGTACGGCGCGCGGGCGCGACCAGCGCCTTCTAGCAACGTCCTCGGACGTTTACCGTCGGCATCCCCATGCCCTTTCCCACCATCATTGCTCCCGGAGCCCCCCCCACTCCCTGGTTTGGCTGGGTCCGCGAGTTGGTTAAAGACCACTCGTCAAAGTCTAGCCCTTCAGGTAATCGAGTTAATAAAGTGTTTTTTTTACGACGGTTTTTCCTTGCGCCCTGACGCGAGGGTTTTGCCTTCAAAAAAACGTCTTGTCTGTTTTTATTTCAATCCCACCTTGGTTAGGGCTTTGGTCCGCGGGACGATGTGCGGCGCTCGGAGGAGTGGAACCACACACGTTCCTCGGTCTCAGGACCGGGGCCTCCACACGCCACATGTCGTCTCGCCATTCAGGAATAAGTCTTCCAAGGCTTCCTTCCCTTAGAGCCACGGTTTTCCCCTGCGTTCTGTCGCGGGGGGTTTTCCCTAGAAAAACAGAAGCAACACATACGGCTCGGTATCCTCAATACCGGGTCCTTCGACCCCACGTAGAGGGGCTCATTAGCCTCTGGTCGTGGTTTCCCTCGCTCCCGGCCATTCGGGCTAGGAGTGAGTGAGATGCAAATAGGTAGGTTTTTTAATAAAACCTTAAACAATCGGTATGAGCGACATGACTGGAGAAATCAGTCGCAGGACCAAAATTGTATATATGACGATATTTCTTGTCAGACAATCAAGTTATCAGCCTGCATTGTTCTAACCAGACTTGTAACTTTTTTGTTGTTCCAACGCGGGCGCTGAACACATCAGCACCGAAGTCATAGGACCTCGAAGTATTTGAATATTGCAAATTGCAATAGTTTCAATGAGATCTACATTTTTTACCCGACTAAGCAAAAGGAAGGGTTTGGGAGCCTATATATACAGCGCGTCTCACGGTTCAAAAATCAAAAATCAAAATCAAAACATTTTATTTCCATATAGGTTATTAAATAACACTTATAGAATTGTCCTACATGATGCCTACCACCGGTTCGGAAACTAGCCCGGCGAGAAGAACCGGCGTAAGAAACTCGCGCGGGGCCATCTTTTAGCAAAAAGATTGGAAAATTGTTCTTTTTCTTTTTAAATATAATATAATATTATACAATATACATAACAATGTTATGACTTAAAACTAAAATTATAAAAACAAAGTGTACAAAGTTGTAACCTAGCATAGAGGCACCTTATTCCCAGGGTGTGCAATCATCAATGAAATCATTAACCTTATAATAACCTTTAGCACACAAACGTTCTTTAACTAATTTTTTAAATTTATTTATAGAAAGATTTTGAATGTTTTCTGGGATTCTATTGTATAGGCGTATACATTGATCTTTAAAAGATTTACCTACCTTGCCAAGTCTAATCACTGGTATATCTAATTTGTGCTTATTTCTAGTGTTTATACAATGGTTGTCGCTTTTTTTTCTGAAATTAATGTCCGCGGCATTTCCCCATAAAAGGATGCCGTAGGACATTATGCAATGAAAGTAACTAAAATAAACTAGTCTCGCTGTATCTTCATCTGAAATTTCTCTAATTTTTTTTACTGCATATGCTGCAGAACTGAGCCTATCTGTCAGTTTTACAATATGAGGACCCCACTGTAATTTACAGTCTAGTGTTATACCTAGGAATACAGTGGTGTCTACTAAGTTCATTTTCTCATCATTTAATAGTACATTGGTTTGGACCTGCCTAACATTTGGCAGGCTAAACTTTATACATTTTGTTTTATTTGAATTTAAAAGTAAATTATTTACATTAAACCAATGTACCATTTTTGAAAGAGCACTATTTACCTCGTCATAGTTTGACTGTCGTCGCTTCACATTAAAAATTAGTGAAGTGTCATCAGCAAAAAGTACTATCTCATGCTTATCTTTTACTAGATACGGTAAGTCATTTATGTAGATGAGAAAAAGAAACGGACCTAAAATAGATCCCTGTGGAACACCTAACTCAATTTTGGTGCCAGCAGATCTTTTACAATTTATTTCCACTCTCTGAGTTCTATTGTTGAGGTAAGAACTTAAAAAATTTAGTGCTGTGTCCCTTATACCATAGTGGTATAATTTTTTGATCAAAGTAGCGTGCTCGACACAGTCAAACGCCTTGGAAAGATCACAAAACACACCAAGAGCATCCTGTGACCCCTCCCAAGCTTCAAATATGCTGCAAAGAAGGCTGATGCCTGCATCTGTTGTGGACCGACCTTTAGTGAAACCGAATTGATTATTATGTAGTAGATTATTCGAGTTAAAATGAACTAGCAATTGGTTTAAAATAATTTTTTCGAAAATTTTACTAAAAGCCGGTAGTATAGAAATTGGTCTATAATTGGCTGGGTCAGATTTACTTCCAGCTTTAAAAAGAGGCATCACCTTGCTATGCTTCATGAGGTCCGGGAACACACCACTCTTAATACAGTAATTGAATACTAAGGCTAAGTAAGGGGCAATGATGTCAATTATGGATTTAATAATTTTTGTAGATATTCCCCAGAGATCGGTAGTACTTTTAATATTCAGTAATTTGAATGTGTTAATAATGTCTCTGGAGGTAATCTCTTTAAAACTAAAATTGACATCACATTCCTTGACATTTTCTTTGAGCATTTTTTCTGCAACTGCAGGTGAGGAATTTAAGTCTTTTGTAGTTGAGACTGGAATGTCAGCGAAATACTTTTCGAAGACCGTCGCAACCTCTAGGTCAGAATTAACCTTTTTATCATTTATACAAAGCTCAAATTTAGAGTTACGACCGGCGACTCTTCCAGTCTCATCTGCAATAATCTTCCAAGTGGTTTTCACTTTATTTTTAGAGTTCGCTATTTTTTCTTTTATGTGAAGTGCTTTAGCTGCTCGACAGACCTTCTTAAAGATTGAAGAATATTTCTTGATGTGTTGCTTAAACGACTCACTCCTATTTAATGTCCTTTCGTTATACAATTCATATAATCTTTGTCTACTTACAATAATTCCTGCAGTAGCCCAGTTTCTAAAAGTTCTATTTTTATTATTTAATTTGACCGTTTTAGAAGTAAATACAGAGTTAAATTGAGTTCTTAATATTTTAAAGAAATTATCAAATGCCGTATTTGAATTATTAGGTACACTTAAGTGTTGAATATTTGAAATTAATTTACTTCTAAAGTTTTCAATACGTTTTGTATTAATTGGGATATAAACAAGCTTTTCTTCCGGGATTTTATCACAATTAATATCAAAAGATGCTAACTGACCAAAATGATCAGAGCTAAGCACATTAATTATTTCTTTTACACTAGGAGTAATATTAGTGAAAATATTATCTATACAAGTAGCCGTAGTATCACATACTCTTGTCGGTTCATAAAATAAACTAATGAGGTTATACGATTTTAATAAAGATGTGAATCTAACAGTGGCGGAGTTTAAGTCAAATAAATTAATGTTAAAATCTCCACACACAATAATCATTTTGTTAGATGCACATATTTTTGCTAACACTTGTTCCAAAATTTGTTCAAAAGAATCGTATAAACCTGACGGAGGCCTGTATACGCTTACAATAATAAGGTGGCTCAGTTCAATACAAGCTAATTCAACTATTATATACGTTCAGTAGAGAGACTTACAATGTCTTTTCGTTCTTTGAATTTTAATTTTTTACTTGTTAGTATTAAAGAACCACCTCTAATAGCATTCTCCCGACTGAACGAGCTAGCAACCTGGTGACCACAAAAATTAAATATTAATTCATATTTTCTGAACCAATGTTCTGATATACACATAATATCAATGTTGTGCTTATTTAAAAATAATTCAATTTCTAATTCTTTACCTACCATTCCCTGTAAGTTTTGGTGCACCAGATTTAAATTAAATTTACATTTTTTTCTAAATATTTGGGTAGGTAGGTATTTATTTCTATTATTATTTAAAGTATTGCTAGAGTGGGCCTCTGTTGTCTTAGAACCTAATTTAAATTATTTGGAACATATTCCAAGCCGTTAACTATATTATTATTGTCAGAATAAGAGCACTGCTCAATAGAAGCAGTGGCCGGTTTAGCCAATTCTTTGGCTGGTCTTAATACTAAAAAATTAAATAGCCATCTAGCTATGCGTCGAGTATAATAATGTGATAAGAAAAACTTATCATCTGTTAGATTTTTTTACCTAATATTAAAAATATTATTAATGTCAACCACATCTATTTCTGGTTGATTGTTACATAAAACTATACTGTTTTGATTGGTGGCGCTACTCAGTAGGCTGTTTAACTTAAATCTAATATTATTTTCGTTGTTTTCGTGTGGCAGTTTTTTAATGCAAGGAAAGGTAAACAATATGAGTTTTCTAACATTTTTTTTATTAACTAAGATATCAATGTAATCTGTCAACTGTTTTTTGTTTATCTTTCCTCTTCTCCCGACTAATATAACTAAAGTTGTGTTGGGGCAATAAGTAGCATTAACTGCTCGGCTAATTATTTGTTCATATGTTGCCCCAGGCAAACAAGTACTAGTTACTTGTTGTCCCATACACAAATTATTTAGGTATACACCAACTCCGTGGCCAATTTCATCACAGTAAATACTAATTAAGCCGGCCTCCGAGCTAAGTGTAGACCTATTATTATATTTTCTTGAGGATTCAGTATGAGCCCTCGCCTCTGAACTAACAATTGGAAGATCACTCTCCTGCTGTAAATGACACATACTCCCAGTACACTGACAATTATTGTTAATAAGTGAGTTCACTCTTTCCTCATTGTAGTGCCCAAGTTCTATTAAATCATTTACAGCAGAAATATGTGCTGTAATTTCTTTTTGTGCCAATTCATACTTAAGTTTAATTTGTGTTAGCGAGCTATGTAATTCTGAGATTTCAGACTGAAGGCTACATACATCAGCCTCATAGTTAAACCTAGTGTTTTCTAATTCTCTAGAGCAGCTTATCAGTTGATTTTGGATTGATATTTTATTTTTGGACATATTTTTAAGCTGCTTTACAAATTTCATATTTTTTTGTAATAATTTTTGTGTTTTCTTAATGTGTTTCTTAATTTTCACATATTTTTTTAACTTATTTTTACTTTTTATAATATGACATGACGCTATTGTGTCATCCCCTGTCAAGTCTATGGTAAATGTGTTATTTTTGGATGAGTCCTTTACACTTCCTATCAGTTCGTTGTACAGACTTTGTGTTTCCGCAGATTTTTGGCTACTTAATTGACTTTCAAGGGACCGTATATACTCTTGAGAGTCTTGAAGCTTCTTCTTAAGATAACAAGTGGCTTCTAAAGATTGTTCATATTCCAGTCTACAATAATTGTCAAAGCTATCCACAACACTTTGTAATTCCAAGTTATGTTCGCAGCTGTTTTCATACTTTTGGTTTAATTGATTAAGTTCGGATTTCAGATCTGCATTTTTTTGCAAAATTAAAAGCATTTCCTTTTCACTATCATCACGTTCAATAAGTAGCTGTTGACATTGCTCCTTAGAGTCCTTAAGCTCCTGAAGTGCAACTCGGAGTTGCTCCTCTGTCCGGCGAGCAAGATTTGAACGTGTCATCATTTTGCAGATTTATTTATTCCTGATATCTGAAACTGAACACAAATATGTTTTACTGGGGTGTATTCACAATGAAAATATACACCTTCTGCCCAACTAAGATTAGTCAGACCCAAATATTGTTTCAGTTACAGTAGGTACACAGGCATAAATAGAAAATGAAGAAATGAAAAGGTTATAATTATAGGTATAATACAATAGAAAATGAAAATAAAAAGCAGTAAGAAAGACAGAATAGACAGATTCAAGTTGTAACTGAATTCTGTGTATACTGTACTGTTAATATAATATTATTATTTTATCTCTAAATAAATAAAAAAAAAATCATATTTGGGTGTGACAAGCTACATTAAATATATTAGAATATTATATTATGTGGATGTTATATATTGTAGCTGGTGTTATCATCTACTAAGCTTTAACAAAAGTCAAGCTAAGAGAGTAATATTAAGTTGGTTATTGTTTGTTCAATAGACTGTGTATGATAATACTATACTTGCATATTTTTGTTTTAAAAGTAAGTATGTTTATAATTTATTAGTGTTTATGAGTAGGCTAATGTAAACTCATCATCTACTTAGCTTCCACTAACGTTAAGCCAAGAGAGAACTTAAACAAAGCCAAAGTGTAAAATATGTATGTTCTGTAAATGGCTCACCAGGATGAGCTTAGTATAGTGATATTATATCTGACATTGGACAGAAGGTTGATATATTATGTAAATAAAACACTATACTCCCCGGGTTTCTCGCAGTTTATCAGGAACAAAATTTAAATCCACTTTGATTTTGCAAAGTTCGTTGGTATCGTCAGCTGTCACTTCACAACTTTTATTGTAAGTTTGTATATAAGTCAACTACCGAATAAACTATTTATTTTTCTTGAATTTTACACACTTAGGACTAGGTTTACAAATATAAATAGCTAAAATTAACAATATAATTAATTTAAAACAATTTTATAGTCGGGAGATACATTTCTATGTACTGTCACTAATGTTGCCACACGAAAAAAAGCTCGAGCGTAGGACCGGGATAACGTACCACGCAATGTGTAGGACAGTTCATATATCAAGCCGAATATAGTGTGAAGAGAAGGCCGCGTAGAGCATCTCATATAAATTACTTACCATAACGCGATGGAATAAATACAAAGGTCTAAATTGACCACAAGGAGTGAATCTTACTATGCTGGGGCTCGCGGGCTCCTAGTCTATACACACGACACGCACTAGTCGTGGACCTAACACCTGACCAAGACTGAAACTCATCTGTTTTGTGAATTTTTTAACCGACTTCCAAAAAGGAGGAGGTTCTCAATTCGTCTGTATTTTTGGACATATTTAATCGTGATTTGTCGCGTTATGGTAAGTAATCCCGAACATATTAGTCAGAGTTCCCCCATACATTGTTTTCACTAGTAGTTTGATTAGAAGTTTGATTAGTTTCAAGCAAATTTTTCTTGGGTAGCTTTATTTTAATGAGACGTCCAATAATTTCTTGGACGGAACTTTCGATTGTGGTAGCTAACAGAGTTAACAAGGATAAAAAAAATCTTAACTTTCGAGCGTAGGACCGGGATAACGTACCACGCAATTTGTAGAACAACATGTCCGCTGAACTACTTTAATATTAAGTAAGTAATAAAAAAATTCATGTGTGGTTATCACAACCCCAACACGTGTCGTTAAGCACATAAGTTATGCTTCTCATGGGATTACAAAAACTTTCTATTTTCACCCCATGGGAGGGATAAAGTATACTCGTCAAAATCGAAATATCCCCGTTTTAAGGCTTTAGTCGCTAGTAAACTAGTTTTTACTGTCGTTCATCTGATATGCACGGCTGGCAAGCTAATGCTGAGTCACTGCGCCTTAATTATTCAAGCCGCGGGAGTGTTGCCATGCTGTTAAGTGTTATGCCTTGGTTTTTGGTGGTATTACCAAAATATACTCTGTGGTGTAGTAGTTTAGAGCACTCGAGTCAGAGGTCGTGGGTTCGAACGAAGTTAGGGCAATGCAGGAAATCACCTGATTGTCTGACACGAAAGATGACTCATGCGTCGGATGGACATGTAAAAAGTCAGCCCTGCCCGATCTCACGCCAGCCAGCCGTGTCGGTTTCCGTGCCACTGGACTACGAAGTGAAGGAAGAGAGAGTGCTTCTGTGTATTTGCAATATAAAATAACTCCTGTGTAGCTGCCTGGTTTCAATGAAACCGGCAACCGTCACCAGAATGGGTGTGGGAGGCATTATTATTATTAATAATATCGGCGGTAGGTCATCATTTAGGACAATTCTAAAAGTGTTAGTATCTAACCTATTTGGAAATAAAAGATTTTTCATTTTCATTATCTATGGCTCCTTCACATCGTCACCTTCGCACCGTGCAATGTGTCCGAGGAACTCCGAACAATTTAAATAAACACAGTTCAACTTACAC
Organism: Celastrina argiolus; assembly: GCA_905187575.2. Taxonomy (NCBI): domain Eukaryota; kingdom Metazoa; phylum Arthropoda; class Insecta; order Lepidoptera; family Lycaenidae; genus Celastrina; species Celastrina argiolus. The sequence continues at coordinate 1,135,137 of LR994579.1, read as the reverse complement.
ACGTAATAAGTTATTTAGGTGTCGAAAAAGTTAGTCGTGTTTTAATTTTCATTTCAATCTTCAGCACAATATTCTTAGGCCTGACCGAGCATCCCTCTCGCTCAGTCGGAGATCTCCCTTCGGGGCTTCCACTTGTATACCTACATCATCCTATGTTCTCATATATAAATGAATTGCTGTTCGTTAGTCTCGCTAAAACTCGAGAACGGCTGAGCCGATTCGGCTATTTTTAGTCTTGAAATATTCGTGGAAATCTAGGGAAGGTTCGTATGCTCAACGAAGTGGGCACGAGTCTGATAGTTGTTAAATGAAAATACTCTGCACCAATGTGAATTGTGCCTCACTGGATTAAATATTGTATAGAAAAGTGATAAAAGTGTTTGCCAAAAATATTGGCAAATCGGTAGATTTATACAGTTGTTTGTTAGCGCTTTTTGAACCGTTTATGCAAATTTCAGAGAAGTTTAGGCAGCCGATACAACAATATGCAATAAATTTACTCCGAGCCAATAAATACTGTGGATGGCGATGTCAGTTTATTTATTGTAACCCCCGACGAAAATAGAGGAGTATTATAAGTTTAACGTGTCTGTGTGTCTATGGCTTTGTAGCTCCCAAACGGATGAACTATGTGTTACGCAGTATACTGTTGTGACTTAGGTTTAAAATATAATGTCACACATTGACCTTGTTGTATGACTTGATGCCTGACATAGTCTATATCAGTCGTCCAAGAGAGTATATTATGAGAGTACCACCTATGTACCTAGTCATAACATGTATCATCATAGACTACGTAGTATTTAATAAATATAATAAGTGAGTAAAAGTCTATATTATTGGACGTATGCCTGGACCCTAATAAATCCAGTGACATAACAATATTATGAACCGATTTAAGAGGAAACAGAACGGTTGAGAGAAATACAAATTAGGTATTTATAAAATCTATTCCTGTCTCGCAGTGTCTTAGTTAGCCAGCACTAGCGCGACAAAGACATCTGCATATTGAACTGAAATTACCTATTAAAAGTACCAGAAATCGACGTTTAGGGGATTCCTGTTTCCACCTCCAAAACTTAACCGATTTAAATATATTTTTCTTTATTAGCTAGAAAAAGAATTTAACTAGGTTCCTATTTTTGATTTTGTTGTATAATGTGCTCAAATCTGTTTCCTGGATGTTTAAACATAGTTGAGAGTCTGGCCTTTTTTTAGGTTTTTGACACGTCCATATCTCTTTTAATAAATAATTTAAAAAAAAAAGGAAAAAATAGGGACGTACAAACAATATACATAAATATTCAGTAAAAGAATTATTACTCTTGCAGCATTATCCAGGGAGGAAACAGGAATCCCGTAGACCCCTATTTCTGTATGGAAAAAATTTCGTAGTGTTAACGACGAATACTGGACAACAAAGATATTCACTATCGAATAAAATTTGGACAGTAATGTTTTTCATATAGTATAATGTCGATTCTTGTTCGTGCTTCTGAACGGACCGCAACGACTGCAAGACATGTCTTATCACTCAAGCTTGAACAAAATTACGACAAACAATACTCAACAGCACTCGCTATACCTACACTACCTACTTAGGTATGTCATTATGGTTAGACATTAGAATAGTCCACATTCCTCGCCCAATTGCCTTTGAAGCTCCACTAATGACGACAATCTGCGGTATGACGTCACAAGTCAGTACGAGGTAATATCGTAATTAATACACGTAATTATAACAGATTCAATTCATCACAGTACATGTAGCCTCGACGCCTATAGTGTATTAATGTGTACTATTGATTTAGTAATATTGAATTGTTCATTTCTAACCTTCGAACTTATATTATCTACTTTGTGTGTCTGTGTGTTACTGTGTGTACCCGTGTTTTCACCCAGTGACAATCGCCTCCGTGGTCTAGTGGTTCAGAGCTTCGCTCTCGACCCGGAGGTCGTTTGTGTTCGATTCCCGCGTTGGAACAACAAAAAATGTTGTTTTCTAGTTTGGTTAGGACAAAGCAGGCTGATCACCTGATTTTCTGACAAGAAAGATGATCCATGCGTCGGATGGGCATGTAAAAAGTCGGTCCTGCGCCTGATCTCTCGCTAGTCGTGTCGGTTCACTGTCCCACTGGGTTATGAGAGTAAAAGGAAGAGAGAGTGCTTCTGTGTATTGCGCACACACTTGGGCACTATAAAATAGCTTCTGCGTAGCTGGCCTGGTTTCAATGAAATCGGCTACCGACACCGAAATCGGTGAGGGGAGCTATTATTATTATTTGTGCCCCGAATAAAACAGAGAGTTGTGTGTGTGGTGCACCCGTGGCCTAGTGGGTAGACCGTTGATTAGAACTCGAAAGAATGCAGGTTCGATTCCCAGGTTGAGGCATGCATCAATAGCGATTCCCAGGTTGAGGCATGCATCAATAGTACTTTATCAGATCTCAAGTACAATATACCGCTCGACCAAGGAAGGTCTTGTCATGTGAACCACAAAATGTCTGCCCGTTGTGTGGTTGACTGTATACAGACATATTGAGTTAACTGTAATAGTTACCGAATCCACTTAATATTCATTACTAATTACACATTCGAATATCTATCTGTTAGTATGTTACGTAATTGCACCTCACCAGTAAGCAAATTTAAATTTAAACCACTAAGTAGATTTAGATCTAAACCACTAAGTAGATTTAGATCTAAACCACTAAGTAGATTTAGATCTAAACCACTAAGTAGATTTAGATCTAAACCACTAAGTAGATTTAGATCTAAACCACTAAGTAGATTTAGATCTAAACCACTAAGTAGATTTAGATCTAAACCACTAAGTAGATTTAGATCTAAACCACTAAGTAGATTTAGATCTAAACCACTAAGTAGATTTAGATCTAAACCACTAAGTAGATTTAGATCTAAACCACTAAGTAGATTTAGATCTAAACCACTAAGCAAGCAGATTTGGTCCCAATTTCACCAACGCATGTTAGTGTTAACGGCATGTTAAAATACCATCCCTTCTCATTCATTGATCAGAATTACGAGAGGAACAGCATGATATTTAACGAAGGATAAACTTTAACATAGCTTGGTGAAACATGCCCTTAGATTTAAACCACTAAGAAGATTTTGATTTAAACCACTATAAAGATTTTAATTCAAACCACTATACAGAATTATATTTTCACCACTTACATTTTTAATTAATGTAAGGCACAGAGGTAGACTAAACCTTACAGAAAGAATAATATTTTGTTTTTTGACAAAGCGTACATTATACAAAGATACAGATCTCTTCGGTAACACTCATTGTGCATGGAGAGTAAATAGCATCTCGTCATCAACCATCGCCTTGCTAAAGGTGATAAAGAGAATAAATACCCGGAAATTCATTCCGGGTATTTATTCTCTTTATCACCGTCGTTCACGACAGCATTCACGCAGACATTGTAGTACATATCTAAAAACTGTGTTCCGCACACCGCCTGCTGAGCGCGGCGAATGTAACTATCTCCCATGATGTAGCTGATGATGATGAAATACGATAGAGAATTTAATTATTGTTCAGCACAGATAACAGAGACACGGGTAAGTTACAGGTTTCAATGTTAGCTTAAATGATGCTTAATGTGCCTCTCGCTCGCTTATGCAACGCTCTCTCTTTGGTAGTAACGTTACACTTCTCCGTGTGTGCAGCCGGCGTTCATCGATTTTGGGATTGTTATAAATGGACGTTATCATGGTAATATTAGGAAAATGTTGAGTATGTAAACTGTAAATACCTATATTTCAGTAAAATATGAAGGGTATTAGTAGGTAACTCGGAAATTATAATGGTAACCATAAAGTACTTAATAAAACGTTACAATAAAATTTAATGAGCTCACCTAATTGTTCATTAAGAATTAACCTCACCAGGAGCGTCAGGTCATGTCTAAGGTGGGTTCCCTAACGATTACCGTACAATTTTGCAATGACTAGTGAAGTTATTATCTATACATAAAAATGAATTGCTGTTCGTTAGTCTCGCTAAAACTAGAGAACGTCTGAACCGATTCGACTATTTTTGGTCTTGAAATAATGGTGAAAGGCCAGGGAATGTTTAAACGTCTTTTTTCATTTTTTTATGCTCAACGAAGTGGGCAAGCGTCAGCTAGTCTATATCTATATCTATATCTATATCTATATCTATATCTATATCTATATCTATATCTATATCTATATCTATATCTATATCTATATCTATATCTATATCTATATCTATATCTATATCTATATCTATATCTATATCTATATCTATATCTATATCTATATCTATATCTATATCTATATCTATATCTATATCTATATCTATATCTATATCTATATCTATATCTATATCTATATCTATATCTATATCTATATCTATATCTATATCTATATCTATATCTATATCTATATCTATATCTATATCTATATCTATATCTATATCTATATCTATATCTATATCTATATCTATATCTATATCTATATCTATATCTATATCTATATCTATATCTATATCTATATCTATATCTATATCTATATCTATATCTATATCTATATCTATATCTATATCTATATCTATATCTATATCTATATCTATATCTATATCTATATCTATATCTATATCTATATCTATATCTATATATCTATATCTATATCTATATCTATATCTATATCTATATCTATATCTATATCTATATCTATATCTATATCTATATCTATATCTATATCTATATCTATATCTATATCTATATCTATATCTATATCTATATCTATATCTATATCTATATCTATATCTATATCTATATCTATATCTATATCTATATCTATATCTATATCTATATCTATATCTATATCTATATCTATATCTATATCTATATCTATATCTATATCTATATCTATATCTATATCTATATCTATATCTATATCTATATATCTATATCTATATCTATATCTATATCTATATCTATATATCTATATCTATATCTATATCTATATCTATATATCTATATCTATATCTATATCTATATCTATATCTATATCTATATCTATATCTATATCTATATCTATATCTATATCTATATATCTATATCTATATCTATATCTATATCTATATCTATATATCTATATCTATATCTATATATCTATATCTATATCTATATCTATATCTATATCTATATATCTATATATAGATATAGATATAGATATAGATATCTTCAAATATACACACAGTCTCCTTTGGACAATCTGAATTCCGCTTTTGATCTAGTGAATCACGATTTGTCGAATATTTGTGAATGGAGCAAGAATCATGGACTTCTTATTAATCCTATTAAAACTCAATTAATTGTAATTGGTAGCCCCGGGCTAATTTCTAGAGTTGACCATGATTCTTTACCTCCTGTCCTTATAAATGGTGTAACAATACCTTTCAGTAAAGTGGTTAAAAACTTGGGAGTGTACTTTGATGAACATTTATCGTGGACGCATCAATTGCAAGAGATTAGTAGAAAGGTTTTTTCTACCTGGCGTTCCCTAAAACGTCTACGATATGTTCTTCCGATACCCACTAAGGTAGTTTTGGCTGAATCCCTACTCCTTTCCCATTTAGATTATGCGGACGCTTCTTTCACTAACTTGACGGAGGAACAACTGAACAAATTGGAGCGCCTTCAAAACCTGGCTTTGAGGTTTGTTTTCGGTTTACGTAAATTTGACCATATCTCCGAGTATCGCCTCAAGTTAAAGTGGTTGCCAATCCGCTACCGCCGTGACTCTCGTGTTCTCTCCTTCCTTTATAACATCCTATTTGACTCCCATTGTCCCACTTATTTAAAAAGTAATTTTAACTTCCGTACCTCTGACAGACTGGAACTACGATCTATATCTAATCTTCTTCTTGACATTCCTATCCACCGCACTAAATACTTTAATTGCTCTTTCATTGTAAAATCCATTTCCCTTTGGAATTCTTTACCTATCCATATAAGGCAGGCTGAAACTATACATCGCTTTAAAACTCTTATAAAAAATCATTATCTGGAATCATATTGTGTCAACCCTTGACTTATGTAACTAACACTTATTATTTTAAATTAAAATATCATGTAGGTTTATCTATTGTATATATATATATATATATAGATATATATATTATATTGTATACATATATTATATATTTATTGTGTTTATGTATTATTTTATTTTATTTACTTTTATTTTATTAAATATACTTTTGCGCAACTCCCATTCTCTAGCATTGTTTTCTCTAACACCATAAGGTTGTCTGGAAGAAATTGCTATCTAGTAATAAGGCCGCCTTTGTGTGCATGTCTGATTTTTGTAATGTATATTTTTTTTTTGTTTTTTTGTAACTTGTTGTGTGCACAATAAAGTATATTTGTATTGTATTGTATTGTATATCTATATCTATATCTATATCTATATCTATATCTATATCTATATCTATATCTATATCTATATCTATATCTATATCTATATCTATATCTATATCTATATATCTATATCTATATCTATATCTATATCTATATCTATATCTATATCTATATATCTATATCTATATATCTATATCTATATCTATATCTATATCTATATCTATATCTATATCTATATCTATATCTATATCTATATCTATATCTATATCTATATCTATATCTATATCTATATCTATATCTATATCTATATCTATATCTATATCTATATCTATATCTATATCTATATCTATATCTATATCTATATCTATATCTATATCTATATCTATATCTATATCTATATCTATATCTATATCTATATCTATATCTATATCTATATCTATATCTATATCTATATCTATATCTATATCTATATCTATATCTATATCTATATCTATATCTATATCTATATCTATATCTATATCTATATCTATATCTATATCTATATCTATATCTATATCTATATCTATATCTATATCTATATCTATATCTATATCTATATCTATATCTATATCTATATCTATATCTATATCTATATCTATATCTATATCTATATCTATATCTATATCTATATCTATATCTATATCTATATCTATATCTATATCTATATCTATATCTATATCTATATCTATATCTATATCTATATCTATATCTATATCTATATCTATATCTATATCTATATCTATATCTATATCTATATCTATATCTATATCTATATCTATATCTATATATCTATATCTATATCTATATCTATATCTATATCTATATCTATATCTATATCTATATCTATATCTATATCTATATCTATATCTATATCTATATCTATATCTATATCTATATCTATATCTATATCTATATCTATATCTATATCTATATCTATATCTATATCTATATCTATATCTATATCTATATCTATATCTATATCTATATCTATATCTATATCTATATCTATATCTATATCTATATCTATATCTATATCTATATCTATATCTATATCTATATCTATATCTATATCTATATCTATATCTATATCTATATCTATATCTATATCTATATCTATATCTATATCTATATCTATATCTATATCTATATCTATATCTATATCTATATCTATATCTATATCTATATCTATATCTATATCTATATCTATATCTATATCTATATCTATATCTATATCTATATCTATATCTATATCTATATCTATATCTATATCTATATCTATATCTATATCTATATCATAAAAATAAATCGCTGTTCGTTAGTTTCGCTAAAACTCGAGAACGGCTGAACCGGTTCAACTGTTTTTGTTCTTGAAATATTCGTAGAAGTCCAGGGAAGGTTTGAAGGTTTAAACGGTTGATCACAAACTGTTACTATGCTCAACGAAGTGGGCAAGGGTCAGCTAGTATATTTATATAACTTTAGTAGTTATTGTAAGATTTCGTCCAAAACAATTTTCCTGAATATCTATCTAACTTAACAGCATGGAATATTACAAGTAACCTCTATAGTTTAATGACCTTTGAAGGCATAAAAAAGTGTATCACCTCTAAAAAATACTTATTCGCTGATACCCTACTCAATGGAGTGGATTGAAAAGAAAATATCATTCCCACTTCACATGTCACCACCCGTAAAATATTATTATTTTGCGATGCCAAAAATAAAGTCTTAAAAATACACAAATTTCGTCTATTTTTATTCACAGTTGCCGTAATAAGCAAGAGAGGATGGACAGATGGATTGAAATGTTGTACTTTTGGGATGCTAAATTAAAACGTCTACTTGTTTCCAAACCATCTTTAATAATAAAAAAGTGTTACCAGCTTCCGAAAATACCAAGCGGATGTGATTGACTACCTCTATAGTTGCTGATTTTATAATTAGATAAAAGTGCTGATTTCATTTATATAACTATTTTAAATATATTAATAATCATTAAGTACATATAAATAATTAAGTAAAATATACATACATTAATATAATGAATATTATGAATAGTTAGTTCAGAGAATGTTAATTGATTATTTCTGGTATAAAATATAAAATAGTGTGCATAACGATAAGAGCGCCAATATTGTAATTGCTCTTTGTGAGGGTGTTACTCTGTCTGAATAAACATAGCTCAAAAGTTTGTGTTCTAATTCTACTTCCTACCACTTTATAATAAAAGCCTGAAATACATTGGCTAAGAAACTGCTACTGGGTGGTCCGCCTTATTTGGGGGACACACTAGATTATAAGATGTAAAGTTAGTTACATACTCATTGCTATGATATATTTCTATATAGGCATCATAATATAGAAACGACGTTCAGAAAACATTTTTGTAAAATTTATTCCGATTAAAAATTTTTGACTTTGACTTAGACTTTTTTCTAATACTATGCGCCTACCGACGGAGTGGCTACCGATTGGTCGACAAAACAAGAGGTCGGCCCAAGAAAAGGTGGCGCGACGAGCTAGACGCGTTTCATAAAGAGTGGCCAGTCATAGCAAAAGATCGTGACTTGTGGAAAGAGAGAGGAGAGGCCTTTGCCCAGCAGTGGGACAGTAACGGCAATTTATAATAATACTATGCTATAATATATTACTATATTATATATATTTGATGACCTCCGTAGCGCAGTGGTTCAGCGCGTTGGTGTTCGAACGAGAGGTTGCGGGTCCGAATCCCGCCGAGGGAACAAAAAGTTTTCAATGTTCCTCGGTCATGGATGTGTTAATATAGTAAAAATCTTAAATATGTGTATAGTATAATAGTATTAAATATATATTTCCGTTGTCTGGTACCTGTAACACATGTTCTTTGGATACTTAGCACAGGGCCAGATTGACGTGGTGTAAAGCGTATAATATTATTACTATCTATGATTTAACTAACACACTTCAGACAAACGGCAGGTAGACAGACGGCAGGTAGAGCAAAACTAGGGATTATTGTAGTAACGGACCCCTAAAAAAGATAAAAGATAAAAGATACGGGGCCATATCTCAACCGACGTACTCCGACAATAAACAGATTAATGTCTCTTCCAGACTTCTACATGGAGGACGAGTGTTCCAGATTTTCGACAGATAAATCACGTATTAATATAATGTTTCTGTAATCATAATCATCATTTATTCACAAAATGTGGTTTACAATTATAGTTGTCACAGAGTATAAATGAAGACAATGGTTGAAGGTGATATGTAGCAAAATCATGATTGTGAGAAAATTGAGTTCAAACTGTCACACGTTTTAGAATACGTCGTAACGTATTAAGTACATTAATTTAAAGATCCGTCTCTAGAATCAATGTACTTAATACGTTACTACGTATCCTAAAATGTTTAATTGACTGTTTAAACTCAATCTTCTAGGTTAGTTTCTAGGGTTTTTTTGCGACACATAAGCTTCTTCGATTCATGTATGGATTCTTCAAATAGTTCAAGCACATTTTACCATAACAATGTTGTTTATATTAAAATGTACTAATAACTGGTTTAAAATTAATTTTTCAAATATTTAGTAAAATATTTGAAAAATTAATTTTAAACCAGTTACTAGTACATTTTAATATAAACAATCTTTTACATAATAGTCAATATGGTTTTACTAAGGGTCGATCCACAACGGACGCTGGTATAGGTCTTCTTTGTAATATTTTTGAAGCTTGGGAGAGGTCGCAGGATGCGCTAGGTGTGTTTTGTGACCTTTCCAAGGCCTTTGATTGTGTTGAGCATGCTACATTGATCAGAAAATTGCACCACTATGGCATAAGAGAATCGTCACTCGACCTTTTGAGTTCTTACCTTAAAAATAGGACTCAAAGGGTGGAGGTAAATAGTAAAAGGTCCAATGGGACCAACATAGAATTAGGTGTCCCACAGGGATCCATATTAGGCCCATTTCTTTTTCTCATCTACATAAATGACTTACCTTATTTAGTTAAGGATAAACATGAGATAGTACTTTTTGCTGATGATACTTCACTAATTTTTAATGTGAAGCGACAACAGTCAAATTACGACGAGGTAAATTGTGCTCTCTCAAAAATAGTACATTGGTTTAATGTTAATAACTTACTCTTAAATTCTAATAAAACAAAATGTTTAAAGTTTAGTTTGCCCAATGTAAGGCAAGTACAAACCAATATACTATTAAATGATGAGAAAATGAACTTAGTCGACACCACTGTGTTTCTAGGTATAACGCTAGACAGTAAATTACAGTGGGGTCCTCATATTGCCAACCTGGCAGATAAGCTCAGTTCTGCAGCATATGCAGTCAGAAAAATTAGAGAAATTTCTGACGAAGATACAGCGCGACTAGTCTATTTCAGTTATTTTCACAGTAGAATGTCTTACGGCATCCTTTTATGGGGAAATGCAGCCGACATTAACACAATATTTGTGCTGCAGAAGCGAGCAATACGTTCCATTTACAAGATGTCCTCATTTGAATCTCTGAGAGATAAGTTTAAAGAAATAGGAATACTAACCGTTGCATCTCAATACATTTTGGACAATTTATTATATGTTAGGAAAAATTTAAATAATTTTAAAACAAAAAGTGACAATCATTGTAGGAACACTAGAAATAAGCACAAGCTCGATATACCTATGATCAGGCTTAGCAAAGTAAGTAAATCTTTTAAAGGGCAATGTATACGCCTATACAATAAAATCCCAGAAAACGTTCAAAATTTTTCTATTAATAAATTTAAAAAAGTAGTCAAAGAACGTTTGTGTGCTAAAGCTTATTATAAGATAATTGATTTTGTTAATGATTGCACACCCTGGGAATAAGGTGGCCAACCATGATGGCTGCTTATATTTATTTACTATATGTACTCTAACTTTTATAATATTAATAAGTGTAGGCTATAGATTAAGTTACATTGTAAAAAATATATACTGTTAAAAAAGATCAATTTTCCATCTTTTTGCTAAAAGTTGGCCCCGTCCGAGTTTCTTACGCCGGTTCTTCTCGGCGGGTTAGGGTTGAACCGGTGGTAGCTTGTTTTTCTTGTTGACTTTCCGAAAATAACTTTGTAAGTTTCATTTGGAAATAAAACGTTTTTTATTTTTATTTTTAAATGGTGTGTGAATGGCAATTACTTTACTAAATAATATTATAAAAACAATAAAAACTACAAAATTATTAAATGTTTTCGTCAAATAATATTGTGTAATAGTAAAATATTATTATTAATTTACTTAAATTAGATTAAGTTCTAAAATACCAACATACAGTAAAAGTTAAAGGCTTACACATATTTAAGTTGTAATATATTTATTAATACTTTACACATATTTAAGATTTTTACTGTATTAATACACATCCATTTAAAGGTTTTTGTTCCCTCAGCGGGATTCGAACCCGCGACTTACGGTCAAGAGCCAAGCTCTGAACCACTAGACCACGGAGGCGTCAAATCAGCATTGGACATCATAGCAGAAACGCTGAAGAGGTAGAGGTTCTTCTTCCTCGTTGATCCCTCCGGCCGGCCAGTGAAGGCAAGCCGGACATGGAGATCAGGATCCTCTCCTGGAGCACTCAGGTACGTGGGGTCGTAAATCCCCAACAGCTCGTCAAAAGCTGCCCTGCGGGCTTATTATTATTAAAACTTTCTTCGATAATTTAGAACTTTCTACAAACGTAAGTTAAACATAGGACTTAGACTGAGGCCCCTAAACTAAGAACAACTTATTATTTCGTGGGTGAACTTAAACTAGAAACCTACTATCCGAATAAATTATCATGTTGTCCAAATTTGTAGAGATTCGTCCAATTTAACATCAGCTTATTTTTGTGTGACTTTTCGAATATGTTAAAATTAAAACTTGCTTATAAATTATTTTCACTAGGACAAGGGGAGCGAAATAACTGTTAAATTACCAATGTATACCTACCTAATGTATTGAATTGTTACTCTTATTATTGCAAGGGCGGGTTTCACCAAGCCATGTTAATGTTAATCCGTCGTTAAAAATCATGTTATCCCTCTCGTATTTCCTGTCAATGAATGAGAAGGCATGGTATTTTAACATGGCGTTAACTTTAACATTGCTTGGTGAAACACGCCCTTATTATTGTAAGTCTTACGAAATGTACCTACCTATTATCATCTATTGTGTATTTAGTTCATAATTATTGCGAATAAGACTGTATACAGTATTTCATCAGACAAACCTCAGTGGTTTTTAATGCTGTTTTAAGTTAAGTTAATAGTATCTTTTTATTTTGGTAAATAAAGAAAAAAAATCTGCTATGTAATCGTTACATTATTTATTTGAATGTCTATTGTGGGTTATTCTAATGCAATGAAGTATTGTTTCATATATTTTACGCATTGTACCACGTTTACCAGTAGAGAGTCTGCATCAGAGAGAAAAACGACCAAGTCGTCTTCATTACCTGTAATAAATTGTTATTTTTAGTGTGCTTACGAAATTTTCAAAGATTTCAAATCATCAGCAAATGAACCGACAAAATTAAAATTCATATCAGAGTCTTTTTGTGGTGATTACCTCTGTCAATCACCCAGGGCCCTGAGTCAAAATCCATCGCTATTATCACTTACAAACTTCGAGAACAAAATATAATAGTTGTATAATAGTGTATTGTAGTTCCAGAACAAAATGTATACGTTCCACGGTAGTTCCCCCGCCAAGATGAACACGGCCGTACCTTCCTTTTCTCGAATTTACAAGTCATGTTTTGATGGGATTGTTATTAATCTTTTTTGTGTTACTTTTTTTTAAACGGCTTACGGACGGCTTCTTAAAGGCTATTCAATACTATAATCAACTAACATGGCATGGCGAGTAAACAAACAATTACTAGTCCGATTAAAAAAATCTCCCATTTTCGAAAAAAGCTAAGAACTATCATCACTCTAAATCCAACAGACGTAATTAACTACTTGCACTTTTTCCCTAGTAATTGTACAATATTTTTTATTACTGCATACCACGAATTTCCCTACAGTACAATACGACAATAAAATCAGAAGTCCAATGCAGAATATTTAAAAATTAGGAGTTATATTATACGCGGACGAAGTAATGCACAGCTTTGCAGATATTTACGTAATCATAAAATAAGCCTTTGACATAATATTTCTTAATTTAGCGCAACCAGCCATTACGGTAATCTTGTCGGAGCGAACTGTGTCGGCGCCGGTTATGGTGACAAACTACCAAATCCGTAATTTCACCGTGCATTGTCCGGATTAGAGGAGTTTTGTTCGTAAAATATTTACAATATGGTATTTTTAATCGTAAAAAAATAAATGTCAAGCAATGATGAAGAAGTAACAAGAAGAATTAACGCAACTTGGAAGAAATTCTGCGAATTAAAAGAAATCCTAAAAGGAAACTACAGCTTGCACATGAAAAGGACAATATATGATACATGCCTTTTACCCTGCTTGCTGTATGGTTGTCAAACTTGGGTATTCTCAAACAAAATAAAACGAAGAATCAAATGCAGCAAAACAGCAATGGAAAGGAGTATGTCAAAAATTAGAAAAATCCAAAAGATGAAAAACCAAAACATTCGTCAAAAAACTAAACTTACCGATGCTCTTAGGCATCGGTAAGTTTAGTTTTTTGCCACCACTCTTACCAAAGTGGAGATGGTCCGGTCACATCTCACGATACACAGACAGAAAATAGGCCATTGAAGCCACTCGATGGAAAGGGAAAAAGGAATGTCGGTCGACAATTAAGACGGTGGGCTGATGACATAACACACATTGCAGGAAACGACTGGATAAAATCAGGCAAAGACAGGGAGTCATGGAAAAAGATGGAGGAGGCCTTTACCCAAACAGGGGTCCATATCTCATAACTACTAACATTAATCGTACATACCTTAATTCGCAAACCGGCCAACTCCACTGGTCAATTTTAAGATTCTAGTATAGACGTTCCCGCATAATATATATTATGTTTGAAAGTGCCTTATAATATGCGCATATACCCGGCGAGGCTGAGCTGTGCCACAATAGCGCTCTGTCAATATTGGGGCCTTCTCATTACAGCGTCTACATTATACTATTGTTGTTAGCTCTGTGTATAATAAGTGTATATTATACTATACAATATACATAATATATTATGAATGTAGATTATTTTGAAAACGAACGCTGATTTGATTTAGAAAAACTTGTAAAAAGTGCCAAGTAGCGATACTTAGTTATATTGCCGTAAAAAGTTGTGAGATCTATATGATGCCTAACAACATCAACATCGTGATCACATCAGTATTATAAAAAAAAATTCACGTTTTAAATAAATAAACAGATTTATTTGGTACTGCCGTGCCCCCAAATATAAAGAGACAGAATGAGCAAGCAAGGGGTAAGAATATTATATAGTTTACAAGTAGACAATAATTGAAGGGCACAGAAAAAGAAAAATAAATGTATTTTTTTTCTTGCAGTAGCAGCACATTTTTGTCAATGGTAGATTGGTTCACAATCACTAGGTTTTCCATACTCGCAAGGCTGGTTAAAATTCCACAGATAAGCTTACTTATTCTTACTTATTCACTAAAAGGCAACAATTAGTTGACATACGATTTGAATCAACCTTACCTGTGGTATGTTTCATCATTACGAGTGCGAGCGTGATTTAATTATATAATCTGTCCATCTCTTTCTTTCTGATAATCGTTTCACCAATCAGCGTTCAATATGGCTTGTTTACTTGAATGTCATGTGATTTGATTAGCCTTTCAGAAACCGGCTGATAGAGATACTTACACTGACCCAGCTCTCCAAGGAGATGATAACGAAGTGCGTAGACCGGAGGTGCGTCACACGCTGAGCACTGGAACACGCAACACGCAACACCGGTCTACTAATGTGGTACTAATAGACTAACAATAACAAGATTTAGTAGTAAAACACAAATGACAAGAGTGGATAATATACAAAACTAAAACCATGAATTGAGGTATAAATATATAAATAAATAAATAAATAGGTTGTTTAGAAACCAATAATATTTATAAAGGGAGTGAAAAGAACAGTCACTATAATTTTGGGATATACTACCTTTTCCGATATAAGAAATGTATCTTTTACAAACAACTAAAAAAGAATCTTAAAAATATAATTTATATCTATTGTAAAAGCAAAAACTTTTTTTTTAGTCTTTAATGAAAAATAATTTTACATAAGCTACACAGAACACTTGGATTGCACACTATAATATTTTCCTTTATTATCTTAACTCATAGATATAACTAATCAAGGTCAGCCAGTGTTATCCTAATCAAAATTCAAAAACTACATTTTTTGTTTTTCCAACTCGGGAATCGAACCAACGACAGTCGCGAGCCAAGCTACAGACCACTTGACCACGGATGTTTTACATCAAACTGTTCCATAATATATTACCATGAGTAAATTAGGTTAAAAACAATGTATTGTCAATGGTACATATTGACATTGACGCCTAAGATAGTCTATATCACAAAGATGTTTGAATTATAATAATATCTATGAACGCTTCACACCACGTCAATCTGGCCCTGTGCTAAGTATCCGAAGAACTTGTGTTACATGTACATAGACAACGGAAATATATTTTATTATATTATACACAAATTTAATACACATCCAGCGTGATTCAAACCCGCGACCTCTCGTTTTGGCTCCAACACGCTCAACCACTGCGCTGTCGTCATAATAAACACAGATTAGATCCAGAAATATCTAAGTGTAACACTCGGCAGCTTCCAAACCGTTTAAAATGCAGCCGCCATTCCCCACGGGGCGTTGTTAGCACTTCGGAGACCGAACTTCAGTTAATTATAAAGTTAGTTTAACTGTTTACTTTTAGCAAATACTGATACTTGCGGCCATCCGTCATGTCCTCTGAGACCTCTAGCGTAACCGACTGTGGCAGAAGGTGTAAAGTTGTTTACAGGACACGTAATCGATATTTAAAATTGCTTTAGTGTTAGAGAAGTAATACACCATACACTGTACTGTATGTCATAAAAACATAATACTGCGGGCTTGATATAATCTGCAGTTCGTCAAAATTGTCAGAAAATTTTTAAATACTATAAGCCAATGAAAAAACTATGCGTAACCATCAACGCCTCCGTGGTCCAGGAGTGTCCAGGTAGGAAGCTTGGTTTTCGAACTGGTGGTCGTGGGTTAGATTCTCGCGTTGGAGCAATAAAAAAGGTTGTTACTAAGTTTGGTTAGAACATTGCATATTGATTGACAATAAGATGATCCATGCCCGACGCATGGGCATGTCAAAAGTCGGTCCTGCGCCTGTTCTCTCGACATTCTTGTGGGGTGACAGTCCCACTGGGTCATGAGAGTAAAAGGATGAGAGAGTGTCCTTGTGTATTGCGCACACTTGGTTACTATAGAATGTGGGGACTATAAAATGACTCGTGCTGGTCTGGTTCCAACGAAATAGGCTACCGATATCGAAATCGGTGTGAGAGCTATTATGCATAATATTCTATTTAGGTAAAGTTTTCATATATTTCTCTAATCTAATTATAAAGCATGCTGAGTTTGCCTTTAATTGGATTGGCTCCTTATCGAATCTTGAATGTATTGTACTATCATATATACTAAAATTATAAAGCGGAAGAGTTTGTTTGTTTGTTTGTTTAAACGTGCTCATCTCAGAAACTACTGGTCCGATTTGAAAATTTCTTTTTTTATTGGAGAGTAAATATAAAGAGGAAGGTTTTAGGCTATATAATATTACGCGGCAACCAATAGAAGCGAAGCGTCAGTGAGAAATGTTGCAAAAACGGGGAAAATTATATATATTTTTTTTTTGGGGATGTTCGTTGCGTGCGCTGCATAAACGGTTTAATTCACTCAAAAACCACACACACGCAACGGGCACAGCTACTTTATTATATGCCTTTATAAGATCTAGGTAGACCTAAAAAAATAAATACCGTAAGATGACTACGTTGAGCATCTTCTTTGTGTTCAAATCCAGGTCCTCCCAGGGGCTGTCGTATATGGCCGTGGCGACGTCGCGAGCCTGAATGTAATACACTGAATTAGCTCTCATCAGTTACTTTTTTTTAATGTTGTATAGATACATTTATGATGTTGACGCATTTTTTATAGAAACATGAAAGTCAAAAGTAAATAAATATATCAGCGCTGGTACTTTCACAGTATACTCTACATAGGGGGTGCGACCTACAAACATAGACTGCCAAAATTATTGCCCTTTTTTTTCTGTTGGAAAACTCACAGCCTCTGTAAGAAGATGTCCATGTCGGCAGCAGTTGTAGATGTTGGTGACGATCGCACCGCACGCCAGCAGGTTACGGTAGTCCTCCGCTGTGTTGTTGATCTATAAAGCAAATGCTTTAAAAATCCGTAGGGTGCTGGAAGTATAACTTAAATTTTGATGGGGATCAACCTTTGGTTTGTAAAAGCACAGAGGGAATGTATATGGAAATGAGCTGAGCGCAGCGCGGACATTGTTATTATCTAATGCCTTATATTCATATTGGCCGAGCGTTGCCGAGCGGCGGCCAACGTTAACGTGTAGACAGTCTATTTGCCTTGCCTTGTCTTCGCTCGGTATCGCTCGCCTAGCTGGCCGAGTGAAGGCATCTTTTTTTTTTTGTTAATCAACTGTTTTAGTATAATATTAATAGATATTAACCTCACTGCCAGTATTTTGCATTACAATATTAAAAAATATTTATCATACAAAACGTTCATTATGTAGGCCAAACATATTATAGCACCGGATCCTTCATGATATAATTTCCTGTATGCTACTTAACTCGAAACATAATTAAAATTTAAAACTAATTAGAACACCGGTATGATATTTATAACTACTTGAGTGAGTCGCATAATTAAGCCATCAATGTTATAATTACTGGCTCTTAAAATTTTATGAAAATATTATCAGCAGGTAACATAATATTTCTGTCGGCGTTATATTAAAACCCTTTTTAATAATTTAAACTCGGTGGAGAGTGCAGACGGGCCACATGTCTTATTTATATTTTTTTATCGGTTAATGGGTTGTTATAACATTATGTATTTATGCAATTATTTAGAAATAATTTCTGGTCGCAGGGCGTGGAAATTATATTGGACATGTAATAAAATATTAATAGTTATTTTTACAAACTATTAGTTTCAAATTTAACGATGTTCGCAGAGTCTACATCCTGAGGATGCTCCGGGGTCGGAGCGAAACGCGCTATTATTTATTTCAATTTTATGCTATAGATTTTCGCAAAGTAACGCCTGATTCCATTAACTATAAATTTTTTCAACCTAATTAAAAAAACGGAAATATTTAGAAAGTAAACCATTAAAACGAATTAACTCATATAACACATAGCTGTTATACAATTATTGTCATCCATTATGATTAGCAACCGGCTAGGTAACCGTCGGAATTTCTGCATTTAGCCAATTGATGATACATTATAGCTAAAATACACCAAATTGTATCAGCTTTCAATCAAAAATAACTAGATTAAAATTCGTTCATCCGTCTAGGAGCAAAGATGCTACAGACACACACAGATCTGTTTCCATCGGGCCTTAAAAGGTATAAAAATAATTACTATGATGGCCAAAAAAGACAATAATACCCGAATCACCAAGTATACTCATGATAATGTAAGAAGTTATCAAGGTCGTGTCAGCAAAAAAAATCAAAATCGGTTCATCCGTCCGAGCTACGATGCCACATCTCGCTCTGCCTCATTTTTCGTAAAAAAATAACTTCTTTAGTTATTTTCGATGTTGCTTTAAACGTGTCGCGGTCGTCTGTGGCACGTCTGCACCGTGCCTCAGATAATCGTCTACCTGAATGACTTTTCCTTAATCGTTAATTTTAGAGCGTTAGTAGAAAGTCAAACAAAAGCTCCGGTTCCAGAATTAATATTTTTTCCAATATAAAAGTTTCATCTGAATTAGTCGTTTGAAACAAGTTTAAAACTCTTATTTTGTAACTCAATTAGTATAATGGTAAATACCTTTTGCATTATTAAGATTGTCATCATCTTACTTATAACACTAAAATAATATTATAAATCCCAATATAGTATAAGTGCATGTATGTATTTGTGTTATTCTTACATGCAAAAACATGCAGCAGGCACGGATTTTGATCAAATTTGTTATGGTAGTAGTTTACATGCTGAATTAGCACATAGGCTACTTTTTACCGCAGCAAAATATACGGTACCTGCGTCATTTCATTTTTATTTAGGCTGGTTAGTTCATTTTTCTAAACGGAATGTGGCAATTCCGCCAAGCGTGAAAGCAACAACATGTGAATGCTCTTAACTAGTTTTAGTATTCTGTTAATGTTTTGATTATACTCACGATAGCAGCAATGAGAAAGAAGCAGAGCGTGATAGAGAAGAAGGCAAGCCGTATGAAGAACATCGAACCGAAAGCCTCCTCCAGCTCCTGCAGCATGCTAGAATATTGTAGTCAGAGGATTTTGTAGGAAGTACTACAAAAAATTATTTTGTAGTAAGTTCTACGAATAAGAACTTGGTAGTAACTTCTACGAATAAGAATTACGTAGAAACTGCTACGAATAAGAATTGCGTAGCAACTTCTACGAATAAGAATTTCGTGGTAGCTTCTATGAAAAAGAATTTCGTAGCTAATTCTACGAATAATAATTTTGTAGCCAGTGCTTCAAATTGAATGTTCAAGTAATTATGTAAGTAATAACGACTAATTTCTCATTTAGTCGTTACATTATTACTTAATTTTCAAACGGTACTTAATTTAGAAGGTATATTAATCATCGTTAAAATTTAAGTACGCGTGGACTGGTAGTGTGTTGCAACGACTCTGAAGGTCACACGCCCGTCGGGCAGTACAAAGTCAAGCCAAGTTATGAACTGAATTGAATAGGATAATCTAGTCAAGATTTTTTTTGACCCACCAATAAGGCATACAAACCGTTTAAACCTTCCCGGGACTTCCACGAATATTTCAAGACCGAAAAATAGCCGAATCGGTTCAGCCGTTCTCGAGTTTTAGCGAGACTAACAAACAGCGAACGCGAACAACTAATACGTGAAGTAAAAACATACAACGCTATTTTAAGGGAATTTTGCAACTGGTCGTGTATAAAATTTGACTGTTAAATTAAAGTTTCTGTAGAGAAAAGTATTTTATAAAATTAACAACAACTACAATTCTGATTATTTAAGACACTAGCGTGAGTTTTATACAACATTTTGTATCTTAAAATCCTTACATAAGACGCAAAATAACTCATCAAACTTTTTTTTATCGTTTTTTAGTATGTTTTTTTAACTTTTAGTTAAACATATCAAATAACATTATAAAATCAATGAAAACAACAATGTAGAGGAATGTAGTTGAATCCCCACACTTCTAATACAGGAGCTCTTAGCGAAATAGACTTTGTCAATCTCGTTACTCTGATTCTCTCAAGTTGTAGTCTACACCTGTAAATTTGTTTCGACTGCTCGCGAACTTCAGACCAACAAATGCAGTAGTAGGAAATTGTGTTGTTCTATGTCATCATATTTTTATTTATAACGGGTGTAAAAAGAACAGTCACTATAACTTTGGGATATGATTATACTTTACTCATTCTAGAAATGTATTTTTTTACAAAATTTAAAATATATTTATTTATTTATTTTTGCTACAAAAAATAAGAAATGGTAAAAAGTAAAAAAAAATTGGTATTGCACAAAAAAAAAAAAACATTTCCAAAATGAGGAAAAGCAGAAAAATCGTATCTCAAAGTTATAGTGACTGTTTTTTTTACAATCTTTTGCCCGTTGCTTTGCTCGAATATATCCTGTATACCAATTGTATGAAAATTAGAACAGTTTGTGCGTGAAGAGGTAACAAATATATTATGTTTGTTACAACACACGAAATTACAAAATGTCGCCTTCATAATATTGTTATTAGTCTGAACACTTTAATTTAAACTTTTACTGTGACTTGACTTGATGTTGAAACTTTTTAGCGAAACAGTGAATCGTCAAAGACATACTTTTACCTAGTAGTGACGAGAGTGTGAAAGTTACATCAGTATTTTTAAGTGAGGTAAGACTCAGGGGACTATCGATATAGATTTGTTTTTTTTAACATGAGAGAGATATAGTCGTTCAAGGTAATCGGCGTTATACAAAGCCTTAAAGTATATCTATTTAAGGATACCACAATATTAAAATTGGATAATCCGTTTGGGTGCTACGATGCTACAGACACACATTTACACAGACACGTCAAACTTATAACATCCCGTCGTTTTTGCGTCAGGGGCTAGAAACTGCGACTGCCAATCCGTCTGCCAAGCGTGCTGAGTAAAGACAAGAGATGGAAATAGGGGAGGGGGGGGGGAATACTTTAAGGGCTCAAGTCCAGCAGAGGACGAGCCCAGACTCACGCGGACAGTCTGATGTGCCTCCGAATGGCCTCCCGTAGCTCCCCCTTGGTGGCCTCGTTGTTCCTCTGTATGGCCTCGCGGAACTCCTCCTGCAGCTGCACGAACATGAACTTGAGGTGATGGATGGAGATGGAGAGGATGATCAGCCCCGCGTTGTGGATGTACGCTACTGTGAACGCTGTGGACGTAAGATGTTGGTTAGATAGTGTTCCAAATTTTCTTTGTAGAACAGACTGCATTAGAACTCAAGTTGGATGGGTGAATAAGTTGTCTTAAATACAAAGATGGCGTCACACATTGATGTATGTAATATTGTATTCCCGCGGCTCCACCAACGGCGGTAGTGACGGAGTATCGCCGAGCTAGTAGTGGGTAGAGGCTGAGTGTCAGTTAACCATCTCTTCGGATGCGGTGAGTCCCATATAACCGTAGCAGAAGTCCTCATGTACCTCAGAATGTGTAATGCATTTCCTCGGCGTAAAAAAAAGGCTTAACAGATTCAGTTTCGCCGAGTAAGGCGCCGTGCTGGATAGTCTAGAGTGAATTTAATTACCTTATGAGTAGTACATAATATTGTCTTAGAAGGAAGTGGTTTTCACGGACAAACGGCTGGGCCAGTTTTTGGCTACAGAATTAACACTACTTTTATCCCAAGATATAACACTCCCACGGAATACTGTTTTACGCGAGCCGTTAGCACCAGTTACCAGTGTTGCCAGAACGTACCAAAATGTACGCTTTTCCGTACTTTTTGTCATACAACCGTACCACTACCGTACCTCAGTGTGGACCGTACCTTTTTCGTACCTTATGAATAATACTAGTCATTAATGTTTTAATACATACCTACTATAAAAGGGTTACTATTGGTAGACTATATCTTTTTAATGTTTTGGCAAAACCGTTTTGAGTTTAAATCCGTACCTTTTCAGAGAACCAGTCGCACTTCTTTTGTAAAATCGTACTGGCAATACTGCTACATACTAAACTCAGCTGCAGTCAACACGTCAAACACCCCGTCTGACTAACTGACCTATGCCGTAATGTATCATATACACGCCGAAGAACTTCACCACGTCGCCAGTGAAGTCGAAGGGCACGTAGAAGCGGAACGGCAGCACCCGCGCCAAGTCCACCTGCTGCCGCAGCACGAGCCGCTGCACCAGCACCAGCAGCAGCGGCAGCGCCAGGTACATGTGCACCAGGAAGCGGAGCAGGCCCATGTATACTGGGGAGAGGAAAAAAAAATATTAAGCTCCTATTCCGATTTTTTTAGCTGGTTTCCTTTAAATCCAGGCGAGCTACATGAGAGTGATTTAAGGGCCCCAGTGTGTGTGGATACTCAAGTAGCAAACAGGCGCATTACATTTTTTATGCTCATCTGACGCATGGATCAACATTCTTGTCAGACAAACATGTGATGCCTGCATTGCTTAAATCAAACTTCAATTAACATTTTAAGTTATTTACTGGCTAGTAACCGCAGGGTTGATGAATGAATATTTATTTTCATAAACTATGTTCGAGTTAAAATGCAGTGAATCGTTAGTGCAAATAAGCAAATGACTTAAGTCAATTATCGAATACTTAAATATGGGCAATTTTTATTTATAAAAATATAATAATGAAATAACAAACGGGTAAGAAACAAATAAGTTAAGACCGATCAAAGCACCATTCAAACGTCAGTAGTAGAAGAGTTTCAAGGTTTACAACCGAATATATTCATCTGATCTGAATACTAATATAGGATAACATTTTTACTAACCCAATAGATTAGATTAAGTATGGATTTGTTTGTTGTCCGAAATAAAGAGATTTATTTATTTATTTAAAATATTGTATGGCAACAATCTTTCCTGAATAATGTCCTATTCAATGATGAAAACTATGGTCAAACAGCATCACTGTTTCTTGATTGACTAAGCTAATTATGAACTTCTTTTTTAAGCTTGTTAAAAATTAACCTATTCGCATAATAGTCACTTTTTACTTAACACGTGCAACAAACAACGGCTCGAATAATATTCAACTTTCAACTTTCTATTTAAACATTTTAACAATCAATTTTAATTCAACCCTTTGACCCGAGTTAAGTTTATTCGGGACGCAGGGTTAATGAGTTCAGAGTTGCGAGTTGTACGTATGTCTAAAAATAAAATTAAAGTAACTCACGTATAATTCCGATTCAATATATTATCTATAATAATATTATCTATTGAAAAATTATAAGTCGGTTTTACGGATTAATTTGGAAAAATACTTACAAAAAGTTTGATCTAAAGTTAAAAACAGCACTCTGTATTGTAAAGTTAGCAGTATCGATAACTAAGCAAATAATTATATTCGTAACTTGATCGAATTAAAATATAAACCATCTCATATCTCCACAGTTGTTCTAACGTGGGAATAGAACCGCCTACTCCATGTCTAAACCAAGTCCTAACCACTAGAAGACGGAGACTAGTGTAAAGAAAACACGAGACTGAAAAATGCGATCGTGAGATTTACAACAAATTCCAAATGTAAAATGGCGCGAAGTTTGACGTAAAACTCACCACCGTAAGTGCCTTACGTGTTCCTGTAATATAATATTTAAACATCAAGAATGGCGAATCCCAGGGGTGGCTGCTCCGCTCACAATTGGGAAGTTATGCAATATTCCAGAACCTGTTATATTCCAGACCTGTTATATTCCAGGAGCGTCAACAGGAAGCATTCTAAATTTAAAGTTTCCCAGCCTCAGGTTATTGGGCGCGCGGGGATGACTTTGTGAGAATTTGCTCTTTATAAAATACGAAAATATTCAACTCCTCACCATATACGGAGTTGTTAGCGACTTTTCGCTCCGACTACTTAGCATATTATAATAAAAATAGTATACAGAGGTAGCCATGGTTCATATATTGAGCCGAATTTAGTGTGAAGAGAATGACGTGTAGAGCATTTTTTGTTTTGGCGCCTCTTAAAAATTACTAACTCAAAACAAAAATTGTAAGAAAATTACCAAAAGAGTGAAACTTACTATGCTCGCTGGCTCCTAGTCTATACACACAAACGCACTGGTCATTGACCAGGATTGAAACTCATATTATGTTTTGAGAATTTTTTGGAGATAAATATAAAATGAACCATGAACCAACCTGTATAGATCACTCAAAAGACAAAGTAAAACACAATTATAAATACACAATAACTATGATTTTAAAATCTATTAAAATTTATAACAACCATTACTATCTAGTTCCCGAACCGGTGGTAGGCATCAAATAGTCACGACGTTCAGAAAACATTTTGTAAAAATTAATTCTGAATAACATGTTATGATTTTGATTTTGATTTTATCACTCTCTGAATACTTAGGTACCTGTTTAATGGACAAAGTACTCGTCAATAATCAAACGAGCCCGGAAGAGAACTTGGAATTGCGGAGTTCACCCGGCTCCATGACAGTAACATTGCATTGTCACCCAACGTACAAATGCATCCGAAATTTCAACTTAATCCATAAAAATTGAACTTGCAAGTTTTTTACATGGAGATTGAAATTAAATAAAAGCTTGTAAACGATTCAATACAAAAACAAAGCAAAAATAGGAAAAAAAAAGAAAAAAATGTAGTAATTAGTTTAGAGGATGTAACACAAGGGACTTATTTAACGAGCGTGATAAGCATTAGATTCCCGTTCCAAAAATTATATTATTTGATCCTATACAAGGTGTAAAATAAGAGAGTGATAATACTTTAGGGTGTGTATGTGCCTCCTATGTATAGAGTATTTCAACTCAATTCATAAAAAGGGGGTCAAATTAAACTTGCAAGTTTTCAACGCGGAGATTGAAATTAAATAAAAGCTTGTAAAAAATACAATAGACAAACAAAGTTAATAAAAAAAAAATCTAGTAATCAATATACAGGATGTAATCTTACAATCTTCACAGTAGAGACGAATCTAACGACACATCTAATCCTAAAACCGCCAAACAATTATAAATATATAATATAAGATTCGAAGATAATTATAAATATATAATAGACATTCGAAAAACATAACCTTCCTTTTGATGCAGTTGGGTAATGTTGATTAAAACATAAATTAAATACATCTGTAGCGAGTCGTTCTGCTGGACGAATTAATATTATCCAATATTATTAGTGAATAGGATTTGATTTTATCTATGAATGGCCACGGTTGAATCCCATTTTATGTACATTTGCTGAACGGTTTGTAAGCAAAATGTAATCAAATTCATTCAAGAATGTCTAACTAGATGATATTTGTGGACTGACACTTCAAGTGGAATTATTTTACTATTCATTAATAATGTAATAATATTTCCTCATCAATTTTGGTGACGGTGGCTGGTTTATGCCCGAGTATGTGCATAATACACAAGAGCTCTCTTTCTTCCTTAACTCCCTTGAACTAGAAGGACGGTTGAGCGACACGACTGGGGAGGGATTACACTTAATACAAGCCGATCCAACTCATCATGTTACTTGTCAAACAATAAGGACTGCATCATTCTAACCAGACTTGAAACAACATTTTTTGTTGAAACAAAAACGGAGATTAATTTCTCGTAGCCTAGTGGGATGGATAACCGACACGACTGGCGGGAGATCAGGCGAAGGACCGACTTTTTAAATGCCCATCAGACGTTTTTTTTCTTTTCTTCTCAGACAATCAGGTGATCCGCCTGCATTGTCCTAACCAAACTTGAAAACAAAAGTTTTTTGTTGTTTTTTCTTTCAACTCAAACCGTCACTTAAACATTTTAGAATAAGTCGTAAACTAATATTGTTTAAACTCACTTTTCTAAGTTTTTTTTGCGACATATACCTTCATTCATTCATGTTCACAATTCACTAATAATATACTAACGAGTATTTCGTTCAAAACCTTTCAAGGCCACATGTGTGCCTCTTCTTTTAACGTACAAATCGACCTATCTCCCGTTCATCAAAGGAAAACGGTCGTAATATTGAGGGTCTGTTCGCAGAAGTTCGCTGATAACTTGTTTGACGGCTCGTCCGAGTTCACGCCTGCCAGCGATGAGCGGCGCTACGCACTACGCGACGCGATGGGGTGGAAACGAGAGAAATATTTGCATAAATTTGTATGAGATTATACAATACACTCATACATATATACACAAACCTATTCACAATAGGGATATATCCAGCAGAAACTATAGATTGCAAGGCTAGGCAGATGCCACATTGCTCTTTGCTATATCACTTCGTTTTTTGTTAAAAGTCGTATTGTCGCATGACATACTTAATAAAAAAAAAATTATTAAGTATGTCATGCTAGTAAATAACACTACTTTGTTACGTACCTCTTTGGCATAACGAGACAGATAAGAACGAAGGCTTTGAGCTATGTGGCTTCTTCGCTATATGAATTCATTTTCAACTAATTCACATAGTAAACTGCTACATGGCGTAGTTGATTGCTACGTCGGGTAGTTGATTACTACGTCACGTAGTTTATAGCTACATCGCGTAGTTGATTGGTACGTCGGGTAGTTGATTGCTACGTCGGGTAGTTGATTGCTACGTCGGGTAGTTGATTGCTACGTCTCGTAGTTTATAGCTACATCGCGTAGTTGATTGGTACGTCGGGTAGTTGATTGCTACGTCGGGTAGTTGATTGCTACGTCGGGTAGTTGATTGCTACGTCGGGTAGTTGATTGCTACGTTTTCTAGTTATTTCTTTGCGTAGTTATATGGTACGTCGTGTAGATAACCCGTCGCGTATTATTTAGTAGCGTATAACTACGTCTCATAGAAAGTTCCAATGTTGTTGTATAACGTTGTTCTATTCTACGTCGCTTAGTGCGCAAACTCATTTAATGTAAAACACAATAACGTCCTCAGTGCTCGCGATATAAAATATTAACAACGCTTTCCTCCTTATATATTCATTATTCGTTCTTTTGATTCTAATTCGCCCAGAGTTTGAACTTTGACAAAGTTGAGACGTCCACGATTTTAATTTACGTTGAATGAGAAATTCGCTAATTTATACAGAGTTATATTGTATGGAATTAGACGGGAAAAGGGAAACAAATGACAGGGTATAATGTTTGAAGCACACTTAAAATTATTTATGACATTTACTTACTTATTAATTAGTAATATTTATTGACAGCTCTCAGAGATTTATATAACGGGTGTAAAAAGAACATTCATAATAACTTTGGTTTTTTTTTGACGAAAAATAAGAAATGGTAATAAGTAAAAAAAAAATAGTTTTTGACAAAAAAAATACATTTCCTAAATGAGGAACAGTATAATGTATCTCAAAGATACAGTGACTGCTATTTTTACACCCTTCTTTTGTTTCAAAAACCGGCCATTGTAATCACTGTATGTAGAAGCTTATTAACTCGTAATAATTAGTCGCGACGTGTGACAGAGCTCAAGGTTTGACAATGGGCTGATAAGACGCAAGTGCGAGCGATAAATCCGGCTTAGTCGCCCCCGACACTGACAGGCTGAGTCCGCCACTGAGAGTGTGGTTTATTACGGTCACACAATAAACTTGTGATATGTTTGACAGTTCACAACATGCCCGTATTGTTATGGAGACAATCATTTTACATATGTTTACAGCAACATAGAAAGTTGGATGGATTGGGTTTTAATGGAACACTAGCTGTGCCCGCGACTTCGTTCGCGTGGTTTTTGAGTGACTTAAACCGTTTATGCAGCGCACGCAACGAAACTGAATAATTTTCCACGTTTTTGCAACATTCCTCACTGACGCTTCGCTCCTATTGGTCGCAGCGTAATGTTATATAGCCTTCCTCTATAAATGGCGTATCCAAAAAAAAAATATTTTCCAAACCGGACCAGAGTTCCTGAGATTAGCGCGTTTAAATAAACAAACAAACGAACTCTTCCGCTTTATAATATTAGTATAGATTCAGATACGGTAAGTATCGAACGGTTTCTCGAACGCTATTCAAATGAATGAATAACTGACATGGCATTCAAATCAACAACCAATTTTGCACGCTGATTGAAAAATGAAAGGAACGGGCAGATATTTTATAATTACATCACGCTCGTACTTGCAAGTTTGGATATTTTTCCATTGATATTCACCAACGACACCGATTAGTTAACATACGATTAAATTCAAAGTGCGAGCGTGATGTAATTATAAATTGTCTGTCCTTTCCTTTCTGTCGATAATATTCCACTAATCAGCGTTCAATATAAGTTTTTGATTTCAATGACAGGTTAGTTGATCATTCATTTGAATAGCTTTCGAGTAACCGGAGGTATGTCAGCGTAGATATTAGGCCAAGTAGGAATATTTGAAAGCTCCGCAAAAGTAGCGTGCGTTATCGAATCTCAATTGTATTGGCGCTGTCATTATTGTCATAGTTGTATGCATGTTACTTTAGAGTTTCCATGTTCCTGATTGGCCTACATAATGCAATTTAAAGATTCAATTCAGATTAGCGCAATATTGAAGCGTGTCGACGCGTCATTTTTCTAATACATTCGTTGGAAAAATATATGTAGCGTCCCAAGGCAAAGAGCCGCTTGCCACATACTCTAACTAACTATGTATAATCAAAATTTGAACCTTAAAAATGAGAAAAGGGACACATATGCTATGAAGATTAACACAAAAAACGTGACGCTACTACTCTATGCCAATGTGAGTGCCAATTGCACCAACACATGTTAAAGTTAACCCTTCATTAAATATCATGTTATCCCTCTCGTATTTCCTGTCAATGAATGAGAGGGCATGTTACTTTTTGTTAACAAGCCGTTAACACTAACAAGCGTTGGTGAAAACGGGATTAAGGCTTATTGGGGAATCAATATTTAATTTGTTCACTTTTGAATATTACGCAAAAAAAATAGGCAAACTCGAAAAAATTCTTAGGATGAGTTTAAAAACATTTAAGTTACAAGCAATGAAATAAAACTATCCATCTCTTTCTCGCAAACGGATATTTGATATTTGATGAAATGTCACAATCGGTTGCTACAAGCGTCAAACGTGTAGAATGACTTTGGGTCAGTTCACATAGCAAGACAGTCCATTTATAATTCATTGAAAGTCAAGTCAAATAGGACTGGGCTCCAGAATGGAGTTTCTAATGTGCTCTCTGTGTATGCGACAGGCGCTCAAAGCTTGAAGAAACGAGATTACAGAGAGTGGCAATTTCGTCTACACACTGCACTGTTCGTTTTGTTCGTACTTCGTTAGGTATACAATTAATAATAATATCTATGGACGCTTCACACCACAATCTGGCTCCGTGCTAAGTATCAGAAGAACTTGTGTTACGGGGACCGGACAACAGAAACATAACACTTGTCTACAGCATTTTTGCGCATGAGTTTTACATAGTATATTCTGATTATATACATATATAAAAAAAAGTGATTACAAATCAAAAATATTTGCTTTTTTAACCGACTTCCAAAAAAAGGAGGAGGTTTGTTACCTCAGAACTTTCGCCTGGGTGAACCGATTTGGATGATTTTTTTTTATTTGAAAGGTGGTGCTTCCCGTTTGGTCCCATTGTCACCAAAGTGGTGACCTGATGATGGGATCCGTGAGGAATCGAGGGAACTCCTTAAAATTTATATGGAAACATATTTCGATTTTGATTTTTTCTGAAGTAGCCCAAGCATATGTTACCAAATAGTAAGATTTTGCACCATATCCTGGACCTAAAGTAGTGAACAGAACTTCGGACTCCTTAGAGATCACGTTTGAAGATTTCAGCGTTGTTTAAAGAAATGCAAGCATACGCCACTACGTAAATTACAGTCGAACTTGGTCTCATAATTATCAAAGTGCATGCTTAATGATGATGTCGTGAGGAAGCGAGGGAACTCCTCGAAATTTATAGGAACACTCATAGTCATTTTGTATTTTTGCATATCCGACTAAAAACAAACATAATTTTGAATCAACTATCAAGGTATACCACATAGATCAGAAACAGGCATACAGGACTGCTTAGTCTTTGATGTTATAAGTTTGGAAATTACGACATCACTTAAAGTACTGCAAGCATATGCCACTATATCAATTACAGTACTCAACACCACCTCTGTCTTCGCCAGATAGTAGGTATCTATATATAGGTACTATCATAACAATATGACGAAATAGGTAAATATTAAAACGGTAAAAAATTGTTTTAAGCCAAATAAAGAAATGTAAATCGACTAAAAATAATAAAAGAGTTATATAGAAATCATATTCAGTTTGGCTGGTATCGACTTTGATATTATTAAAATTTGTATATCATTTTATAGTCAACTTGATATATATTATAATTTTTGCGCTGCTCTGGCGGTGAGTACCTATCCTTACTCAGTCTACCCATAACTAAAAATCTTAAAATAAAATAATTTTAAACAAAAAAAAAACCGACTTCAAAAAGTAAACTAAAAAGCAAAAAATAATAAATTTACTTCGCACAATGTAATACTTATTTTCACTTAAGTAAATAAATTTATTCTATAATTTTGAAGTCGGTGCCAAGTAAGTACTTCAACAACCTTACTACAATATCAAATTACTAAATATATGTAGGCAATCACAGAAAAAAAGAATCAGAAAAAAATATACAACTATCAATGTTACTATTACTATATATTATGTACCTACCAAAGTACTGGCTTACAAACTAATATTAAATGAAAAAAAATTATGAAAGAACGCTAAACTTGGCACCGACTTCAAAATTATAGAATAAATTTATTTACTTAAGTGAAAATAAGTATTACATTGTGCGAAGTAAATTTATTATTTTTTGCTTTTTAGTTTACTTTTTGAAGCCGGTTTTTTTTTGTTAAAAATTATTTTTTTAATTATCACTAGTCAACAAAAATTTTTTTTTTGGCGCATGAGTTTTACTTATGAAATTTTGTTTATATATGTACATATATTTTAAAAAAAGTGATTTAAATCGAAAATATTTGCTTTTTAAGAAGTTAGAGTGATTTGAAATTTTGGATTTTCGATCGGGATAAAAAATGGGCTCCACACACACGTGCTACACGACACATCATGTATCGAGTCAACGTCTCGTTTACAACTTCGCATAGCCATTTTACGCAAGTCGCTAAGGCTGATTATGATATTAAACACGTAATTCCTCTGTTATATTCAAACTCGTATTGTCGTACACAACGAGCGATTCAAAAAACACTACGACAGGCCTTCTTCCTTCTCTTTCTAGAACCGATAGCGAGCAAATACCTTTGTATGATGGGAGCAAAAATCCAAAATTTCAAATCACTCTAACTTCTTAAAAAGCAAATATTTTCGATTTAAATCACTTTTTTTAAAATATATGTACATATATAAACAAAATTTCATAAGTAAAACTCATGCGCCAAAAAAAAAATTTTTTGTTGACTAGTGATAATTTAATACTTTTATTTATACTATACATAATATATTTCACACCTTTTATATATATTTAATACACATCTATGACCCAGGAACACCTCTGGCTCGAGCACCAATGCGAACCACTGCGCCACGGAGGTCGCGGGAATCGAACCCAGGACCTCTGGGTCGAGAGCAAAGCTCTGAACAACTAGACCACGGAACTACTTATTTATTTGATGTCTAATTTGAGGTAAATTAACAAAATAATGTGATGGTACCTAATCGATCACAGTTTTTCAGATTTGCTGAAATATGTTGCACTTCAATGACACGTATTGAACACGCCATGCAATTATTGCATTCCTTTTAACAATGAAAGGCTTTGATGAAACAGCTTTTTTAGTGTGAAAATTGTCAATAGTGACACTATTGCTCAATAATGTTTCTATCGCCTCCGTGGTGTAGTGGTTCAGAGCTTTGCTCTCGACTCGGAGGTCGTGGGTCCAATTCCCGCGTTGGAACAACAAAAAATGTTGTTTTCAAGTTTGGTTAGGACAATGCAGGCCGATCACCTGATTGTCTGACAAGAAAGATGATCCATGCGTCGGATGGGCTTGTAAAAAGTTGGTCCTACGCCTGATCTCCCGCCAGACGTGTCGGTTTACCGTCCCACTGGGATATGAGAGTAAAAGGGACAGAGAGTGTCTTTGTGTATTGCGCACACACTTGGGCACTTTAAAATAACTCCTGCGTAGCTAGCCTGGTTTCTGTGAAATCGGCTACCGACACCGAAATCGGTGAGGGGAACTATTACTATGTTTCTCGGAACGAGCGCTGCGCTAACTTTGACTTTTGAGCAAGGACAGACCGCCGCGCGCCCCACAAAGCCAAATTGACGATGGCTACAAGAGCACTTATTTGCGATTTAAGTTTTATATCAGGGTATCTTTGACAAAGAAAGTAACCGACATTGTGTAGTTTTTAATTCTATAGCCCCCAGTAAACAGAGATTTTGGACTAAATACATTGTTAATTTATGACGCTTTATCTATAAGTTACCATAGTTAACGGCGGTGTATATTTTCCTATGTATAAAATATTAAGATATAAGGCACTACGAGAAAGAGTGGCGAGAACACTTAAAAAGTAGCCGAAAAAGATTAAAAATTAATAATATTAAAAAATCAATAATGTACTTTATTTTTAAAATTCTAGTAACCTTTATTTCTAACTATGATAATAGTACCTCTGTAGCGCGGCAGGCAGCGCATTCGAATCCCACCGTACGAACAAAACGTCAACGAACGAAATACGAATATTATAAAAGTAGAGATTAAATACATTTCCGTTGTCCGGTCCTTATAACACAGGCTCTTCAGATACTTACCACAGCGCCAGATTGGTGCGGTTTAAAGAGTCCATAGATATTTATTTATTTGATATTAATATCCCTTTATCATCATTTATCCGTTCCTAGTAATGGTTTACAGTCAATTTGGTGAATTGTGTGTATGCAGTCCTGATGTGATGTAAGCTTGTACGTGATGTACGTGTACTGACAATCAATGTGTAATTGTTTAGTACCTACTCTAGGAACCGGTATTATCTATGTATAGCAGCAGTGACTCACTGATAGTTTCTACGTTTGAAGTAACCTAGCATTGAAAAAAGCTATTTGAAATGTTAGTGATTTGTTTTAGAATATACAGGCTATAATATTGATGAGTGATAATACTTTAAGATGTGTGTGGGTCCCGTATATTGAGTTTACTGTGAAAGTACCAGCGCTGAAAGAGGTACTCTCTTTTAATTATTGTACGGGAAAATGAATGATGTCGGGACATTTCTCATACAAACCCGAAAATCAAAAGTAAGTCTTTCAGCGCTGGTACTTTCACAGTATACTCTACATAGAAGGCAAATACACACCCTAAAGTATTATCACTCATTTATTTTGGACCTTGTATAATATTAACAAATATTCATTCAAGTATATTATGAATATTGTTGAGGAGGTCATATTGAGCTAACTTAATGATGCCAAGCTTAACCTGAGGACATCATCCTCGGATAAGGCTAACCAAATAAGGCCAATCCCAGTATCAGGATGTCCTATTACAATTCTTCTAGCCTAATAAGGCCGAGCCCAATATCAGAACGTCTTCCTCGAATAAGGCTAGTCTAATAAAGCCAAGCTCAATGTGAGGAAGGCTAGTTTAATAATCTCGAGCTCAAACTGAAGATATACTACTTGAATTGGCCTTGCTAGTTTTTTTTAAGGACCAATTAACAGCTAATACATCATTTGAATAAACAAAATATGTAAAATTAATACATTATTTGTATAGCCAACCACATTAGTCTCATTGAACAAAAACTTATATAAATCACAACACCGACAGTCATGAAGATGTCCAAAAGGAAAACATTTAAACCTATAAAACAATAGTAATATGCTATGCAAAAAAAAGTTACAACCTTAAGGGCGTGTTTCACCAAGCAAAGTTAAAGTTAACGCCATGTTAAATATCATGTTATCCCTCTCGTATTTCCTGTCAATGAATGAGATGGCATGGTATTTTGACATGGCGTTAACTTTAACATTGCTTGGTGAAACACGCCCTAAATAAAATTAAAGTAAAAAGTAAAGATGTCTACTCACTATATTTCTGTAGACACATTTAAAGACTTTTTTTCTAAAGGAACTAGGATGATTAGAGAAAAAATCTATTTGGTTGAAGTTTACCTCTGTAATACTTTTCCAGACTATTAATCTGCTGGGTCCGGTACTCCGCCACGCGGGGCGAGGCGGGCGCGGCGCTCCACTGCTCCTCCATCGCCATGATGAAGGCCCGGATCCGCTTCTTGTGGAGCGTCAGGAATATCTGGAGACACAAGCCTGGAAAGAGGAGTTAGGAGATTAGAAAGAGAAACCATCGCTATACGTTTCTACTCATATTATAGTTCCTGAAAAGGAAGGCTTATAGTGTCTTTAATCGTTTTTTTTATAAAAAATCTGGATACATATTCTTTTTACCACCGCAAAATGAGCGATTGCCGCGAGATTTCGTATTGAAACATCCATCGCATTATATTCCTGATAGTGCATCAAAAGCTTAATGTTATTGACCTATTGGCCTGGCAATATTCCGCTCTACAATTTCGACAGAGATTAGAAATTAACCAACGATTATAACGGACGTTTGGGCACTCACATGCGATCGTAACCGTATATTCAGAAACCAATGTATATAGGAGATAACGTTTTGCGAGAGATTAAAAACAACTGGGTATTAGAGTAACCCTGGAATAAAGTTGTGATTTAAGTTCATATTAAAAGTTCGTTTTCATTCGTGGTCTAGTGGTTTAGAGCCTAGCTCTCGACTCTCGAGGAATAATTAATACTTTTTGTTCCTGAGTTGTTGGTTTTCAGTAAGTAATACTTAATACTTCCTTTATAACAATTATTGTAGCCCCACGCCATTTTGATGCCGTTAACTTCTATTAAATGTCGTATTGACGACTGGCGTCTGGCGAGAGAACAATCGCAAGGCCCTTTTTGGATGTTAATCACATATGGATAATCTTTTTCATCAGAAAATCAGGTGTATTGTCCCAACCAGACTTAAAAATATTTTTAGTAGTTCCAACGCGAGCTTCGAACCCGAAACCTCAAAGTCAAGAGCCGAAATCTAACCACTGTACCACGGAGACGTTACAATTTAATATATTTTATGAAAGCATAGTCAGACCGAAATATCAGGGCCCAGATTCTCGTAAGTCAAACTTCGATTCAATCGCCAGATCGAAAATTAGGGCTAAAGTATTATCACTTATTAATATTGTAGCCTATATATTTATAAAAATTAATTAAAACACTAAAACATAAAATGAGTACATTCTATATGTAAGTAGCCTTGTAGGGGCTAATTTATTTCCAAGGCATATCATTCATTTACCTAACGATAAAGTTTATAGTAGGCAGCACACAAACGTTCTTTGACTACTATCTTAACTTATTACTTGAAAATATTTACGTTTTCTGGGATCCTAATGTATAGGCGGATACATTAGCCCTTAATCGATTCTTTACTTTAGTTACCTTCCGTGATATTGTAGCAGAAGGATAGATCAGCAGCCAGGAGGAGCAGATTTGCGCCATGCCTCACGTCGATCACTATCACCAGCCAGTGACAGGTCGCTGCCACCAGGTAGATCACCAGGAGTATGTAGCACCAGACCCTCATCCTGTAATAGATGCTGTTCCTCTCGTCGAACAAATCCTGGCCGGTTGAGTGGAGGTACTTCACTATGGTGATGTAAGGCTTGAAGAACTCTGTGTTGTATTGGCTCAGGTCTGTCATGGTGATCGAATGAAGGTGGTGACTTTCGCACCGAGTTTATATACTTAAGAGCTACGAATAATCGAAGAAGGCAATATTTTAACCGACTGCCAAAGTGAGGGTTAGATTTATTGAGCTTAGTATATAAATGTATACAAGGTGTAAAATAAATGATTTATAATATTTATATAAAAAGTAAATCTTTTAGCGCTGGTACTTTCACAGTAAACTCTACATACCCTAAAGTATTAGGTATCAATCATTAAAGCTTGTAAAGTGATTTTTTGATAGATTTTTACATAATGGGTGCCATCAACATTAGTTTCAATAACCTATCTACTTTTAACTAAAAGTTAAAAAGTTTAACCCTTAACCACCTAGCATCTCACAGACCCGGACGAATTTATAATCGTGAATATTTTTGCTCCGGAGTGTTGTCTAAGCTTGTTTGTTCCTGTACCTATTCCCAGCGTCCCTCGATGCCGTGGTGCAGCTCGTCGCAGTCACACGTGTACGCGTTTGACTTTGGTGAGTAAAAAACTGTCACCGGGAGTCTGAGAGACCCCTGTTAGGTGACTTATTAAGATTTGAGTTTTTTTTTTGTTTTAGTTAAAAACGGCTTCTAAGGACAGAATCATCCAGCGGTGATTAGAAGAAGAATTGTCAGACGACGAAAATGTTCCAAATGACGAAAATGTTCCAAATTAAGCGATGTTGAGTCTGATATAGGCATAGAACATGTGATAGAAGAAAGTTGCTGGTCAGACTCAATAGTAATAGTCAGACTAATAAAAAGACAGACCGAAATTTGCGAAATTGCTTCGTCCGATATTAAGAACTGTTCCACATGCCACTCTCGAAAAAAACGCAAAACAGATGCCTGGAATGCTAAAATAAATTATGTTTACTCTGCCGTGAAAATCTAAAAGTTCTAAAAATTTAAAAGTAGGCTTTGCAATTTTATTTTATTTCTTCTTTTATTGAGTATTTTTAATTTTTTTCATGTTCTTTAGTTACTAAATATTCAAAAACAAGTACAAAGAAGTTCCTAAAACAAGTTATTACTTTAATGGATCTCATTATCCAAATATATTGGTTTATAAGTAAATATTACAAGTGTTGATTATCTAATTGAGGTTTTATAAAAACTACGTTGATTTTCATGTTCGTTTTTTTTTCTGATAAATAGTTTATTTAAAGAAGTATTGTTGAGTTGTAAACTTTTGATTATGGATGGGTTATTGACATCGTGAGAGATTGTAATAAAAGGAAAATACGCATTTTTTAATTAAATAACTGGACTCAGCACACAAGCATTATAATAACTAAGAACATACGTAGCGTGTAACGCGTCGTCACGCGAATGCACAATTCATTTGCTGAACAAACTACACAGCAATAATTTAGGCCCGTGACGTCTCATTGGTTTTCAATTACAAAATGGCGGACGCACACCTACACATTTCTGTTTTCACATCCCCTTGGGAATTTTACAAGTTTAAATCTACTTTCACCTGTCCCTGTGTGTGTAGTGAAATCTTGAAATTTTACCTACATTTCCGAGTACGATTGACAATGCAATACTATTATGATTAATTGCCTCTTATGATTAAATCCTCCTCCTATTGATCTAGTGGTTTAGAGCCTAGCTCTCGACTCGGAGGTCGTAGGTTCGATTCCCGTGTAATCATAATAGCAAAGTGTTTTAATTAATGTCTTTTTTTTTCTAAATATTAGGTCTCGGACACCTGAAATCTATACTAATATTATAAAGCGGAAGAGTTTGTTTGTTTGTTTAAACACGCTAATCTCAGGAACTACTCCTACTGATCTGAAAAATTATTTTTTTGTTAGATAGTCCATTTATAGAGGAAGGTTTTTAGGTTATATAACATTACGCTGCCACCAATAGGAGCGAAGCGTCAGTGAGAAATGTAGCAAAAACGGGGAACATTTCAAAAAAAGGGAAGTCATGGGCACAGCTAGTCTTATATATAAAAATTAATTGCTGTTCGTTAGTCTCGCTAAAACTCGAGAACGGCTGAACTGATTCGGCTATATTTAGTCTTGAAATGTTCGTGGAAGTCCCGGGAAGGTTTAAACGGTTTGTATGCTCAACAAAATGGGCACGGATCAGTAAGTAAATTAATATAAATTTAAATTATTTTATTTGGATAAAAGACCAGTAACTAAGTCCGTCCACGTAACGTTACATGCAATTGAGATGAACGCGAGCGCTGGTTTGATAAGAACCTTTGTGGGTTAATAAATAAATGGCGAACACGTTCACATCGGACTGTTTACGGGGTACGTGGTCGTCCCCCGTCCCTTCGTCCCCTGTCCCGCTGTCCCGTCCCCTGTCCCGCCGATGTCACGCTGCCCGCTGATGTACGTGACAGCTTCACTCGGCTTATTACCCTCACAATATTTGTCCACCTAATAGTGTCTTTGTTTGGGACATTGTATTTATAATGCCTTTACATGCGTTATATGGAAACTGTAGGGTTTTTGAGTTGGTACTTTGTAGTTGGTTTCAATATACATTCGTGTACAATATAAATATTGATGATTGATAAATCTAGATGATATATATATTATATTATTCTAGCTTTTGCCTGCGGCTTCACCCGAGTAGAATAAAAGTATCCTTTGTTTCTTCTAAAACCTCTAAAAATATTTGTACAAATTTTTATAATGGTTAAGTAGTTTTCTTTGTTGTAGCAATCAAACGGACATTCACATTTTCAAGATTAGGGAAGGAAGGGATTTATCAATGACTTAGATAATTGACGAACGAAATAAGTATATAACTTAATATGACGACCTCTGTAGCGTTGTGGTTGAGCGCGTTGGCAGGTCGCAGGTTCCACCGAACGTACAAAAAGTTTTCTGTGTTCCCGGGTCATGGATGTGTATTAAATTTGTGTGTTAATATAATAAAAATCTTAAACATGTGTGTAGTAAAAAAGTATTAAATATATTTCTGATAACCTGGTACCTGCAAGACTTCGAATACTTAGCACGGGCTCAGATTGAGGCAGTGTCCGTCCATAGATATGATATTAGATATTATTATATTATTAAATATGTTCTATGTACTTTATTTCCATCCCAGCCTCACCATTTGCTGCTTTAACCCTCGCAGACTATCATTAAACTCATTTCCATACTTCCCATATTTAATCTTCGGCCGGAGCGGCCCCGCCTTTGCAAAGTATTTCAAGTATTAATGACTGTGAAGAATTACGTCGTGGTTCCGAGCTCTACCGAAATAAAGACTACGATGACATGACCTCTGTAGGGTAGTGGTTAAGCACACGCTGATTGGAATTCCGTTGAAAAACAAAAAAAAATCTATGTAATATAATAAAAAAGCTTAATACGAATAGTATAATAAGTATTAAATATATTTTTGCTATCTGGTACCTGCTCAAGTTCTTTGGATATATAGGCCGTGTTTCATCAAGCAATGTTAAAGTTAATCCTGTTAGATATCATGTTGTTCCTCTCGTAATTCCTATTATTGAATGAGAAGACATGGTATTTTTACAAGCCGTTAACATTAACTAGTGTTGGTGTAATCGAGACGAGACGTAGTTAATCTAACTCAACGATTGACGTGGTGTGAAGAATCCTTAAAGAGAGTCCTTAGATGTTCAACTATATTCTTCAAAGCATTGCAAATTGTGTTGTTAAGAGGAAACACCACTGGCTAGAGAAGTGCAAAATATGTATTTGTAAATTATATTTCTAATAGTATACATAGATACTCAGGAAAAAAAAGTTACTCTAATGGCATTATCCAGGGAGGATACAGGTCGCGTAGACCTCTGTTTTTGTATAGAAAACGGTAGTTGTGTTTCCTCTTAAGGAGACGATGGACATTTCTTTGCAAATGTTTTGTACAAAATAAAATACAGTATAGTATATTTATTTGAATATATGCCACCTCCATCGTAGGTAACAAATCCTAGTATTCCTAGATACTATAACATTGGTTATAACAGATATTAGCATTGCAAAGCACGCATCATGTGATTTAAAATGCACGTAAACATGAGGTGCCCCTGAAGTTATAATGCGGGGATTGCGGACGGCCATTTTGCGATTATAATATTCTGACAGAGGTGAAATATTGCATAGAATATTTTATAATAACATAATATTATAGTATGATAGAGCTTGGCGACTAATGCAATCAAATACGTTTTGGGGGTCCGTAGCTCAAATCAAAAAAATTATAATCGGTTGAAGATAATATCTGCCTTAAACTTGAGTAGCAAGATTATACTCGAATTAGCTGTGCTCGCGACTTAGATCGCGTGGTTTTTGAGTGACTCAAACCGTTTATGCAGCGCACGCAACGAAAGCCCCCAAATGTGAATAATTTTCCTCGTTCTTGCAACATTTTTCACGGACGCTTCGCTCCTATTGGTCGCAGCATAATGTTATATAGCCTAAAGCCTTCCTCTATAAATGGAGTATCCAACAAAAAAAATAATTTTACAAATCAGACCAGTAGTTCCTGAGATTAGCGCGTTTAAACAAACAAACTCTTCCGCTTTATAATATTATAAGTACAGATATACATTGAAATTTAAATAAAGGCTTTTAAAAGCTTATTTTACTTTCTCATCATTTAACTTTATATTTTATCGTCAATCAATCAAACTTTTATTTTTTATAAAAGTGGTACAATAGATCTATAATATTATATAAAACTAACTGACCCGTGCCCACTTCATTGCGCATGGAAACCGTGTAAACCTTCCCGGGACTTCCACGAATATTTCAAGACCAAAAATAGCCGAATCAGTTCAGCTGATCTTGAGTTTTAGCGAGACTAACGAACAGCAATTGATTTTTATATAACCTATGTTACTCAGTAATAATGTAGCTTTCTAATAAAGAAAGAATTATTTAAATCGGTCCAGTACTTTTTGAGTTAAGTCGTTACATACAAAAATACAAATCTTTCCTCTTTATAATATTAGTGTAGAAGTGTAGATATGCTACATACCACAGAAATAAATTTTAGATTAAGATTTTGATTTATTTCTGTGCTACATACCCTTACGGATACTAAATTGTAACTGAACAATAAAATTTGTCTCAAAGACTAAGCGGGGCACCTGACACATGCAGGCTACATCACACAAGCATACAAACACGTATATGCATATCTACATACGCTGCACGTTACACAACTATCCCCATAAAATACTTCAGGTCTATGGCTTATGTGGCTCTAGTGGACATCATGCAATGATGATGAAGATGATATGTGCACGACATTTCCCCGCACTGTATTTAGTGCCCTAAAAATGTGGTATAAGCGACCACGTCTTTCGAATTACGTCTCAACCTAATCACGTATCAAAGGCAAACAAAATGGCTGCCATGTTTAAATATAACAATTCGCTCGTTAGCCCCGCCCGGATATAATACAGAAAGAGTTTAGGAAATTGAAAATTGTGGCGCGGAGTAACGCCATTACGGGGGAAATGAAGAACGTGAGGTGGGAGTTCCCGACGACCTGGGCATTAACGGTGTGCATAAGGGTGCCCTCCCTACTTTTAGTAGGACCGATAACTAATTAATCGGACAGATATCTTCTATATAAGATATATCTTCTATAACGGGTGTAAAAAGAGCAGTCACTATAACATTGGGATATGATTATACTACCTTTTCTCATTCTAGAAATGTATAGAAGTAAAAATTTTTTTTTTAGTTTTTGACAAAAGAAAATATAGAAAAATACATTTCCGAAATGAGGAAAGGTAGTACCTATAATCGTATCTCAAAGTTATATTGACTGCTCTTTTTACACACTGTATATCTACCTAGTCGATCACAAATTATCGCTCGTGGGTTAAAGCACTTTGCTTTTGCAAGATATACGTAATGACGACCTCCGTAGCGCAGTGGTTCAGCGTATTCTTGCTCGACCGAGAGGTTGCGGGTTCGAATCCCGCCGAGGGAACAAAAAGTTTTCAATGTTCCTGGGTGTATTATTATAATAATAAATAAAATAAAAAATAAAAATAAAAAAGCCTTTTATTTCTTGCTTTTACAGTTAACATTTACAATTATTACTTAATGCATTTAAAATAGTTTACAAACTTTTTATTTTAATGAATTTGTCAATTTCAAAATTTTATTAATTATTTGCAAAAAGTTCACATTCATACTATTTTATAATTATTATTTTACAAATGTCAAAAAATTGTAATAAGAATTGATAATAATACGTCATAAAAATATAATAAAATTAATTTGCAATTTAATATAGCTATAGCAAGAACCCCTCTCAACGGAAGGTGAACGCCTCCTCCAGAGATGACCATTGTTCTCTATCCTCTGCAACTCGCATCCAGTTAGTACCTGCCGTTTTTATAATGTCGTCTGCCCAGCGTGAATTTGGTCTGCCTCTTTTTCTTTGGCCCGTGGGACCTGACCATGATGTTGTCTGTGTGGTCCATCGGCCGTCAGTAAGTCCAGCTACGTGCCCAGCCCATCTCCATTTTAGCTTCTGTGCATAGCTAAGAGCGTCAATGGCTTTAGTTTTTTGCCTTATGGTTGTATGTCGAATTTTTTGTATCTTTTTAATTTTCAGAATGCTTCGTTCCATACTTCTTTGACTAGTTATAATCTTGTTTTTTATTTTCCTAGTGAATTTCCAGGTTTGACAAGCATATGTTAGTGAAGGGAGTAGGCAGGTGTTCATAACTCTACTTTTCAGCCGTATGTGCATGTCGCTTTTGAGAATTTCTTTTAGGCTCCAAAACTTTTTACCCGACTTCGGCGAAGCCAAAAGGAAGGGTAATGATTTTGGCAGTCTATGTATGTATGTATGTATGTATGTATGTATGTATGTATGTATGTATGTTTGTATGTATGTATGTATGTATGTTCCCTCTTAGCGGCTAAACTACTGGTCCGATTTTAATAAATGAGGTATCAATCGATTGCTAATGATGCTGCGAGTAACATAGGCTATAAAAATTTTCGAAAAATTTTGGATTTTCAAAATTATACCTCAAAAACTATCTCCAAAAAAAATTAAATTAAGATAATTGTCTCGTGTTTGGTATCAAAAGATAGGTCTTGGCAAGCACATTACGAATATGTATTTGAATATTTTATTAATTGTTATATTTCATTGTTAAATTCAAAATAACGTTTAAAATGCGGTCGTACAAGTAGTATCTAGAAGTTGTT
This sequence comes from Celastrina argiolus, assembly GCA_905187575.2. NCBI lineage: Eukaryota > Metazoa > Arthropoda > Insecta > Lepidoptera > Lycaenidae > Celastrina > Celastrina argiolus. The sequence goes on along the minus strand of LR994579.1, from coordinate 1,091,236 downwards.
TAGTTAAATACTTTCTATGCGTTAATTGAACGTTAGTTTAGTAAAAATATAATGTTATATTTGATGTGGAAACAGAAAAATATAAAATAAAATAAAAGTTTAAAAACTATAACCCGACTTCGTAAAAAACTGGTCTAAAAAGGCTGAAACAAGAAAAAATTCAATTTGAAATCCAGAAATGCATAGGTACAAAAATGGTCAAGCTAGAGCCGAGGTCGGACCCGCTAACTCATAATATTCGTCTGCTGTTGCAATATTCAATCCCAAAAGCGGGTGCGACCACGGCTCTAGCTTGACCATTTTTGTACCTATGCATTTCTGGATTTCAAATTGAATTTTTTCTTGTTTCAGCGTTTTAGACCAGTTTTTTACGAAGTCGGGTTATAGTTTTTAAACTTTTTTTTTATTCCATGTGATGTTTACCCTTCTCTGTACCTCCTGTTCGTTATTATTGTGGTTAAATGAAATTTGTTTTCCCAGGTAAATGTACGTATCAACATAGGTTAAAGGTAAGTTTTTTAGGTATATAGGTATTTTAGTATAGTTCGTCATGACATTAGTTTTATTTAAATTTATTTCTAGACCTACTTTTTTACTTTCTTCCTGTAGAGAGTTTACCATCATTTCCAGTTGGTTGGAACTATCTGAGAGAAGGACTAAGTCGTCGGCAAATCGAAGATGGCTTAAGTAACGATCGTTTATGTTTATGCCCATTTTCTTCCAGTTTAGCTGACGTATGATGGACTCTAGCACCGCTATGAAGATTGTTGGAGAAATTGGGTCTCCCTGTCTTACACCCCTTTTTATTTGTATATGAGGTCCGATGGTCTCCAATTTCACTCTACTGGTACTATTATAATAAAAATCTTAAATATGTGTATAGTATCAAAATATTAAATATATTTCCGTTGCCTGGTACATGTGACACAAATTTTTCGGATACTGCCAGATTGACGTGGTGTGAAGCGTCTATAGATATATAAGATATTAAAAAAATATTAATATTCCTTCGAACCTAACCCCGGCTCCACACTACTCGCGAAGTTCCTCGGCGAAGTACGGCGAAGTACTAGTAATGTTTGACGAGGTAAGCCGAAGTGCATCTCTACACTATCCTATTTGTCTAACTTCGTTCAACTTCGCGAGTAGTGTGGAGCCGGGGTAACACTGTCCGGAATGTAACAAGCACGCCAGGCTCCCACACTAATTTCGATGTCGGGTTTCGTTGAAACCAGACCAGTTAAGCAGGTCATATATGTCGCAGTCATCTTATTGAATCTGGTTATTTAATTGAATCACTAGGCGGTTATATAATGGCGTCTAACAGCTCGTACAGATAGCAATGTGTTGATATATTTTTTGATTAATTTACTTTAATGTTCGTTTTATTAGTACTCATTCGGAAATTTCGAAGTTTAAAACTAAAATATTTAATGGCTGTCCTAGTCTCGGATTCTAAAATTTGTTGGTAAAAACAGTATTCAATGAAAGCGCTAGTCATTCAATTAAATAGCGGATTCAATCAGATGACTGCGACATATACTCTCCCTCTTCGTCGAAATGACTGGCGTTCATCTATAAAAATTCGGTCACCGATTATCACTCTGGGCAAAAAGTGTGATGGTGTTTGTTGTATCGATATAATGCGTTTTTGTTGCATTTGATTAATGCTATTGTATTTGCAATATTTTCGTTTAATGCGTGTTTAACCCCGACAAAAATAGAGGGATGTTATCAGTTTAACGTGTCTGTGTGTGTGTGTCTATGTCATCGTAGATCCCAAAAAGATGAACCAATTTTGATCTACTTTTTTATTTAAGCTGACATGTCAACCTCAGACTATTCGGTGTACATACATAAAAAGGCAGGTGTGAACTTCGCAGAACTGATTGCATATTTGTAACGCTTTCAAAATTCAATTATTAATTAATTAATAATTAATATACTAATTTGAGATGGAGAAAAAAGCTGCTAAAAAAAAAGTAAATACATCATCACATAGTTTAACACTGTACTTTTACGGTATGAAGACTAAACTACTACTATACCAAATTTCATCAAAATTGGTTTAGTAGTTTTAACGTGAAGGAATATATCCTCTCAAATAAGAATTAGGATTACGATTTATGAAAACTACAGCTTTTTGTAAAGAATGGAACATATAATTAATTTGGTTTTTGAAAAATAATTACAATAAACAAAATAAAAAAAATAATGCATGTACCACTACTTTAAAATATATATATACCCTAATTGTCAAGCAATGAGCGAACTCATGATGATGAATTATAGCTAAAACACTCTTGATTACGTCAGCTTACGAACAAAAAACGCAGTTTCGCCGGGTTAGGGTTGAACCGGTGGTAACTTTTTGTGTTCACTCCCCGACATCAACTTGCTAAGTTTTATTTTTTTTTCATTTTCAGATTTGAATCGTTTCATCCTGTCACGCCACAGACAGAAAAACAAACAGTCACGTAAACTTATAACACCTTCTGTTTTTGTCGAGGCTTGAAAATACGAGTACATATTTTCACACAAATGTTTGTCTAGAAATTCTCCTTATCCAACGTAACAAAAATAAACAATTAGTTAAGAGAATAGATACTCAAATGTGTAGACGTTCCTAAAGCTTTTTTAACCTATTCAACGCCGGTACAAAAACAAAGGCTGTATTTTTAGCGCTGCATTAAAGATTGCGACTGATTTAAATTGCTAAAAGTCAGAGCTGTTCTTTCGGTTCTTGAATTGCCAATTGTACTTGTCGCAAAACTGTTCCAACGGTGTCTTAAAAGCTTTAAGTGTCGACATGGAAATGTAACAGGCACGTTAATGAAATGTAACACGAACGGCGTCGGTAGCCGATTTCATTGAAACCAGGCCAGCTACGCAGGAGTTATTTTATAGTGCCCAAGTGTGTGCGCAATACACAGAGGCACTCTCCCATCCTTTTACTCTCATAACCCAGTGGGACGGTAAACCGACACGACTAGCGAGAGATCAGGCGCAGGAACAACTTTTTACATGCCCATCCGACGCATGGATCATCTTTCTTGTCAGACAATCAGGTGATCAGCCTGAATTGTCCTAACCAAACTTGAAAACAACATTTTTTGTTGTTCCAACGCGGGAATCGAACCCATGACCTCCGGGTCGAGAGCGAAGCTCTGAACCACTAGACCACGGCGGCGTTAACGTTCTCTATAAAATAATGTACAGCAGTAGTATTTTGTGGTATCTCAATGCCGGTTCTTCACAACGGCAGGCTGATTATGTATCTCGCAACAGCAACTTGACAGGGGTGAATTGTACAATTATGTACAATATCGCTATCAAGTGTATACGATTGACAGCGATATTGTAAACAATTGTACGATTTACGCCTCTTGAATTGCTGTTGCGAGACATATAATCAGCCTACGGGTTAGTTGAACCGGTGCAGTGGCTTTTTTGTTGACAATCAGAGAATTACTTGCTTAGTTCGAATTTTCCTTCTCATTTTCAATGAGTGCGCAATATACAAAAACACTCTCAGTGGGACGGTTGACTGATAACATAAAAATAGCGATTAGCAATCGCACGATTGACGCGCAATCGATTGCTGACTGTCAAAAAATAGTACAAATCGCTCGCTGTTTTTGCTTTATTTTTGCTACGACATAAGCGCCAAAAACAATTTAGTGGCAATCATACTATTTCATATAATATGTTACGTCACATTAACGACAAATTCATTTTTCTAAATTTTAAAACTTTAAACTTATCTCCTGTTTAATTCGGTTTTTGGCGCTTATTGATGTTTTACCCGTCGATAAAGTTCAGGAGCAAACATTGTAAACGATTGCTTTTCTTTTGCAAGATATGTACGTAATAAGCCTGCGAACCTAACACTGTCCGGAATGTAACAGGCACGCCAGGCTCCCATACTAATTTCGATGTCGGGTTTCGTTGAAACCAGACCAGTTAAGCAGGTCATATAATGCCCAAGTATATGCGCAATACACTTTCTCAAAATTACTGAGAGAACTGATCCCTAATCGACGTTTTCTCCTTCACCTTTTTGGTGAGACTATTAGTAGGTGATAAGCGAAGTTGCAAAAAATCAAATAATATTTTAAATAATACGCACAGGTGTGTTATAAGTTAGACTTGTGTATCTGTATGTGTTTGTGTGTCTGACCATGGTATCGTAGCTCCTAAACAGTTGAACCTTGACTTTATCTAGTTTTTTCTGTTTGAAAGCTGACGTTAGTTTTATTATCACCAGTGCGGTTAAGGTACAATTCCACCAAAATAGTGTTCAGAACATTTGTTAGCAAACATTTTTTTCAGAATTCCAGCTGTGCCAATTTGTGTGTGTTCCAATTTGTTAATGTTGCGTGAAGTGCACCGGAACAAACATCTGTCACGCACAATGTTCGCAACAGTTCAGAACACCGGTGGAATCGCACCTTTACTGCTTGACAGCGACGAGGTTGTAATATTTTTATTTTTTAAACACTGTTATATCGTTTCGTTTTTCCATGTTTACCTAATGTTAAAAAATTTAAAGTGAATTCGCTATAAATAGCTAAAGAAATAAGATGATTTGTGGAACGAGTTCGTATACCGTCTCGAACGTAATGCGACGTATAAATTGATGTTGTCGACAACAGCACAACAGGAAAACGTAAATATTCGCCGACAAAACTCCCGACATTTTCTTTATAAAATATACTGTCTGTTCGATCGCGTCAAAATTTATTTTATACCAAATTATTTTATATAATACCAAATGTATATCCATATTATTTATTTGGGTTAGTAAAATTCGATACTGAGGCCTTAGTAGTAACTTAACTACGATTTTAACCCCAGACAAAAACAGAGGGGTTGTATAATGAAGGTATAACTTGGCGTGTGATCGTAGCGAAACGGATGAACCGATTTTGATCTAGTTTTTTTTTGTTTGAAAGCTGACGTGAACGCGATGTGTTAGCTATATAATTCTAAAGCTTACTGCTTGAAAATTAGCATTACCGGGGATATTTATACCTAAATGTTCATGAAAATAAGATGCTGATGCTTGTTATTTTGAAAGATTTTAAAAAATATAAAAAACAAGCGGTCGTTATATTTCATCGACGCCGAGGAAAAGTTTATCAATTAATTGTTTCAAATAAATTGGCAAAGTTTTATCGTTTTTAATCGAAGACGATCATCGTTAAAAGTATCGTTTTACGACACTGGCTTCTGTCTGCGGCTTTGCTCACGTTATATAATATCCTGGGGAACACTGAACTTTTTGGGATCAAATGTAGCATAAGATTGAGAGCCTAAACTACTATCATGCCATTCCATAAATATTCGTTACCAGTTTAGTGTGAGAAGTCACCAACATCTATAGTTCGTCCCTGTTAAATTTAACCTTAAGGTGAACAAACCGAAAACATCGAAATTTGCCCTTATTTACTTATTGTGCTCACTTATTTATAAACACTTTTACAGATATGTTAAAGGATTACACTTCCTTATCCCATACATTTTATAACAATTAAACAATAATTAAATGAAAATCTTTCACAGAAAAAATACGCCATTTTGACACTGCCGATTGTAGAATATAACCTGGGGCCTTACTCTCCAAACTGATTTGATTTTGATTCAGATACGATCATGCCGCGTACTTCCTAATAAATTGACATTTGTTTATTTTGATTCTCAGTCGATTGATATGGTCGGGAGTACAAAAAGTTACGATCTAACAATTTTTTTTATCCTGATTAGTTTAAAAGTAATTCACCAAATAAAATACGAAAAACCACTGATATCGAACTGATTCGGTTCTCGATTGTGTCGGGAGTAAGCCCGCTGATAGTTTATGGATTCATAGCAAATAAAAATCGTTATATTAATATTGGCCAATTGGCATTACTGACTAGTCCTTGGTTGTGTCATAGACGGGTTTGTTTACGTTTAGGTTAAATTTCTCTCGGACGTACTATATTATCTCCTTACAAACTTTAATATTTTATTATCTGTGGCGCAGTGGCTTGTACCTCGAGCTTGAGGAGGTCGTGGGTTTGAATAGCGATAGTGATTCTGCTTATAGCTTATAGCATACCTTTTTGCTACGTGGTACAGCCACGTAGCAAAAAGGTATGCTCCTTAATCATAGATGTGTATTTTGTTATTAATTCATTTATTATAATTATTGACCATTCCACAACAATTATCTAATATTACAATCAATTTGCATGCAATACTTAAAAATATTTTGATAATAGTTATAAAAATTGTGATTAGATTACAAATAATAATTGTATTTTGTTAGACATTAAGATAGTGGACCCCAAACTAGGCCGAGTCTGTATCTTGGTGGATGTTTTATTCAACTCGGAATTGGCGCGATTACATAGGTAAGTACTGAAGGGCAAACCTAAGATTGGTGTTAGTCTGTATTTATTACATGTATAGTATAAAATTATTAAATGTAATTTTATTATTTTGGTTTTCTCTTCCATTAGTTTCATATAAAGCTTAGCACGGTATCTGCTTGTCGTGGAATTCATTTAAAAATACTACTTCGAAAGAGTACGAAGATACTATGTTTGTTAGTCTCGCTAAAACTCGAGGACGGGTGAACCAATTCGGATATTTTTAATCTTGAAATATTCGTGGAAGTCCAGGGAAGGTTTAAACTGTTCATCACTAACTGTTTCTATGCTCAACGAAGTGGGCACGGGTCAGCTAGTCTAATATAATATCAGAATTTAAGTGGTAGTATACAGTAGGATTTCTATCGATGATTGATCCTAAAATGCAAACTCCTAACTCGTAAAGTTTTTTAGCGAGTATAGCGTGTCACCCAGCGCGCCCTGCCGGAGCCCTAATGAGCGAACTTGCCGTAATGGCCGCTAACAATTTGGTGACGGGAACAATCCATTGAAAGCTTTCCTCGGTTCCACTCAACTCCCGTTCACTTTCGCTTCACTTTCTTTTCAAATCTTACAAAATGGATTATCGCCGATTTTTTCCCTTACCCCTTAGCGCTATACAAAATTTTAATCCATCTGGCTTTGGAGATTTGGGGATAAGCACGGTAGCGAATTCAAACGCCTCCTTTCATTACTTTTTGCGTATTAAGATAATTTACTTGAATTACGTCTGAAAGAGTTTAAGCTGTATGTATTTTAGTAAGTATTCAATTATTTAATAGATTGATTAAATATAAAATTAACATTTAACATGTACCTACTAATTCTAGCCCGCGTGAATACAGTATCTCACTCTGATCATTTTTCGGGATTAAGAGTAGCATATTGTGTAATCCAGAGCATCCATTGCCATCCTTGGAAACTTCCTCATTTCAGATTTTATCAAACTTGGTCCAGCCGTTGAAGAATCAAGAGGTAACAAACATACACACTCACACCCTTTCGCTTATACCTATACTAGCTGTGCCCGCGACTTCGTTCACGTGGTTGTCGGAAACACTATCGCGATTATCTTTTGATTGCTCACGTTGATTTTTGATGTTAATAATTTTACCCCGTTTTGGCAACAATTCTCACTGTCGCTTCGCTCCTATTGGTCGCAGCGTAATGTTATATGGCCTATAGCCTTCCTCTATAAATGGACTATTCAACAAAAAAAGATTTTTTCAAATCGGACCAGTAGTTCCTGAGATTAGCGCGTTTAAATAAACAAACAAACAAACAAACTCTTCCGCTTAAATATTTGGTGGAAGTCCCTGAAAGGTTTAAATGGTTAATCACAAACTGTTTCTATCATCAACGAAGTGGGCACGGCTCAGTTAATATTTTATAGATGTACAACTTGTTTCCCGCTACTTCTCGTAAAACGTAATCCCACGGGAACCGTACCTTTTTCTGTGATGAAAAGTAGCCTATGAGTAAATCTACCGGGTAAATTACCATTATACCAAATTTTGCCAAAATCCGTTCAGTAGTTTTTGCGTGATAGAGTAAGAAACATCCATCCATCTAACAATACATTTTTTTTGTTTTTACTGAGATTTTTGAAAAAAAGAAACCGTATCCAAGATGTTAAAATAATCACGCGTCTGAGTTTTTTTTTTCTATTTTATGAGTGCGAAGTTCAGCCGCGGGGCTGGAGTAATTACATTGTCACCCCCCACCCCTACCACTTGTCCCGGCAGTTCTATACAAATGTATTCCCAAGTTCATCCGACAAACATCCTCAAAGTTATTCTTACCGATGACAGAGCATTTTGCAGTATAGAGCTACATTGGTTTAGATCAGTTTTTTAGTAGTTATAATTATTATTATTTAATTTTTATAAGTTAATTAATATGATAATTCAAAATAAAATATTGTTCAAACGTTAATCCTCTCGGCGTGCAAGGGTTGAACCGGTGATAGCCTTTCTGTTGAATTTCCGAAAATAGCTTGCTAAATTTCATTTGGAAATAAAAAATATTTTGATTGAATATTTGAACAATATATTAATATTAGGTCCTTACATATGAAATTGGCGTTTTGTATGGGAGGAACATAAAGGCGATTTTTTCATATTCAAATATATTTTATTAATCAAAGTATGTACCATTGCTATCTATACACTTTTGCCATCTTATAGGTAGTTCATTTATCCCTTTACTAAAAAAAACCATTCGGACGGGAATCAATGAAATCTTTGAAAGCGGTTTGGACTGCCTCATCGGAATAGAATTTTTTTGCTTGCAAGAAGTTAGCCAAATTTCGAAAAAAATGGTAATCTGTTGGAGCAAGGTCCGGAGAGTACGGTGGATGTCTTAGACATTCCAATTGAAGCTCCTCTAATTTGGAAGCCGTCTGTTGGGCCGTGTGTGGTCTAGCGTTGTCTTGAAGCAGCAGTGGCGTAGAGCGATTGACAAGTCTCGGTTGTTTAACGGCGAGCTTTTCCATCATGGTTCGCAGTTGCTGACAATAGACATCAGCCGTAATCGTCTGACCAGATTTAAGAAAGCTATAGTGTACGACACTGGCACTAGTCCACCAAACGCTTACAAGTAACTTTTTTTGAGTCAATTTTCGCTTGGGACAAGACTTTGCTGGTTCACCAGGGTTCAGCCATTGCGATGAGCGTTTACGATTATCGTACAGGATCCACTTTTTATCACATGTAATGATCCGATTTAAAATTCCTTCATTATTGTGCCGGTTGAGCAATGTAACGCAGCAGTCGACGCACGTTTGTCGGTTTGCTTCACTCAATTCATGAGGTACCCACCTTTCAAGCTTTTTTACCTTCCCAATTTGCTTCAAGTGGATTAAAACGTTTTTGTCACTAGCACCGCAGCCTGTAGCTAACTCTGATGTGGTTTGCGATGGATCTGCTTCTACAATAGCCTTCAATTCATCATTATCGACCTTGGTCTCCGGCCGTCCACGGAGCTTGTTCTGCAGGTCGAAATTTCGAGAACGAAAGCGTTGAAACCAAAAACGCACCGTGTTTTATTTTGCGACACCACCCCCATACACATCATTAATCCTTCGAGCCGTTTCTGCAGCACTGGTGCCACGGTGAAACACGTACTCGTAAATAATGCGATATTTTAAGTTTTCCATTTTGTGAAATGAGTGACGCAAAAAAAAAGCAAAAGAGAAAAAACCAAATGAATTACGGTTTTCAAAACACAAATGCATGAGTAAATAGCTGTTTAAATTTTAATTTGGAATTCCTAACCAAAGAGGATATATTTAAGATCAAAGTGGCCAGTACGACAAAACGCCAATTTCATATGTAAGGACCTAATATTATGAATTTAAATAAAAAGTACTTTAAGGAATGAACACAGACATTGTTACAACTTTTTTACGTTTTCTATGATAGATAATAAATGTTTCTTTTAATAAAACTAAAGAAAATTATATAATAATATTAAATAATAAAATTATTGAACGATGCATTTTTTCGGCTATGGATTACGATGGATTTTACTACATTATGTTAATAATAATAGCTCCCCTTACCAATTTCGGTGTCGGTAGCCGATTTCATTGAAACCAGGCCAGCTACGTAGGTCGTAGGAGTAATTTTATAGTGCCCAAGTGTGTGCCTTTCCTTTTACTCTAATAACCCAGTGGGATGGTAAACCGACACGACTGGCGAGAGAACAGGCGCAGAACCGATTTTTACATGCCCATCCGACGCATGGATCATCTTTCTTGTCAGACAATCAGGTGCATTATTTTAACCAAACTTGAAAACAAATTTTTTTATTGTTTCATCGCGGGAATCGAACCCACGACCTCCGGGTCCAGAGCGAAGATCTGAACCACTAGACCACAGAGGCGCTTAGATAGTTTTATTATATGTAACGTTATAAATATATGACGACCTCCGTAGCGCAGTTGGTTGAGCGCATTGGTGCTCGAACGAAAGGTCGCGGGTTCGAATCCCGCCGAGGGAAAAAAAAGTTTTCAATGTTCCTGGGTCATGGATGTGTATTAAATTTGTGTATAACCCCTTATCTGTTGAGCGGACTAAATATATAAATAAATAAAATAAAAAATAATAAAAAATTGTTAGAGTTATAATAAAAAATCTTAAATATGTGTATAGTATAAAAGTATTAAATATATTTCCGTTGTCTGGTACCTGTAACACAAGTTCTTCGGATACTTAGCACAGGGCCAGATTGATGTGGTGTGAAGCGTCCATAGATATTATTATTATTATTATTATTAAATTAACTAGTTAACAAATACAAAAGTCTCAAAACATCGTTGCAGCAGCCTCATTTGAATATTTGAAATTCGGAAGTTTGTCCTGTTCCGATGCTAGTTTCTTGTTCTTCACTTTGTAAAAGAGTTAAGCAAAAATAAACCCAGATGCGACAGCAACGAAATTATTGTTAATGTCTAAAAACTCAAATGACATGTCTAGAAATCTATATTAAATCATAATATATAGTACCTAGAATAAGAAAATATAATAATAGTATAATATATAATCCGAAATCAATCCGAATATCCGTCAAATAAACCTCCGTATAATTTCGATTGTGGATGTTTTGCAATTTGTCTTTTAATTTGGCATTATTTTATTCTTGCTCATAACTATTATGTTGGACACTTTCGGGATTGCCGCATTAGGGGCATCAATTAATAAGATATTTAAGTGATTGCCGAATATAAAATTGTTGTCGACTCTGGGTCTTTATTCTATGGGCTTTGAACCATGTCCTTTAACCTTCAAACTCAACCTGAAGTTGCTATCATAGCTTCAGTTCCACACATGAGGGTTTGGAATCCATCATCATCATTTTCCTTATACAGGCTGTAAAAATAATGAGTGATAATACTTTAGGGTGTGTATGGGCCCCGTATCTATAGAGTTTGCTGTGAAATTACCAGCGCTGAAACAGTTACTTTTTTAAATTATTGTACAGGCACATTATGACGTTGGGGCATTACTCATACAAAAATTGAGGTTAAAAATAAGTCTTTCAGCGCTGGTACTTTCACAGTATAATAATACTCTACATATGGGGCATAAGAACATTGAACACCCTATCGTTGGTTATGCGCCAAAGTTATACCCACGTAGTTCGTCTTTCTAGAATAGGTCTAAAATTGTCTATTTCTAACAGTGTTCCAGTGTCACGTCTCATTTTGAGCTGATCGTCAGGCACAACTCACAAGGGCACAGAATCATACGTTTTTAAGCTATAACATTATATATTGTTACATTCACCATCATTTCTTTCCCGATTCTTTCGAATTTTTGATTCCCGCGGTGAAAAAACAAAAAAAAAGTTTTTTTTAAGTTGCGTAGCTGGCCAGGGCCCTGATTACCTAACTCCGGTCGCTTTCCCGTCTCTCGAGATCAACTGCCATTGTGACGTTACATCTTTTTAAATCACGATTTAAAAAGTTAATGTCATAATTTTGACGTTTTATGTTTTTAAATCGTGTTTTAAAAAGTTTAAACGTCACAATGGCAGTTGATCTCGAGAGACGGGAAAGCGACCGGAGTTAGGTAATCAGGGCCCTGGTTTCAATGAAACCGGCCATTGTCACCGAAATCGGTTTGGGAGATATTATTATTATTATTCAGCAATGTCATTTAAAGATTTTAAACTTCTATCCTTAGATTATTAATTGGTCTCAGCGCCCTTCGACAAAGCGACCAATTATTAATCTATGCTTCTATCATAATAATATAACAACAATGTAAAAGTAGCATAGGGATCGCATTTAATAATTTTCTTACTATTTAGCGGATATTTTCATTCATTTATTTACTACTTAGCAAAGGTATTAATTCTTTCATTTCCTATTTAGCAGCGACGTGTCCAAAGATTCTGAACTTCTATCACAAAAAAAAGATGTAGAAGCAGTATAGAGATGTCATAACGCTAACCGACTGATAGTGGATCGCGTTCATTGAAGTAAAGGCAAAAGAAAATTGGATTTTCTCGTACAAAAATAGCTTTTCAACCGCAAGCCTAGTTCCTGGCTTGTTTGCTTTGTGCCGTTATTAGGCATTGTGACATTATCGCAGCAATAAAACTGTTATGGTATATCGATTGAAGTTTCCATTTTTCTTATTCACGTTGTCTGTTATTTTTAGGACTGGCAAATGGCCCACCACTAATATAATATGTAACATGTAAGCATTATGTATATTTTGACGTCCTCCGTAGCGCAGTGGCTGAGCGCGAGTTCTCGAACGAAAGTTCGCGGGTTCGAATCCCGCCGAGGGAACAAAAAGTTTTCAATGTTCCTGGGTCATGGATGTATTAAATCTTAAATGTGATTATATATTAAAAGTAATAAATATATTACCGTTGTCTGGTACCCGTACCACAAGTTCTTCAGATACTTACCCTGGGTCTAGATTGACGTGGTGTGGAGCGTCTATAGATATTATTATACTCCCCATCCTATCCTCTATCGATGGGGGAACTATTATTATTATTCTGATACAGGAAAAAAAGACTGTTGATGTTGAAATCAGCAGTGCATTAACCTTTGTCCGTCCGAGGCATGGCAATGAGTTAGGAACATCTCAAAGCTATGTACGTTACAATAAAATCCGTAAAAGCTTCGAATCAGAATTCTACGCTACGTAATCTCAAAGCTGAACAGATGACAAAATCGGATGTGTTAAGCTTGAGATATAAAAGCACTTACTTTAAATAGCACCTATGTCCCAGGTACGGAATAAAAACTAAGCTCGGCCGGCCGGTTACGTATTGTGTTACATAATGCTATGTCATTATGTATTAGATTTAAAACAATAAGATGTCAAGATGACGTCTGACATTGAAGCCTAAGATAGCTTGATTATTAGTCCCCTAGGGAGGCCCCTAGAGGTGAGATCTCTGTATCTACCTAGTTATATAAAAGATACTGTATAATGTATTATCTACGTGTGAATAAAGCCAAATACGATTAACTAGAAGTGTTTATTATTGGACGTATAGTTGGATGCTAATAACAATAACATATGCTGTGGCACTAAAACAAAAATTGCGATAAGCAAAAATCACGCGATAGTTGCGCGATTTATTGCTGAACGTCAAAAATATTGCTAACTGCTCGCCATTGTGTTTCAACATCGCTTTATTTTTGCTACGATAAACAAAAACAATTTAGTGGCAATCATAGGAACTTTTAATTAAATGTTACGTTAAACAAACATTGACCTCAAATCACTATCCCGAATTTTAATACTAAACTGCTCTCCTGTTTAATATGGTTTTTGGCGCTTATTTATTACTTTTTAAGCGTCGACAAAGTTAATTTTTAGCTGCTATTGCTTTCCTTTTGCAAGATGTACGTAATAGGGACTTAAGAACAGTGCTTTAAATAGTTACCGGTAGATATACAAGGGAATTGGAAAAAGTGTAACGGCTTAAGACCCTAAGCTAAGATAATCAGAGCCATAGACATAATATACATGGTTAAAATTAAAATAAACCGGCCAAGTGCGAGTTGGACTCGCACACGACGGTTTCCGTACAAAACTGCTCTTATAAGTTATTGTTTATTTTGTTTTTATTATACAGCGTGACTGGTGAGACATGTGCAATACTTACGGAGAGTACTCGGTACTCAATTTCCATTATAAATATGTAATAAAATTAGGTACTTAATTTTTTACTAAATTTTCCTTTAAATAAATGAATCATGGATACTATGAAAATTACGCGGCTAGGCAAGTAGGCATCCATACCTATGCAGCCGGCGCGGTGCGGTGGCGTGCGACATCAAAGTAGGTAGTACGGGCGCGTACCTACGCGCGGTGTCCATTATGCATTGGGTAAAAGGGTCATATTTAAGATACATTTACTCAGTGATTAATTGATATTATTTTGTTATATTTTTTATTCATCTCATATAATAGCCAAATGTCACGTCCTCAAGTATGGCTCATATATCACCAGTCACACTGTATGTTATATTGGCAACATAAATACGTATATGAGTAAACTATAGCTATTGCGATTCTTAACACACAGCCTAGTAACAGACAGACAGACAGCGAAACTTAGTAATAGAACCTTTTAACACTTCGGGAACAACCCTAAAAACCGCAGATTAATGCATTTACTTATTTTAAGTTACACAATAGTCAACAAGCGTACCTTTTGCATTACAAAATATCATCATTTTATCTATGGTGACCATCACTGTACATAAGCCTGCCCCACAGTATTTCATGAGGGGTTAAATATACTCACTTGGTAGGCGGATTGGCGAGCGCAGTTATATAAATGAAGACATGAATGGATAAAGGTGATATGTATCATAATTCTGATTTCGAGAAAATTTAGTTCAAACTTGTAAAGTATTAAGTACATTAATCTAAAGATCCTTCTCTAAGATGTACTTTATACGATATCCTAAAATGTTTAAGTGACAGTTGAAACTCAAATTTCTGCGTAATTTTTTTTGCCATATCACCTTCGTCCATTCATGTCTTCAAATGATAGTATACGGAATCCTAAAACGTGTAAGATAACCAAGGTAATACTTTAAATGGTTAAACCGAAGTAAACGGTCCAGTGCTCGTTACCGATGCTTCGGGTTTTCTATTTCAAGCAGCGTCTCGCTCACGCACGCCTTTTTTTAGGGTCCTCCACACGGCGACTTTTGTCGCGCGTTTCGTAATCGTTCGACAGTATCACGATGTCTCAGTCATCAGTCGTGCACATAAATGATAAACTTTGGCCGTGTTCGGTGCCTTGTTTTTTGTCGCATGCGCCTGTAAAGCTAGTGCTTTACAGGCGCATGCGATTAGTATCAAAAACCTTTATTTTCTATTACCTGTCAATTTGTTTAAAAATACAGATTTCATAAAGGTTTTTGATTGGTGCTTTACAAGCGCATGCGTCAAAAAAACGCCAACGAACACGGTCATAGAAAGAAATACGTCACAAAATGACCGCCTATCTCTAAAAGAATTTTCTTCCAGCAGTCCTACATTTATATCTAGCTCGCTACTAACGCGCGTTATTTACGTTTGCGACGCGCTAAAGAAGCGATGTCAACGCGCTTCAGCATCGCGACCGTATCGATACTAACGCAAATAATGAAGGAGAAGGGCTTAATCGCGTTTGTATCGCGACAGAAGTGCGAAGGTATCGCGTTTGCATCGCGACTGAATAGAGGCGAGGGAATAAAAATAATAAATAAAAAAGTTTTATTTAAAATTTAAACATCAAGTTTGTTTTTTGAAGGTCAGTTTTGAAAATAAATTACAATAACCAGTTACCATTTACCACACAGCTAGTGGCCGCATCGCAACTGTATCGACACGAATTCGCGACAGAATTGCTGCGAAAAGTCACGGTGAGTGAGGACCCTTAGATAAGAGACGGGCGAAAGTAGGTGTAATGAAAATTATGTCGCTTTGCATTCCTTTTTATTTTTTTCAATTTGTTTTATGAATCCAGCTGCAAAGCTAAGTGCGGTGGCTCCGAGCAAAGTGTCTCCGAAGTGTAATGTGCCGTGTATTTGGCCGGGGAAATGAAATAAGATGTTACAATTATGTTTGAGGAGATTCTCAGAGATAATTATTATGATTGTGTTCCAAAATAGACTTTACATAAAAATTGGATTACTTTTTTGGAACAGTGTTGTTTTCTTCTAACAAAAAGATATGAATCGATTAAAATAGCGCAAAAAAAACCTAGAAAATTGAGTTTAAACAGTCACTTAAAAGTATAATAACTATAACGTATTAAGTACATTGATGCTGAAACCAGAAGATGTGCAACATGTCTTGGCGGAGTGTGTCCGATACACTGACAAACGAAAAAGGGTGCTTAACTCTCTTAATCTATCCTCAATGAATATAGATATTTTTAATGTAATATTGGCTGAACCTAATTCGACAGCAGCAAACTTATTATATAGTTTTATAATTAGTAAATAGTAAGAAGTCTATTTTGTACGAATGGATTGGCATAGCCGCAATTTGTGCTAAAATCCCTAAATTTATTAAGAATAAAAAAAGTACATTGATTCTCGAGATGGGTGGAGATGGACGTATTCTAAAACGTGACAGCTTGAATTCAATTTCATCGAAATCATAATTTTACTACATATCACCTTCATCCATTCATGTCTTCAATTGTCATTTAATCATCTTTATTTAATAAAAAAAAAGATACAATCACAGTTCTAAAATGTATTGATAGCGGCTTGTATGGGACGGAGATTGGTATTTCTTTGGATTTGTGCAAGAAATACATATCAAATACAATGTGAACCTAAATGCCTAATAGTAGGATAGAATAGGATAGGATAGATGGATGGATGGATGGATAGGATATGATGGATGCCTACTAGTAGGAATAATGAAATACACTTAAGAGCGCGCAATCAAATTTCATCAACTCCAAATCGCCGCGGGAGCCGATATCGACTCACACAGATGCAAAACAACACGCATGTGTGGGTTAGCGCTAGGTAGAGCGTGCAAGTAATATTGATAGTTTGATCCTAATGAATTTTACTACTACCATTTCAATACTTCTATAAAATTAAATGGTATTTAAGTTATAAAATACAAATTATACATACTCGACATGCTAGTAATCGCCCGCGGCTCAGTCCGCGTTACTGTTCGACGGGAACAACTTTCGCGCGATGATTGTGTGAAAAAAGTCATCAGTTCATGGTGGTTGGTTCAGTAGATGAGACGTGAAGAAGTAACAAACAAACACACGAACAAACAAAACAACTTTCACATTTATAGTTTAGGATAACAAATAAAAAATTCAACAACCAAATTTTTATAAAAATACGAGTATAGTTATTTATTTTAAATCTTTGATGTCCAGATATGTTTGTCCCTAAATATTTTACTGACCCACTTCCGACTACCCACTGAAATGTACGAAAATACTAATTTTAGTGGATAGTCGGGATGGATGGATGGATGGATTTAATCAGTGACAAAAATGTTGTCACTGAAAAATTGTTGTCTGTCACAACTATTGGTTAGCCAGGTACAACTATACTAGCATTTTGCAACCGTCTGATTATTGAATGAAAATTAAATAAAATTAAAGATTATTTTATTATAAACACGGTGGTTTAGGATTACCTGCGAAATTTGAAAAATAAAATATTGGTGCAACTTGTGTGCGACTGAGAGGTCGCAACCAACCATCCCATGCAATAGAATAGGACAGAGCATAGCAGCTGTTTGAAGTCTGACCATTTCAAGAAAGACAGTGCGCATGCTTTATTTTGTTATTGGAAATGAAAAGGATAACCTATCAAAAAAAACTTGTAAAAAGTGCCAATCCTTTCCAAAAGAATATTGATTGTGATCACTATAAGATGTTGTTAGAGCGACCGACTAACCCCTACTTGGCATAACATGTACGTTGTTGAACTTAGTAGCGAGACTTGGCAATTTTTACAACATGTTTTTGATGGGATTTCAGTTCCTTTTGTAGAAGATTTACTAAACGTATGCATTTTTCAAACGGGTAAATATAACTTTGTAATCCTATACACTTATTTGAGATTACAAAGTTAATTATGCAGTTAGCGTATCTAGATAATTCTACAGAAATATATATTTTTTGGTTTTTCCTTTATTTATACACTAAACACTACTTGCATTTCAAATTTGAAGCTTCTATGTCTGCTAGAAGTGCCCAATACTTTTGATGATCGGTCAGTAAGTGATTGAGTCAGTGACAAAACTAAGAAGTTTGACAAGTTATAATTATTTAACTTCTGTTTCAAATTGAATAAAATTTGAAATATACTTTGTTTATACAATGCTTTCCTAGTAACTAAAAATGCAGGCTTCTTTTAATCCACAACAAAGTTATAGGGAGTTGAAAATGGCCTAAACTGCTTCGAGTAATTGATGGTACGGCCGTGCTCAAGTTGACAGAAGTACTGCCGTGCCCCCAGATACTCGGTTATATTGATGACAGTTACATTAAAGCAGACAGACACACAGGGGCTGATGATGATTAGTATAATTTTGTAATGTTATAAAAACCACACCACCTTTTGACTAAATAAAACCGCACTAAAATTTGTCGATCATTTAGGAGCTGCGATATACCAGACAGACACACAGGAGCTGATGATGATTATTATTATATATATTGGTTTATAAATATATAAACTACATCAGCTTTTAACAAAAGAAATTGACATCAAAATCCTTCGATTAATTTAGGTGCTGCGATATAACAGACAGACACACAGGGGCTGATGATGATTAGTATTATTTTTAAATATATAAACAACATCAGCTTTCAACTAAAGAAAACCAAATCAAAATCTGTCGATTCATTTAGGAGCTGCGAAATGACAGACAGACACACAGGGGCTGATGATGATTAGTATAATTTTTAAATATATTAACCACACCAGCTTTCTACTAAAGAAAAGCGCATCAAAATCTGTGATTCATTTAGGAGCTACGATATGAGAGACAGACACAACAGGGGCTGATGATGATTTTTATATAAATTTTATATTTTATAAATAAACTCTGAACACATTACACACCTTTTATGTGGTAAACTCTTAAAGTTTTTTTTCTATTTATTATGAACTTTGTAATCGACATAATATTATAATCTCTGTAAATTTTCCCCATTTCTTATAAATAAACGAAAATATTAATGCTCGTCCAAGCGTCAATTCTGTTCAATCTCACTACATGTGGTATACGCGGACCAGGTCGGTGAACCTTTATACGTTGGCGGTCCAGCGCAGAGCGATACGTCTACTCCTCGGGAATACCCAGCGCGTACTAAATAGATCGCGATTTACATGGCGCGAGCGTAATGGATAGGATTATATATGTATAAGTATATAAAATATTATGAATAAAGTTAAAATAGAAATAGACGGTTTCAGATTAAACTTGACTGTTGTCATTTCCGGTTCCCGAGTAACATATTTGTTGTTGATCAGTACTAAAACAGTCATGCCAACACCAATATTAATGCTGTATAGTTTATAATAATATGAAAACTATGTTAACATGATATTATGATTTTGAGTATAATGTAAAATACTAACAGTCTATGTTATAAAATTATAGACTAATGTTTAATGTGGTATCTGTATAACAATTGATGTAAATATTATTAAGACTTCCGTTATAAACTAAGATATTAAAATGTTATTGATAATAACTATATGTCGGAAGGGCTCTCATGATTTAATAACATTCCTTCGGATACTGTGGGCTTTCGTGGGTAAATCGTGAAAAGAGAACAGAGTAACAATATCACTTGTTTATTCGTAATCACAATTTCTTTATAAATTCACTATTCACTACACTTTATGAATTTACTTTACTTTAAATTCACTTTACTTTACTTTACAAGTATTGACACTAACGAAACATAACACGTTTCAAGACATCTCAACTTGGCGACCAAATCACGAATGAATTCAGTCTCGTCGAGAAAGTCCGGAGTCATGTCAAAGCGCGCCATAGACAAGTTGCGCCATTTTGCCACTTGGGGGCGCGCTTCCGTCTCGTTTTGTGTCCATATTCATATCCGGCTCCGACACGGCCATTCTGATAAGTCACACGTCCCGTGTGATGCTTCTGCAAAAGAGAAAACCAGCTGCAATATCACGAGCCTTTCGCTCGGCCAACTCTGACCAATCTCCACAAAATATCATCAAAAATAAAGTTCAGATCTCAATGTAATTTTATTTCAAATAATCTTTCAAATAAAATTCTCGTTAAATTTTTTTTTGACATGGAATGATACCCTGGGTCATGTTACTTAAATCATGTTAAAACTGTAGGAACTGTACACAACTGAACACAAATAAACTAGTAAAATCTCTAACTCCACTACCATACCCAATTTCATAGACATAGAACTCACAAGGTTCATTGTCCCAGACCGCCAGTCAAACGCCCTCCTGACATAAAACGGACTTAATATAGTCCGAGTTACCGGTTACGAAATAACTGGACGGTCGATCTCATTACTCATAGACCCAGTCCCATATCGCCAGTCAAACGCCCACCGAACATAAAACGGACTTGATACAGTCCGAGTTACTGGTTACGTAATAACTGGACGGTCAACTTCATATTCACTCATAGTACGGTAGGTAGAGACTTTACCCAACAACTCAAATTTGTTCATCATTAGCAAAATCTTTATCATTATCAACTTTCAGCAATACATGACCCGAAGGAATCTTTCTCTAACGTATGCAGCGTCATAAGTACGCTTTGAACTTGCAACTTTTACAGCCTTATTTTCAAGTATGAAAAACAACCAATCGAAAATCTATTTACTTACGCCTTATTGCTTTCATAAGGTGTATTATTTGAACTATCTTTTTATCTCGGTTACTGTATAAAACAGTCAATGTACCTTCTCAACTAAGATTTGTAAAAAGGGTTCATAGAAAAAGACTATACAGAGTCTTCACACTAAAGTCACGAGATAAACAATTACGCTCACCAAATAAAACTCAATATCCAAATCTGATATTTCAATGAAGTACAGAGTGCAGGCCCCTTGACGCCTGACGCCATCGTCATAGGCCGATACATTGCAGCATTGCTGCATTGGCAGCAGTACCCAGCACAGCTCGACGCGCGCAGTCTGCGTCGCGTCGCGGCGCTCGTTCATTGAATCTCCGTCTGTACACAAAATTAAACAGCACAAAAAAATGTTCAAACTGTCCGATTATGTTCTTTTTAGGGTTTCCTATCCGTGGGGTGTCGAAGAAAGAGTAGCACCTCCTATCAACCATCTTTCCCGTGGATGCGCCCGCCAACCCGCCCGCCAAGCGTGGCGAGTATAGGCAACTACCCCCCATGTAATATTTTAAGGGAGGCTTATATCCAGTAGTGAACATCATAGCCGAAATGATGATGATCATCCAAGGGTAAATAACAGGAACAGATTTTTTTTTTCTTTGCTGTATGTTTATTTGCCACCAGGCCGCAGCTCAAGAGCCAAGCTATCGCAGTTCAAATATCGCGGACAATTATTATGAGATCAAAATGTCAACTTGACTTTGCAATAAATTTCATTTTATTTCCTTTCAACGATCTAACTAATTCGATAAAGAAAAGCTGTTACAGTAACAGTCTCATAATAACAACTGATCAGCAGCTGTCCCAATAATACAACTTGACCACTACATTTTAGTTGCACCATCGCGGGAATTGAACCCACAACTCTTAAGTGGAGAGCCACGCTCTGGTCACGTGTGCGATCACAATACCAGAAGACTCCCAAGTGCGTTTACAACCTTTCACATGATAACCAAGTTCACCGAAGCTGACTGAAGTCCACCGATGAAATTTCTTATCCGCCTCAGCCACAAGCTCACGGCCTCTGCCACTGGACCGTTGAGTGTGTGCTGCCGCGTTCACCATCAACACCAGCCACAGGCACCTAGTAGGCTTACATACTGCAGCTTCTGGAAACGTGAAATTAAAATGCGTCAATTCAATAAATTTTATTTAAATCACAACCGATTTTTTTTTTTTTTCGCAAATTACACTATTATTGCCGTAACTTATAGTAATTCCAATCCGCCTAGTGTGAAAGTAATAGATAGACAAACATGTTTCAATTTTACAGCTTACAACAACAATATCATAAACTGACAGTTTTATTGCGGATCGCGAATGTCCTAGCACTTATTATCAGTTATCAGTTTGTTTAAACACTCTCAGAATAAATAACAAACACGACATTATTTAAATTTACTTTTGAAACTGATCAATGGCTATTTCTTACTACGTATGCGGTAACGCCAAATAAGAAACAGAACTGTGTACAAACTGTATGTATCTACTGTGATTAACACCCACTTGATGAACTTCGCTATTTAATAGCAGGGACGTTAGGGAGCTCCGTAACCGTAACCGAATCCGAAATAAAACTTTTGCTACTGTAAAAAGGAAACTAATATCCAATATCCGTAACCAAAATTATCCGAAACAAATGGGTAATCCGATATCATTTAATATCCATATCCGTATCCGAAATTTAAAATCCATTTCTTCCCGGTTTAATAGACATGGTAAGTTTACGGAAATTTTAATTTAAGTCGTTTCAAACTAGGTAGCATCTTCCAAACAATATTTATACACGTCAATTGCTTTTGTTTATGCAGTGCAGGTGCACCGATACGCATACCGGATGTTGTTTATTTCAGGCACACCTAATAAGAATATAGTACATCCAATAACAAGTTTCAGGTGTTGGTAACCAATCGATATCGATACGATATCGACTCTATAGTACTATTCACCTTTCCTACTTTCTTACTTCACGTTAATGTGAATCCGTTGGAACTTTATCTATTCTGAAATGAACACCCAACAAATAACACGAATGCCTAATTGTATTATCAAAATACACGTCATGAGAATTGCTTATCATATTCTGATTTTGATCACTTTATTACAAACAGTACGATTTCACGAAATGAAATGTCGATAATGATCATCTGCTGATCAAACTTTCAAGTACTGCTGTATTACAGCGTGATCTACTTCGGTCAATCAAACAGTAATAATAATGAATATCTGTAAGACGTATGTCCTATGTACTAAGTACTTGTTTTTACTTTGCGTTAATGATTGCTTATTCACTTCGATTATTTTTTTAAATAATACTTTGGTTATAAAACCAGAACCATTTAGAACTTTATAATGAAATAAGTAACGATCATGATACAACCAGTTCACATCATTGCGAAGCGAGTAGAGAAGTCCATAAGATGCACAATGCTTGTCTGCGCTGGTCGGACACCCAGCACGCTGGTCGGTCACCCAACAGCCAGCACGCTGGTCAGTCACCCAGCACGCTGGTCGGTCACCCAGCACTGCTCGTTCTCCCCTTGGCGAGGCTATGCATCATCCGGTCGAACATCATCCCAGTGTTTTGTCCATCTGCACATAAAACAAAACAGCAAAACAAAAGAACACTTTAGTGTAGGTACAATTTATTGTAAATGAAATTTTGTGATAATACTCGTATAAGCAAGATATTTTATGGACACTTGAAACACAAATTAATAACTAGTGTATTGGTCTTTAAAAATTATTTGAGGAATAAAAAGTTGGCTACCACCTTTTACCAAAACCATAATCAAAGCCTGTCGTTAAAGCGCCACTGCTGGTGTCGCCACCGTGTAGACGTCACGTCACTGTCATCATCACGTCACCGCTGTCAGTACTTCTACTCCTTCTTAATCATCGTGGCGGGATTATTGGTACATGGTATCCTTGCAGCACTCGGCTCACCGCTGTCCCGTCTTACCACAATTACGCCATGTACATAGCTTGCAAAGCAGCACGTGTTAGTACGTACTGCCCAACTCATGTGGATCGAGTTCGTATTGATTTGCAATGATTACTATTATCACTTTTTGCAGACTACACAAAAGATTAGGTACACTTTTTTTTTTTTTTACTACCCGCACTTTTAAGAAAAACCTGTCTCTCTTGCACGATTTGATCCCAGATTCTGATGTCGGAAGGGCTCTCATGATTTAATAACATTCCTTCGGATACTGTGGGCTTTCGTGGGTAAATCGTGAAAAGAGAACAGAGTAACAATATCACTTGTTTATTCGTAATCACAATTTCTTTATAAATTCACTATTCACTACACTTTATGAATTTACTTTACTTTAAATTCACTTTACTTTACTTTACAAGTATTGACACTAACGAAACATAACACGTTTCAAGACATCTCAACTTGGCGACCAAATCACGAATGAATTCAGTCTCGTCGAGAAAGTCCGGAGTCATGTCAAAGCGCGCCATAGACAAGTTGCGCCATTTTGCCACTTGGGGGCGCGCTTCCGTCTCGTTTTGTGTCCATATTCATATCCGGCTCCGACATATATAATTGTTCATAAGTCGCTGATGTATTTAAATGTTTCGTGATATACTTAAATTTATATATTTAAATAATTGTAATTGTGAATACAAAATGTATTTAATAACATTTTGTATTTATAATCTATGCCCAACATTTGTGGCAACCCTGGTATGTTATAAAAAGGGCTGCCACTCCTTCAAGAGTCTCTTGTTGGGTCTGAAAGCTGAGATAATCAGGTGATGTACTTGTTTCTGTAATATAATTCTATTTCTGTAATTTAATATTCCTTGATGTATATTTTGGTTATTCTTTTAAATATTTCTGTAATGTTTTAAAGCTTATAATACAGTTCGTTTTGATATCTTTCGTAGTTAAAGTGTATTTATAGCTATAAAGTTATTTCATATTAATTTGGATCATTATTCCGTATTATGTAAGTGTAGAAATTATAGAAGTATATAATATCGATAGTTTATATTGTTATTCGATTAGATATGTTCTATAAATAGAAATTAGGTCACCTATTAAATTTTATATCTACCCACATATTGCCATAATATGTTAAGTCCAATTAATAATCGGTATTTAAGTAATCTCTTGGTATTACTTTTTAAAAAGTATTAAAAGATAGTATAATTCTTATGTTCAGTTAAGGTTCTTTAATAATTATTTACTGTTATAATACCTAAGTTCCCTTACATTTGAATTGCTTAGGGTAGGTACTTGAATATAATTGTATTTCTGTAATGGTTAACTATTTAAGTCAAAATATAAATTGAATAAACTCCTGGTAATAAATTAATAATAGTTATTAAATAAAATGTAATAGTATTCTGTATAATAATATAATCTTGTAAGTATTCGCATATACATTGTGGAAAGTAAACCGTTACAATAAACTTTATATACATTTTAACTGGGCTTTGAATTATATTTATATATCTCCTCATCCTATGTTAGCTATATTTTTATATAGCTAACATCAGAAGTGTGGATTCACCTACTAACACGTTTTTTTGTCAGTTTCAGAATGGTCGTGTCGCAACCTGATTGGGTTGGTTAAGATGGTGCTCAGCCATGCGGTTCAATTTTCTAAAACAATTTGCAACCCTACAAAGTTGTCCAGACTTGCTGCCACCGTGGTGCTTGTGCAGCACGTGCACCAGCGCCCGCCCGCCCCGATACAATGAAATTCTGGTCAGAATAGACCGAACGGTTGGTGAAAAGTTTATAAAAATAGAATTAAAGGTTTAACTATTGTACGGTAGGACATTTATGATGTCGTTATAATTGCAAAATTTTTTTCCGCCCAAATTCATAAATTTGCTAATAATAATTTGAAGCATTTGGAAATGTATGTTAGATAAAATAATTATAACCTGTTATATTGAAATATGTTGACGGATTAATATTGGTGTGTACTGTGTAGTAACTTGCAAAATATTATAATCTAATAAAATGGCAGTGATATAGTGTGCTAACTGTTCGTTCATGGGTAGGGTACATTCCGAACTTTTATAATTGAATAATAATATTAATAAGTGTCTAATAATATAACATAATATACTTGGAAAAGGCTCAGTGATAGGTATTTAAATTTAAGACATTTGGAATCGATTATTAAATAAATTTTGAGTTTCGTTATGATTTAAAACTTTAGTAAAATATAGTACGAGTATCTACTGTTTTTGAAAATTGCTAAGTAATAATATTTAAGTTTAAAATAATTCAATTTCTAGTTCTTTACTAGCCATTCCTTGTATATTTCGATGCACCAGCTTAAGTGAATGTTGTTTATTATATTGAATAATGGTATTTTCATAGATTTCTTAAATCTATAGTGCTAGAGACTTCCTCTGTTGTCTTAAAGTCTAATTTAAATTATTATTATTTGGAACATATTCCAAGCTGTTACAATTAGTCATATTATAACTAGACTGCTCAATAGAAGCAGTTGTTGTCTTACTAGTGAAATTCTTGGCTGGGTTTATATACAAAAAAGTTAATAGCGCACTAGCTATCAGTCTTGTAAAGTAAAAAGATAGAAAATATCTATCTAATGTCAACTTACATAATTTATAATTTAAAATATTATTAATGTCAATAATATTAATGTCATATTTATTTATTAATATGCGATTATTATTAACAATAATATCTACCGCTTTGGAAAATGGCTGTGATATTTATTATTAAATTTCAATTACAAAATCTCGTTACAGATTATTTGAGTAAAATAGAATATTTTCAAAAAATGGCTGTTATATTAAACTTTTGGATTCAATAAATAGTTATTTAAAGACGTTTAATTACGGATTAATATAAAAGTAATATACAGTACTTATTGTTTTTGTGAATTGGCTGAGATCTTTAAGTTTATAACATTTGGATTCCATAATTTATTGGGTATATTTAATTTCGTTATGAATTAATTAGAATATAATTAAATAACATTTCGATTCAATAATATTAAATTTCATTTAAGTACAGAGTTTCATTACGGATTGTTTGAGTAAAATAGTTTATAACATTTGGATTCAATAAATAGTCATTTAAAGACAGATAAATATTAGAGTAAAATATAGTACGGTTATTGTGAATTGGCTGAGATTTTAAAGTTTGTAACATTTGCATTAAATAATAAATTATTTACGTAATTACATTGCGGATTAATATTGGATTAAAATATAGTACTGATATTGAGAAATGGCTGTGATATTTAAGTGTAGCATTTAGATTCGATAATGATTTATTTAGTTACATTACGAATTAATGAGTAAAATATAGTACTGTTTTGAGTTACGGCTCAGTGATATTGAAGCTTATAAAATTTGGATTCAATAAATTATTATTTAAAGATGGATTAATATTTTCAATCAATCAAATCGTTTATTTGCTAGAATATGGTGTTACAATTATAATAATTTAAGTCTCAGACATACATATTATATTAGAGTAAAAAGTATCTATTATTATTTTTATTGAGACAGTGTAGATAGATAAATTATGTTTAGACTGTTGATGTGTAGGTTAGGGTGTAGCCTTAAGGCCTATGGACGAGGACTTATTAATATGTATGGTTTAAGAACCATTTTCTTTTTTTAGCACCAGTCTTTATGAACATTTTTCATTATAATATTTTCTATTGAAGAAGCTCCGTTCGAAAGTAGTCACATTTTAAAATTCATACTAAAACACATTTAGGATTTTTTTTTTGTATCGACCCCTATTTTTACTTATGGATCGGCAGAGTTATTACGTAGACCTCTATCTGGCTAGGTAATCTTAAACATTTTCACTCTTGAACTTTAATAATAATATGTACCTAATTAGCGCCAAAAACCTGATTGAAAACAGGAGAGCAGTTTAAAGCTTTTAATTCAGAAATATTAATTTGGCGTTAACTTTTATCCGACTTAACAGTTAATTAATAGTTCAAATGATTGCTACTTAATTACTTTTTGTGGCTAGTGTCATAGAAAAAAATGGAGTATCGCACGATTTTTGGTAATCGTTATTTTTACGCTATCAGTCGCTCGGTCCACTAAAAGGAGTAATTTTAACTATATGAAACTTTTGCGTAAGTTCACCGTTTCTGAGATAAAAGCAGTGTTTCAATAGATAATTATTACAAGTTTGATATAGTGTTTAGTAACCGATGAATAAAAAAATATATTATTATTATTATACAATAGTTCAAAATATATGTTAATATTGATATAGATTAGTAAGAAGAGACAGTTCAGTCATAATTATTTAGCTAATTTCTTTATTTTGCTATAAATTGCAATTTAATTTAAATACTGGATAGTCTCAAGTCTTATGATCATCAGTTACGGTATACAGGGTGTAAAATAAGTTAGTGATAATGCTTTTGGATGTATACAGAGCCTCATATGTAGAATTTACTGTGAAAAAGTACCAACGCTGAAAGACTTTCTTTTGATTTCATTAATATATTAATATGTCCTGAGTATCATTTTTTTTTCATTGAATGTATTACATATTATGTGCAGGTGAAAAAAAAAAAAAATTAATATAAACACTTATTTTCAGTTGTCATAGATAAGTATTATAAATAATATTATTATAGATGGTTAGTTAGACAGATAATATATTATAGCCCCCTGGCAAACAAATGTTGTGAAATTAAGATACAAATACCTATAAAATATAGAACGTGTGAACGTTACGGGAACAATCGACTGTGACGTCACGTTTTTGTAGTAGACATTACACCAGCCCAAACGATAATAATATATTTTGAACAAATATGGTTTTGCGAAAAAGAGATGTAACAATTTTATAAGTAATAAATTAAAATTTCAATGTTTTAAATCTGATCCTAATCCTTATTTTAGATTTTGCTCATATTTTAATTTTTTTTGAGTAATGAGTCCAAATGTAAATAAATTGATCATCTAATAGCCCAATTCATTAGGTCACGGAATAAATGTTATTTGAACCGGTACTAATTCAAATAAATTAAATTTAGTAAATGTCGTAAATCATTATCAAATTTCACCTGAGTAAATATAACAATAATAATCTCGGTTTTATCAACATTGACTACCTGATTGTTAGGTATACATTATGGAAAATTCTTATTATGTAGAATAAATTGACTGTCATAAAAACAAAACTTGTTTTTTATTGATAAATTAGTTATAGGTATTTAAAAGATTTTATGTTGTTGTTAGGTTGATGTTGTTAGGTTAGGTTATGTTAGGTTATGTTAGGTTATGTTAGGTTATGTTAGGTTATGTTAGGTTATGTTAGGTTATGTTAGGTTATGTTAGGTTATGTTAGGTTATGTTAGGTTATGTTGAACTCAAATTTTCCTAGGCGAAGCCTATGCCAGCTGTCGGAAATTTGCGTTCAACGTGGCGAATAATAGTCTTTTTTTAGGGCTTTTGTTTGCCGTTTGAATTATCTCGGTGCGCCTCCCGGTTCCCGAGATAATTAATTTTTTAGTGATTTTATCTTGGGGCCACTTTTGTTTATACCCAACGACAAAATCATCCACATAAAAGCGATACTGAAGACGATTTTGTCTCAGGGTTGTTTTTGTGTGTGTGTTCGTGTTTGTGTGTTGGAGCTATTTTTATTATATTAGGTTAGGTTTTCTCTTAATTATGGTGTTGGTTTTCTTTACTTTTAGGTGTTGGTTTAGTAGTTATAATTAGTGTAAGTTATTTTAAGTGTATAGCAAAGTTTTGCTATACATTTGTTACTTTTTGGTGTGTGTGGCCAATTTTAAAGTTGGCAATATGTCAAGGGAAGGCGTTAAAACTAAAAATAGGGATGACACCTTGGAGGATGACATCCCTATATTTAGGGAAGGGGGGTTTCTCCTAAGTTACGGAGAAGATAGATCGGAGGTGGACGAAGTCGCCTCGGTGGAGGAAGATGAGAGGAGAGTCGGGAAGGGCGAAAGAGAGAAAGGAAGGAAGACGTATGGGCCAGCTACGTCTGTGATTTCGCCTAGGCCTCGTGCAGGAATAACCCTGGACGAAATCCTTGGCCGTGATTGGTCGATGCCGTCTGCCCCGGTGTCGGAGTCGGAACGTCCCCGTCGTAAGAGGTTATGTTCGGATGACTCCGGCTCTGATACTGAGTGCCCCGATGGTACTCTGGTGTCGGGCCGTCTTAAGAAGATCCCGACGGCGCGGCGCGGGAAGTCACGTGGGGTGGCGAGCTCTGGCTCACGTAAGGTCGAGGGAGCGGCTCAGAAATTTGTTGAGTCTCTGGAACGCCAGTCGAATCGGAAGGCGCCGGAGACTGCTGCTGTGGAGAGACCGGGCCCATTGAGTTTGGACGTGGACCAAATGGGCACTGAAGAATTGATGCAGTCGGCGGTGGGAGGTCTCGATGAGATATTGGATCTTACGGGAAAATCCACAAACCTCAAGGGCGGGTACGCCAGTAAGATTCGAAAAGCTACTGGCGTCATCAGGGTGGTTATAGACACGCTTGCGACGAGGACCGAAGCGGAAGAGACGCGTCGCTTACGTGCTGACAATGCGCGGTTGCAGCGTGAGGTTGGGAACCTGAGGGAGGAGGTCCGTAGTTACCGACGGGAATTTGAGGACGCCAAAAAAGCGGCGACGAAAAAGCGGAGTAGTCTGTTGACCTCTGAGCAGATGAGTGAGCTTGAGGGCAACTTGGCACGGCTAGTCGGCAATATGATCGACGGTCGGCTTGCAGCCCTCGAGGAAAGGCTGCTGCCGCCTGTGAGGGTTCGTCCGCCTCTGGCGTCTGACAGGAGGAGCGTGACGGTTTCGGAACCGATGCGTGTAGTGGCGGCTGAAGTGGAGAGAGTGCCAAGTGTAGTGGACTCTGGGGCTTCAAAGCGTTCGGATCCTGTACAGGCTGCTGCAACAAGGGGGCGTGAAGAGTTTCCAGCACTGCCGGTTCGCCCCTCAGTGCGTCCGGCTAGGGCCCAAAAGGCTAGTAAGAAGGGGTCGGAATGGACCAGTTTTGGTCCAGCAGCGTCGCGGTCCCTAAATGTTGTGGCGGGTTGTGAGCGTAGGTCCGGCGTCTCTGATGCAGCTGTGACTGCGCCGCCGGAGGCAGGTCCCTCATCTGGCTGGTCGGAGGTGGTCCGTCGTAGGGCCCCTAAAAAGAAAAAGTCGAAGCAGCCGCAGAGGGCGGCTTCGCAAGGGAAGAAGTTGCTCTTACCTGGGTCTTCGGCGGTGGTGGTGAAGCTGCGTCCGGAGGCTGCTGAAAAAGGTGTTACCTATGGTGAAGTCCTCATGAAGGCTGAGCGGGATCTGGGGGATTTAAAGGAACTGGGAATCCCATCTCTCCGAATCAGGAGTGCAGCCTCTGGAGCTAGACTTATTGAGGTGCCTGGAAGGTCTAGTGGAGAGATGGCGGACTCTCTGGCAAAGAAACTGTCGCAGGTTATGTCGGGTGTCGCGGATGTCGTCAGACCCGTTAAACATACGGATTTTAAACTGACGGGTCTCGACGATACTGCAACGAAAGAGCGCATTCGGGCGGTTGTGGCAAAGGAGGGTGGTTGTGCTGAGGATCAGGTGTGGGTCGGCGAGATCTATCGCGGCCCGCGTGGTGTCGGCTTTGCCCGCATGGCTTGCCCAGTTGCGGCGGCTAAAAAGTTGATGCAGCTGGGGAGTATTTCTGTCGGGTGGAGCCGGGTGCGTCTCCAACATGAAGGGGCGCGCCCTAGGCACTGTTATCGGTGTTTCGGGGTGGGGCACTACAGCGTCATGTGCCCCTCCAAAAAAGACCGCACGGATCTTTGTTTCCGTTGCGGACAGGCGGGGCACAGAGCTGCAAACTGTAGTGCGGAACCCCGTTGTGCTCTCTGTGCAGATGAGGGTCGGAAGGCAGATCACGTGATGGGGGGAAGAGCGTGTAACCCCCCATCAACAAGAGGAAAGTCCTCCCCCCCGAAACCAACGGGGAGTGGACGGGAGGCGCCTGAGGCCGAAATGTCATCATAATGTCAGGGCATCTCGGCTTTCTTCAGGCGAACGTTAACCACTCCGCCGCGGCTCAGGATCTCTGTCTGCAGTCGATGGCGGAGTGGCTTGTCGATGTTGCGGTGGTAGCGGAGCCTTACTTTGTGCCTCCCCTGCCGCATTGGGCAGGAGATTCGGCGGGTTCCGTTGCCGTGGTGGCGAAGGTGGGTTCTGGTCCCCCCCTCACACTTAAAACGAGGGGTGATGGGTTTGTAGTGGTGGTTCGGGGAGAAGTGGCCATAGTTGGGGTGTACTTCTCTCCGAACCGGAATTTGGCGGCTCTGGAGCGATTCCTCAACGCTTTGGGGCCGATAGTGAGGAGTTTGGCTCCCCTCCCGGTAATCGTGGCAGGGGATTTCAACGCTAAGTCCTCAGCGTGGGGGTCCCCGGTCACGAACCCAAAGGGGAGCGAGGTGGAGGAGTGGGCGCTGGCCACGGGGCTGTCCCTGCTAAATCAAGGGACAGTCTCGACCTGCGTGCGTTGGAATGGGGAGTCAGTGGTGGATCTGACGTTCGCCACGCCCGATATCGCACGCAGGATCGGCAGGTGGAGAGTGGTAACGGAGGTGGAGACACTCTCGGACCATCGCTACATAAGGTTCGAGGTGTTTCCAGCCTCCGGGTCGAGTCCGAATTCGTCCAGGGGTCGCAGCAGGTTCCCGCGTTGGGCTCTCACTAGGCTCAACCGGGAATTGGCGGAGGAGGCGGCCATTGTCGGTCGCTGGTGCCTCCCATCACCGTTGCAGGGTCGAGGGGTGGAGGAAATAGCTGGCTGCTTCGGAGATGTACTTAAAAACGTCTGCCGGGCAGCCATGCCGAGAATAAGTGGTCCCCCCCCTCCACGTCGGGCGGTTTATTGGTGGTCGCAGGACCTGACCGACCTTCGCGTCGCCTGCAACGCTGCGCGTCGCGCTTATGGACGTAGCAGGCGGCGCCGACCCCAGGACGTGGAAAGAGATGGACGGTTGCACAGTGTCTACCGTGAGTGTAGGGAGGCACTGTTGCTAGCCATGAACCGGGCCAAAGAGGAGGCATGGTTGGAGCTTGTGGGGGGTCTGGACGATGACCCCTGGGGTCGACCGTATAAAAGGGCGCGGGACAAACTCCGCGTCCAGTCGGCCCCGTTGACGGAGACGCTCCAACCGGAGCTACTAGGGACGATTGTCAGGGAGTTGTTCCCTGATCCCCCGGTAGGATTCGCTCCTCCGCGAATGGCTCGGTCAGTGTCGGACTCGACCGTGGAGGATGTTCCGCCACCCGTCACCGACGAAGAGATGGAGGCGGTTCTTGCCCGCCTTCGTTCCAAGAAGAGAGCGCCAGGTCCGGACGGGGTGCACGGGAAAGTGCTTTCCATTGCATTGGTGCACCTCGAAAATCCCCTCCGGGAACTCTTCGACCACTGTTTTCGGTCGGGGCAGTTCCCAAGGGATTGGAAGGTAGGTCGGCTCACCCTATTGCCAAAGGGGAACCGGCCACCGGACCAAGCGTCTACGGTGAGGCCGATCGTTCTGCTGAACGAGGTCGGAAAAGCGTTGGAGCGAGTAGTGGCTTCTCGACTCGTTCAGCATCTGGAGGAGGGCCCGGGACCGAAACTGTCAGACCATCAGTACGGTTTCCGGGTCGGTCGGTCTACCGTCGACGCCATTAGGCGCCTAAGGTCGGTGACGCAGGAGGCGGAACGCGAGGGGGAGGTGGTGTTGGGGGTGTCGCTCGACATCGCCAACGCTTTCAACAGCCTTCCTCACAGCGTGATACGGGAGGCGCTGAGCTATTTTGGCGTCCCCTCGTATATCGGAAGGCTGTTGGAAGACTGGCTCTCCGGCAGGGAAGTCGTGTGGGAGGACCGGGAGGGGTCCTTTGTGCGGTGGAGGGCAGGGTGTGGTGTTCCACAGGGATCGGTGTTGGGTCCGATCCTGTGGGACATTGGCTTTGACTGGGTCCTGCGTTGTCGTCTCCTCCCTGGGATGAGTGTCATCTGTTACGCTGATGACACTTTCGTAACATCCCGGGGAAGAAATTTTAAAGAGGCGGCGCGGCTGGCCGAATCGGCAGTGTCGCTGGTGGCTGGCCGCATTAGACGTTTGGGGCTTCGGGTTCGTTATGATAAGACCGAAGCCCTCATGTTTCGCGGACCCGGGAAGAGAAGACCCCCTCCAGGCGCACGACTTCAGGTCGGAGAGGAGGAGATCCGGGTGAGCCCCACCGTCAAATATCTTGGGCTCACCCTGGACGGGAGGTGGACCTTTGGCCCTCACTTCCAACTATTAGGGCCGAAGGTCATAAGGGCGGCATCATCGCTGGGCCGGCTTTTGCCAAATGTGGGCGGGCCCAGTCAAGCCTGCAGGCGGCTATACTCTGGTGTGTGTAAGAGTATAGCCCTGTACGGTGCCCCGATTTGGTCGGATGCCCTCACGGTGCGGAACAAGGCCCTGCTGCACAGAATGCAGCGGGTCATAGCAGTGAGGGTCATCAGAGGGTACCGTACGGTCTCTTGGGCGGCGGCTACTGCGCTGGCGGGAGAACCGCCGTGGGAGCTCGTGGCTAGGGTCCACGCTGAGTTGAACCTCCTCGTGTCAGAGAGGAGGTCGCGTAGTGAGGCCCTATCGTGGGAAGAGCTCAGGCGGTTCCAAAGGCTAGGAGAGCAGTGGTTGCTGAGGAGGTGGGGTGAGGTACTGACGCAGGCGCCGTATGGTAAGCATACGGTTTCGGCACTGCGTCCAGTTCTTGCGGCATGGATGCGCCGCAAGAATAAACCCCTCACCTTCCGCCTTACACAGATACTCACCGGACACGGATGTTTCGGTGCGTATTTGTGTAAGGTGGCCAGGAGAGAGCCTACGCCAGCCTGCCATGAGTGCGGCGCTGCGGAGGACACGGCCCAGCATACCCTTGAGGTGTGCGATCGTTGGGCCGTGCAGCGCCATGACCTCATGGCGGTGCTTGGGCGGGACCTCTCGCTCTCGACCATGGTGCGCTGCATGCTCGAGAGCGATGAGGCCTGGCAGGCGGTGGTCTCCTTTTGCGAATCTGTCATGTCGCAGAAGGAGGCCTCGGAGCGGGACAGAGAGACTGATCCTCTCTCTGCTCCGCTTCGCCGGCGCAGGACGGGGGTGAGGAGACGTCGCATAGCGGCCCTCCCATCCCACGTCTAGTACGGGGCTCCGGGTAGAGGGATGGGTAAACCTCCCCGGCTTAGCCAGTCTCGGCGCCGAGGGGAGCGCTTCAGTTTGCCGAAGTGCTCCCTCATTGTGATGGAAGACCGGTCCCTTACGAGGTAGACCGGCCGGTCGGGGGGGCGTGGCCTGTGTTTGACAGATCCAGGGCACGCCTTCCACTCAACGGCTGATGGCAATCCGCAAGTGGTTTTAGTGGGTAAACCGGCCGCAGCGAGCCGGGAGTCCCACATACCCCTCGGGCACCCTCCCGGGGGGATGCGTAACGCATTTCCCTTGCGAAATCAAAAAAAAAAAAAAAAAAAAAAAAAAAAAAAAAAAAATGTTAGGTTATGTTAGATTATGTTAGGTTATGTTAGGTTATGTTAGGTTATGTTAGGCAATGTTAGATTGCTGTTAAATTTTACAGTAAAGTCTTATTATTATATTTTGATGATTACGATTAACTAATGCATAGCTGACATTTTGCCTTTACGTTTATGTTTAATGAATCAATTGTATTGAAGATATAAAAGGAAGATAAAAAAAAAACCAAAAAAAAAAAAAATTAATAAAATTAAATGGAAAGTCTGTTGATATAAAATTAGTGACTTTGTTAAATGAAAAGTCTGTTGATGGAAAATGAGTGACTTTTTTAAATGAAAAGTCTGTTGATGGAAATTAGTGACTTTGTTAAATGAAAAGTCTGTTGATAGAAAATGAATGGTCCAGTGGAAAAAAAACTTTAGTTATGTTTAGTACAGTGGTAAAAAAAAGTCTATTGAAAAGTGGACCAGGTAACTTATATGGTACGGTAAAAATGGTGGCTAGAAAAGTTGAATAAAAAATAAATAAATATATATATATGCCAATTATTAACAAAGATTTGAACGAAAAGGCAAAAGGCTGTTGATGATTTGTTAATTGATATTACAAAAAGAGAAAAAATATGAGAAATATATTTTTTTTAATTAATTTGATATTTTTGACTTCGAGAGCGAAGTCAATGTCAGTATGGCCGTAATGGATAGGATTATATATGTATAAGTATATAAAATATTATGAATAAAGTTAAAATAGAAATAGACGGTTTCAGATTAAACTTGACTGTTGTCATTTCCGGTTCCCGAGTAACATATTTGTTGTTGATCAGTACTAAAACAGTCATGCCAACACCAATATTAATGCTGTATAGTTTATAATAATATGAAAACTATGTTAACATGATATTATGATTTTGAGTATAATGTAAAATACTAACAGTCTATGTTATAAAATTATAGACTAATGTTTAATGTGGTATCTGTATAACAATTGATGTAAATATTATTAAGACTTCCGTTATAAACTAAGATATTAAAATGTTATTGATAATAACTATATAATTGTTCATAAGTCGCTGATGTATTTAAATGTTTCGTGATATACTTAAATTTATATATTTAAATAATTGTAATTGTGAATACAAAATGTATTTAATAACATTTTGTATTTATAATCTATGCCCAACATTTGTGGCAACCCTGGTATGTTATAAAAAGGGCTGCCACTCCTTCAAGAGTCTCTTGTTGGGTCTGAAAGCTGAGATAATCAGGTGATGTACTTGTTTCTGTAATATAATTCTATTTCTGTAATTTAATATTCCTTGATGTATATTTTGGTTATTCTTTTAAATATTTCTGTAATGTTTTAAAGCTTATAATACAGTTCGTTTTGATATCTTTCGTAGTTAAAGTGTATTTATAGCTATAAAGTTATTTCATATTAATTTGGATCATTATTCCGTATTATGTAAGTGTAGAAATTATAGAAGTATATAATATCGATAGTTTATATTGTTATTCGATTAGATATGTTCTATAAATAGAAATTAGGTCACCTATTAAATTTTATATCTACCCACATATTGCCATAATATGTTAAGTCCAATTAATAATCGGTATTTAAGTAATCTCTTGGTATTACTTTTTAAAAAGTATTAAAAGATAGTATAATTCTTATGTTCAGTTAAGGTTCTTTAATAATTATTTACTGTTATAATACCTAAGTTCCCTTACATTTGAATTGCTTAGGGTAGGTACTTGAATATAATTGTATTTCTGTAATGGTTAACTATTTAAGTCAAAATATAAATTGAATAAACTCCTGGTAATAAATTAATAATAGTTATTAAATAAAATGTAATAGTATTCTGTATAATAATATAATCTTGTAAGTATTCGCATATACATTGTGGAAAGTAAACCGTTACAATAAACTTTATATACATTTTAACTGGGCTTTGAATTATATTTATATATCTCCTCATCCTATGTTAGCTATATTTTTATATAGCTAACAAGCGCTTAATTGAATACTGGTAACTTTTAAAAATTTGTATAATGGGATAAACATCGGATTTTGATTAAATAAAAAATTGTGTCAACTTACCAACAGTATTATTATTAATTATAAAAATAATATCATCGAAGAAATTTAGTTTTTCCAGTAGAAATACAGCAATGAAAAACGTAAATTATGACATTTTTAAAAGATTTTTTATGCAGTTACCAATACATATATTTTTAATTTTTTATCAACTTTTCATTTAAGGACTTTATAATCTCTTTTATGAAAATAGAAATTAAACTATACTAACACGATTTACTTAATTGATATTTTCTTTATCAAAGTGAGCTAAAATCGGCATTTTTGCGATTCGGCGTTCCGAAATCTTTAAATTTACTCAAATGTACTACTTAAAACTTTCATTTTATAAAATTATGACAAAAATAAAGAGTTTATCTTTATATATTTCTAATTGTTTTATTTAATTTAGTTATTTTATGCGTGTGAGGGGCAGTCAAAAACACCGAAAAACTGAAACTTCGTCGTAAATTGAATGCACGCTCTTAAACGCCTTTGTATGTTTTTTAATTAAAAAATTCATACATTTTTTTTGCCAGCGATTTTAAGGCTTAAAAGAATAAATAATCCTAAACACTCAAACAAAAGTGATAAAGTTAACTAACACAGGAAAATACATAAAACGAAATTGACACAATGACGCCAAGGGTCATAGGGTAGGTAGTTAGTGTAATGCCTAACCGTCAAAAGGATAAAGAGTGAGCTACAGATCAGTACAGTACAGTCCTGGAATCATATCGCACCCTAAACAGCTGATGCCATTACATATCGCTTAGACATTGGAGACGTCTAAACAGGATATCAGACAATACGAAACTTTGTCCGGGAAAACAATATCGTGATCTCGACCCGCCGACCCGCGCCACATGTCACCGGGGGACGAAAAACTAATACCATGTTCAGGGGCCCGAGTGATTCATATTGACAAGGTCAGCCCGTCGTCCCCTGTCCCAAAGCCACCTGTTCCTCATCATGTCTTGTTCATGAAATATGAATGATACACATTTTATTAAAGTCACGTAATGTGCGCGTTTGTCACGACATGTTACATTCCATTTGGTGACTCAAGTTATATTGATCAGGTACATGATTTTCCTTTGACTGGATTTGTACCTACGATCTCCAGCTTAAGCACTGAGCCACAGAGGTCGTGGAAGCCTGCTACTTAGGAGTGATTTATGCCCAAGTATATGCACAATACACGAGGACATTAAAATTAGGAGCAATGGCGAGAGAACAGGAGATACTTATGTAATCAGTCTGCATAGTCTTATTCAAACTTGAGAACAACAATTTTTGGTAATCCAACACGGAAATCGAACCCGTGATCTCCGAGTCAAAGATGTTTGATGATGCAAATTTACTTTACATAAGTACCTATACAATTTGTCCAATAGTTCATAAACCAGCCGAATATAATGTGAAGAGAAGGACGCGTAGAGTATTTTTTTGTTTTAGCACCTCATATAAATTACTTACCATAGCGCGATAAAAAAATCAAAAAGTTTTGCTATGCTAGGGCTCGCGGGCTCTTCGTCTATACACGAACGCACTGGTCGTTGACCTAAGACCTGGGCGGCGATTCTCAGGCCTAGAACTCAGTTCCGAATATTAGTATATCCCGCTCGCACGCGCGGTAAATCTCATTTGCATGAGCGGGACAGACCGATAGTAAAAAATTTGTTCGAGGACTGAGAATTAGGGCCCTGACCGGGATTAAAACTCATCTGTTTTGTGACTTATAGATCTTTAATCGCGATTATCGCGATCTTTAATCGCGAATCGTTATGATTAGTAATTTATATGAGGTGCCAAAACAAAAAATGCTCTACGCGTCCTGTTCTTCACACTATATTCGATTTGATACATAAACCATGACACACGCTGTATACGAGCTGTAATATTAATGAGTGATAATACTTTAGTATATAATATAGTTTATGCCGCCCTTGTGTGCATGTCTGATTTTATGTATTGTTGTATATTTATATGTTACTCTGTAAAGATTTTGTACACAATAAAGTATATTTGATTTGATTCGATTTGATTTGATTTGATTTGACAGTTTACTGTGAAAATGCCAGCGCTGAAAGAGGTATTTTTTTTCTACTTATTGCATGGGCAAACATATGGATGTTGAGGCATTTATCATAGAAACATGAAAGACAAAAGTCTTTCAGCGCTAGTACTTTCACAGTAAACTCTACATAGGAGTCACATACACATTCTAAAGTATTATCTGTTATATATATTATGTATGGTTTAATATTAATTTGTATTATTAGCTATACGTTGATCTGCAGCGCATCTATGAATTATCGAAATATAGTTAGTGTTAAATTGACCTCTTGTTTTACTTGACGCGATCCAATTTGCATATAATTTTTAAGTAGTATACGAAGTTACCACATTCCTATATAATAGTTGTTAAGCTTTTGTTAGTTAATGAGCGCGCGCCGCACCTGATGCGACCGCCGACCTCTGCGAATGCAGTTTCTCCGCTTACATAACACACACCGCTTAGTTTTCTACTAGTAGTTTACTATCTACTTTTTACGTACGCTACGTAGCAATGAAAACGCCTACGTGGTCTAGTGGTTCAGAGCCTACCTTTCGATCTAGATCGTGGGTTCGATCCCCGCGTTGGAACAACAAAAAATGTTGTTTCTAAGTTTGGTTAGAACAATGCAGGTTGAACACCTAATTGTCTGATAAGAAAGATGATCTATGCGTCGGATGGGCATTTAAAAAATCGGTCCTGCGCCTGATCTCCCGCCAGTCGTGTCGATTATCCGACTCACTGGGCTACGAGATTGAATGAAGAGAGAGTGCTTCTGTGTATTGCGCACACACTTGGGCACTAAAACAACTCTTGCTTAGCTGGTCTGGTTCCAATGAAACTGGCCACTGTCACCGAAATAGCTGTGGTAGGCATTTTTTATTAGCAACGAAAATTCAATTTATGCTTTTGACGTTGACGACCTCAATAGCGCGGTGGTTTAGCGCGTCAGTATTCAAGCCGCAGGTCACGGGTTCCAATCCTGCTAAAAGAACAAAAATACTTAAATACCTGGAACACAAGTTCTTCGGATACTTAGTATAGGCGCCCGAATGATGAGGTGTGAACGTCCTTAGATACTAAATATTACTTTAAAATGGAAGTCGATTAATTCATTTCTTTTTTCTACTTCGACCAATTTTCTCTACGAATATTTGACACGCACGTTTTTGTAAAAAGCCGCCGCAGAGGAAATGGACCTGGTTGAGTCCCGACGGTGTAACTAGAAACGAGATTGACTTCATTATGAGCACCAAGCGGCAGATATTCAACGATGTCTCTGTGATCAACATGGTTAAGACCGGTAGTGATCACCGAATCGTCAGAGGCATGTTGAATATCAACGTCAAACTTGAGAGATCGCGTCTGATGAAGTCTACGCTCCGACCGTCGAATGCCCATATCCAAAACCCCGAGAGCTTTCAACTTGAACTGTCAAATCGCTTCCAATGGCTAGACAGTTGCGCAGCAGTGGACGATATAAATAGCAGGCTGGTAGAAACTGTCCATACGGTGGGGTCCAAATTTTTCAAGACCCACCGTACAAATAGACCTCAGAAACTATCCGACCAAACCCGGAACCTCATGGCTAGTCGACGTTCAATGACGCTCCAAACTTCGAGTGACGCTGAGTCATATAGGCAGCTCAATAGACAGATTACGAAGTCCTTGCGACACGATATCCGTTCTTTTAATACCCAGCGTATTAAAGAGACGATAGAGCGGAACCAAGGCTTCAAAGTGTTTGCAAGAGACGTATCTATTGGGCAAAGCCAGTTGACAAAGCTGAAGACCGAAGATGGACGCGTAACGTCAAATAAGTCCGAGGTACTACGGGAGATAGAAAGGTTCTATGGACAGCTGTATACCTCGGTCTCAGCTGAACCTGCTAGTTTAGCTGCAGACCCAAGAGCCAGGCTAACCCGACACTATACCGAAGACATCCCGGACATCAGCCTGTACGAGATTAGGGTAGCTCTCAAACAGCTTAAGAACAACAAGGCTCCGGGTGAGGATGGA
Organism: Celastrina argiolus; assembly: GCA_905187575.2. Taxonomy (NCBI): domain Eukaryota; kingdom Metazoa; phylum Arthropoda; class Insecta; order Lepidoptera; family Lycaenidae; genus Celastrina; species Celastrina argiolus. Next base: position 1,049,775 of record LR994579.1, on the reverse strand, counting down.
ATCACTTCAGAGCTTCTGAAAGCGGGCGGCACGCACGCACGCACGGCACTCACGGTACTAAAAGTCCTTCAGAAGCTCTTCAATTCCTCCTTACTCGATGGGAAAACGCCAGAGGCATGGAACAGGGGTGTTGTGGTCCTGTTCTTCAAAAAAGGCGACAAAACCTTACTGAAGAACTATAGACCCATAACACTGCTGAGCCATGTCTACAAGCTGTTTTCGAGAGTTATTACGATGCGTCTCGAACGCAGGCTAGATGACTTTCAGCCTACCGAACAAGCCGGTTTCCGAAAAGGCTATAGTACCATAGACCACATACATACGCTGCGGCAGATTATACAGAAGACCGAAGAGTATAATCGGCCATTATGCTTGGCGTTTGTGGACTATGAGAAAGCCTTTGATTCCGTCGAAATATGGGCGGTCCTTAGATCTCTCCAGCGTTGCCGTATTGACTATCGGTATATCGAAGTGTTGAAGTGTTTGTATAATAACGCCACCATGTCAGTCCGAGTACAGGAGCACTGCACGAAGGATATCCCTTTAAAGAGAGGAGTAAGACAGGGGGATATCATATCCCCGAAACTGTTTACCGCTGCTCTGGAGGATTCCTTCAAGCTACTGGAATGGCAAGGACTTGGCATCAACATCAATGGCGAATACATCACTCACCTTCGATTTGCCGACGACATAGTAGTCATGGCAGAATCGCTGGAAGATTTGGGGCGCATGCTCGGTGGCCTCAATAGAGTTTCTCAACAAGTGGGTCTTAAAATGAACATGGACAAAACAAAGATCATGCACAATGTCCATGTTGCACCCACCGCACTAACTGTTGGGAGCTCTACTCTTGAAGTTGTTGACGAATATATATACCTAGGGCAGGCTGTCCGATTAGGTAGGTCCAACTTTAAGAGAGAGGTCAGTAGACGGATCCAGCTCGGCTGGGCAGCGTTCGGTAAATTACGTAACGTCTTCTCGTCTAAAATACCTCAGTGCCTAAAGACAAAGGTATACAACCAATGTGTGTTACCAGTGATGACTTACGGTTCTGAGACGTGGTGCTTCACGAAGGATCTTTTCAAAAGGCTTAATGTCGCTCAGCGTGCTATGGAGAGGGCAATGCTCGGTATTTCTCTACGTGATCGAATCAGAAATGAGGAGATCCGTAGAAGAACTAAGGTTGCTGACATTGCCCGTAGGATCAGTCAGCTGAAGTGGCAATGGGCCGGCCACATAGCACGAAGATTGGACGGTCGATGGGGCAAAAAGATCCTAGAGTGGAGGCCACGTACTGGCAAGCGCAGTGTGGGACGGCCACCTACCAGATGGACCGACGACCTGGTGAAAACTGCCGGGTCACGTTGGATGCAGGTGGCAATGGACCGAACACACTGGAAATGTGTTGGAGAGGCCTATGTTCAGCAGTGGACTCTAAAAGGCTGAAACGACGACGTTTTTGTAACGTTACCGAACTTTTTTTGTATAAAATTATGCCAGCGGCCATACATTTGACATTCGGATACGTAAGTAGCTTTTTGAAATACATATTTTATCCATAATGATCCAGCCGTTTGCTCGAGAAGCCGTAAATACACACACTTTCTACTTCATATAATGTGATATTAATAGATAACTTTCCGTGGGGTGACGAAGTTATACTACCACCTCCCCATCAACCATTCATGGGTGTCGTAAAAGGCTATAGAGGGAAAATATAATATCCAGAAATAGGCAGCTGATATTATCCTAAAGTTTTAAGTTTTGCGCCCGCCAACCAAGTAGGCAATACCCCCATGGAATACTTTGGGAGAGCCTCATTTCAAACAAGCAAACGAACGACGATTAATATATTTATAATATATTATTAGTAGTGTTGAAAAGGACACTGGTCACCACAAAATACAGAAGGACATAGACAGGGTTGTAGAGTGGTCTAATGATAACAAGCTATTTTTCAATGCAGCTAAGTGCTGCGTGTTATCATTTAGCCGCTCACGCTCCCCTCGTCACTATCAATATTTCATCGAAGGAAAACCTTTAAAACGTGTAAATGAGATTAAGGATCTAGGAGTTAACTTCACACCTGATTTAAACTTTAGGAAACATATTGCTGACGTTTGTAAAAAAGCTTATCGCAATTTAGGGTTTTTGCTACGACAAGGGCATCACTTTACCAATGTTGCAGCTTTAAAAGCACTATATGAGGCTCTCGTGAAAAGCCATTTGGAAGGCAATTCGTTGATTTGGTCTCCACACGAAGACAAATATATAATAATGTTAGAACGTATCCAAAATAAATTTATACGTTTTATATATATGAAGCAGTTCGGAGTTTACCCCGGTTATCCACTACTATACCCGACGCTATTTGTGCTGGGTATGGTCGGGTACAACAAATTAGAGGTTAGGAGGGAAGTAGCCCTGGCTACCTATGTATTAAAAGTGTTGCGCGGCATAACGCACAACCCAGCTGTGTTACAAGCTGCTGGGCTGTGGGTGCCGGACGAGTACGTGGGGCGACGGCGCCGGCCGCCGCTGCTGATAGTGCCGCGCGCGCGGACCAACCTGATGCAGCTGGCTCCTCTCACGCGGGCGCTTCGTACGCTAAACACGGTTGCGGACAATGTCGACTTATTTACGTGCTCATTGGATGAGTTCACCAAGGTCACATATTGTGTAGTAAGTAAGCTAGATGATAAGTTAAAGTAATTTTGATTTTTGTTACACTCTATTGTATTAGGTTAAGTACCTGTGATGATAGTTGTAGTTTGTAAATAAATAAATAAATAAATAAATAAAAAATTAATAAAATAAATAAAGAAGTACATTATACAAGGTGTAAAATAAATGTAGAACGTAGGAGACACACCTTGAAGTATCACTAAAGTCTCACACACTCTAAAGTCTTATCACTCATAATATATATGTCGCAGTCATCTAATTGAAATCGCCATTTTATTGAGTGACTAGCGTTTTTATCGAATGACGACATTATATTGAAAAACTAAAGGACAACTCGTCATGTTGTTTATTGTAACGTCCAACGTCTTGACTGACGTTCAGTCATTTGTATATATATTGTATATAGTTATTGAATTACCTACTTATGGAACATCTAGTTAGGTGACTAATTTGCGCTCATAGCCTCATACCACCGATATTTTATCGATAAAAGTAACTTTGCAAATTCTAGTGTAAATAATATAACATTAATACATCCGTTTAGTGTAGTTCATCAGTGCCAGCTGTTTGACGCCATATTTGTTTTGGTGACTACTAGCGCCGCAGTGAGAAAAAATTTAAATCACCTGGCTGACAATACAACATTACAATCCGCTAACTAATTGGACGTTGAGTGACGATTATTCAATCAATGTTCACCCTAGTCTTTCAATTTAATGTCGTCATTCGATAAAAACGCTAGTCACTCAATAAAATGGCGATTTCGATTAGATGACTGCGACATATACATAAAATAAAGTCGTACAATAATTTAAAAAAGTACCTCTTTCAGCGCCGGTACTGTCACAGTCTGTATACTAGAGTTTACTGTGAAAGTACTGGCGTTGATAGAGGTACTTTTTTCAAATTATTGTATGGGAAAATTTATGATCTTGGAGCATTTCTCATTCAAACATGAAAGTCAAAAGTAAGTCTTTCAGCGCTGGCACTTTCACAGTATACTCATGAGGCATATACACATCCTCAAGTGTTATTACTCACTTATGATAAACCTTGTATAACGGTTGTAAAAAGATCAGTCACTATAACTTTGGGATATTATTATACTACCTTTTCTCATTCTAGAAATGTATTTTGTTTTTTCATTTTTTTTTTACGAAAAATTCGCAAAAAATTACTAATATAAGTAAACTCTTGCCATCTTATAATATGCCGAACAACCAGCGCTTGCAGCCGAGTAATTGTGTTCAAACCGCAATTTCAAAGTACATTTTAAGTGATTAAAGTCCCACAATTTCTGTGTAAAATTTGCGGGCGAATAAACGAATCGGACGGGAGCTTGCACCGGCTCGTAATTAGCATCGCATTTACCACGTGAACCGGGCTCCGTGGTCTAATGAAGGCTCCTGAATGTAGAGGTCAGTGTCCTGTGTTGAATGGGATCACTCGCTTTCGTGCAACATCTCGTGTTTAAAATCTAATCCTAGAGAAGTGAAATGTAAAGAAATATTATGTATCATAACATAAAACATAAGTGGTTTTTTGTTGGCCGATATTCGGACCAAAAAAAAAGAAACAAGTGGGTCGAATAAAAAAAAACACGCAAATCGGATCATTATCCTCAGGTATACATACATAAAGAAACAGGGCGAATTGAGAACATCCTCCTTTTTTGAATGGCGGTTATAAATGGTTAGTTGGATCCAAACTATATCAATCCTGCTTCTCCTTACAATTGCATTAAATGAATACTATATTATAAGTAAGTACAATATTAGTAAGCTATAAACATCTCCAAATTATTTCCTTTTTCCTAAAAACTACTATAAAGTTCTACTAATTAGACGTCAGCGAAGTACATCGCAGTTAGTTACAACTAATTACATTCTCCTCCGTGCATCGGTAGCTGTGCCAGTTATTTATAACTGAAATATCCCAACAATTTATTTGATTAAATTAGTTAGTTTTTTAACTAAAAAAGTAGTTTCTTCTTAATGAAAGTAGTCTTGGAAAGCTAAGAGTCATTTCACACTGACACGAAAACGCGGCGCCACGTTTTCATCTTCTTTATCTTGACTAAGTCGAAGGAAATAATTTTGCTCATTATTACATTATAACAATTAAACTGTTTATATGCAAGGTGTCGAATAAATAAGTGATATTACTTTATTTAGTGTATATGTGCCACCTATGTAGAGTATAGGTACTGTGTAAGAGCCAGCGCTGATAGATTTACTTTTGCCTTTTATGGTTGTATAAGAAATGGCCCAACATCACAAATTCCCACACAATAATTTAAAAAAGTACCTCTTTCAGCGCTGGTACTTTCACAGTAAACTCTATATACGGGGCTCATACAAACACCTATGTGTTGTAAATATTACTTAGTTATAAGATAATTATACTTTATGTTATGGGCCAGGTTTTATGAATAATGTGCTCTACAGTAAGTAAGAGTAGGACCTATGTCCTACTCTTACTTACTGTCGGCCGACTGACAAAGAATATTAGGCATCACTGACATACGTCACATCATATGTCAATCTCATGTTAACATTACATTGTTTTAAATCTAATACATACAATTTGAAATATCACTAGCACAAAAAACGTTTTATAAAAAATATGTTTTATTAAAGAAATAGTCGCCGTTTGTGTTAAATCCGCATAACTCCCACCTTGAAAATGCCACCAATCAAAGCTCCTGTGAAGTACCGCGCCGTGCCCTATCGGGCCCGGAGGGTCTCGGCCCTCGCCGCAGCCCTCACGAGCCCTCCATCAGCTGCTAGTTAACGGCCCTCCACACGAGTAGACGCAGTTATTCTATTCGTCACGACTCAATTGCCTGAGGTTTCTTGGAAATTACAAAAGCCCAATTCTAGTATTTACGATCCCGAATGTGTGCAATATTTTGCATACCTTATGACGTGATAAAATAAAAATAAAAAAACTATAACCTGACCTCGCAAAGAAGGGGTCTAAAAGGCTGAAACAAGAAAATAGTTCAATTTGAAATTCAGATATGCATAGGTACAAAAATGGTCAAGGTAGAGCCGTTGCACCCTCTTGTTTTTCTACCGTTTTTCGGTGTGAGCTGACTTAGATTTGTTTAGCGGGTACGACCACGGCTCTACCTTGACCATTGTTTCGGCCTATTTAGACACGTTTTTGCGAAGTCGGGTTATAGTTTTTTAAACTTTTATTTTATTTTATAAACTTCTGTTTCCACATCAAATATAACATTATTATAAAAACATCATTTACTTAAATCAGACAAGCAGTTTAGCCGTTGCGAGGGAACGAACGAACATACATAGACTGCCAAAGTCCTTTTGGCTTCGCCGAAGTCAGGAAATAAAAGAGATGTATATATTATGATACTTGACGCTTCACCAATATGAGTAGAGCCTTACTCCTACATAACACTAACTCAGTTCAACCACACGTCACAACTAACACTAATTAATCACCGACCTATTGACAGTCTCTCATATTTTATTAACGCACTCCATTATTCAGCGCAACGCAGCCGCGATACCTCGCGTATCGCACGTGAATTAGTTAATAAGCTGGAGCCGGGAATAGCTGATAGTTTAATCCAGACGCGTCCCAAAGGTGTGGTGTGTTTCCGGCATAAAACCTTATACATTATTATGTATAAGGTTTTATGCCGGAAGCTATTGCTATTGCTCCCCTCACCGATTTCGGTGTCGGTAGCCGATTTCATTGAAACCAGGCCAGCTACGCAGAAGTCATTTTTATAGAGCCCAAGTGTGTGCGCAATACACAAAGACACTCTCTCTTCCTTTTAATCTCAAATTTTTTAAACCCAGCGGAACGGTAAACCGATACGACTGGTGAGAGAACTGGCGCAGGATCGACTTTTTACATGCCCATCCGCATGGATCATCTTTCTTGTCAGTCGATCAGGTGATCAGTCTGCACTGTCCTAATCAAACTTGAAAATAATTTTTTTTATTGTTCCAACGCGGAATTCGAACTAACGACCTCCGGGTCGAGAGCGAAGCTCTGAACCACTAGACCACGGAGGCGATAAAGACTTATACATGGAGAATCTTTAAGAGAGCGTGGTAGGCGATGCCGACAATTTGCTTGCTCGATTTCGATAAAAACTAAAACGGCTTCATTGGTTTTTTAATAAACCAATTTCCTAGCCGGGAATCAAACCGAATTAAAAAAAAATCCTACTTTATATAATTATTTCATTCAATAGTGTTGCAGTAAAGGATCAACTCTTGGAAAGCAATTACATAGCGCAAAGAAGAGGAAAGGGCTCATTTTGAACCAAAACTTTAATTTTCATACTAGCGCCGTAAGTAATAAAATATTCACACCGGTTGAGGAAAGCAATGTTTGTCCTTGTCTATCAAGGGTCAATTCTAAAGTATTAGACAAAGAGAGAACATTGCATTATACAGTATGTATATTTTTATTAGTATGGGGGTAGAATACACATACAACACACATACAACAATCATAAAGCAATAAGATCACCAGGCTTACTCCCGACTCAATCGGGAATCGAATCAGTATTTAATTTGGTGGATAACTTTGAAACTAACCAGGTTAAAGAAACCCGTTAGATCGTAACTTTTTGTACTCCCCATGGACCATATCAATCGACTGAGAATCAAAATTAACAAACGTCAATGAATCTGAATCAAAATCGAATCTACAACTAAAGTGAACAAAAAGGCGGTCTTACGGCTTACAGCAGTCTCTTTCAGACAACCTAAAGAGGCAGATGTTGGCCATGGGATATTTGCCGTAACTGAATCTTATGTTGTTCCTGGTCTTCAGTCAAAAATACAATATATAGCGTGTTAGCACGTAATACGTCTCGGCGTATATCAGCTCAGTAAAAGTGAGCTGTTATTTAATTTAGTTCGCTTGAAACACTGCCAATGTCTACACAGTCATGTCACAATTAAATCTATATCTAAATAACAATGTGTTTAAATTAAGATTTAAAAAATTAGTGACAGAATTAGCGATCTTAAATCACCGAATCAACTTTGAAATGTTTTAAAACTTTTGTCTCAGTTCGTTATTAAACAACTATTGGCACTGTCCGCGCGGTATACAGGGTGTAAAAAGAACACTCACTATAACTTTGGGATATGATAATACTACCTTTTCTCATTCTAGAAATGTATTTTTTTGTCAAAAATAAAAAATATATATTTTCTTTTTCGGTATTCTTGCGACAAAAAAATGCATTTCCAAAATGAGGAAAGGTAGTATAATCGTATCTCAAAGTTATAAATGACCGTTCTTTTTACACCCTGTATACCACGCGGACAGATTTTAGTTCCCCGTGGTGTGCTATATTTCTTTACTTTTTTCGTAAATTATTTTCCGGTACTAATTATTTCTGGTATGGTTACGCCAGCAAATAAACAATCAAAATATATTTTGAATATAATTGTAGAAAACGTTGTTTTACAAATTAAAATACCATCACAGTATCCGTTGCGTTTCATTTCTCTGTAAAACTCCATTCGCATATTAAAATGGGCGAGAGAATTCTAATTCTAAAAGCTTCAAACTTTGAGAGCCCTTTGATGATAATTCAATTGTCAGGTGGAATCGCCTGAAATGCTCGATGGGGTTTTTACAAAGCAGTTGGTGTAATCGTTTTCATTATGTCACGTTCCTTACTTTGATAGTAAGGAACATCGTCATCAGCGTCTTGATTTCGCGTTTTATTTTGAAAAAAATAGAAAAGTTTCAAGTGTTTAGATTAAGCATACCGGATCACGTTGTACTTACTTATTAATTATAATAATATTAACTCAAATAAGTTGGGATAATGAATTGATCTCTAATAATATTATATAAATTTATTTAATTTAAATAGCTTTTGTGGTTTTGGTGAAATATGATATTTATTTTTAATTTTTTTTCACCATGTCAGTCTCAGATTATAGTGAAGCGACTTAAGCAAATACAATATCATAATGATAAATGGCGTTTCCCGAAAGTCATTATAAATGTTAATATTAATCTGGGGGCACGGGAGTGCCCCCGTCAAGACGAGCCAAGCGAAGCGCAAGGGCACTACCTACCTTTTCTCGAAAGGTTTCGTCGTTTTTTTGAACTCTCATAACTTTGCTTTGGATGATGCTACATAGTTGAAAATACATCAACATAATATAATGACACCAGTAAAAACATGAAACATACAAAGTTTGAATGTTGTAGCTATTATACTTTAGATTTTATCAATGTCTAAAAACCCCAGATTTCGTCACTGACTCATTTATAGATCATCAAAATTCATAAGGTACTTCCTGACGACCTAGTAAGCTGATATTATTTATGTAAGCTGTTATTGCTACAAAACCAACAAAAAAATTATTAAAATATAAATGCCGCCATTTTGAATCCAACATGGTGGACGGTACAAAATGGATGTTTAATATGTTTATTATACGGATAATATGATCTTTAATACATAAAAGAAATATTATATTATACAATATTATACAAGTAAGTACATAAAAAAATAAGACCTACTTTTTGTAGGACCGATAATCGGTCAGATTTTTTCTCCGTATTATTTCTAACCGACTTTATTTATTTGAGTGCGTTGCACTACAGCTGCAATCAGTATGTTCTATTTTATTCCGATTATTAATCGGTGACCGACTTTTTGTAAATGAAAAATATATCTATGAGAAAATTAGTTTTTTATCCACTTATTTAAAATTAGGTATTATTTATTTAGTAAGTAAAAATTAGGTAAGAATTAACAGGCAGCAAGTAGTAATTTGTTGTCATCATCAGTGTTTATAAACAAAATATTACGTCGATCACTTGAAATCTGCTTATGCTCCCGCTGATTTTACAGTAACGTAATTATTGAGTTTAGAGGGAATCTTATGTAAAAACCGTTCGACACTTCGATAGCGCGATTTAGGTAGCTAACAGCGCAATCTATGTTTGGAACTGTGAAACATCTAAACATACATTTATCAACACATTTAACAGACGGTAAGGTTATAATGATAACAATAAACAAAAATATTACACGATCAATGTATAAATAATTTTAGTGTTTAATCTTATGACTATTAACATAATAATAATATGATTTTTAACACGTCACGTCATGACGTTTAAAGATGGTCATAATCAAAAGAAAACCTTATAGCTATTTTTCAAAAATAAAAATTGATACATTTTTTTCCTTCAAAAATGCTAAGTTGCACTTAGGTGAATGCACTTAGCATAAGTTTATAAGAGCCGTACAAGAATTAGTACCTCTAGTGACCAACAGATGGCGGTGACCGTCGTCTACATACAATATTATTATAGACTTACTTTATTATTTTAATAAGTATCAACATGCTTTATTAAAGGCAATCTCCCTCGTATTTATAAGTAATTCTCAAATTCTCGAATTAGTGTTGAATTTATACTAGTGGCATCCTAGAATAAGTATATCCAAATAAGAAGTTTCACTCCAGCAATAAAATAATGTATATTTTATAATTTATATTTATATATAATATAATTATAATGTAATAATATAACAAATAAAGAAATATGGACGAGACATTTAATTGAAAATCCGCCTCTACCTCTTAAAACTTGCGGTGAAAGTTTATTAAGTTGACGGTGACATCAGTCGACGTCACTAGGCGTCACTAGGCTAAGGCGCTGACTGTTCTATTATAGTAAAGTAAAGGCCAGGGGTCAAAATAGTTTATCTTTAAATTAAAAAAAGTCCATTAACCAGCTTACAAAAATAAATGAAATCCCACCAAAAACATTTTCATGTAAAAATGTTGTCAAGGCGAGCCTACACAGCTTACCCTGTGAAAAAGTTATCAGATATCGTATAAAACCAAGCTCTACACTACACCTTAATCAAAATCTATCAAAAAAACGTGATACTTGACCGTTTTGCTACCGTTACGAACATTTCATACGAATTCATTAATCGTGTGCGAAATAAAACGGCCAAGCATCTCGTTTTAACTGCAATGTAGCGTAAGTGAAGTTAAGCCTGGTGAAGTAAGGGCGCATAGATCAAGAATTTTGGTTCTACATGAGATCTAACCACTTTTTGATAGATTTTGATTAAGGTGTAGTGTAGAGCTTGGTTTTATACGATATCTGATAACTTTTTCACAGGGTAAGCTGTGTAGGCTCGCCTTGACAACATTTTTACATGAAAATGTTTTTGGTGGGATAGAATACTTTCTTAATATTTAGACGCACGATAGGAATCGACTTGTTTTAATGGAAACCGTATTATGTTTTATTTTTTGTATTTTTTAGTAGCTTCACGCAGAATTTTACGCTGCTTTATTTATCTATTGTTTTATTATCTAAGACGCCAGGTGTTTATGTTTTTATTTAAATTGTTAGAAGTTATGCATTAATCAACTTAAATATTCTCTAATGTCACATCTTTTATTTTCCTTCAACACCAAATACTTACCTGTTAATTTCCTTGCTTTATTATTAAAGAAATATTGTTAATTTTAAATATTATGTACTATGTTTCAATAACATGATGTTAATAATAATTATTAAAAAGCAGAAAAAAAAATGTTGGTGACCTGCAGGACAGGCCAAGCCTAGTGCAGGTGCCAATTATAATACTTTATATGACCTATTATACCTATCTTATTAATCTTTTTGTTGTTTATTTTAAGGCAATATTGTTAACAGAAGCTTATGTATGTGTGTGAAAAATTTATTGTGTATATTTATTTATAGATTTATATATTATGTAATAAGAAATCTTTTGTAAACTTTTACAGAAAATATAAGAAGATTTAAAATCTACCAACGGATTAATGGACAAAAAAAACAGTCGCTAGTGTCTGAACGCTAATAATAAATTCTACGCTCGTTCTTGTGCCGGAATATATCGCCTTTTTGTTTACTCCGCTATTTAGACTTAGTATTTGGGGTCTTTTTGTCCCGTGTCCTGGTTTCTGTGTGGGGTGGGGGGCGGGAGGTAACGGCCGCACACTCAATTACGCTTTATTGGCTGAGCGGCGTAACTCGTAACTGCCGCGGCCGCGTAACTGCCGCCGCGTAACGGTGCGTATCCGCAACACGACACGACACGGCGCCGTTGACGTAAAACGGAGCGGTGTCGCTGGGTATTAATGGATTTTTATTTTATTTTGAAATGAAAGTTAAGATGTTTTTTCTCGGAATGTCAACACGAAAAGCGACAAACCGCCGTGCCGTAAGAAACTTGCATAGGCCTAATATTAACTTGTTTTATGATTACCAGACAACGGAGATATTATTATTATATATATTAAATAATTATATACTTTATACATTTTACATGATATATTAAAGATATTTTTTTTATAGTTAACACACATCCATGATTTAGTAACATTAATAATTTATAATTTATTTATTTCTCAATTAAAAGTATGACATAGTACAATTCATCAAATCAAATAAGAACATTTCCACAAAATAGGTACACAATAAAGGTGACATCGGCAGCCGTACTAGTATACATTGAAATCTTTTTGCTACCTCAGCGGAATTGAACCGAACGAAATGAACTAGAGGTAACTAGTTTGAGCGCAGAGTCCACTGTGCTATAGAGGCCGTTGATACGACCTTCCAGGTCGTTTTTTTTTCACGTCGACATAAAAAAAGCACTTTCTGGCACTGGCTGTTGACTTATAAGTTACGGTACATTCGGCGCCGCTCGCTTTTGTACCGTGAACTAGCACGCCGTTTCGAGGTAACCTCGCCGTGACGTGAGTATATGGACACACGCGACGCGTAAAGGTCAGTTTATATTAGCGACTACTACTTGTATAACGCAATTTAAAAGTTGAAAGAAAATTTACAATACAATACAAATTGTTCTTTTAGTTCTAGTACTGAAGAGACGCGCAAATTCGCGCGAATTCTTCTATCCCACGTAATATTGTAGATTTCTTTGTAGATAAAGGTGAATTTTCTATATTCCAGGTTACGATAACCCTGGTGACGCGCTACACCTCTATATTGATCTCTTCTCGGGAATACGTAAATTGTCTTCTTGTAAAATTGATACATACCAAACCTCGTGTTACGCAAATGTAGCTAGTACGGCGTGCCCCTAACCGCCACCGCGAATTTATTTTACGCATTTTTGTGTTGTTGCGCCCCTTTCATTTTATCGGACCACATTTGTTAACATGCGAGCCTGAGAATAAAATTCTGCTGAAATCGAGTCATTTGTGAGGACTGTTGATACTCCGAATGATTAATTAAATAGTACATTCCAGCTTGCTCTCGTGGGGTTCCAGAGATAGCACCTCCTCGTTGATAATAATAATAATATCTATGGACGCTTCGACCACGTCAATCTGGCCCCGTGCTAAGTATCCGAGCTTGTGTTACAGGTACCAGACAACGGAATATGTTTAATACTTTTACACTTTACATATATTTAAGATTTTTATTATATTAATACACAAATTTTATACACATCCATGAACATTAAAAACTTTTTGTTCCCTCGGCGGGATTCAAACCCGCAACCTCTCGGTCGAGTACCATGAGCTGAACCACTGCGCGCACCACGGAGGTTGTCTTCTTCCCCGTGGGTGTTGTAAAAGGCGACAGATGGATTACATCCGGAAATAAACAGAAGCACTTCCGCGAACATTGATATTATCTGAAGACAGCACCCGCCTGCCAAGTGTGAAGAATATTGGCTACTAAGTACCCCTATCAATACTTTAGGGGATGGTAATGTCCAGCAATGAACATTATAGAAACGAGGACATTCTTAAATTTTTTTTTATTAGGTTCACAAAACAGGATACAATTCACAATAGGACTTACTTTTGCAATAGGGAACCAATCCACACACTGATAGTTTTGAAAAAATAAAAAGCTATTTTTGTTTAAATTTTGTACAGAAAAAAAAAGTGTTGTTATTTTGGTAAAGGTCTTTAGGAGAGAAAGACCTTCTGTTTAAATTTTGTATAGAAAAAAAAGTGTTGTTATTTTGGTAAAGGTCTTTAGGAGAGAAAGACCTTCTGTTTAAATTTTGTATAGAAAAAAAAGTGTTGTTATTTTGGTAAAGGTCTTTAGGAGAGAAAGACCTTCTGTTTAAATTTTGTATAGAAAAAAAAGTGTTGTTATTTTGGTAAAGGTCTTTAGGAGAGAAAGACCTTTACCAAAATAGCAACACTTTTTTTTCTATACAAAATTTAAACAAAAATAGCTTTTTCTCAAAACTATCAGTGTGTGGATTGGTTCCCTATTGCAAAAGTAGGTCCAATACATGTAAGCTTTTTATATTCTATAAAAATTAAACTAGGGAATGTATCCCTCTAGGATGTGAACACAGCATGCACTAAATACTAAAGTTGAGTCCTTAAAAAACCTTACTAACTACTAAACATAGCATATAATATAAAATTTCAAGGCCTATCCAACACCAACTTGATTCCAATGCTTTTTTTTTAATCTTTATTAAGGAACTTTGTCAGAAATGACCATGTCGCTCCATTGGACTTATATGTTTAGTGAAATACCAATGCTGTTAAGAGATGTGCTACTCAAAAACTAACGATTATGGGTGGGAATAGTTCCATAAATCGCAATCAATTTTATACCAATTTAGCCCTTGTGACGAACCGTCTAATTCAAATGCAATCCCAAAGTCAATTTTATTCAAAAGTACGCCCCTGAGGTACGCCTACATGTGGTAACAATTATAGTGACATCGAGAATAAATACATGTCAAGCACCATGTCATTTCTAAGAAAGAAGTCCCGCAGAGATAAATGGAAATAAATTGTATCTAGATATATTGGAGGTCATTATTTTTACGAAGCAGCCGTTAATAAAAACGCCAGATCTCAATAAATATTAGCTTATAACCCTTTTTTCATTGGGGATCTTAAAGGGTACTGTGGTCTAGTGGTTCAAAGCTTTTTTTTTTTTTTAAACTTTAATTAAAAAACCTCCTTGGTTAAAAACATAAATACATAAAATTCATATAATTCATTAATACAAAAACTAAAACAAATAAATAATAGTTAACATATAGTAAAACATAGTAAAATAATATAAAAATAGAATAATAAAATCCTTAAATATAAAACATATATCATAATTTAAATAACAGAACAAACTAGTTTCGGACGTAGTTCAGATCAAACATACAATACTTATTAAATTAAGCCTAAAATACTAATTAAAACTTAAAAGTTTCATTTCATTTATCGATAAATACGATAGAAAATAATCCCATAGTACATCCCTACACAGCCCTAGCTAACGCCCCGCCCACAATAGTTAATATAACCAACGCGACCTCAATATCAGACAGGCCCCGCCCCTTATACGTGTCATTCGTGGACAAGAAACTAGACGCCGTCATAACACCAGATAGGCCCCGCCCCGTGTCCGTATTCATGGTGGAGCCCCATATCGCAAAAAACGATATCGTTTATTAAAATCAAAATTAAAAGTCGGAATTAAAATTATTAAAAATCGGGTTATACTTAATAAATACAAACATAAATAAACTAAATGCATTAAAATACAAATTTCATATTAAAATAGTAAATATCACTCAAAAATTTCTCAAATAAATTAAAATACTTAAAATAACTACAACATTTATCCTAAACTTTAATTCATCTATAAATAATAAATAATATAAACTATAATTAGTCTAAAAACAGTAAAACAATACATAAAAAATTTAAACAATAAAACAGAAATCCGGAGCCCCGAACCAGAATAGGGACGCGAGCGAAGACAAGACACTCGGAGTAAACAACCCGCCCACGACACGCCCCCTTGGAACACAAAAGTAGGTCAATGCCGAAGCGTTTTCAGGGCTGCAAATGACATAGTTTTTAAAATAAATAAAATTAAAATTTAACTTAGAAACTTAAACTAGAAAATAATAATAATTCATTAATATCATTGTAATTAAATAGTAACTAAAATAAATAAACAATAAATACATATAAAATAGAGTACATAAATAGCAAAAAATTTAAATTCCTATAGTAATATAAAACCTAAGTAAATAACAAATAAAACATAAATATAGAATAAATAAATAGCAAATAAAATTAATAGTAAAATTATTAGAATTCAATAAACAATAACATTAAATAAATAGATATTAAAACTTTTTAGTAGGCAAAATAACTTAAATACGGGTAAATAATAATAATAAACAACATTTAAATAAAACACATATACAGTTCATAATAAAACACTAAATCCCATCAGGTAATAATACAGCTCATTTATTAGAAATATTAAATTTCAAACACGACGCAGCCCTGACACGCCCCCGACACGCCCCCAAGATCGACTTGGAGATAGGCCGAGGACACCGAGCGGCTGGCTGGTGTTGCTTTTAAATTTCAACAGGCGCTTTATTAAATTCAAAACCATAGGATTATTTCTTAAAATAGATTAATATAGGATCGGAAATTAGTAAAAAACGTTAGGAAATTTAATAACACGTAATATACACTACTTTTTCGGCATCTTTTCATTCATATAACAAAGATATAAGCAAAAATACAAAATTAAATCGTAAAATAAATTGAAAACTCGCGAGTGTGATTGCTATTAAAAACAGAAAGGAACTTCATTAAATATTAAAATTAAAACTAAATACTTAAATAACACTTTAGATTGGGGTGGGTTACTTGAACTAATATTAGAACATTAAAACGAGGCGGAAAGCCGAACTATTAGTCACTAGCACTAGGACCAACTGCGTCATTTTTGGCGTGGTTGTTAGACATAAGTTTTAAATCTAGTTAGTAAATACATTGACCAGTCTGTCCCTTATTAGGGCAACTGCTAGTTAGTTAAGGGGTTATACTAGAGGACAAAAAGGCTTTTATTGAAGCATTATTTTAACTGACCAGTGCCTCTCTATTGAGGGCAAATCTTATAATATTATTGGACAATATTAACGGTAGTTTTTTATAGACAAATATTTAATTATATACAAGACTTAGATACTATTATTGACACCTACTTTACCTGACCATTGTCTCCCTATTGAGAGAAGTTTTTAGTATAAACCCAAATTTTTAATATACAAAATTTTACTATATACAAGTTTTTAGATATACATAATTATAGATAGTATAAATAGTTTTGACACATTCCCCCTATTATTGACAGATATTTTAAATAACGACTACATCCTTTTAAGCCAAAATGGCAATGATACATACTCCCAATTTTAAAGACATAGCAAAAAACATACCCCGTAAAAAATTAGAGCCGGTTGGCAATTCAACATTCAGTAGCATTAGCAGTAGAGGAAGTACTCCGGACAGAGACCTGGGTATGTCTACAGTGGATCCAGTACAATCTGGGTCCACTGTGGACATATTTACCGTCTTGGCGGAGACAGCAAAGTTAACTAGGCAGAGTATGGATCTGATAAACCAGTCAAGAAACCTAAAAGGGGAAATAAAGGCTGGGTTAACAGATAAAATAGGAAAGATAACAGATAAAATTGGAAAAATAGCAGCTATGAGTAGGAAAAGTATGAATGAAAAGAGAAATAGTACAGCAATGGAAAGTAATGCCAAAGTGAATGTGGATTGCGGATGTAAGAATGATATAATGGAGATGTTTAAAGAAATGAAGCAGGAAATGAATAGTAAAATTGATGCATTGAATGACGAAATGAATAAAAAATTTAGTGAAATGAACATGCAAATAGCGAATGAATGTTACCAAGCAGAAACTGGAGTGAAAGACCATTTAGAACAAATAAGTAAAGATGTGATTATGGAGACGAAGAGAAATGTAGAAAAGACAGTTGAAGAGTGGGGGGGGGTTAGGGCTGCGGCAGAACCACATTCTCTTTCATACGCGAGTGTGGTCACCGGCGGTGGGGTTAAGATCCCAACGCTGGAACCGAGGTACGAGACCCTCCACTCTTTAGCTGTAACGGATAAAGAGGACGTCAAGTCAGGGTCGGAGATAATAGATGAGGTAGGCAAAATAATCGAAGCAAAAAAGGAAGGCATTAAAATAGAAAGGATTAGAAAGGGGAAAGGGAGGAAAGTAATTATAGGATTTAGTAATATAAGCGACAGGGACAAAATAAAAAGCAAGATAGAAAACAGCAATAGTAAATTAGTAGTTGAAAATATGGCAAATAAGGACCCGCAAGTAATCTTGTATGGTGTGCTTAAATCGAACACCGATGAGGATATCCTCAATGCAATCCGGACTCAAAATAAGCACATCATGCAACCTGTACTTGACGGGGATGATGATAGAATGGCAGTCAAATATAGGAAGAAGGGAAAAGATGACTCAACTGAGCATGTGGTGCTGACTGTGTCGCCGGAGCTGTGGCAGTACTTCACAAAGGCCGGCCACTTATACGTGGATATGCAGCGCATTCGTGTCGTCGACCAGTCCCCCCTAATACAGTGCTCGCGCTGTCTAGGGTACGGACATGGGAGGCGGCACTGTAATAGTAATAGCGGAGAGAAGTGCGGCCACTGTTCCGGGGATCACCACCAATCTCAGTGTGAGGATTTGAAAGAAGGCAAAAAGGCATGTTGCATTAATTGTAAAAATGAGAAAGCAGAAAATACTGAGCACAATGCATTTAGCGCAAACTGTCCCGTGCGGCGTAGATGGGATGCCATCGCGCGCGCGACCGTGGCCTACACTACACCGAGTAAAATATTATAACACCGAACACTATGCATATATGTAATTATAAAATAATAAATATTGTAGTAAATATAGCTAAAATCAAATATGTAATTGTATGTAAAATAGTATAAAGTAAATAAAACTGTATAATATGTAATAAGCATTGGTACTTCTTAAAAATGTTTTTAAGAAACTTATGCAAAACTGGCAAACAGAAATATAAAAGTATAGTATAATAGAATATGTAGTATAATAGAAGAAATATGTATTAAAAAAAAAAAAAAAAAAAAAAAAAAAAAAAAAAAAAAAAAAAAAAAAAAAAAAAAAAAAAAAAAAAAAAAAAAAACTGGACCAGGAGACAGACTTGGCATATATATGGTTATTTATAAACAATAGCAAAGCATATATGGCTGAAGCAAGAAATAAAATTAGTATATAAGTTAAAAATTTTGTAATAATAAAAAACTTGTATAAAATAGTATATATATAAAATAATAAAACAATATGTATTATAAATATGTATAAAATATGTAACAGAAATAGTACAAATATTATGTAAAATGGTGTAGTGTGGATCATGGCGGTGGTGGCAAACCACAATTGACGCAAGTTATTATGTAAATAAAATGCAGCAATGGCAACCGACGGGGGGCTTTGCGCTGAAGCAGACATTGTGTAACGGTAACAAAAATAATGTAACTAAAACTAAATGTTGTAAACAAATATGTTGTAGCAATTAGCAATAAACACAGTATTAATATAATAACAATACAAGTAGAAATGAATGTAATTAGCATAAGAACAGATAATAGCAAATAAAATAAAAGATATAACAAATGTAAAAGAAATAAGTAAATAAAGAACTTTAAGATATAATGTAGAAATCAATTTAGTAAAAATGTAAAAGTGTTAGCAACAAATATAGTAAAACTAAATCTAAGATAATAAATAAAGAAGATAAAAGAATCGCAAAAAATCAAAGAAATACAAAAGTAATGTTAACATAATAGTAATAAAAATAGTAAATAAATGTAATAGAAATATAAACACAAATGTAACATAACACAATAATGCAAATAATGCAACATGTCTACGAAAAGGAAGTAAACATAAGAGAGAATGTATCGAAAAATAGCAAAAATAAGCAGCAAAAAACCAACCAAATAAAATGTAAAGAACTGTTAGTAATAAAAATTGTAAAGCGAAAAATTAGAAATGTAAAACATAAATTTAAATACAAATGTAAAAAATAAATAAAGAAAACAATTGTCCCTGTTTACGATAGGGGGAACAAGTCGGACCCACAATTTACATGGGTCCATTATAAAAAAAAAAAAAAAAAAAAAAAGTGGTTCAAAGCTTCACTCTCGACCCGGAGGTTGTAGGTTAGATTCCCGCGTGGAAAAAAAATTGTTTTCAAGTTTGATTAGGGCAAAGCAGGCTGATCACCTGATTGTCTAACAAGAAAGATCAATGCATCGAATGGGCGTGTCGGTTATCCGTCTCACTGGACTACGAGAGTAAAGAAAGAGAGAGTACTTCTGTGTATTGTGCACAGACTTGGGCACTTTAAAATCATTCTGCTGGCCTGATTTCAATGAAACCGGCCACCGTCACCGAAATCGGTGTGGAAGGTATTATCATAATTATAGGATAGGTCGATTTGGAATTCCATCTCGCGGTCACTGACTACTTTCATGAGACTTACCCCGGGTTTCTAGAACGCAATTCAAATGTATGATCAACTAACATAGCATATAAATTAACAACCCAAATTGACCGGTGATTGGTGGAACATTATCAGAGAGAAAGATTTTATATATTTACATCACGCTTGCACTTGGAAGGCTGGAGAAATTCCACAAATAAGGTTAATTCACCAAAATTAGTTGACATACGATTTGAATCAACGTTATCTGAGGAATTTAAACTAGCTATGCAAGTGCGAGCGTGATGTAATTATAAAATATGTCCCTTCTTTTCTCTCTGACAATGTTGCATCAAATCAGCGTTGAATATGGGTTGATCATATTATTGAGTAGAGTCCCAGAAACTTGTCTGTCTCTCGTTTTTGTCACTCGCAACTTTTTTTTTCAATTCCTTTAAATTTTCTTTTGTTTTGTCTCCCTATTATAATTATCTCCCTTTTATATTATCTAACATTCAATTCAATTATTAAATAACTCCAATTGACATTCAACTTATACTTGTGATGATATTGTTTAATATATTGACATTATATTGTAATAAAATGTATATCAAGCTAATTTAACACGTATGGATAGTTATGTAATTGTATGTGACTATGAGTATTAGATAATATTATGTGATTAAGACTTAAGAATTATTAAACTATGTACAAAATAGTAAGTAATTGAGACAGTGCTATAAAATGACATACCTAATATATTTATTGCATGTTGTACCTACTACTAATATTATTTCTATGTCCTTATGGGCCGAAATTGTGAGACAAAATTATAAAAAATGTAATATGTAACAACTATTGTAACCAATTTCTTGGAATAAATGAATTTGAATTTGAATATGAATTTTAATATCGTGTATTGTAATTTTTTTTCACTGTATAGTTTTGTTAATAAATTATGCACTTCGAATTTGACAGTTAATTAATTATTACTTCTGTTATATTTTTACATGTTAATTGAGAAAATGTTTCATTACTTATATCAGGTGACAGTGGCGAAGGCTATTCTTACAGAGAGGAGCCCTAGCCCGTGTATTAGGTAAAGTCGATGAGAGTCTTCAAATGGTAAGGAGTAAGAGAAGTCGATAGGAATAGAGGACCCCACGCTACTAGCAGGTAAAGCAGTAGGTACTAACTGGAATTAAACTGATGATAAAATCATAAGTTTCACAACCTTATCTGATTGAGAAACATTTTGCGTACGTACATTTACTCGTTGCATAACAATCCAAGTTCCATAAAACATGAGCTGGAGTATAAACATCAACATGAAGCATGAACCCGATGCTTGTGCTGGAAGGTGAGCACAGGAACTCCACAATAAAACGACATAATGAGCTCGTTCGTTTTGTATTGACGAGTGTGTCTCAATATTTATTAGTAATATTAGAATTCAGTGCCTGATAATAAAGGTTCTTACAAATTTGGACATTTAAAAAAAATCAACCGTATTTTTTTACTTTTACGAAGCTGAGATAAAAATCTAATTCTGTTCGAAAACAATAACTACTTAAATGGCATAAACATCTAATATCCCGAGGCAGTTGTTGGAAATATTGAAGTTCCTCGGCCGCTTATTGTGCTGTCAACATTTATAGAAATAACTTTATAAGCTACTCAACTGGAAACGAGTGCAGAAAATAATAACCTAACCAATAGCATGTACATCTAAGTAGGGTTCTGTAAATCTAAAACGAGAATGTAAATCCAAATAATTTTAAAGGCAGTCCAATTTCCTTCAAAATGTTTTTTCTAAAGAGTATTTGACATGACCTAGTGAGTATTTGAAAATAGCAAGTTTGTAACTCCCATGGTTTCGAAATGCCGGATTTTTTTTCCTTTACGTACCAAAATAAAAAGATACAATTTACTTAATTTAAAAACAGCATTAAAAACCACTGATGTTTGTCCTATACTGTATACAGTCTTTATCGCAATTATGAAATAGATACACAATAGCTGTTAGTAATTAGGTACTAGTAAGTACATTTCGTAAGATTTACAATAATAAGAGTAACAATTTAGTAACCTACCTTGAGGTTACATAGGTAGATAGATATATAGGTTACGTAGATTACACAGTAGGTACGTGTCCTCCAAATTGGTGGACGAACATGTTAACCTATTTGGAGGACAATTACTCAAAATGGGATAACATTATAATAAAGTTACGTATTCACTATTCAGCCTTTATTTTTCAAAAAGCCTGAATTATGGGTTGTTTATTGTAAACGATGGTTTTCAAAAAGCATGTACAACAGGTAGGAATTTGAATTAAGATTTTCAAAAAGCCTGTACAATAGGTAGGAATTTGAATTAAGATTTTCAAAAAGCTCGTACAATAGGTAGGAATTTGGATGAAGATTTTCAAAAAGCCTGTACAAAAGGTAGGAATTTGAATTAAGATTTTCAAAAAGCCTGATGATGAAAATGACGAGTTTTTAAAGTCTTGTACAATAGGATTTTAATTAATGTTTTCAAAAGGCCTGTACAATAGGTAGGAATTTGGATGAAGGTTTTTAAGGTAAGGAATAGGTGTAGCAGATATAAATGGATTTATAGCTACCATGTGGAGTACGAGTTGACATAGTATTCCATAGCAACTACATACTAGTGGTGTGACCATCATATAGTTACCACGGAACCCTGAAGAGTAAAAGCCGAGATGTTTCATACAAGTCCACGGCGCGGATATGACACGCCGGAGCTTTGGCTGAAACTATCTCATTACATTAGTTTGTGCCGCACTAATTAGCCAGACGTGTGTGTGGCCGGACGCCATTTTTAAACAGAAAATATGCTTTACAGTTAATTAAATAATTTATATTTGTTTCGCTGAGATTAAATTAATGTTCATTTTAATACGTGAAAATTAACTTTGAGTACCTATAGATTTCCGATAATTTGCAACCGTATATACAGGGTGTTTTGCACATGGACCGACATGATTTTTTGGGGGGTGGGGGGGGTCATGTGCTATTTTCCCCCGTGAGACCCAATATCCTAAGTCTCACGGTAGTCTAGATATGTTTTTTTTTAATTTTTTTGAAATCTACCCGAAATCTTGCCTTTAAATCGTCCTAACTTTTTTGTTTGTGGTTATAATACCACAAAACAAAGTATGCTTGTATTCTACAATGTTTTCTAATTCTAAATAAATCATTACATGTTACAATTGATATCCACAAAAAAACTTCTGAGCTTTCAAAGTGGTAAATCGGTGTAAATGTTATGAAAAGTGACAACTTATCAATTCATTTAAAAAAAAACTAAAGTTCATTTTGAATTTAGCTTTTTATTAAAAAGTTCTTTACTTATTACCCTTTCTAACGATATGCTACATGACAGAAATAATACATCAGGGGTCGACCTAAGAGATACTTTGTTGCTAGGGTCAAGATAATGAAAATACATTTTTTATGTTAAGTTGTTTTTATTAAATTAAAATTACAAAGTTTGCTCGAATTGGCCGCCTCCACACCTTATGCATGCACGACACCTTTTTCTTATTTCCGAGGTTGTAGTTAAAAGCCGCATTTCCTCTTGCATTTTTACGAATGCTGTGTTTATTCGTTCCACTAAAATTTCTTTTGTGGGCACCTCTGTTGCATACACTAACTCTTTTGCACGTCCCCATACGTAGAAATCCAGGGGTGTTAAATCTGGGGACCGTGCTGGCCATGGAATGGGGCCAGCTCTACCAATCCACGAGTTTGGAAATGCATTATTTAAATGCTCTCGTACCGTTCGTTGGTAATGTGCCGGACAGCCATCATTTTGAAAAACAATTGGCACATCTTCTAAAACTGGTAGTACCAGTTCAGGTAAATCATTTTGAAGAAACTCTAAATAATTGTTTCCATTGAGTCGTTCTGGCAAAAAATATGGGCCGACAAGATTTCGCCCAATAACACCAGCCCAAACATTTACGCTGAATTTTCGCTGAAAGGAAGTCTGCCTTTTTTTGTGCGGATTTTGGCCCCTTTTCTCCCAGTGATGCAAATTGTGCAGATTTGCTATGCCTTCATGGCTAAAATTTGACTCGTCAGTCCATAAAATTCTTTTCAAAAAGTAGCTATCTTCAACATCTGTGTGCAATAAAAATCGGCAGAACTCTAACCGTCTTGCATTGTCACCCTCTTCGACTTGACTGGTTACATTGTTCAAACCAGTTACATTGTTAGAGTGCGTGTTCAGGCAAACGAAGCTTAATTTGACCACTTTAAGAATGGTTTCTTATATCATGTAGCATATCGTTAGAAAGGGTAATAAGTAAAGAACTTTTTTAAAAAAAGCTAAATTCAAAATGAACTTTAGTTTTTTTTTAAATGAATTGATAAGTTGTCACTTTTCATAACATTTACACCGATTTACCACTTTGAAAGCTCAGAAGTTTTTTTGTGGATATCAATTGTAACATGTAATGATTTATTTAGAATTAGAAAACATTGTAAAATACAAGCATACTTTGTTTTGTGGTATTATAACCACAAACAAAAAAGTTAGGACGATTTAAAGGCAAGATTTCGGGTAGATTTAAAAAAAATTAAAAAAAAACATATCTAGACTACCGTGAGACTTAGGATATTGGGTCTCACGGGGGAAAATAGCACATGACCCCCCCCACCCCCCAAAAAATCATGTCGGTCCATGTGCAAAACACCCTGTATAAACCGTTTCTATGCTCAACGAAGTGGGCTCCAGTCAGCTAGTATCACATAAAATAGGTTCGGAGTGTAGGTAACAACATAACAATGTCTACCAATTTCTCAACACTCAAACATCACATTTGATAAGTCTCTTACTAAAAGTGGTCTCTTGAGCGCACGCAGCCCGACAATTATGTAGGTGCTAAGTGGTTGGCTGTCTGCTGTTTTATGGCCGCCCTTCCACACACACACACATACAAGCACACACGTGAACACGTATTTTCAACTTATAACCGAAATTAGTGATGAAAATGCAGGCGTAATACTTGAGTTATAAAAGTAACTATAAGAAATTGGCAGCATGTGTAAGACATATTATAATTTATGAGTGTGAAGTTAGCAGAAATAAAAAACATATATACGGTCGAATTTATAAACCTCCTCCTTTTTGGAAGTTGGTTAAAAATACGAAATCTTTTGAATTCTTACTGTATTTTTTTCTGCTTTTTGTATTTTTTTGCGTCACTGCTTAATAAATAAATTGACCCTTTTTTTTCAATTACTCTCAGTCATTAAGTTTATACGACAATTTGAAAGTTTTCGTATTTTTATTTCAGCTAACTTCACACTCATTATAATTTCGGTGAAAGCAAAAAATATTCGAATAATAACGTATATTGATTTACGAGGAATTTCAACTCGTTACCATAATGATGTATTCCAATCAGAAAAATAGGTCCATTCTCGGTGTTATCCTTACCAATCTTGAAAACAACATTTTTGTTGTTCCGGGAATGTAACTCACGACCTCCGAACCAAGCTCTAAACCACTAGACCACGGAGGCGTTAACATACACTTGTATCCACACTAGCACACACACACACGCGCTTTAACACATATACTCTTTTCAATAACACAGACATACACAGCACACAGCTGTGCACATCAAAAGCCGCCTCAAATTGTCCTCAAGTCTGTCAAATGTAGACTGAATGGCGCTCAGACATCCTCCGTGTTTTTATTGTGCATTGTACGCGGTGTTCACATACGAATTATATACTACACCTCTACAGGCTGAAATATTAATGAGTTTTAATACTTTAGGGTGTGTATTGGTCCCGTA
Source organism: Celastrina argiolus (assembly GCA_905187575.2). Classification (NCBI taxonomy): domain Eukaryota; kingdom Metazoa; phylum Arthropoda; class Insecta; order Lepidoptera; family Lycaenidae; genus Celastrina; species Celastrina argiolus. The sequence goes on along the minus strand of LR994579.1, from coordinate 1,023,922 downwards.
TAAAGAGTTTACTAAGTAAGTACCAGCGTTGAAAGAGGTACTTTTTTAAATTATTGTAAGGAAAAATTTATTATGTTGGAGCATTTCTCACAGAAAAGTAAGTCTTTCAGCGCTGGTACTTTCACAGTAAACTCCATATAGTAGGCACATACACTCCCTAAAGTATTATCAATCATTTATTTAACACTATGTTAGATAATCCCTCTTACTAACGAATAATGCACACATAATATTATCTACACTAATATTATAAAGAAGAAAGATTTGTATTTTTGTATGTAACGACTTAACTCAAAAAGTACTGGACCGATTTTAATAATTCTTTTTTCATTAGAAAGCTACATTACCACTGAGTAACATAGACTATATAAAAATCAATTGCTGTTCGTTAGTCTCGCTAAAACTCGAGATCAGCTGAACTGATTTTTGATCTTTAAATTTTCGTGGAAGTCCCGGAAAGGTTTACACGGTTTTTATGCTCGGTATCCAAACGGAGTACTGTATAATTCTTTTAAAAGTAGCGTATAACGGTATGTGTCAGCTGTACCAAATATTATCAAAATTGGTACAGCCGTGTGCGGGTGAAAAAGTAACACAAACTACTGATAACAAACATTGCCTACACTCCGAAACGACTGTGGCGATTTTGCAGAAAGTTTGTACATATTATGTAGAGTACTAATGTAGAGTAATAATATGTACGGTGCAGAATAATACTAATGTTTTATCCCGGCAAAATGTACTGTTCTCAAGGCATTACCTACGAAGCTGTGGGTAGCATCTAGTATTCAATAAAACGAATAATGGGGCATTACCCCCAATAACAATAATACGTAATTACAGTCATAACTTGTGTCCATATTAACTAGATAATGTTATATTTCCTAATAGTAGGGGATTTCTGTCATAACTTGAGCGTGTCAGATTAAGATAGTGTGTCCCAAATGCCTCTCGTAATCTAGACATGCATTTTTTTCATTTGTATCAAAAATTTAATCCCAGGCATCAGGTGGTTGGATATAATATTATGTAGGTGTCAAATGAGCACCAATCTGAAGATTTGTAAGTACACGTCTAAGCTCATAGGGACTTATGAGTATTGTGAAATAAAAAAATCACTTTAGTTAAATAATTTAGCTACTTAGATATTTTATATTTGACTTGCGTAATACTCGAATATGTTAATGAAAGTAACATCCTAAATTTCCTTTTATTATTATTAAATTGGGCTGTTTCCGCTTATTCCACCACTAGGTAAAAAAATATCACATTATGTTTTTCCTACACTCTCGTAGCCCAGTGGAACGGATAACCGACATGACTGGCGGGAGATCAGGCGCAGGACCGAATTTTTAAATGCCCATCCGACACATGGATCGTCTTTCTTGTCAAATCTTGTCAGACAATCAGGCGATCAGTCTGCATTGTCCTAACCAAACTTAAATCCAACATTTTTGTTGTTCCCACGCGGGAATCGAACCCACGACCTCCGGGTCGAGAGCGAAGCTCTGAACCACTAGACCACGGAGGCGATCAAGTAAGTATACTAGGATTCTGGACTCCCCAACTATAATGGTCGCTACGATATTTATAAACGACCTAACTACCTCCCGGTGTTCACATTACTTATTGTACCTTACCTTGTTCCATTACGAATATGTCTTTCGTATTTAAATCAGTATAAGTAGCTCGGCGTATGCGAATGTAATATTCAAATTTCGTATACAGTTAGGTTGTGAAACACTCGCTCTTATTAATGTGAGTTGCAAAAATATGCAAAGTACGTGAAGGACGATTTTTAATTGGTATGATAATTAGTAGATGAAAATGAAAAATATTTAATTTCAAATAAAAGTAAACAAGTTATTTCCGGAATTAAAAAAAGTACAACCCTAAATCGTTGCAGGTGACCATCCTAATGTCGAGGTGTGCAATTTAAACTAATATTATAAAGCGGAAGAGTTTGTGTGTTTGTTTAAACGCGCTAATCTCAGGAACTACTGGTCCGATTTGAAAAAATATTTTTTGTTGGATTGTACATTTAAAGAAAGAAGGCTTTAGGCTATATAATATTACGCTGCGACCAATAGGAGCGAAGCGTCAGTGAGAAGTGTTGTAAAAACGGGGAAAATTATTCACATTTGGGGACTGTCGTTGCTTGCGCTGCGTTAACGGTTTAAGAGGAAACACCACGAAATTTATTCCATACAAAAATAGGGGTCTAGGGGATTTCTATTTCCTCCCTGGATAACACATCTAGAGTAACAATTTTTTTTCTGAATATTTATGGATATTGTTAGTACGTCCCTATTTTTTCCTTTTTTTAATAAATTAAAAATTTAAAGAGATATGGACGTTTAAAAACCTAAAAAAAATGGCCAGACTCTCCGCTATGTTTAAATATCCAGGAAACAGATTTGACTACAATAAATAACAAAAGGAAAAAATAGGAACCTAGCTCAATACTTTTTTTAGCTAATACAGAAAAAAATATTTAAATCTGTTAAGTTTTGGAGGAGGAAACAGGAATCCCCTAAACGTCGATTTCTGGTACTTTTAATAGGTAATTTCAGTCCAAGTTGCAGTTGTCTCTATCGCGCTAGTGCTGGCTAGCTAAGGCACTGCGAGACAGCAATATATTTTATAAATACCTATTTTGCTTTTCTCTCAACCGTGGTGTTTCCTCTTAAGGGCGTGTTTCACCAATCAATATTAAAGTTAACGCCATGTTAAATATCATGTTATCCCTCTCGTATTTCCTGTCAATGAATGAGATGGCATGATATTTTAACATGGCGGTAACTTTAAAATTGCTTGGTGTAACACGGCCTAAGTCACTCAAAAACCACGCGAATGAAGTCGCGGGCACAGCTAGTCGTCAATAAAATCGTTGACCCTATAATAATTTTTTTAAAAATAGGAGGAATCAAACTGGTCGTTAAAATGTACCGCTGAATCGGCTTTTCTTAAAAATCCTTGTACTGTGTAACTTACATATTGTTAAAATTATAACTTGTAATATTAATAATTATAACATGGACCATGATGCACCAAGTTATAACCTCCAATTATTTCAGCTAACAGCTTTTTAAATGTGACAGTGACAATATACTGTGACAACACACAAATTATTTAATAATATAATGTACTTATAACTAATATTGCATGTGTACCTAATATCAAATCTAATATTATTTCCATGTCCTTAAGGGCAAAAATTGTGAGACAAAATATTAAAAATATGTAAAAACTATGTAACCAATTTCTTGGAATAAATGAATAAATAAATAAATAACCTTTTTCAAATTCATTTGAAGTCTTACCGCCGTTTTCTGGAACGCTATTCAATTGTATAATCAACTAACATGGCATTCAAATTAACCCTTAACCAACGGTGATTGGTGGAACATAATCAGAGATAAAGGAATAGACAGGGATTTTCGTTACTCGAACTTCGATTCGATCGTCAGTCTGTCCCGCTCTTTCGCAAAATCATACGTGCACGAGCTTGACAGACTGAGATTCTAAACAAAGTTTTGAGAGAGAAATTTTGCCGATTTTGGTGACGATGGCCGGTTTAATTAACTAGTCCAGCTACGAAGGAGCTGTGGAATACGAACGACGGCTACTCAGACGCCATACATAATAAAACATAATATAATTTATAATATAATATCTATGGACGCTTCACACCACGTTAATCTGGCCCCGTGCTAAGGATCCGAAGAACTTGTGTGTTATACTATACACATATTTAAGATTTTTATTATATTATACACAAATTAAATACACATCCATGGCCCAGGAACATTGAAAACGTTTTGTTCCCTCGGCGGGAACCCGCGACCTCTCGCTCGAGCACCAACGCGCTCATCCGCTGCGCTACGGAGGTCGTCAAAAAAACGTAACGAAAAAAACGTAATGAACACTATGATTGTGGCAAAAACTGACGAGAGATCTGAACTGTGAACGCATTGTGACTGAACGATGATATTCAAATCTATTTTACATTACATAAAATTGAATCTTTCATATGAACTCGCTCAGCGCTCAGTGGGTCTATTGTGACGCGTGCTATTCAATAAGGAGTAACGTCGAGCACGCGCCACCATTTTCATCTAAGGCCTCGTGCACAATAGTACAGCGTTGCATCGTAAATGCTCAAAGGACCAAAACACTAAAGCGTTGCAAATATCAGCGAAAATAAATGCAGCACGACTGTGAATCAAAAGCTTTATAATATTTGTATAATAATAATAAAACGAATACCTACGTAACTTTTAACATATATTTAATTTAGTATTATTATAAAATTGTCAAGTAATACCGATGCAATACGTTGCATCGTAAAAATCTGCTCGAAGGACCAAATTATTATTTAGTAGGTTGCGTTTTAAATATGAGCAAACGTTTACGAAGCATGACTTTAAATTAAATAATAATATTGTCATAATTACTAATGCTTCATCAATCATAATCACCCATAACAGTTTATATCCGGCTTATTTAACGGGTGTAAAAAGAACTATTAATACCTTCTTGATACAAAAAAAAATTAAAAAGACTTGAGAGGTGTCAAGGGATAGGTACCCGGATGGAACGAAGTTCTCTGTTCGAATCTGTATAATTATTATCTCTACTTACCTAACTCCATCAGAAATATCCGGAACTTGTGCAGAAACACTGTCAGGATTCATTATTATTATTATTTTTTATTATTTACAAAAAAACCTGTATACACTTAACAAAAATAATCGTCGCGACACCACACTGTTCAATGCGAAATAGAAATGAAAATATCTGGCTTGCTTTCTATAAGAGAGAGAGAGAGAGACAGACAGAGAAACATGCGACGCCGCACAGCTTACAATAGCTTACTACATATATCAAAAAGTGTCGTGACAACTTTTCGTAAGGATTTTTTCCGTCGTCCGTTCCGCCCCCTTTCACAACGCGCGATAAGGAACTTCGTTCCAAAAATTGATTTCAGACTGTGACAAAAAAGATGCATTTCCAAAATGAGGATATTTAATTTAAAATGCCGGTTATTTTATATATTATAGTTTTTACTTTTTAAGACGCTGTCCTTCCAGAATGTTTTATTTTTGTTTTCTATTTTATTTTATTTTGTTCAAGTATTTTCTGTATAAAACTATCGTTTTTTTTTCTCTTATTGTATATGGCTGTGTAATTATTACAGAAATAAGAAATAAATGTTTATTGTTATTCTTATCCCACCAAAAACATTTTCATGTAAAAATGTTGCCAAGACGAGCCTACATAGCTTACTCTCTGAAAAAGTTATCGAATATCGTGTAAAGCCTGTGATACTTGGCTGTTTTATTTTACACACGATTAATGAAACCCTATGAAATCTTCGCAACGGTAGCGAAACGGTCAAGTATCACGTTTTAACTGCAATGTAGCGTAAGTGAAGTTTAGCCTGGAGAAGTAAGGGCGCATAGATCATGAATTTTAGTTCTACATGAGATCTGACCACTTTTTGATAGATTTTGATCTGGGGGCACGGGAGTGCCCCCGTCAAGACGAGCCAAGCGAAGCGCAAGGGCACTACCTACCTTTTCTCGAAAGGTTTCGTCGTTTTTTTGAACCCTCATAACTTTGCTTTGGATGATGCTACATAGTTGAAAATTTCAACATATAATGACACCAGTAAAAACATGAAACATACAAAGTTTCAATGTTGTAGCTATTATACTTTAGATTTTATCAATGTCTAAAAACCCCAGATTTCGTCACTGACTCATTTATAGATCATCAAAATTCATAAGGTACTTCCTGACGTCCTAGTAAGCTGATATTATTTATGTAAGCTGTTATTGCTACAAAACCAACAAAAAAATTATTAAAATATAAATGCCGCCATTTTGAATCCAATATGGTGGACGGTACAAAATGGATGTTTAATATGTTTATTATACGGATATGATCTTTAAGACATAAAAGAAATATTATATTATACAATATTATACAATATTATACAAGTACCTACATAAAAAATAAGACCTACTTTTTGTAGGACCGATAATCGGTCAGATTTTTGCTCCATATTATTTCTATCCCACTTTATTTATTTGTGTGCGTTGCACTACTGCAATCAGTATGTTCTATTTTATTCCGATTATTAATCGGTGACCGACTTTTTGTAAATGAAAAATATGTCTATGAGAAAATTAGTTTTATATCTACTTATTTAAAATTATGTACCTATAATAATATTTGGTAAGTAAAAATTAGGTAAGAATTAACAGGCAGCAAGTAGTAAATTGTTGTCAGTGTACATATACAAAATATTACGTCGATCACTTGAAATTATCGGTCCGCCGTCCGCCACAAGCTCCCTGATGTTACGTACATGAAGTTACTTTGTTTATAGGGAATCTTATGTAAAAACCGTTCGACACATCGATAGCGCGATGTAGATGGCTTACAGCGCAATCTATGTTTGGAACTGTGAAACATCTAAACACACATTTACCAATATATTTAACAGTCGGTAACGTTATAATGATAACAATAAACGAAAATATTACACGATCAATGTATAAATAATTTTAGTGTTTAATCTTATGACTATTATACTTAATATGATTATAATATGATTTTTAACACGTCACGTCATGACGTTTAAAGATGGTCATAATCAAAAGAAAACCTTAAAGCTATTTTTCAAAAATAAATATATTTTTTTTCCTTCAAAAATAATAAGTTACACACAAGGTGTATGCAGTTAGCATATAATATACATATGTTTATGAGCCGCACAAGAATTAGTACCTCTAGTGACCAACAGATGGCAGTGACCGTCGTCTACATACGATATTATTATAGACTTACTGCATTATTTTAATAAGTATCAACATGCTTTATTAAAGGCAATCTCCGTCGTATATATTACGTATGTAATTCTCAAATTCTCGAATTATTAGTGATGAATTTATACTAGTGGCATCCTAGGATATCCAAATAAGAAGTTTCTCTCCAGCAATAAAATAATTTATATTTTATAATTTATATTTATTATATTATAATATAATAATATAACAAATAAAGAAATATGGACGAGACATTTATTTGAAAATCGGCCTCTACCTTAAAATTGCGGTGAAAGTTTATACACGGTATAATATTGACGGTGACATCAGTCGACGTCACTAGGGGTCACTATGCTAAGGCGCTGACTGTTCTATTTTCCGTAAGTAAAGGCCCGGGGTCAAAATAAGTTATCTTTAAATTAAAAAAAGTCCATTAACCAGCTTACAAAAATAAATGAAATCCCACCAAAAACATTTTAATGTAAAAATGTTGTCAAGACGAGTCTACACAGCTTACCCTGTGAAAAAGTTATCAGATATCGTATAAAGCCAAGCTCTACAATACACCTTAATCAAAACCTATCAAAAAGTGGTTAGATCTCATGTAGAACCAAAATTCTTGATCTATGCGCCCTTACTTCACGAGGCTTAACTTCACTTACGCTATATTATAGCAGTTAAAACGTGATACTTGACCGTTTTGCTACCGTTACGAACATTTCATACGAATTCATTAATCGTGTCCTAAATAAAACGGCCAAGCGTCACGTTTTAACTGCTATATAGCGTAAGTGAAGTTAAGCCTGGTGAAGTAAGGGCGCATAGATCAAGAATTTTGGTTCTACATGAGATCTAACCACTTTTTGATAGGTTTTGATTAAGGTGTATTGTAGAGCTTGGCTTTATACGATATCTGATAACTTTTTCACAGGGTAAGCTGTGTAGACTCGTCTTGACAACATTTTTACATTAAAATGTTTTTGGTGGGATTAAGGTGTAGTGTAGAGCTTGGCTTTATACGATATCTGATAACTTTTTCAGAGGGTAAGCTATGTAGGCAACTTGGCAGCATTTTTACATGAAAATGTTTTTGGTGGGATTTCATTTATTTTTGTAAGCTGGTTAATTACGAATACGAAATGTGAATATTTCCTAACAATCGAATAACATTCGCAGTAAAAAAATCGTATACGACTGAAAACTACCGGTGACTACTATCGGACCGATAACCGATTTCACGTGTTTTATTTGTACAGACATCAATTTATTACAACCTGCTGCCTGCTACTTCGCAGTGGATTTTTATCTAGTTTTTTAACTAGTATTCCTCTCATAAATATATCTTTCATCTACAAAAAGTCGGTCACCGATTAATAATCGGAATGAAATAGAACATACTGATTTCAGTAGTGCAACGCACTCGAAATAAATAAAGTCGGATAGAAATTATATGGAGCAAAAATCTGACCGATTATCGGGCCTACAAAAAGTAGGTCGTAGGTTTTTTATATACTTGTATATATTATATTCCTTTTATGTATTACAGATCAGATCCGTATTATAGTAAACAACCATTTTGTACCGTCCACCATATTGGATTCAAAATGGCGGCATTTATATTTTAATAATGTTTATGGTGGTTTTGTAGCAATAACAGCTTACATAAATAATATCAGCTTTCTAGGATTTCAGGAAGTACCTTATGAATTTTGATGATCTATAAATGAGTCAGTGACGAAATCTGGGGTTTTTAGACGTTGATACAATCTAAAGTATAATAGCTGCGACATTCAAACTTTGTATGTTTCATGCCTTTACCAATGTCATTATATGCTGAAAATTTCAACTATTTAGCATCTTCCAAAGAAAAGTTATGAGAGCTCAAAAAAACGACGAAACCTTTCGAGAAAAGGTAGGTAGTGCCCTTGCACTTCGCTTGGCTCGTCTTGACTATAATTTGAACGAATTATACCATCTAAAGGATAAAAAAATTAAATCTTTGAATTGAATTATATTGTAATTCATTCCAAATGTAGACTCTTATCGCATGAAAACGCAGCTGTACGCTACCTAGTTTCGTTCATTGTACGTCACGGTATTACCATTTATGTGTATAGGCCTTAACTGTGCTGGAATCGTTTGCATAAACCGGTCCACTATTACGTTGTTCGGATAACTTCACTACTTACCTTAAAATACAGCGTTTGTCTCCAAAAGTTACACTTTGTAGCGGTTATATTTTGTAGCGGTTATATTTTGCTGTGGTTATATTTTCATTAATTAAATTTGTATGTCGCGAGGTTAAAGTGCAGCAGTTTTTGGGGCAAACACTATTCTGATGTACAAATGTTATTAAATATTACTGCTTTGTTTTTTGTAATATAAAACACCAGTGCAATCATTATAAAGCTTCTTGGTTTCCTAGAGTAACTTTTATATATCTATATACTCGTATATTAATATCTATAGATGCTTCACATTACGTCAATCTGGCCCCGTGCTACGTGTATCTGTAATTTACGTTACGTGGACCAAACAACGCAAACATATTTAATATTTTAATACTACACTTACACATATTTAAGAATTTTATTATATTACTAGCTGTGCCCGCGACTTCGTACCGCGACGCCAACGCCGACGCCGACGCCCGACGCTGCGACGCCGACGCTATACGCCGCGACGCCGACGCCATACGCAGCGACACCGACGCCCGACGTTGCAACGCTGACGCCCGACGCCGCGACGCCGACCCCCGACGCCGCGACGCCGACGCCGATGCCCGACGTTGCGTCGCCGACGCCAACACCCGACGTCGCGACGCTGACGCCAGACGTCGCGACGCCGACGCCAGACGCCGACGCCAGACGCCGACGCCAGACGCCGACGCCCGACGAAATACAAAATTACTATGAGTATAGTAATTTTGTATTTGTAGGTATTAATGTCCCTATAAATTTCCCTCGATTCCTCACGACGCCATCATCAGGCATCCACTTTGATAACTATGAGACCAAGTTTGACTGTAATTGACGTAGTGGCATATGCTTGCATTCCTTTAAACAACGCTTCAGAAAATATCAAAATCTATATACAGGGTGTAAAAAGAGCAGTCACTAGTACTTTGAGATACGATTATACTATCTTTCCTTATTTTGGAAATGTATTTTTTTTTTGTTGTCAAAAACAAAAAAAAATTCGGAGTAGTGCCGAGGAATTGTTGTGCTGGTACCATGTTGGTTCAGTGTCGAGGTCGTTAGGATCCGTTTTAACCGACAAAAATTTAAAAACATTATATATATTTTTAGTTATTCTTGGGACAAAAAAATAAGAAAAGGTAAAAAAATTTTTAGGTTTTGACAAAAAAAAATCCAAAATGACGAACGGTAGTATAATAGTATCTCAATGTTATAGTGACTGTTATTTTTACACCCTGGTTATCTGTCGTTACTTCAAAATCTCATATATACATACTCGTATTAAAAGGAAACGACATACATTTCACTGTAATAGTCCCCTCCATCTCGATACAGATAAAAAGTTAAACGACTTAGAGTCAAGTGGATATTTCCGGAAATTCCCGGTAAGAACTGGATGCAATTCGCAAGCCGCAATCCAATATTCTTAAGTCGTTCCTGAAGCGCTTAATATTCTACAGCGGTGGCAGATAGGGTAGATCTACTGTGGGGGGAGTCTACCTACTAGGGGGGAGTATGTGCTAGGGGGAGCTCGAGTGGCTTGAAATTGCGTTCGAAGTTCACATGCATCTTTCTAACGCTAATGTGGTAAGTAACTCTCGTGGACAGCTATTGAGGTTTTCACAACATATTCACTTCTATCCAGACTTAGGCCGTGTTTCACCAACCAATGTTAAAGTTAACGCCATGTAAAAATACCATGCCATCTCATTCATTGACAGGAAATACGAGAGGGATAACATGATATTTAACATGGCGTTAACTTTAACATTGCTTGGTGAAACACGCCCTTAGTCCCGATTTCACCAACGCATGTTAGTGTTAACGGCTTGTTAAGATACCATGCTTTCTCATTCATTGATAGGAATTACGAGAGGAACAACATGATATTTTACGAAGGATTAACTTTAACATTGCTTGGTGAAACACGCCCTTAACAGGAAACGCAACAGGCTTTTTTCCATACAAAAACAAGGGTCTACACCTGTTTTCTCCCTGGATAATGCCACTAGAGTAACAGTTTTTCTCCTGAATATCTATGTATAATATTAGTACGTCCCTATTTTTCCTTTCATCGTAATTATGTTAATTATTAAAAGAAATATGGACGTAAAACCTAAAAAATATGGTCAGACTTTAGTCTGTTTTCAAACATCCAGGAAACAAATTGTAAAACATTTTATGATAATATCAAAACATAATAACAAGCTCGAGGCTTTATTTAGTTTATAGTAAAAAAAGGAACCTAAATCAGTTAAATTTTGGAGGAGGAAACAGAGGTCTCCTAATCTTCGATTTCTCATGCTTTTAATAGGTAATTTCAGTTCAAGCTAGCTACCACTGCTGTCTCTATCGGTTTCATCGGCCAATTGCGGGACAACAATAGAATTTAAAAAAACCTAGTTTCCATTTCTCTAGACCCTGGTGTTTCCTCTTAAAAGTCATGGCGTAACCTACAACACGTTATCGGGTTAACCCGGTAGTGGTAAAGTATGTAAAAGTAAAACGGTAACCTTTTACTGACACTCCGCTGTCCGTCTATTATTATTTAGAATTAGAATAATATTATGTCCGAGCTTAAGTCCTCAATTGAGTCATCGTATGTAAACTTCATTTGTCTCCACCTTTTGTCATCCTATAATTAAACTACTTCAATAACATTATTTTGCTTCGTACAACTTTTAACGATCAGTTATCTACAAGCTCAAACTGTCGTTAAATCTTCGAACACGGCACCGGCTTATCGGTAATTATTGTACCGAGTTATGTCGTTCGTAAATTCCCCGTCACAATACTAGCTACTCTAATGGCTGTGCAGACGGGACTGAAGCTGTCGCGCGAAATACTCGCTACCGACAACAACGATAGGTACTGCACAGCAGGTTGAGTGCCAGTTTTTTTTTAACATTTTTTAAATATTTCTTTGTAATATAAGTTTATATAACTAAAGTCATATTTAAGAGGAATCTGTAAATTTAGGAAAGAAATAAGATTTTTTTTGTCAATTTTGCTGTTATCTCATAAGATAAAAAGAAAAAAATTGTAAAATACTGGTTATGGGAAAATGGGAATAATGCCAATAGTATTTAAATTCATAGTTTAATATTTATGTGAATGTGTGAAGAGGGCAGTGTATTTTAAGTGGTTTTTCTGAAAAAAAAGATTCACCTCAGTCCGTGCCATATTCTAATAACTTTAATACAATACAAAAACAAATATAACGTTGTTAAGCTAACAAGAAATGTGTCGCGCAACGTCACAATTCAGTCGGGGCTTAAAGTCGTTCGTCTGCACTGAACTAGATTGTAGAGTAATAAAAGAGTATCTATAGAATAAGAACAATAAAATATCCCTTGAGCAGCCGATTGTTTGAATTCTCCAACTTGTTGTCCACTAGCACCAGTCTAAGTTAAATAAACCAGAGGAAGTTATAATGTAGTTAATTCAGAGTTAAATATTTGATAGTTTAACGAGAGTATTTGATGCTTTAAAAATATTTGATGTTTTAACAAGAGTATTGTTATTTGATACATATGTAATAATAGTAGAGAATTAGAGTATTGTTATTTAAGTATTCATATTTGATACTTTATTAGGTGTTGGAGGCAGAAAGCTAAAACATTAAGGGCGTGTTTCACCAAGCAACGTTAAAGTTAATACTTCGTTAAATATCATGTTATCCCTCTCGTATTTCCTGTCAATGAATGAGAGGGCATGGTATTTTAACATGGCGTTAACTTTAACATTGCTTTGTGAAACACGCCCTCAATCAGCTTCGTGCTCCACAAACTAACTTTTGTAATTTTGTATACAAGTATTTTAGCATCTGGCTTTTTTTTTTGTTTTATTTGGGTTTGGTTTGGGTTCATTGGCTAGGCAATCTCGAAAAATGACAATGTTCATATGGGACACTGTATTCTTGCAAAACGAGCCGTTTATATAAAATTTACCCCACAAAAAAAAGATGTAAGAAGTAAAAGGACTTATTGGGTTACTGCGTGTTTGACAAAGCCTTGTACACAGTTTGTTTGTGTTTATGTTGTAAAGTACTTACGCCTTTACAATCTTCATTGGTTTTTCGTTATAATACATCATCATCAGGTAGTTCGCAAAATAATTCGGGGATTAATTTTTATTTTTTATTTTACTAAGTTTATTTTATAACTGGATGTGCCCGCGACTTCGTCCGCTTGGAAAATTACTTAGGGCAGCATTTTTAAATATATTTTTAATTTATGAACACTGTCTTTTAGGCGTTAAATAACTATTTTACAGTAATTCTTCTTTGCAAACGATATTATAAGTGTTTTTTGTATTATGTTACCAGTAGCAGTGTAAGACCCGTATGAATAAAACAATCTCAAACAGATAAGCAACGTTTCGTTTCACTTTTAAAAGTGAACAACTTTATTAATGTTACATACTTACTTTTTTTTTGATCCGTAAAATTCATAATATAAATAAATAAATAAAATAAGTATAAACTATATTTATACGTTTAAAAAAAAAATGAGAGTTTATATAACATAAGTGGAGTTGTTCACTTTTAAAAGTGAAACGGAACGTTTTTTATCTGTCAAAATAGGTTCTCAAGTAGCGGTTTCGATTGTGATTGTTTTATTTATACGGGCCTTAGTGTGCCAGTACACCGTGGTTATGGGGGTTATGGGGTGAATACAAAAATGTATTGTTACCAACAGCAATATTTTAACAAATAAAACGTATTTCGGTATATGTCACCGAAACGTGTCGGCCGGCGCACGTCCGGTCAGTGATGACGTCACGAATTATACCCGGAACTGCATTAAGCCGCTTGTAGGTGCGTCACCGACACTGTAATTGTGAATAGCTTTATTTAAATCAACTTCAATTTTTAAGATATTTGGTAAACATATGGAATGTCACAGCCTTTGACGCACGATTTTTTTTATATATTTACGGACGTTTCACACCACGTCAATCTGGCCCGTGCTATTCCGTTACCCCAAGCTTATATGAGCGTGTTAACACTTAATTTATATAAATTTAGTTAACGTATTACGGGATTAGATTGGCCTACTGTGAAAAGTAATATTTGAAGACATGAACGGATTAAGGTCGCAAAAAAATGTTACCCAGAAAATAGAGTTTAAACTGTCACTTAAACATTTTAGGATATAAGTAACGTATTAAGTACATTGATTATTGAGACGGATCTTTAGAATAATGTACTTAGCACGTTACGACGTATTCTAAAATGTTTGAGTGGCAGTTTAAACTAAATTTTCTCGAAATCAGAATTTTGCTACATATCACCTTCATCCATTCATGTCTTCATTTATCCCAACAACACGGTACCGGTACGGGACAAGGCATAGAGTATAATAATATAAATAGATAGGACAAGGTCACATCTTGTGCTATATTGGTATCGAGGGTTGATAGCAACCAGTTCGAGGTTACCGGGGAACTGTCGTCGCGTCAGAACTCACAACTCGGTCAGGTAAAGAAAGGAACGGCTTCGTATGTCAGAAGTATCGTACACGTCAGCAAGTTCATTACATTAGGAATGATCAGTTCATTGAATATTATGTTGTACCTTTATGCTGGCGTACAACCTTATAGGTTGTTAAAAATTTGAATTATAGTCGAATTTTGGACGTAGATATTCCGCTACTTATACGATTATATACAAATATTCTTGGAGAATTTTAAGCATAGGTTTATTGGTCAATTATTATCTAAGACACACTACTTTTTTGGTTGTTTACGAGTGAAGGCATTGTGATAGTTCGTTAAAATCTATTTAGCAATTACCCTTAGCAATTATTACATATTATTTACTTACCCCCAACAAAATCGAGAATCGAATGAGTTCTATCTCAACGGCTTTTGGTATTTTATTTGGTGGATTACTTTGAAACTAAACAGGACAAATAAAATCATTAGATCGTAACTTTTTGTATCTACTCTCGACAATATCAATCGACTGAGAATCATCTATAAGACATGAGGCATGATCGAATCTGAATCAAAATTGAATCAGTTTTGAGTGGAAGGCCCCAGGACTTTCGGTAATTTTTTTGTAGCGCTGCATCGAAGTATTTAAATTGTAACCCGTTACCCTATTAATAGGATAATTCACCTCCGTGGTCTAGTGGTTCAGAGCTTCGCTCTCGGAGGTCGTGGGTTCGATTCCCGCGTTGGAACAACAAAAAATGTTGTTTTCAAGTTCGGTTAGGACAATGCAGGCTGATCACCTGATTGTCTGACAAGAAAGATGATCCATGCGTCGGATGGGCATGTAAAAAGTCGGTCCTGCGCCTGATCACTCGCTAGTCGTGTCGGTTTACCGTCCCACTGGGTTATGAGAGTAAAAGGAAGAGAGAGTGCTTCTGTGTATTGCACACAAACTTGGGCACTATAAAAAAACTCCTGCGTAGCTGGCCTGGTTTCAATGAAATCGGCTACCGACACCAAAATCGGTGAGGGGAGCTATTATTATTATTAATAGGATAATTAATAAAATTTATATTGCATTTTTTTTTATTATACGAAATCATGATTGTCAACCTCTCTGCTTTGCTAAATTGTACCGATTTTTGACCTTTAATTTAATTTTAATCAAAAAAATTGTGTTTGTACCGATCATGCTAATACAGTAAAGCGTGACACAAAATGGCGTCCTCATTACCTCTGCGTGCTCCGTCCAGTTCGTTCCGGTGCGATCCGGATCATGATTTGACAGGACTAACTAGTAACTACCGACAGCCACGCATAATACCAACCGCTGATTTGGGTGAAACCGATAATCGGTGACCTATTTCTTGTATCTGAAAAATAGAACATACATATTGCTGTAGGTAATGCATCCGTCAGACAAAAAGTCGGTCAGAAACAAAATGCCCGATTATCTCTCCTTCAAATAAGTCGTGGGTGGGTTTCAACACTTTCAACCTCCCTGCTTAGCTAAATTATACCAATTTTCCACATTTATACTTATGACACTCTCTCTTCCTTTTACTAACCCAGTGGGACGGTAAACCGACACGACTGGCGAGAGAACAGACGCAGGGCCGACTTTTTACATGCCCATCCGACGCATGGATCATCTTTCTTGTCAGACAATCAGGTGATCGGCCTGCATTGTCCTAACCAAACTTGAAAACAAAATTTTTGCTGTTCCAACGCAGGAATCGATCCCACGACCTCCGGGTCGAGAGCGAAGCTCTGAACCACTAGACCACGGAGGCGATAAAATTTATACTTAGCTACAGGATTACGTTTATACCGATCATGCTAATAGTGTAACACAAAATGGCGTCCTCATTAGCTCTGCGTGCTCCAGTCCAGTTCGATCCGGTGCAATCCGGATCACGAGATTCTAAAGGACTAACTAGTAACTACCACGCATAATACCAACCGCTGATTTGAGTGAGGGCTTAAGGATGCCCACCCACCAGCGGTTAATCTTGTAAGTGAAAATTGAACATACATAATTATATATAATAGCTATAGTGTAATGCACACGTCATACAAAAGTCAGTCAGAAACAATATGGAGATAAAAATATGCCCGATTATAGTAGGCCGAATGACCCTCTTATGAACAGGTTGTCACTATCACTGCTTGTGACAAACACCGTATCTGACTTGAAGGTCATTATACTCATTATAATACATACATAAAACATATCTAAATGAAATTTATTATACATTTAAAGATAATAAACACCAAGTTCGTCTAGTGCTGTTGAATTTGACGACCTCCGTAGTGCAGTGTTGCAGAGGGCGTTGGTACGGGAGGTCGCGGGTTCGAATCCCGCCAAGGGAACAAAAAGTTTTCAGTATTCCTTGGTCATGGATGTGTATTAAATTTGTGTATAATATAATAAAAAATTTAAATATGTGTATAGTATAAAAGTATTAAATATATTTCCGTTATCTGGTACCTGTAGCACAAGTTATTTGGATACTTAGCACGAGGCCAGACTGACGTGGTGTGAAGCGTCCATAGATGTTATATTATATCTATACTAATATTATAAAGCGGAAGAGTTTGTTTGTTTGAACGCGCTAATCCCAGGAACTACTGGTTCGATTTGAAAATTTTTTTTTTGTTGGATAGTCCATTTATAGAGGAAGGCTTTAGGCTATAAAATATTACGATGTGACCAATAGGAGCGAAGCGTCAGTGAGAAATATTCCAAAAACGGGGAAAATTATTCACATTTGGGGACTTTCGTTGCGTGCGCTGCATAAACGGTTTAAGTCAAAAACCACGGGCACGAAGTTGCGGGCACAGCTAGTTATAATTATAAAGGTAGCTAAATGTTTTTGATGTTTTTGCTAATAATTCAACGTGATCCAGCGTTTGAAATGAGTGGGCAAATGAGACAGCCGCGCCGACAAGTGCCGTGGAGAGCCCTCGGCGGGAATATCCATAGAACCTGTTCATCCGAAAATATTTTGTGGATTACCTGTTATTTTTACTTTTTCGGATGAACACTTGAACGCTACTTAAAATGCTTTCGAGTTGAGTAGCAGCAAACAGAAACAGCCAGGCTGTACTTTAGGTGAGTTTTTCTTCACTTTGTAGAAAGTAATAGTGACTTTGCTACCTGGTATATGTCAACGTTGTGTTTTCAAACTTCGATTATAAAACTATAGGCAGATAATGGAGTGCACATCTAGCTGAAGGCTGAAGTTACTAAAGCAAATAATTAGATACGAGTGGAATTTCACAATGAATTACAACGATTCCCGAAAGGTATTAAGAACGAACGCTTTCCTGTATTCTAACCAATCTATGTATTTGAGAGTAGTCATCTATCATTGTAAGATTTGCTTTTGATTTTGTACTAGGTTTAATGGTTTCGCCAAAATGTGTATTGTTTCTCTGAGTTTTTAAAAAAATAAAAACTGTTTTAATTCCAAATGAAACTTAATAAACTTTTTTCAAGAAGAACCGGCGTCAGAAACTCGCGCGTATATCTTGAAGGAAATAGATGGAAAATTGTTATTTTTAAAAGTATATAATATCTATCTATCTATCTTTTCTTCTCTTATATATAAAAATTAATTGCTGTTTATTAGTCTTGCTAAAACTCGAGAACGGCTGAACGGATTCAGCAATTTTTGGTCTTGAAATATTCGTGAAAGTCCATGGAAGGTTTAAACGGTTTGTATACTCAACAAAGTGGCCACGGGCAGCTAGTCTATAATTATACTTATAAATGATTTTTTGTACGTTAGTCTCGCTAAAACTCGACAGCGGTGAACCGATTCGGATATTTTTAGACTTTAAATATTCGTTGAAGTTCCGGGAAGGTTTAAACGGTTCACCACAAACTATTTCTATGCTCAACGAAGTGGGCACGGGTCAGCTAGTAGTAAATAAATATAAGCAGCATTTCCTTAAAATTACCTTGTAATAAAATATACACTAGAATTATTTTTTGTGGCAACCGATAACATATTTTTCTTTCATGTTACGCGTGATATACGTCTCCGCAGTATACCTGTGACACGATTGTTCAGTAAATGATACAAAGTGCGTCGGAGACAGCTGTCGGCGACAGACGCGATACATTTTTTATTTGTAAACGCAAAGATGCGTACTGCTATGGGGTATTTTTCTCTCCGTTCAGATTGAATATGATCTAAATGAATACAAAAATACCACAAAAAACCTTATAAACCCAAATATGTAGCTCATTTAACGACATCCGTAGCGCAGTGTTGAGCGTGTTGGTGCTCGAGCGAGAGGTCGCGGGTTCGAATCCCACCGAGGTAACAAAAAGTTTTCAATGTTCTTGGGTCATGACTGTGTATTAAATTTGTGTATAGTGAAAAAGCTAATAATAATATATATGGACGCTTTACACAACTTTGGTCTGATCCCGTGTTTAATATCCGAAGAGCTTGTGTTACAGGTGCCAGGTAACAGAAATATATTTAATACTTTTATACTATACATGTATTTAAGATTTTTAATATATTATTATAAACATATTTTAATACACATCTATGACCCAGGAACACTGAAAACTTTTTTTTTGGAACTCGAACCCGCGACCTCCAGCTTTAGCACTCAACCACTGCACTACGGAGGTCTTCGAGTGTGAACTACTTATATTTTTATTCTTATATTTATATATATTATATATTTTTTTTTTAAAGGAACAATTTACCATCTTTTTGCGAAATTCTGAAGTTTCTGAAGAATTCTGTGTTAGTTACTAACCTATTTGGAAATAAAAGATTTTTCATTTTCATTTTTTTTTATAATTTTAGTTATAGTTTGTCTCGTCATCACAAGTAACCCGTCTCCCCGCGTCGCGTAGTGCGAACGTTTGTCTTTCATTTTCCCATGCGGGTGACACGACCGCGCGCCGCGCTGATCCATCACAGCTTCCGGACTCCTTTATAATGTACGGTTATAATGTTATGTGAAAAACATAAGTAAAATCCTTACATACACAGAGTAATCCAGGAGTGGGTGTTGATGATGAGTTATACAATAATTCATCATCATCAGGTAGATCTCTGCTTGACTATTATGGGGTTACTTAAGAGGAAACACAACGGCCGTTTTGATTTACGCGACCCCTGTTTTCTTCCTTGATAATGTCATTAGAGTAAAAAAATTTTTCTGAATATGTAATATGTATACTATTACTACGTCCATATTTTTTCATTAATTTCGTAAATTAATAATTATTAAAAGAGATATATATGGATGTTCAAATACCTAAAAAATATGGCCAGATTTTCTGCCATGTTCAAGCATCTACGAAACAAGTTGGAGTACACTTTATGATAATTTTTTTAGTTTATAATAAAAAGTACCTAAATCGGTTAAGTATAGTAAAAGAGGAGAATATATATATATAATAATATAGTTAAAGAGGAGAAAATAGGGGTCTCTAAATCGTCGATTTTTTTGAACTTTAATTAGGTATTTTCAGTTATCTCTATCGGGTCCATCGGGCAGTTGCGGGACAGCAATAGACAGGATATCTATAAAAAAGCAAAATAGGTATAGCAAATACTTATTTTTTGTCCAGCCTCTTAAGTTTTTCATTTTTGTTTATAATATTATGTAAAGATTTCTCATTCGCATTACAGTGTTTTTTCACATAACATTATTTATAAGCGTTGTGTATTAAAAGGAGCCCTGAAGCTGCGATGGATGATGCATGATTATCTGGGGCACGGTAGTGCCCCCGTCAAGACGAGCCAAGCAAAGCGCAAGGGCACTACCTACCTTTTCTCGATTTATTTATTTTCCAAATTAAATTACATAATAAAGAGCGAGCTCGGTGTCCCATAAACCCGTTGGGTTCTTGTCAGCTTTAAAAAAAGAATGAGATTTTCTTCATTCACAACCGTCTAAAAGTATATTTTTTATGTAACTAATTGAAAAAAAATACGTTTTCATACATTGGTCTCTGATTTTTTCTTCACACCACCACATACACCATCTTTATTTCGAATTTTCAAATAAATATTTATTACTTTAAAACATACTTTGTGAGATAAAAATCACGCGCGGACGAAAATTATTTCAACGTCAAAGTAAAGTTATAACTAATGATAATATAAGAGGCAGATGTATGCAGCCTTCAGGCAGAGATTTCCACTTTACACAACACTTTGGATAATATAAGTAAAAAATATGAATTATCACAAAAGGAAATACAGGCACATATATCAGCGATGGATGATTTGCTTGAAGTGACTCGTTACAATGAGGAACGGGTTTATTCTTTATTGAGAGTCAACAGTTCCTCAGATAAGCTAAATCATTCTGCTTTTAAAAGCATACCTGATATATGTCCCAGTCAGAATGCTCATACTGAATGCCCAACAAATATTCCTAATATTACAATATTCAGTGATGAGTTAGGTAAGGACCTTGGTATATATCTCAATAAAATTTGTAAGGGCCAATCTATTTGTAATTATTGTATGCCCGGATCCAGTTATAAAGATATAGTAAGTAGGGCTTTGAATATGAAATATTGTCCCAATACAACATTAGTACTAATAGTCGGGAGAAAAGGAAAATTAAACAGAAAACAGTTGACTGAACTATATGACAAGTTGTTTGTAATTGAAAATGTTAAAAATATCATATTGTTTACTTTTCCTTACATACAGATGTTGCCACAAAGTAATTCTAAAGAGAACTTTTCTAGATATAAGTTGAACAGCCTAATGTATAGTGCTGCTAATAATAATTGTATCCTCTTAAATGACACACAACAAAAATGTCAAGTTGTGGACATAAATAATTTTAGTTTTAATATGAGTAACATAAAAAAAAATAAGTATTTCTTATCAAACTATTGTAAGAGACATATAGCTAGGTGGCTATCAAACTTTTTATTTTTTAAACCAGCCAAGGATTTGGCTTCTTCGACTACTGTTTTTATTGAACAGAATACTAGTTGTAGTATTAACGAATTGGAATATGTTCCAAATACTTATTTAAATTAGATAATAAGACAATGGAGGACGTCTCTTGCAGAAATAGGTTAAGTCTAAGTGTACAAAATCCTACCAATGACTTAAAAAAAATTAAAGTTTCAAATAATAGCAAATGTAATTCGATTAATCTGGTGCATCAAAATTTACAAGGAATGGTAGGTAAAGAACTTGAAATTGAGTTATTCTTAAAGGAATTTAATATTGATATTATTTGCATATCTGAACATTGGTTCAGAAACCATGAACTCATTTTCAATTTCAATGATCACCAGGTAGCTAGCTCGTTCAGTAGAGAGAATTCTATTAGAGGTGGCTCGTTAATATTAATTAAAAAATCCTTGAAATGTAAGGAACGTAAAGATATTGTGAGTCTCTCAACTGAACGAGTAATTGAAGTGGCCTGCATAGAGTTGAGTCATCTTATTATTGTGTGCGTATACAGGCCTCCATCTGGGTTATACGAATCATTTGAACAAATTATGGAACAATTATTGTCAAAAATATGTGCATCTAACAAAAACGTTATTATATGTGGTGACTTTAATATTAATTTGTTAGACCTAAACTCCACTACGGTTAGATTCACATCATTGTTTAGATCATATAACCTATTTAATTTATTTCAAGAACCAACAAGAGTATGTGATACGACTGCTACTTGTATTGATAATATATTTACTAATCTTATTCCAAGTAAAAAAGATATAATTAATAAACTCAGCTCTGATCACTACGGACAGTAATTAGCTTCTTTTAATATATATTGTGACACTAATCTAAAGGAAAATCAAGTGTTTATTCCTGTGAATACTAAACGTATTGAGAAATTTAGGAGTAATTTAAGTTCAAATATTAAATTATTAGATGGGTCAAGTAGGTCAGATGAAGCTTTTAGTAAATTGTTTAAGATAATAAGAACCCAATTTAATTTAGTATTTACTCCTAAATCGGTTAGAAATAGCAACAAAAAAGGTAACTTTATTGAGTGGGCAACTGCAGGAATTAAAATAAGCAGACAAAGACTATATGAATTATACAGTGAAAAATGTATAAATAACAGTGAAACTTTTAAAATATATGTTAAAAATTACTCAAAAATTTTCAAAAAAGTTTGTAAAGCTGCAAAGGCTCTTCATATTAGAAATAAAATACAAAATTCTAAAAATAAGATCAAAACTACATGGAAGATAATAGCTGGTGAGACTGGAAACGTCACCTGTCGTAACACAAATTATGAACTTAGTTTTGAAAATAAAAAAATAACTACTGATCTAGAAGTTGCGACGGTATTCGAAAAGTTTTTTGCTGACATTCCGGTCTCAACTACAAAAAGTCTAGATTCGTCTCCTGCAGCTGCTGAAAAAATACTTAAAGATAATGTAAAGGAATGTGATGTCAATTTTAAGTTCAAAGAAATTGATTCCAGAGAAATTGTTAATACATTTAAGATGTTAAATATCAAAAATACTGCTGATCTCTGGGGCATGTCTACAAAAATTATGAAATCAATAATTGACATCGTAGCTCCTCATTTAGCAATGATTTTTAATGATTGTACAAAGAGTGGTGTTTTTCCTGACTTAATGAAGCATAGCAAGGTTATACCCTTATTTAAAGCTGGGAATAAATCTGATCCGACAAATTACAGACCTATATCGATTTTGCCGACTTTTAGTAAAATATTTGAAAAATTAATTTTAAATCAGTTATTAGTACATTTTAATATAAACAATATATTACATAGTAATCAATATGGTTTTACTAAGGGTCGATCCACAACGGACGCTGGTATAGGTCTGCTTTGTAATATTTTTGAAGCTTGGGAGAGGTCGCAGGATGCGTTAGGTGTGTTTTGCGACCTTTCCAAGGCCTTTGATTGTGTTGAGCATGCTACATTGATCAGGAAATTAAAGCACTATGGCATAAGGGACTCAGCCCTCAGCCTTTTGAGTTCTTATCTTACAAATAGGATTCAAAAGGTGGAGGTAAATAGTAAACGGTCCACTGGGACTAAAATAGAATTAGGTGTCCCACAGGGATCCATTTTAGGCCCATTTCTTTTTCTCATCTATATTAATGACTTACCTTATCTAGTTAAAGATAAACATGAGATAGTATTATTTGCCGATGACACTTCACTAATTTTTAATGTGAAGCGACAGCTCTCTCAAAAATAGTACATTGGTTTAATGTTAATAACTTATTATTAAATTCTAAAAAAACTAAATGTTTAAAATTTACTTTGCCCAATGTTAAGCAATTACAAACCAATATACTATTAAATGATGAGAAAATGAAACTAGAGGATTCCACTGTGTTCCTGGGTATAACACTTGATAGCAAATTACAGTGGGGTCCTCACATTGCCAATCTTGCAAGTAGGCTCAGTTCTGCAGCATATGCGGTTAGAAAAATTAGAGAAATTTCTGACGAAGACACGGCGCGATTAGAATATTTTAGTTATTTTCATAGTAGGATGTCTTACGGCATCCTCTTATGGGGAAATGCCGCCGACATTAACACAATATTTGTGCTGCAGAAGCGGGCAATACGTTCAATTTACAAAATGTCCTCTTTTGAATCTCTAAGAGAGAAGTATAAACAAATTGGTATTCTGACCGTTGCTTCTCAATACATTTTAGACAATGTGTTGTACGTTAAAAAGAATTTAAGTAATTTTAAAATGAAAAGCGACAATCACAATAGGAACACTAGAAATAAGCACAAGCTAGATTTACCGGTGATCAGACTGAGTAAAGTTAGTAAATCATTTAAAGGTCAATGTATTCGCCTGTACAATATAATCCCAAATAAAGTTCAGAGCCTCCCTATCAATAAATTTAAAATTGTAGTTAAAGAACGTCTGTGTGCTAAAGCTTATTATAAGGTCAATGATTTTATTGACGATTGCACACCTTGGGAATAAGATGGCCACATGCAAGGCTACCTCAATGTACTTTATGTACTCTGACTTTTGTTAAATTAAGTTTTACATTGTAAACATATTATGTATACACTTTTTAAAAAAAAAAAGAACAATTTTCCATCTTTTTGCTAAAAGATGGCCCCGTCCGAGTTTCTTACGCCGGTTCTTCTCGGCGGGCTAGGGTTGAACCGGTGGTAGCCTTTTTGTTGACTTTCCGAAAATAGCTTTTTAAGTTTTATTTGGAAATAAAATTTTTTGAATTTTGAATTTTTGAATGGAGATAGAGTTTAGGAAGTCGGGAATCTTTTAGTTAAAATATCCTGCTCTTTTCGAATCTTTATTGAAGTAAATATTTATAGTTAACTTTTAAAGAATAATAAAAAATCCTTTTTGACTTCTTCAAATGTTTATGACTTTGAAATTGTTTATGTGCAGGTTAGGTTAGCACGACCTCTATAGTGTAGTGGCTAAAAGAACAATTATTTAGCTGAGTACATTATTGATCACTTTTTTTTTGCTATTAAACAATAAAACTGTATCAAAATCGTTCTTCCTAATGGGTACGATGTCACATATACATACATACAAACGAACTAGAGTCGTTATGTCTATATAGTGATAATATTATAATACCTCTGTAGTCCATTGGTATAGAGATCCGCTCTCGACTCGGTCGTGGGTGCGATTCCCCTGTTCTTCGGAGGCATTAGAGTACTAAAAATATAGAGTACTAAGTATTGTGAAACATAAAGCTTTATAAAGTCTTATAAAGATTTACACTAGTGTAAGGATAACTTTTATTGTTTTCATTTGATTAATTTAACTTCCATTTTGTATTTATTTTATGTACGATTTTATTTTCTTAAAATAGTATGGAATGTTTTTAGTGTAGGTATATTTATTCTAAACAAACTTTTTTCCGTTTTTGAAATTGTAACAGTTTTGTTTTTGGTGGGAAGAGAAAATAAAATGGCGGAAACATTCCGATTCGAACGGGGAAACGAATTGGTAACAAAACACAACAGTTGTATAAATACCTATACTATAGGTATAATAAATAAATTTCATAATAGTGTTACATAGTGTTTTCCTTTGCCGTCTCATTTTTATAATATACTAGCTGACCCGTGCCCACTTCGTTGAGTATACAAACCGTTTAAACCTTTCCTGGACTTCCAAGAATATTTCAAGACCAAAAATAGCTGAATCGGTTCAGCCGCCCTCCAATTTTAAGCGAGACTAACGAACAGCAATTTTTATATCTTAATATATATATTTCTTGTGTGCGTGTGTATGTGACTGAACTCCTCCTAAACGACTGGACCAATTTTGATGAAATTTTTTGTGTGTGTTCGTGGAGATTCGAGAATGGTTTAGATTTACAATTGAAACCGATAGGTGGCGCTGCAGTCAGTATGTCAAGCAATTAATTAATAAGGCAATACGAAGTTTGCCGGGACAGCTAGTTTTTATATAATATATAAGATAAGAGAAGACATAAAATAACCAAAAGGCCATAATATGATTGAATACGGCTATTTAAAGAAACACCTTTTGGGCAAAAACCCGGGCGGCGCGCCTGTGTCGTTGTTTTGTTATCGTTTTTGTTCGCAACACGCTCTATATCAGGAATGTACTGCGCTGTGCCACGAGTATTTTAGACGAGTTTTGGAGGTTTTCCTTAAGAAATGTTTTATACATGTA
The DNA here is from genome assembly GCA_905187575.2 of Celastrina argiolus. Lineage (NCBI taxonomy): Eukaryota > Metazoa > Arthropoda > Insecta > Lepidoptera > Lycaenidae > Celastrina > Celastrina argiolus. The sequence goes on along the minus strand of LR994579.1, from coordinate 997,785 downwards.
GGGTTAAATCAGAGGTAAACATATTATTAAATATATTTCAAATATGTTTACGTCTGACTTATCCCTTGAACCCATAATAAAAACAGAGGGAGTGTCAAGTGTGAGGTATTTGTGTGTGTGTGTGGCATCGTAGCTTCTTAAATGGTGAACTTTTTTATCTACTTCTTTTGTTTTAAAGCTGACGATATAGCAGTTATAAGTGATTCATCATTATGAGTTTGCTCTCGTTGCTGAGATCATATCAAAGGGTTTTTGAGGTTAAGGCTGTCGATCTGGCTAGACAAGCGTTGCAGTGGTGGGAATGTGACCATTAGGTATCAAGTTTTAATTTTAGAATCAGCAAACTATTTATTTTAGGTCACGCCACAATATGAATTAGAAGGCTGCATTACCTATAGTTGTTATGTCTATATAGTGATAATATTATAATACCTCGGTAGTCCATTTGTTTAGAGATTCGCTCTAGACTCGGTCGTGGGTGCGATTCCCGGGTTCGGTGTCGGTAGCCGATTTCATTAAAATCAGGCCAGCTACACAGGAGTTATTTTATAGTGCCCAAGTGTGTGCGCAATACACAGAAGCACTCTCTCTTCCTTTTACTCTCATAACCCAGTGGGACGGTAAACCGACACGACTATCGGGAGATCTGGCGCAGGACCGACTTTTTACATGCCCATCCGACGCATGGATCATCTTTCTTGTCAGACAATCAGGTGATCAGCCTGCTTTGTCTTAACCAAACTTAAAAACAAAATTTTTTGCTGTTCCAACGCGGGAATCGAACCCACGGATTGAGAGTGAAGCTCTGAACCACTAGACCACGGAGGCGAATACAATTTAAATATTGCTTTAACTTAGGGTTATGAGACTTAAAGAAAGAGAGAGTGTATTTGTATATTTAGCTCACACTTAGCCAAACATTACTCCTGATGGTCTGGTTTCAACGAAACCGGTCTTCGATAAAAACATAGTCCCCGTGGCTTACTATGTTTTACATTTTATAAGTTTTCCGTAATTTACCGCATAATATTTTAATGAACAAGACAAGTTGAACCGTTCTCAGCTTCGGTGATTTATAATGCCGAAATCAGAGCTCCCGGGAGTTAAAACTACCCCCAACTAACAGCTTTAATTTAAGTATACAGGCGGCAAAGCGTAAGCGAAGCTGAAGCGGAGAGCGGGTTTGTATTATGTATATGTATGTATGTATACTTATGCACTGTAAATATGGACTAACTATTTTATAAATTTTCATTTTTCAACATTTTTAATTAGATAATTAGTTGTAATGTTATACAGAGATCTAACAACAAATGTCACAAAAAAGAATTATGACTTTACAGTTTACTCCCATAACAAACTAAAACAAATAAAACAGAAATTACAATAATATATCTAGCTACTTACTAATAACAAAAATAATAATCCCAAAGTCGCTTTCATCAGGCAGAATTTATTTTAACCTTTAATTTGTTTTACATTAAACCCCAAAAACCGAATTTGTTTATAATACAAATTAGCTTATATTGTTGCGAAACTTATCTTAAATCTCATTAATTAACGTTTTGATTGTCTTGAATCAGGGCCATATTGCAGAACACGGACGGAATTGTGCGCTTCGCTCAATTCCGACAGTCTTGATCGGACCTCAGGGACCTGTTACTCAGTCTTCTACATCGTGTTGATAACATTTGTGGAGTGGCCGTGGTTTGGATGAACCTGCTGTAGTAGGGGAGCCTGGGGATTTAGCAGCCTGCAGGCCTATTACAAGCTCTTGATTCCGGCCAGTTTACGCCATACATGGCTGTCTGGCGTTTTCGTATTGCGATCACTTATTGACAGCCAGTCAGCGGTCATGTGCATTGAAACTTGGCAGGCATTTTCGTATTATGACAGTAGCTCTGATAGATTTACGTTGAGTTTAAGCCACAAAATATTAACTTATACTGTCCTCATAACTTACGGCCCCTTAGTATGTTATAGTAATATAGTATGCGCGTCCAGCGTGTCTAAAGTCTAGATATTAAAATCAGTTTATCTGTTTGTGGCGTTAAAAATATATTAAAAGAATTTCAAAGAGCCCTTCTGACCTGCGCGTATCTTAATAGGGAATGTTAAATAGTCATCAAAGAAATTCCAACGTACTCACGGTTTGAATGTTTGATCTAATAAAATCAGATAAACTTATATTTATTTCCTACGAGCTCGTAGGAAATAAATATAAGTTTAAAAAGTAAATCATTTATAACTTACGATCTTGGATGTTTTATATTGGACACGACACAATATTTTTCCTAAAATAGTGGGTAAAGAACCGACAAAAATTACCTACAAACTCCTTTCGAAAATATTTTATTCTTTTACGTATTATTAAGGCTATAAAATAAAAAAGTTATGTAATGTTTATTTTTCCTTATCACTACAAACTGTTTGAGGTCTCACAAGCAAGCGGTTAGCATCATGGGCTCCCCTAGCTATTAACTAAAACTCAAAAGTTACTTATATAATGTTTAGTTTGTAAATTAGACAGTAAACTAGCCCGCAGTATGGCGCGGTCATTACACCCACCTCTACCACAATATGTTCAGCCAAGACATGTTCCCTTATTTTCCTCCAACTTCATAATATCTCAGATAACGCTGGCGCTTGATGATAATGTTTTTTGAGTCAATCATCATTCAGCACAAAGAAAAAAGTTTGTATATGTATATTCATAGTCATTAAGATACCTATTTGTTTTTGTAACGAAATTATTGAGCTCAGTGTAAAAAAAAAATTTTTTTTTTTTAAATTAAATTGACAACCTATTAAACTATTGGAGAGCTGATGCTCAAACTAGAAGTTAAGAAAAAATTGCTTAATTACCACCTGGGTCATGTATGTGTGTAACATAAAAGTATCGAAACAACACAAACCATAATACAATATTTTGGAGAACTTATCAAAGAATCAGATCGATGTAAAAAGATATAAAATATATTAGCCTATCTTTCTTCACCCGTAAAAAGGGATGAAACTTAAGGGGAAGGATGTTTAACTGCCGCTAAACATTTGCTGCTATTTTCTTTGCAGTTTTAAGTAACGTTTCCTTGTCTTACCCAAAAAGTGAACTCGCATGAGAACCTTGCATAAACCCACGTGCACACGTTCAACAAATTAATCTAATTTAAGCCTTTACTGTAAACGCCATTATTATAATTACGGCATCCATCAAAAGCTTAGCGAAAATCCAATATTGCATTAACGTGTCGAATTTAAACCTTATTTATTTTGAACGCCGATTTGTCTAAAATTGTCATGTCAAATTGTATTTAATTTATTATGATTTTAGACCTAGTTTGTGAATAATAATCAATATAATATGGTGGGAAATTATGCATTTAGTTTTGTCGTAACAATTTCGAAGCTTTGTAGCTTCTCATAGGCATCTCGTAGCTCTTGTAGATTGCTTGTAGCAAATCGTAGCACTCGTAGATTGCTCGTAGCAAATCGTAGCACTCGTAGCAGACAACGGCAAAAACGTCTGCTTACCACAAATTTTATTGAAACGAAATAATCCTTTACCTACTTAACTTTTACCATTATATAATGTCTTCTGTTTAGATAAATATACAAAAAAAAAACATAGAAAGAGAGTAGAAATATTTGACAGCGTCAGCCACAAAATTTCAAAATCATCTAATTTCAATTTAAAATGATTTAGTCAGCTTCAACTGGCATCACAGAATTCGCCAGCTAATACGAAATAGGTTTCATAAGGGCGGTATCCCTTAATAAAGGTAAACGTTAAAAAAATATTTGTTATTGAATATACTGTAGGTTCTTAGTGGAAATTTATGTTATAAAGTAAAACACAAACTACTTGCATTTTTTTTCCACTTTATTTGAACTTAAAATACACGACCGGTTTCGACATAGTCATCAGCAGGAAAGGAAATCTACCTACACCTGATGATGACTATGTCATAACCGGTCGTGTATTTTAAGTAATAATTAATGTAAAATAACAAATAAAGTGGAAAAAAGTGCATGTAGTTTGTGTTTTACTATAAAAAAATATTGTTTATTTCACTGTACGAGTCATGTAGACCAGGCTTAGACCCGCCGTTTTGGCGTCAGTCCAGGGGCTTGTTAGGAGTCAGGCGGCGGGCGAGGGCGGGCGAGGGCGGGCGGAGTCGCGCTCAAGACAACAGATTTACCGGCTCTGTCTTATTTGCCCTGTTTGAGGGCTTCTTTATTTGTCACTGAGCCTGCGACGTATAGACAAAATAGGGTGAAGCGCCCATTGATCTTTTCAATACCAAATTTTTTCGCATTTATTACTACACTTTCCCTTGATCGATTGAATTGTAATTTTGCATACATTTCTACATAATTATGACAGGGTGCTGGAGCTGGAAGGTGGCCATAGGAACTCCGTAATAAAACGACACATCCTCATCGTGTTTGGGCTCGTTTGTTTTGTACTGACGAGTACTTTGTCTACACAGGGTACCAAAACAATAAATCCTCTACGCGTCATTCTCTTCACACTAACTTGAAAGTTGAGACTAATGTTAAAAATTTTTGTATAGCCAACTATACAAATTTTTTTAATAATTTAACAAATTTTGCATTTTAAAATTATGTATTAGATGTTAATTGGTCCTTAAATAAATAAAAAAAAATGTGAACCATGAAACATCCTTTATAGTATTCAGGGACTGATTATAACAGATATTGGCATTTACTTTAATTACATAAACGCCGATAATGTGTACGAACGAAAACATACTCACATGTAAGTATAGATCTCTAGTCGTCTGCAGTCGATTCGATAACTTAATTTGCGTTTAAAAATGTTTAAGCGTATCGCGAACAAATTGAGAAACTGGTCGAGCGCGAATTTTGCCGATATAGTACTAAGAATATAAATATAGGGATTTAAAAATATACTTAAGCTAAGTACAAAATATATTTAGTGTATATTAGCTGCTTGTGTTGCGCGGCGCATGTTGCGAGTCTAGCCACGTTTCTTGTCTAGTTTACTACAGCCAGCCAACTTGCATAAATAGTTTAACTTATTATTAAACTTTTTATATGTAAAGTATTCTTTTATATTATTTCATTATCGTTTGTTCAAAATTTAATTTGTATTTAGTTAGATATTCTAAATTATTTTTATTAATTTGAAACAACTATTTTGATGAACAACAAAAAATATGAAATAGCAGATAGGACCTGGGCCTTGACTCTCTTGAATTTTTATCTTTAATTAACATCGCTATTATCACTGACTAAGTTCTAAAATAAAAATGTATGGGATTTGACATACGGTTCACTAAATTACAATCGAATTCGTATGTCACTTAGCGAAGTTCCCATCCCATACTTTTTGTTTTTGGTTGAAATTTTAGGTAATGATTTTATTTTTATTTACTTATTTAAATTATAAAGCTACCTTTATTATTTATTAAAATATATTATCGCATTCTTTGTTGCCTTTTCCTATGATAGGAATAATGGACATCTGCCTGTATGATATGGAAAACAAAATTTTTATTAATAGTTAATGGAATCTGACGTTACTTTGCGGAAAGCCATAGCATTCAATTTAAATATATTATTACTAGCTGCGAGTAATGACAACCACAACCAGCAAGCAAATGTGAGTTCGCATAGGCTTGCGTTCAAAGCACCTCCCTCCTTCCCACACTGATTATGCGTACACTCGATAGCCAAAACGTGAAAACACCACCACCACACATACGATAATGTTGAAACGACGACACCACATGATCGTGCAAAGCCCCACACCACCAAGCAGGTTGCGAAACTCGAAGCGCGTTTCGCTCCGACCTCGGAGCGTCCTCAGGATATAGACTCTGCGAACTATGTTTATTAAGTTATTGTACCAATCTTACGAAAATTAAGGATCAGAATGAAAATTCTCACAACATTCAAAATGCTAATATACCTTAAAAATCACGCTCAAAAGTAAACACGATCACCATCTTTAATTCAGGTTCAATAAACAATATTTTTATAAAATAAAGACAGACATATTATGAGGCTAAAGAATCTTACAAAATTTAATATATATAATGGATTTTATCGCATTTAGTAATTTCAAAACTACATGAAAATCCAACATTCTCATTGCTTTGTCCGACATTTAATATCGGGCATCTGTCTGATGCGAGAATAGAAATAAATATTCAGGGGCATAATTGAACAAAAGGTTGTTCATCCATTTATATAAATGAGACGTACAACAATCAAATCCCTACTTGATTGAATCTCGTTTTACAAGCGGAGGGGTAGCGTCGGGGTACGGGGTAACATCGGGGTACGGGGTATGGGGTAACGTCGGGGTACGGGGTAACAGGGCGTCTCACTCGGCGAATTTAAATATTCCAATCGTAAAATACAATTTCATTGAAACGTACACGTTTAGCAAAAAGAGGGGGGAAGCCAAACAATTCCCAAAGCCAACAGAATCATGTATTCAATTTGTGTTCGGGATTACTTCTTATTCGCTTATTTAAATTTGGTAAGCGGGGGGCTGTTTACCATCGCGTATGTACAAATAATGATCTTCAATTTCGCTCCGCAAACAACTCACAGCGCCGCGTCCGCGCCATAAATAACTTAGTTGAGAGCTCAGCCATGATGCAACCTAATCTCAAATAGCCAGTTACAACTTTTTTTCTATATTTTCCTGCTAATTGTTCTTAAAAACAACATAACTTGATTTTAACGGAAAACGACAAAACAAACAACTTATACCTACATCGACAACATCTACCAGTAACTACAACTACAATCTAAGTATCCCCTAGATATTAATAATATCATAATTATATAAAATCAATCGCTGTTTGCTTTTCTTCCTTATTCCAGAACTACGTTTATTGTAATACATGTACACCTGTACCTTCTGGAGTTTAGATCTATATCTATTACGTATTATATAGTTAAAAAACACATAATAATAACAATGCCACACCTCTCTTCATTCACATCCAGTGGGACGGATAACCGACACGACTGGCGGGAGATCAGTCTTTTTACATGCATTGCATTGTCCTTGAAACTTGAAAACATAATTTTTTGTTCCGTCGAGTCGAGAGCTAGTCTCTAAACCACTAGACCATGGTGGCGTTAAAAACACATATTTGTACATTATTACAAAAAAGAATAAAAACATAAAAAGATAATTCACTTACAATATTAAAGAACAAAATCCCCGCCGTTTTATAAAGCAACAGAACAATATTTACTGTCGAGCAGTGAGAGAGTGAAAACTCTTTATCGTGCTACATATTATAGTAGAGCTTCAGCACGAATAGCCTGGTTTCATCCGATTAGACAAATTAGGTGTGAAATAACTCGTGTTGGTTATATCAAATAAGTAAAAATATAAAATGCTCGTTAAGTTTGCAAATCGGCTCTTGTGTCCAGAGGTCGAGGGGTCACTTTCAATTTCGTAGTAACAAAAAATATTGTTTTCAAGTCATACGTCGTTTATAATCATATAAAAATGATACAATCAATGGATCGGCAATTGAAAAGTCGGGCTGACTTGCTGCTTGCTTTCTAGTAATATATACTACGCGTGTCTACGATATGCTACATGCATCTACGAATCACTACGCACGTTACCGGCATGCTACACTCGCCTACGAAGAGTACGCGAATCTACGAAAAGCTACGCGAGTCTACGAAAAGCTACGCGAGTCTACGAAAAGCTACGCGAGTCTACGAAGAGATACACGAGTCTACGTAGCAGCTACGTGCTACTACAAGTCGAGCTACAGCAAATATAAGTGAAAATAAGCTACTCTAAGCGACGTTTAAAAACGAGGTCGAAACGGTAAGCGGTCTCGAGCGCCCGAGCGGAATCGAGAAGACGCTTGTGAGGCCTCCGGGCCATACACATAATACACTTGAATTCAAACTGACTATATATAACGTTTTGCAACGTCGACTACAGATGCTTCAGGTATAAAATAAAATAATATCGAACAACGAAGCGAATATTTTACAGGCCTCATATTTATTCAAGACGGGCTTATCACCCGATTGCAAGAAATGTGATCCTTATACCGGATGATCACGTAAAAAGTCGGTCCTGTGCATGTTCTCCCAGTCGTGTCGGGTAACGATGCCACTGGGATATGAGAGTGGAAGAAAGAGAGAATGTCCTTGTGCATTGCGCACACTTAGGCACTATAAAATCTACTTGTGTTTGGCTTCAACAAAATTGGACACCGACACCGACATCATTAACTTCGAAAATAGTATTATTTTCATTAACTTCAAAAATATCGACTGAGCTCCTGACTGATATTCGTGGAAGTTTTAAACGGTTATAAAATATTGGAAAATTTCATCACAAACTGTTTGTATGCTCAACGAAGTGGGTTCGCTAGTATTATTATACTTACATATTATACTTACGTACTTAATATATATTTAAATCACGGGTTACAGTTGCATAATACTTTTACAAGTTAAAATTATTTACCGACGTGTTAGCGGGAGTCACTTAACTGAAATTCATTTCACAGACATTGTAATAAGCTTTACTTCCAAAGTTATCTAAAAGTTAATATTAAAAGTTACAATAACGACGTCGTTTTGTCACAACATTAACTTTCATATCAGAACTCCGCAACAGACGCACAATAACTTTGATGCGTAATGGGTTCGGTATCAGATATTACCCGACTGCGACGAATCCAAATAATAAATAATACAATTAAAAAAAAAAGTAAGTAAATTGCTACCAGTTCAACCTTAGCCCGCCGAGAAGAATCGCCGTACGAAACACGCACGGGGCGTCTTTTAGCAAATAGATGGAAAATAAATATTTTGACCTTTATATTAAAGTTTTATTAAATGCCTCCAGTCCTCATGATTTTTAAAAATGAATTGTAGCCTACTTTCCCTGTGAGCAATTCAAGCAAACTAAAATGTTATATTTCTTATTTAATATATAAGTGGAGATATTATCTTAGATATAAAAATGAATTGCTTTTCGTTAGTCTCGCTAAAATTCGAGAACGGCTAAACCGATTTGGCTATTTTTAGTCTTGAAATATTCGTGGAAGTCCAGGAAAGGTTTAAACGGTTTGTATGCTCAACGAAATGGGCACGGGTCAACTAGTAGAATATACAATAGTTTTCAAATAGTTGTAACAAATTATAAACAAAAATTTCCAGATTGCCAAGCAGCAAGCGAACTGATAATGATGATGTATAGCTGAGAATAGTCGTGATCACGTCAGCTTTCAAACGAAATAAAACTAGATTAAAATTGATTCATTCCCTGTACAAAGTACAATATAATTAATTAGGTTAAACGTGTCGCGCGCCGTATGCTGTGTCAGCATACTTGCCGACATTACACATTGTTACATTTTTATTAAGGAATTAAATACAGTGTACAAACAGCACTCGTTGGGTTTGGTTATTTATCATCCCTTCCCGTAACTGTGGAAACACTACAGTTCTTTTTGGTCCTTCGTTGATTAAAGGCCTTACTCTCGCGCCGCGTACATACGCGTACAGCATCCTTTCATCCGCGTCGCGTAGTGAGGACACCAGTGACTTTTCACAAAATTTAGCACATACAGTGTTAAATCAGTGACGAACAGTTGCAGTGACATACAGTCAAACTATTTAGTGACGTGTTAACGTTCACTACACCTACACCGTGAGGCTCCTGTGCAGCAGCGACAGCGACAGCATCGACAGCAGTCCCGCAGGAGAGTAAACCACAGAACCAAGTAAGATCTTTCCATACTTTCTCTTCACAATGGACAAGCTAATTCAACAGCAAAACGCGATCCTTGAAGAAATTAAGCGCATCGAAACTAATTTTAAGAAAGATTCACCATCCCGTAAGACACGTGAATATCTTGAGGAAAGACTTGCGAATTTAGACAGGCTCTGGGCTGAGTTTAATTCGAACAATGATAAGCTCAGTCGGTGCGGCCAACCGGACGATCCATATTTCGTAGAAAATCAATACGAGGTGGCAAGTCACTTCTACAATAATGTCCGCTATAGGATTTCTTCCTATCAACCTACAAGATCAGATCAAACAGGTACTAGTCTGTCCGTTGGTAAACAATCGGTAACACCGTCGCCTTCGCGAGAACAGGCACCGCCAGCACAGGCACCGCCAGCACCGCCAGCACAGGCATATACTGACGTTGAAAAACTATTATCGCTTCAACGTACAAATTTTAGGGCATTTTCTAGGTTAATAAACAACATCGACGTGGATAAAATTTGTGATAAATGGGAGTTAGAGGACGAGCTGCGTAATATCCAGTCTCGTTTTACTAACATAGATTCCTTACATTTAGAGATTGATAATATTTTACAAGGCACTAACATAGACTACGATAATGAATTTTCCTATTACGAAAATTCCTACAAAGCCATTAAACGCTCATTAAACAAAAAATTAGCTTCTGCAGTTCACATCCAACAAGCCACGCCGCAAATAGATATCCCAGTATTTACAGGCAAATACACACAGTGGCCTACGTTTTACGACTTATTTTCTGAAAGTATACACAACAATAATTTACTTACAAAAGGTCAAAAAATGCAACACCTAAAGGGTAAATTAAGAGGAGAAGCCGAGCGTCTTATACAACATCTGCATATTTCCGCTGAAAACTACGATACCGCATGGGAGCTTCTCACTCATCGGTACAATAATCGTCAATTGCTTTTCACGAAACAGATAGAAATATTTTTGAACCAACCAGTTTCTTACAAACAGTCAGCTTACGAAATAAGATGTCTCTATGATACCTCAATGGAGAGTGTAAATGCCATACAAAATCTAGGTATTAACACTTCTACATGGGACCCGCTAATTGTTCATCTAATTACGAAAAAAATGGACCCTGTCACGTACAGTGATTATCAGGAAGGTCGTAAAAATCCACGAGAGCTACCCACGCTGGATGAGCTCATGAATTTTCTAGAAAATAAGTTTACAGCTTTAGAACCTATACAGAAGCGAAAAGCTCAAACTTTCACACCAAAGCCCTCTTCGTCGCATTTAATTAATACACAATATAACACAAAATATATAAAAGGCAAATACATTGCAAAACCGCATTATCAAATTGCAGCAACAAACACGTGGAACTGTCCGCTATGTCAGCAGAACCATATTTTATTTAAATGTAATAAGTTTACTAAGTTGTCGGCCGAGGAAAAAATGAGAACGGTTTTAAAATTACACGTTTGTCAAAATTGTCTTTACAAACACGATGCTAATGGATGTACTTCTGCAAAACGTTGTAAACAATGTCATGGTGATCACAACACCATTCTACACGATGGTTATTACGCAGTTTTCAGAGGACACCGATCCTTACCTCAAGCCACATATTCGACGTCATCGATTACGCAAGTACAGCCCGTCGTCACGTCGGCACCGTCGTCAAGTTACATGCCTACAACTAACTTACCTAATAATAATAACTTTACACCTAATAAAAATCATAATGTTAACTATATAGCTACGGATAATGAGGAAATTTTATTAACTACATTGCTATTAAAAATACAAGCTTATGATGGTACTTACGTAGTTTTAAGAGCACTCTTAGACCAAGGCTCTCAAATTTCGTTGGTTTCGGAACACGCCGCCCAACTGCTAGGTCTGCCTAGACAAAACCATCATGCATCAATTTCTGGAATAGGATATGGCTCTAAACAAGGAAAGGGAGTTGTTACGTTAAGACTTGCGGATCCTGACTTCAATATTTCGACACCAATTGACATGCTCTTAGATGCGAGTGTTTATTCTGATATTTTGATGGATGGCCTTATCAAGGGCCCAAACAAGGCGCCCATGGCACAACAGACGCGAGTAGGGTGGATCTTGTCAGGCGATGTTAGAACATTTAACTGCTGTGTCGTGCTAAACAATTTAGCCGATATTTCGCAGTATTGGGAACTTGAAGATGTTCAGGCTACCTCTAGTGCTCGCTCGGAGGAAGAAGAGTATTGCGAACAGCTGTACCAATCGACCACAAAGCGGTTACAAAACGGAAAATATGAAGTTGCCATACCAATGAAACAGGATTTTGAGAAACACCTGGGGACCTCTAGATCAAAAGCTGTGGCACAATTATATAATTTAGAACGTAAAATGACAAAAAATGTAGAGTTTTCTGAAAATTACAAACAATTTATGCTAGAGTATTTAAGATTAGGACATATGAAACCTGTAACAAAAAAGGTGGACGTGTCATATTACCTCCCGCACCACGGAGTATTAAAAGCTGACTCCACAACAACTAAATTGCGAACTGTGTTCAATGCGTCGGCTAAAACTTCATCGGGTTATAGTCTAAATGATTTAATGCTTCAAGGCCCGAATCTACAAAGCGATTTACATAGTTTAATTTTATCGTGGCGTAAGCATAAAATTGTCATCACCTCTGATTTGGAAAAAATGTACAGACAGACATACGTCAGAGAGTGTGACCAGCATCTTCAGAGAATCATCTGGAGAGATAGCTTATTAGATGTAAAATCGAGTTCTTCTCCGCATCAAGGATTACTGCAAGAATATCAATTGACAACAATCACATATGGAACCAAAGCGGCACCTTTTCTTGCCATGCGAACGCTAAAACAGCTTGCGCTAGACAATAAGGGTGATTTTCCATTAGCAGCACATGCGATTATGACGTCATTCTACATGGACGATCTCCTTACAGGTGCGAGTTCAGTAGAGAAAGCTAGAGAGTTACAGAAACAAATTATTGACATTTTTAACACAGCAGGAATGAATATTCGTAAATGGTCGAGTAATAGTACAGAGTTAACACAAAACTTAGCACCAGAACAATTGGACATTTCGCTAGATTTTAAATGTGCTGAATCACGAAAAACGTTAGGGTTACGTTGGAGTCCTAGAACAGACTTATTTACATTCCAAAATAAATTCGTAGATTTAGACAGTGAAGATCATCTTACAAAACGACAATTACTTTCTAACATTTCGAAGATTTTTGACCCGCTGGGCTGGCTCTCACCACTTACAATCAGAGCTAAGGTTTTATTTCAAAGAACTTGGTCCGAACAAAACATTACTTGGGATGATGAGCTGCCTCAGCATATAATTTGTGACTGGAAAACATTAAAACAGGATTTTCAACAATTAGACAGATTTAAATTACCAAGATACTTAGGTGATACACATAAATATATTATACACGGGTTTTGTGACGCCTCGGAAAAAGCTTACGCAAGCGTGGTGTACATTACCACTACCAACAGTAAGGGCGAGTGCACAACGAAGCTACTTACGGCTAAAACAAAACTTGCTCCTTTAAAGAATAAGTTGACTTTGCCGAAGCTTGAATTATGTAGCGCACATCTTTTGGCATGTCTTATGAATAAGGTACTAGCAACGCTGACAGACGTTCAATATGAGGTACATTGCTGGAGTGATTCTATGATTGCTTTAGGCTGGATTCAAGGAGACAGTAACAGATGGCAAAAATTTGTTTCCACCAGAGTGAAAAGGATTGTAGATATCGTAGAACCTTCGCGTTGGCATCATGTGACTTCAGAGAAAAATGCAGCAGATTGTGCTACAAGAGGATTAACAGTTTCTCAACTAGAATCACATTCGTTATGGTGGGGTCCAGAATGGCTTAACAGATTAGATGTTAGTAAAATTAAAAACATTTCTTATATAAATACCTACAACAAAGAAATTAAAACTAGTGTGAACGCTACCTTATCAACTATTATAAAACAAAAGACTTTAATTTTACAACTAATGAATGAATACAGTTCGTTGGCACGTGTCGCAACAACAGTGGCATGGTTATCACGTTACATTCATTGGCTTCGCAACAAACATAATGTGCATCTTCAGCCATATTTGTCAGCTGTTGAAATGGAAAATGCATATGATATTATAATTAAAACAGTACAATCGATAGAATTTAAGGACGAAATTTATTGTTTAAAACAGAATAAGAAATTGCCTAGGAATAGTAAAATATTATGCTTAAATCCGTTCATTAGTAAGGATGACGGTATACTGAGAGTTGGAGGGCGACTTAATAAATCTCATTTAGATGGTTGTGCGAAAAATCCGATCATTTTATCAAATCATAGTCGTCTCACGGATCTTGTTATACAACAGGCGCATAACTTAACTTTACATGGTGGCCCCAGACTTACCTTAGCACACATTAGGTACAAATACTGGATACTTAGCGGGCTACGTACAGTAAAAAGAGAATTACGTAAGTGTGTTACATGCAGGCGTTACAGTCATCAGAATCATCAACAGATTATGGCTGATCTGCCAGAAGCACGCGTTACACCGTCTCGTCCATTTAGCCATACAGGTGTGGATTTCACAGGACACTTTGATATTAAAGCACAAAAGGGGCGCGGAATAAAAACAACTAAAGGATACGTTGCTGTGTTCGTATGCCTATCGACCAAGGCCGTTCATTTGGAGCTCGTATCAGACCTCAGCACCCCTGGATTTCTAGCAGCCTTTCGTCGGTTTTGTGCCCGACGGGGCACTCCTAGTCATATGTACAGTGACAATGGGACGAATTTTAAGGGCGCTAACAGATTGTTGACAAAGGAGTACAAAGAGATTTTGGCTACAATAGACAGTAATTTCTTCACAAACACAAACTCTTTTAACATTAAATGGATTTTCAACGCACCGTCATTTCCATCTGCAGGTGGTTTATGGGAGGCTGCCGTCAAATCTCTCAAATATCATCTTCGACGAGTAATTGGTGAGCAGCGACTTACCTACGAAGAGTTTTGCACGCTGTTACAGCAGATAGAAGCATGCCTTAACTCACGACCATTAGTTGCGTTGACAGAGAGTCCTGATGATGATTACCTGACCCCAGGACATTTTCTTATAGGTGGGCCTTTGCTGTCCCGACCGCAGACCGAACCTGAACATTTAAATCTAAATACAAGATGGCACATGGTACAGGCCATGAACAGGAACTTCTGGAAGAGGTGGTCATCGGAGTACCTACAACAGCTGCAAGTGCGTTCTAAATGGCGAAATCCATCGAGGAACATTGAAGTTGACGACATAGTTCTTGTCAAGGAGGACAATTTACCCCCTGGGAAATGGGCCTTAGGTAGAATTATTGAGGTTTATCCAGGTAAGGATGGGTACGTGCGAGTGGTTTCGGTAAAAACTATGAATGGTGTAATAAAAAGGCCAATTTTAAAAATTTCACTGCTTCCAGTCAAGGAGAGCGATACCATACAGGTTAACAGTAGCTCTAGTGATCGTGATCAACATGACATGAGTCCTGAAACAACGAGCAGAGTACATACAGAGAGCCAATCAAACCAGCTATCGCCATCTCGACGTCGACCTCGTAGAAATAAATTATGTAATTTTATATTTACTTCCCTTCTAATGTTTTTAGTTACAATTTTACCTGCACAGAGTAGTTACAATGTGTCATATTTCAACTCGAGCCAAAGTCTTTATTTTGACAAACAATTTGACATAAACCTAATTAGAGATGATTGGAAATTAGTTGTTTACTACAACATGTCGACGTACTGGGAAAGTTTATCATATTTACAGAAGTATGTAAAACATATACACAAAGATACATCGAAACTCTCCCCACAGTATGTTAGTATAACAGAACAACTGGAACATGAACTATTGGAGCTCGAACACTATAATGGATTATTGAAATTTAATAACAACAAACGACAGAAGAGAGGCCTAATAAATGGTGTGGGTTATGTAGCTAACACATTATTCGGAGTTCTTGATGATAGGTTCCTGAAACAATATGAAAAAGACATAGAGAAGATTTCATACGATTCGAATCATCTACGAAGCTTACTGAAAAATCAAACAAGCGTTATTGAGGCACAGTCTAACATTTTACGAAGAAATGAAGATATAATGAATAAGCAATTTAGCATGGTACAGTCACATTTACAAAACATCACTATTACGTTAAATCGAGTACAGTCAGCAAATGAACATCAACTTAATACTATTTCATCAATTTTGTCCGCTCAGATTTTAATATCAAATCTGAGGCGTATACAGGATAATTTAATTAATACAGTAACTGATTTATCTCATGGGCACTTGGACGCACATTTAATACCATCAGAACAGTTACAGGAACAGATGCATGTCATTTCAAGTCAATTACGAGGTGACATTACTTTACCGATCGATGAAGAAAATATACAGGAGTTATACAAGGTCATGAAGATAAACTCAAAAGTCGGAAGGTCATTCTTAGTTATTGAGATAAAAATACCTTTAATTGCCAAGGAATCATTTGAATTAGACAAAATATACAGTATACCTGGGAATCGTTACATCATAGAAACAATAACATCTTACATAGCTTTTAATTTGCAAAAGGAGATATTTATTCTCTTATCTGAGGAAGACACGCATTTTTGCATGCATTTACCGTCGGGAAAAGTTTTATGTGCCTTTGATAGACCTATTTATGAGCAAAAAATAAGTTATTCATTTTGTAACATACATGCAAACAATAAAACATTATGTACAACTAAAACAATTAGGTGCGAAGAGCGGTGGATCAAATTACGTGCTAATAACAGGTGGTTATTCTCGTGCTGCGTGAATTGCCTAGTGCGACTTTTCTGCTCGGACACAATGGAAATGATTAGCCTGCAGGGCAACGGAATCATAGACATATCGCCGGGATGTGTTTTAAAGAGTAAAACCGTAACAATTTACGGACACAATAACTATCTTACAAAACTATATACAAAACCTAACATACCTACAATACCAGAATCTTCTATACTAAATGATATTTTAAATTTAACACTACCTGAAGTATTCATACCGGACAACCACAGTCGTACTTGGAATAAAATGGAGACACAATTGGAGAACATAAAACAAGAAGCTGATATGGTTTACTCTCCCGTCAGCGTACACGATGTACACCACTATACTGCGATTTATGTCACGCTGGTACTGCTGATCCTAAGCGGATGTATTTATGCTGTCCGCCGTACTCGTCAGGCGAGCCGACAACAGTTTCGGATATCCCCAGCAGTGGTTGGGACTGCGCCGGTGGTGCTGCGGGCCGTCGAGGCTACGAACTTGGAGCTCTCGCAACTGCCTACAAAACAGCAGCCATCATCATCATCTACATCGGGGGTGCCTCCTTCTAGTACCGGTGCTCAGTTGAACAAAAGTGAAAAGTGTAAATCAGTGCGATTGTCGGTCCCTAAAATTAGTGACAGTGAAATTAGTGATTATTGACTTTTCTGTTTTTACATATTATGAAACATTTTATGGACATTAAGTTTAAGTTTACTTGTATACCACATTCTTCCTGAGTCCCAGGATGTACAAAGTACAATATAATTAATTAGGTTAAACGTGTCGCGCGCCGTATGCTGTGTCAGCATACTTGCCGACATTACACATTGTTACATTTTTATTAAGGAATTAAATACAGTGTACAAACAGCACTCGTTGGGTTTGGTTATTTATCATCCCTTCCCGTAACTGTGGAAACACTACATTCCCTTTGAAGTTACGATGCCACAGTCAAACTTAAGCACCCCACTATTTTCGTCGCAGGTTAATGAAATGTCATTGTAAACCCAATGTACCAACGGGAGGATTTTCACAGAATTACATTTAGTTTAAATCTTTACCCGACTTTGGCTTTGTAATGTTTAAAATAATGATTTAGCAGTTTATGTAGTATGTATGTTTGTTACCAGCGGCAGTAGCTAAACAGATGGTCAGATTTTAATAAAAGAGGTGTTCGATTTGTATTGATGCTACAAGTAACACAGGCTATATTTTTTTTAAATAATTGTTTATTTTAAAAATTAAACTCCAAAATGTTGTGTGTTGTGTTTTGTGTTTGGTATCAAAAGATTGGCGAGCTCGCCGCGTATATTTAAATATTTTTTTAATTATTATAATTCAAAATAAACGTTTAAAATGCGGTCGTACAAGTACGAGTAGTATCTAAGAGTTTTCCAATTACTTTCTATGTAATGGTTAATTTAATAAAAATAAAATGCATGCTAATAAAATCGTCAGTTCACACTGAAACACGGTAGGAAAAAAAATAACTTGAAAAAGCATTATATTCGTTTGCTTTTGCAATTATATTAGATAGACTACGGTTCTACCTTGACTATTTTTGTACCTATGTATTTCTGGATTTCAGGTTGAACTATTTTCTTGTTTCAGCCTTTTTAGACCCCTTTTTACCCGACTTCGGCGAAGCCAAAAGGAAGGGTAATGATTTTGGCAGTTTATGTATGTATGTAAGTATGTATGTATGTATTTATGTTTGTATGTATGTATGTTCCCTCGTAGCGGCTAAACTACTGGTCCGATTTTAATAAATAAGGTGTCAATCGATTCGTAGTAGTCCCGCTAGTAACATAGGCAGTAACATAATAATTTTTAGAAAAATTTTGGATTTTTAAAATTATACCTAAAAAACTATCTCCAAAAAAATTTAATTGGGACAATTGTATCGTGTTTGGTATGAAAAGATAGGTATTGACGAGCACATCACAAATATGTATTCAAATATTTTATTAATTATTAAATTTTATTTTTAAATTCAAAATAAACATTTAAAATGCGGTCGTACAAGTAGTATCTAGGAGTTGTTTAGTTACTTACTATGTAATGGTTAGTTTGATGAAAATATATTTGATAAGAATACAGAAAAATATCAAATAAAACTGAAACGAGAAAATTTCTGTACCTATGCATATATCTGGATTTCAAATTGAATTATTTTCTTGTTTCAGCCTTTTTAGACCCCTTTTTTGCGAAGTCGAGTTATAGTTTTTAACTTTTTTTGCGAAGTCGGGTTATAATTTTTGATTACTTAAACAAACCGAAAAGATATTGTGGCTACAAAAAATAAGTCTTGTTTTTTTAGATAGATTACTAACATAGATTAAGGAAAAATTGTTACTAATTAAATTGCTAACACTTATGGCTCCTATCTGAAATAAATGATTATTATTATTGAATAGAATAGAATGGAATAATATTTATTTGTGAAATGCAGGTACATACAATGTCATAGGTGTTAAACTTAATTAGTAGTTTCACTACACTTCCACCTTCTTCAAGATATACAAATATTTATTAGTGAACGAAATTAGAATAATAAACATTAGCCTAAAAAAAATTGTAGTCACTTATAATATAAAAGTACTTATAGTATAAGAGTACTTCTATTTAATTTTTTTTTTTGCTTCCTAAAGTAAATCACTTAAGACATTAATAAAATATGAGCGTGAAGGTTTTAAGGGCTAATGCGTTAATATTTGGCGGCTGCAGCGGGCCGGCCAATCCGTGTCGCGCGACCATAACTCTGCCTAACAGCCGTCGCGCCAGCGCCAGACGCGTAGCACGGCCGGCGCAGATGGGCGACCGCGACCTCACTAGAGTCCATTCTGAATAAATAAAAAAATCTAATTAGACTTTCTTCGGAAAGTCAACAAAGATATATAGTAAAACACAAACTACTTGTACTTTTTTTCACTTTATTAGTTATTTTACATTAATTAATTATAACTTAAAATACACGACCGGTTTCGACATAGTCCTAGACTATGTCGAGTAATAATTAATTAATGTAAAATAACTAATAAAGTGGAAAAAAGTGCAAAAAGTTTGTGTCTTACTATATAACATGAATTTCCATCAAGAACCTACAGTACGTTCAATAACATATTATGTCAACAAGGATAGGCTACCGGTTCAACCCGCTAAGAATAATCGGTGTAAGAAACTCGCATGTCTGAGAGAAGTCTCGTAGACGTTGCCAGATGTAAATAATTTGGATTTGCTCCGCTGGATGATAACGTGCCTTAAGTGGAAAAGTTTTTATAATATACGAAATAAATCAAACAATCCTATATCCCCAAAGAAAAAAGGGTAAATGCTTTATATAATAGAAAATTTACTGACATTGGTTATATTTATTTACGACCATAAATAGTTACGTACTGACCTCAAATATTTAAGTTTTATCTAATTGCCGCTGGACTTCGCGAAATGGATTATACGTACTGTGTTGACGCGACCTCCACGTGGTGGTCGCGGCGGTCGGTCGCCCGTCTGCGCCTCATCACATTATGATCTCAGACAAGTGGCGAGGTGGACCGAATGCCTCTCACCGCCTTTACGACGCCATATATTCTCTTTATGGCCGGCGCGTAACTAAAAGAATTTTTACACTTACCTCACATAAACATGATAATAAAATATTTTTTATTAATGTAGATTGTGATATTATGTACGTAAGGAAGATATACGTGGGGCGACGGAGTGAGAATAGTAATGTACCATATCTCCGTTTCATTTAAGGTTCCGTATTTACTTATTTATTAGGTAATTTCAAAGTTTCCCGTTTTAATTCCTGCGGCTTCGCCTATGACGGTACTGTCGAAGTACCGCCGAGTTTTAGTGGGTAGTGGCCGCGCCCATTTACAATCTCTTCGGACGTGGCGAGTCCTACATATCCGCGGTCGGAGTACCCTATCCACCGTGGCATGCGGAAGTGCATTTCTAGGCGTAAAAAAAGGTAATTTCAATGTTGACCTTCAAATGAAAATTTTTTAAAACTTTGGGCGACCCCCAACTTACTTTCATATCTAGCCTGTTTATTATCTACACTAATATTATAAATAGGAAAGATTAGTATTTTTGTATGTAACGACTTAACTCAAAAAGCACTGGACCAATTTTAATAATTCTTTTTTCATTGGAAAGCTACATTACCACTGAGTAACATAGGCTATATAAAAATCAATTGCTGTTCGTTAGTCTCGCTAAAACTCGAGATCATCTGAACTGATTCGGCAATTTTTGGTCTTGAAATATTCGTGGAAGTCCCGGGAAGGTTAACACGGTTTCCATGCTCAACGAAGTGGGCACGGGTCAGCTAGTTTTTATTAATTTCAATACTTTGAAAGTTTTTGTTTTCAAAATCAAACACACTATGAATTGCCCCGTATTTAATTTTAAAGTTGTAAATAGAGTGTGTACAACACAACATGGCCGAATATTGCGAGTCAAATAGAGATATTTCATCTAGCGCATTCCGCGACACAGTCGTGCGCGGACGCTAGTCTATTGTTGGGGAGAAATTGAAAAAGTTATTAATATATTTCACATATTGGGTCCTGCTTTGGCTTGTTTCCATTCCTTTGAACCGTTTTATTCCCGCCAAGATAAGAGGCGGTAGCTCCCAAACAGTAGATCCCAACTTTAAAACAAATTAAATCAAATCAAAATCATTTTGATATTATAGGGTTTTTTGGTTTAAAGTTGTCATGATCGATATTAATGCTTATAAGCAATAATGCATGCATAAAAATTTGGAGGTTACTTGTTTTTTTCATCGTTCAGAAAATTTGTTTGATATAATAACTATGGACGCTTCACACCACGTCAATCTAGCTCCGTGCTAAGTATCCGAAGAACTTGTGTTATAGGTACCAGACAACGGAAATATATTAAATATCACAAATTAATTATACATCCATGACCCAGGAACACAGAAAACTTTTTGTTCCTTCGGAAGGATTCGAACCTGCGACCTCTCGCACAAATTTCTAGGCATTATTATTTTGTTTAATTATAAAACAATCAGTAACACCACGCGCCGCGGTGACGCCCGCAATCCGCTATAAATAATTACTGAAAACCGACACCGAGTTAATTTGTTAAGCGAATGTATGTATATCGGGCACATACAGATTTTACCACATTTTACCCGACTGTGCGACGAAAAGGAGTGGTAATGTGTCTATTGAAGTAATAGTATTGGACAACACGTTTTAAAGCGAGACTAGAGCCGGTATAAATAAAACAATCTCAATCGAAACCTTCACTTGAAAACCTATTTGACAGATTCTTTCGCCTCCGTGGTCTAGCGATTCAGAGCTTCGCTCTCGACCCGGGGGTCGTGGGTTCAATTCCCGCGTTGGAACAACAAAAAATGTTGTTTTCAAGCTTGGTTAGGACAAAGCATGCTGATCACCTGATTGTCTGACAAGAAAGATGATTCATGCGTCGGATGGGCATGTATAAAGTCGTTACTGCGCCTGTTCTCTCGCCAGCCGTGTCGGTTTACCGTCCCACTGGCTTATAAGAGTACAAGGAAGAGAGAGTGCTTCTGTGTACTGCGCACACACTTGGGCACTATAAAATAACTCCTGCGTAACTGGCCTGGTTTCAGTGAAATCGGCTACTGACACCGAAATCGGTGAGGGAAGCTATTATTATGACAGATTCTTTAAACGGGACACATACACACCCTAAAGTATTAATCACTCATTAATATTATAGCCCGTATAGTAATAATAATAAAAATATATGGACTACTTTCTAGTCTAGATAAATATTGAAGCGTCCATAGATAGTATAATTATAACATCTATGGACGCTTCCGAAGAACTTGAGCTACATGTCTTTTTTTTTATTCTTTTTTTATTTAGGGACTTTTAACGCACAGCGTAAGTCAGTCCCATCGTAACCTAATCTTATACTTAGTGACAACCAAATGATACATAAAGAAACACAACTATGCTAGTAATTGTGCCATGAATTTAAACAAAACCTTTGCTTCCGCATCATTCGGTTGCGTCAAAATTTTATGAAATGTGCCTATATCGGTTCTATTCAAATTCAAGGCACTCAGTAAATTATAACACGCAGGCTCATATCTGACACACTCCATCAATAGATGATGTAAATCTTCAACAACTCCACATTGCTCACAATTGGGAGAGGCAACTTTTTTCATCATGAAGGCAAATTTTTTACACAGTATGTGTCCAGATCTGAGCCTGTGCGCAGTTACAACTAACTTACGGCTAAAATTACAAATCATTATCCAGGGTACACGAAGAGGCTGACATTGTAAGGTCTTGTACCAAATACCTTTCTCTAAAGAGTTACATTGCTCACAATTGGGAGAGGCAACTTTTTTCATCATGAAGGCAAATTTTTTACACAGTATGTGTCCAGATCTGAGCCTGTGCGCAGTTACAACTAACTTACGGCTAAAATTACAAATCATTATCCAGGGTACACGAAGAGGCTGACATTGTAAGTTCTTGTACCAAATACCTTTCTCTAAAGAGTTACATGTCTATAAAATGTAAAATAAATGAGTGATAATACTTTAGGTTCTGTATGTATCTCCTATGTAGAGTATACGGTGAAAGTACCATCGCTCAAAGACTTACTTTCTAGTTTCATGTTTCTATGAAAAATGTCCCAACAAACTTGCCCATACAATAATTTAAAAAAAGTACCTCCATCAGCACTGGTAATTTAACCGTAAACTCTTTAAACGGGTCCCATACACACTCTAAGGTATTATCACTTATTAATTTTAAGGCCTGTATATTTTGTCAGTTTTTCTATAGCTATTATATAATAAAAGTATATACTTTGTAAGTGTCAATAACTTTGTATTAATAGGTATCTTATGGTAATTTGCATACTCGGCATATTATACTTTTTTAAGTGTCATCATGATCACAAATGATTTTAACACATTTTACTTCTAAGACAGGAACCAACGTATCGAGCTCACATTTCAACAAACCAGACATACATTATTTTAATGTATCACGCCGGACGTTCGCTTCGTACGACATCTTCGTTACTATAACACAATTCTATACATTTTCATTACTTTAATACCACATTTGTAGTTACTAAGTTACCTGGCAGTAAATCTCAGGGCGTGACATGTCCCGCCGTCCTGATATCCCGCTGCTCTAGTATCCCGCATCCCGCTATCCCGCAGTCCCGGTACCTGCAATCCCGCATCTGACCATTCCGCTATCCGCTATCCCGCATCCCTCTATCCCGCATCCCGCTATCCCGCGTCCCGGTATCCCGCGTTCCGGTATCCCGCGTCCCGCTATCCCGCCCGCAGCGTGACGCGAGATACGTGACGCGCATGTAACGAGTGACATTCAATGAGAAAAGTTCTGGACTCTGCAGTACGGGATTCAATAGTTGACCGACTATACGTATAAAAGGAATCCATTTTATACTCAGTGATATCATTAGCTACGTTTCGAAGGTATAAAATAATTAGTGATAATATTTTAGGGTGTGTATATGTATCCTATGTAGAGTTTAGTGTGAAAGTACCAGCGCTGAAAGACTTTCATTTTTCTATTAGAAATGCCTCCACATCATAAATTTTCCAATACAATAATAAAAAAGTACCTCTTTCATCCCTGGTACTTTCTCAGTAAATCACATTATCACTCATTAATATTATAGCCTGTATATTTTACAGTATTAAACTGTCACAAATATTACACTTCACTTTAATTACTCACAATGAAAGCTTTTACACAAGAAATATGAAATTGAATTTCCTCTAAATACTGCGCTAAGTCCGCAGTTGCGGCACTTTTAATTCCCTTCCTTTCCGCCGTCCGCGAGCTGCCGGACTAAGCTCGCGTCTTACGGCTGAGTCTTCAAATCATTTCCGAAGACGCCGGCGATTTATTTAATTGCTTTCGGATATAGTAATAAAAAAGGCTCCCCCGCACTGATTTCGGTGAAGGTGGTTTTATTGAATCCAGGCCAGTTGCGCAAATTATAGTTCACAAATGTGTGTGCAATACACAGAAGCACTCTCTCTTCGTTCACTCTCGTAGCGGACGGATGACCAACACGACTCAGGAGATCGGGAGATCAGGCGCCGACCGACTTTTTACATCCACAAATTTACAATCCCCATTTATGGTGTGTATGGGTCCCCTATATAGAGTTTACTGTGAAAGGACCAGCACTAAGAGAGGTCCCTTTTCAATTATTGTAATGGAAAATGTATGATGTTGAGGCATTTTTCATACAAACATGAGAGTCAAAAGTAAGTCTTTCAGCGCTGGGACTTTCACAGTATACTCTACATAGAAGGCACACACACCCTAAAGTATTATCTTACACTTATTTTACACTTTGTATATCATGTAGGCAGTAAGCAAATACAAAAGCTACGAAACTTTAATACTACTTTCCAAGTCCCAAAATGATACAAAATCAAACAAAAGCAGAACACATAAACCGACGCACAGATTATTCGGAGCGCCCGAACGCGGCCTGCCGTAGACGTAACAGATATCAATGTAAGGATGTTGCAATTTAAAATAGACGTTACCCACGAATTTATGCGTGAAATAAATTAATCCCGCAGGATCCATTTTTTTTACCCATGGCTGTGGTTAATTTTAATCGGTCCAGGAAACAAACATACAAACAAGTAAATATTTGTTTATAACATAGTAGATATGTTCGATGTAACAAAAACTAGGTATCTTCGATCATGGGTTTTTTGTCTTTTGTTTGAGGGATTATTGCTGAGTAAGATTAAATTTTACAACGGCGCGACATTACAAAATAGTACAAAACAGTCGTTAACTCGTTATACTAATAAAAAAAATTTAAACACTTAAATACTGTTAACAAAGCTATTCAAATACATTTAAACATAATACAAATCAATAATTATTGTCTTTAAGTATTATTACATTAGACTTCTACTTTGCAACTTCACTACACGTTGTGGGTGCGTCGTCCCTGTATGGTACGTCAATGGCCGTCGAGATTATAACAAAGTTGGTACAGTAATATCGTACTTTGTTACACTTATCTCGCGCCTTCTGTATCCGTGTTATTTGTTTAGTCATCATTACAATCTTATCAACGAGAGCTTGCATTTCGTACAATAATCTTCTTCGGACGAGAAAATTCAAGAAATAAATATTCCTGGTGTTGATTCTCTGTGTGCCAGCTGTTTCTCAGCGTGTATCTTTATGGTCTTGTATTAAACCAACTGTGGTGAAGCCAAAAGGAAGGATAATTATTTTGGCAGTCTGAGGGCATGTTTCACTTAGCAATATTTAACATGGCGTTAACTTTAACATTGCTTGGTGAAACACGCCCTAAGAAACATTTTTTATGTTTCACAGTAGCGTAAGTTGCTGATTCAATTTGGATGGATGGAAATGTCAGATTCGTAATATAGGATAATTTGTGTAGTTGGGTGATAGTTGGGTAGTTGTGGCAAGGTTTTGTCGTAAGTTATCTTTCTATAAAATTCTTTTGTGCGTGTGCTTCTCACTGAACTCCCACCTACCACCAATTAGTCTTTTGAATGTTTATTTAAAACTGATGTTATATTGTATTACACTATTAAATATAATCTACAAGCGAGAAAGGAACAACCGCTGTAAACTCTAAATTACACCAACCTGGGTACAAATGTAATATAAGAGGTAGATAATTGTATTTAATTACTTAAAACATGAACGTGTTAAAACTAATCCTACGTCTTGATTTAGATTATGCTAATCTTTTTGATTTTCTGCGTAATGAGTCCAAAAGTAAATAAATGTAATATTCATTCAATAACCCAATTGAAACAATGGGACCCGGGAGGCGCCGCTGTCACGGCGTCAACAAACTTAATTCTAGAGCGGTTGCCGGACTTTTACTTACGGATTTTACTTTATTATATTCATTTTTATTATATAAATACTATACATATTATATACGCCTCCGTGGTCTACTGGTTCAGAGCTTCGCTCTCCGGAGGTCGTGGGCTCCATTCCCGCGTTGGAATAACAAAAAACGTTGTTTTCAAGTTTGGTGAGGACCATGCAGGCTGATCACCAGATTGTCTGACAAGAAAGATGATCCTGCGCCTGATCTCCCGCCGGTCGTGTCGGTTATCCGTCCCACTGGGCTACGAGAATGAAGGAAGAGAGAGTGCTCCTGTGTATTGCGCACACATGGGCACTATAAAATAATTCCTGCAAAGCTGATCTGATTTCAATGAAACCGGCTACCGTCACCGAGTGAGCGGCGTTATGATTATTATATAAAACAAGCTAGGCCGAGCCTAATTCGTTGAGCATACAAACCGTTTAAACCTTCCCTGGACTTCAACGAATATTTTTAGAATAAAAATAGCCAAATCGGTTCAGCCATTCTCGAGTTTTAGCGAGACTAACGAACAGCAATTAATTTTTATATATAAGAAGAAGATAATATACAAAATCCATTTTTCGTGCATTGAACGGAAATGGTTCTCATGTGAAAGTATGTTATGGTTGTTGTGAGGTGAGCGAGTCGATCCATATTGATATGCTCGCGGAGTTACGGCACATCACTAATATGGAAAATCCGTAAATAAATTAACAATATGATGTATATTGTCGCTTAAAATTAACTGTTATGGTACAGCACTAAAACCTGCATAAGCGCTGGTCATTTAGCCGCTTTTGTCAATAACATTTTTAAAACGACCTTATTTTTACGGGTTGAATTTAAGTAATATAAGTTAGCGAATGAGAATTGTATGAATATTTCCCATATTATATTACGGTAGAAGAACCAAGTAGCAAGACTTGGCACTTTTTACAAGTTATGTTTGATGGGATAGGATAATTGGTAACGTTATCGAAAGAAAATCGTACGAAAATAATGACAGCGCTTATGCAATAATTGACATTCGGCAAAGTTACGAACACGCAGTTGTCAATTGATGCTGCTTGGCCTACTTAATCTATTCTGCCGCCCTTATCATAACCAACGCAATCAACATTTTTGGCGAAAATGAGTTAATAGTATATTTGGAATCACCGCAACACAGTTTTTAATAGCTGTTATATTCTACGTTTTTTGTTAATCATATACAGCATTTACTACCTTTACAGTGTACCCAATAAAAGGATATACGCATCCTAAAATATTACCTCTCATTTGTATCACACGTTATATAATATTACGTTTCTATACTTAGAATTAATTACTTACTGATGTAATCAAGCGTATATTTAATGTATATCCAATACAATTAGCTATATTTGGATTTTGGAATTAATTTGTTAATGTAATTACCCATCACCAGGTAGATACATAACGGACCATGTTTTATTTAACGTCAAGCTCTAACTGGAGGGCCACGAAACATGAGAAATGGCGGCAGCGGCTGCAACGACAACACGCATGAGAAGATAAAACCAACGTAATGAGCATGGTTACCATTCCAATCAACAATGTCTGCGTATTATATAATCCATCATTCAGAATTTCAGGACAACTGACAACAGAAACACAAACACACGAAGGTCGAGACAAATGTGAAAGTTATAATTGACAACACTTTTCAATTTTTAACTGTATTGTATACGCCCAGAGTTCTTTCTATTCTCAATGCTCTGAATTTTCTCAGGCGGATTTTGGGATTATATAGTCACAGCCTGTGCATATAAATAGTTTTTTATTCGTGTAGAATGAAGATGTAATTACTTCTACGGAAACCTTACATTTTCGCTTGCAATCTTTTTCCAAATAAATCCATCTTTCCCTTTAATTGTTACAAACTTATCAATTTCTCCGTAAAATTATTTATAAATTGTTACATATACCTTTCTTCTCACGTAAAGCATCTTATCACTTTAAGAAATTTTACCAAGTCATGTCAGTAAGTCAATTCGGTCGTTGTGTCGCCGCGACCACCACTGACCGCTTGTCTCGTGGCCTCACTATAACGAGGCGCCAACACCGCTGCATATTCATCAGACATGAATCACAATAATTCATTTATATTTAAGAAGTTTTAAAGTCGCCGCAGTCCTATAACGAACGGGTTCATTTTGCTCAATTAAAAGGGGCACAAAATATGGAAATTCCGAGATTTTTTTATGTTGTATTTATTAAAAAGTTAAAAGAATAGCCTACGACAATTTAAATTTGAAATGAACGTAAAAAATCAGATTTTTGTAAAATTAAATGATATACCATAACTTTTAAAAACCTGCCAAAGTGAATTAAATTATTATAGCCTATGTTACTCAGGTCATTGTGACGAATCTATTATTTTTTATTTAAATCAGATTGGTAGCTTATGTGCACTGTGTTATTTTTATTTCTGTTGTTGTAACAAAAACATATGTTGTGTTAGTCTTTTCTTATACAACAACTGTCTTAACAATTGATGCCAAACCTTCTAAATAAATAAAACACAAGGTGTAAAATAAAATAATCATAATACTTTACAGTGTGTATGGATTCCGCGTAAAGAGTTTACTGTGAATATACCAGCGCTAAAAGACTTACTTTTGACTTTCATGTTTCATGAGAAATGCCCCAACATCATAAATTTTCCATACAATAATTAAAAAAATAACTGTTTCAGCGCTGGTATTTTTACAGTAAACTCTACATACGGGACCCATACGCACCATTAATATTACAGCCTGTAAATTCATGGGGTTGTAGAATTTCTAGTAATTCACAACAATCCGCAACAATTCGGCATAAATAGTTATACTAGGAATAGACTTCATTTGTCCCAGGAAAGGGTTCGGTCTGAAATTTAATTGCGTCTCCAAAACTTGAGTGTTTACTGTGCAACTATACAATAAGCACGATTACTATTTTGCCCTGACAAAAACAGAGGAGTTTTATAAGTTGGACGCGTGTGTGAGTGTGTGTTTGTATGTGTTTGTTTGTGGCATCGTAGCTTCCAAACGGATGAACCAATTTTGATTTAGTTATTTTTAAAGCTGACGTGATCGCGGATGTTTTAGTTATAATTCATCATCATCAATTTGCTTACTGCTTGAATATTCTGGCGTTACTTAAAAATCTAATTGTGTTTGTAGTTATTGAAACGGTGAGTTTATACAATTGTAAACTGTAACATGCGTTACCAATATGTTATATAAATAAAAAACGCTGTTTGCATTTGCATTTATTGTTACCTATCTATAAGTTACAAATTGTATTTCTCGTAAGCGATTATCTTATGAGAAATAAAGAATCTTAAAACCAAAAACCTACAATTACCATGTGGAGGCATGCGGAGCTTACAAATTGAAAAACCAACTTACAAATTGTGTAAAATATTGGCCAATTTGCAACAATCATTTTTTGCGTCCAAGTACAAAACTGAATGAGCAATAATTATCGTAATTAATATTATGGGCAATTATCGTAATTAATATCTATACTAATACTTTCTTTAATATTCATTTACTTGCATAAACGTAGTTTGTATATGGTCTTAAAATTAATTACACAGTCTTTACATTCTGTATGTACATTCTAAATGATAATCATAACACATTAATTATTATTTACTTTAAAAATAAATTCCCACCGAAATTGCTTATTCTTCTGCGATTAACATTACATAGAGTAATCACAGGAAAACGTAAATGAAAATAATGATAACTCTATCTTCGAATTACTGTTATTTGTGACAAATCCGCCCAGTTTTTGTTGTAAACGAATATAAAAATATCCTGTACATTATTAGTAGGTATAGAATATTATAAAGAGGATATTTAAAAAAACCAGAATATACTCAATGTATTAAGACTATTGTTTTATTACAATTTTACACAAATATATGTAAAATTTTTTAAAAGATCAATTTTCCGTCTTTTTGCTAAATTAAGTGTCCTTGAGTTTTTTTGGTATGACATTTCCTGAACTACCAAAATAACATAACCAGAATAACTTGTTAAGTTTTATCTAAAAAAAAGTTTCGTTATCATTATCAATATTAAGAAAACCACTCTATTGTAAAAAGTACTAAGACCAATAGTCACAAATGAAATCGCTATAATTGGCCATTTCCTTAACTCTTCCCTAGCTCCTTGTGAATATTTTTGGCATGCAAAGTTTTCATTTACATAACCATTACTTATACGTCCGCCGTGACCGACGATATATGGCCCCGGCCCCAATCAACCGAAATCTCGTCCATCACGGCCCAGACCCAAACCCACGAGGATTCCGTACCAAACTTATGTGGACCAACCGTGGACGTACCGGATCATAGACACCACACTTACGAAGCTTAAAGGCGCTCTCTCACCAAGCGTATTCGCGTGTCAGGTGCCGTTACAAATTCGAACATTACATTAGTGAGGGATAAAAACAGCAATATGATGTAATATTACAGCATATTACATTAAACAACATGTAATATAGGTAAGAAATGAATTTCCGACACTGAAAATGTGATTTTCTTGATGGGACATACATATTAATATTATACATTTTATATCTCAACTTGACAACGCACAAGTACACACACCATAAACTAGAACTTTTCACAATTTGCGGGTTGGTTATTTTCGTAATTTGATAGATATTTTATTTGCTTAAATAATTATTATGTTACAATGTTGGTAAATTCTGTTCTATATTGTGGTTTGTTACATAATTAAAAGGTACAAATGCTAATATACAAATCACAATTTTCACTTTTGTCGCCTATTTTTACTTGAACAATTTTAAATATTTTTTTGTTAATATGATATACCAAATTTAGGATATTATTTTAAAGTTTATCATCGTAATAATAAATTATAATTTATTAGAACGTTTGTAACAATTATTAGAACAATTTACCTTCTAAGAGATATATTTTTTGAGTTTCTAGTTTATTCGATTTACATAGACATTTATACTATGAAGTGCGAGATCCCTAAGT
Source organism: Celastrina argiolus (assembly GCA_905187575.2). NCBI lineage: Eukaryota > Metazoa > Arthropoda > Insecta > Lepidoptera > Lycaenidae > Celastrina > Celastrina argiolus. The sequence continues at coordinate 966,184 of LR994579.1, read as the reverse complement.
AACAGATATGATACGTCAATGAACCAACATCAGATTATTTATTACCGGGAATACGAGTATAGTTTTATTGCTGTATATTATTACGGCTTATTCTAAAATATTGTATGAGATTTATTTGGAAATTACTTTCTTTCGCATATTTTTGCAGCCTAAAAATATACTTGTTTAAAAATAATTATTAAGGCTATATTCATTCGTATGTTTAACTTCTTTTTATATACCATATGGCTTCGAACCTTTTTAATGTAGACAAATTTATTTTATAATATTAAAGTTCACTATGTATACCCCGTAACAGGGAAGAATCTATATTTTTTTAAAAGAATTTGGATTATGAGCAGACGGATAGCTTCATGGTAAGCTATTATCACCGTCCACTCTCAGCACTAGAGGGGTTCCGGGACACATCTGGGTTTCCAGTCCTGAAAATCCTTAATTCCATGGTTTTGATTCCATGGAGTAGTCCATGCAAACCTCACTTAAAAAAATTTAACTCGTTTATCATCAAAAGTGATGATGTAAAGCTGAGGTATTTATTACTTGCCAATAAAGCCACGAAAGCATGTCTCTCCCACGTTTACTCACATACGCATCCCACTTCTGACACCGCCACAACAAATACCTCGTATTGTATTTCTGTCTGTAAACATCGTCAAGCCGTGGCATGGTTTCTCGTGGCGGGTGTGATATTCTGCGTGATAGCTCAGATCTGTTTGCGCTACGAGAGGCTATCTATGCCGTGTGCGTCTCGCAGGCGTATTTGTTGTTTGCGTTCCTTTACAGTCACGCTTCACGCCTTGTGCGGTATAAGCGGACTTTTCATCGCATTTATTTTCATTCGAATGGACCCTTTGATGACGAAATGAGATGTTTGCCGATCATTAATTCCGGTTTGAATATGTGAATTGTGAGTAATGGTATCTAAAGTGTATGTTATGATTCCTTTCGCGAAAATAAAAATGGTTTTATTCCTTTTACGTTTTCTTTTCCATAACATCCAAGAATACGAAATAAAAGCAAGGGAATTCCTAAAGCATTTGCAAGTCAAAAGTAAGTATGTAAAGAGAGGTATGATTTAGAAGCCATACAGCGCGGCTCGTAAGTGCGGTTCAGAGCTCGACTCCAATCTCGTATCATAAGTGTTTGGCCTCCCTTTCCCAAATGAAGCTTACAAATCTACACAAACAGTCCCGAACATAAACTACACCTTATTGTAACGCGTTAGATGCTTTTTTCGGGAAGCAGAGCTCATTGGATTTTGTCAGATACTTTTTGGATTTTTTTCTCCCCGCATCTAACCAAGGTTGCAACTAGCTCCTCGATGTGTGCTCGTGGGTTGTACTCGGGGTGTGTGATGTGTATACGGCTTATTACGCCTCGTACTAACTGAATGTTATGAAAGAAATCCCATATTTCTTATGAAGAAAACTTATATTTCTATGCAGCCTTTGAAGTTGATTTAAATTACTAATTAAAATATGCACTGGCTCGATGAAATGAAGTTTTAATATTGTTTTGATATTAGTCATAAATTATTATAAAAAAATCTGATGTACGATATCGGTCAGGTTTTAGGGACCTTATTAAAGATGACATCGCTATTATCACTTGCAAACTTCGGATACAAAATGTATAGTATTTGACATACTAAGTTTCACTTAATGGCATACGAGTTTACATTACGAGTTCGTTTGTCATTTAGCTAACCTTATGTTAAATTGTATATTGGTTTTCAAACTTCGAAAGTGATATTAGCGATGGCATCTTAAATAAGAGTCCCTTTGCGAACATTTGTCTTTGCAAATTTAAACTTATCTAAAGTGATCGCATCGACTGCAGACTTTTACGTCTATTATTAAACGTGAATGATTATGTGTGCAAGGCATATCGTCATAATATAAATAATGTTCGATAGTACAACCTACTACGTCAATCTGTGAAACAAAACATGTAATATTATAATATTCAGTCAGTTTAATTAAAATGGTAAAGTGAAATGCCTTCATTATTATGCTAAGAAGGCAAGCTACATTCACTGAAAACTTTAAATTCATTAAACATTTAAACTGTATGCGAATTATTATTCATTCATTAATTTTAAATGTGAATTAAAATAATAATTCTGTACGTGACTGTCTTATTATTCTGTACATTTATTGAATCTTGCCGAGTAATTGGGTGCGGGAGCGTTATTTAACATTGTGGTAATGGTATTACTGACACTTTAATAAATACATTGAATTGTTTATGTTGAAGCAAAAAACTAACTTTACTCATATCCTAGAAATAATGAACACACAATTAACCCCCTTTAACTTCGTAATAATATTTATGGACGCTTCACACCACGTCAATCTGGCCCTGTGCTAAGTATCGGAAGAACTTTTGTTACAGGTACCAGACAACGGAAATAAATTTAATACTTCTGTATACTATACATATTATATTTTTATTATATTATACACAAATTGAATACACATCCATGACCCAGAAACATTGAAAACTTTTTGTTCCCTCGGCGAGATTCAAAGCCTCCTCTCGCTCGAGCACCGACACACTCAACCACTGCGCTACGGAGGTTGTCTAAATGTTTAAATTATATTAAACAGTTTAAATTTAACTTTTCAGCTTACTAATTCGGATTTAACGTCCATTATATTTATATAATTTACGATTTCATAACTATAAAAATGTAATAAAAGTAAGCTTTCCACATTAGTGGAAAACGTTTTGAGTTTATTATAATACCGTCGACCATTAATTAGGGACAGTTTATTGTTTAACTAGCCGTTAAACAATAAACTCTACCCGCGGCTCGTGTAGAAATACCAAAAGTAACCTGCGGGTACTCTGGTTTAATTTCGGTTTAAAAATAGCTTATTTGCTTATGTCCACGGTGTCATCTTCCAGCATTCCAAATTTGACCAAAATTGGTCCTGTAACAAATACTTACAATTGTTAATATATTATTAGTTAAAACCCAACTCTAGTATTTTTTTATTTTAATATACCTAGTTTAAGTATTACAGCAAACATGCTCCTAAAAACAAAGTTAACCCCCCTTCTGCATTTTCCTAAATTCTAACCTAACCTAACCTAACCTAACTAAAAATAGCTTTGACCGTTTGGAAGCTGCGACGGCACAGACAGCCGTACAGACTTATTACACCTACAGAAAGGTGGTGTGTGAAACAATTGCGTCGGGGGCTAATAATAATAGAAAGCCATCCGCGAGCGCCTCCGTGGTCTAGTGGTTCAGAGCTTCGCTCTCGACCCGGAGATGGGTTCGGTTCCCTCGTTGGAACAACAAAAATATTGTTTTCAAGTTTGGTTAGGACAATGCAGGCTGATCACCTGCTTGTCTGACAAGAAAGATGATCCATGCGTCGGATGGGCATGTAAAAGTCGGTCCTGTGCCTGTTCTCTCGGCAGTCGTGTCGGTTACCGTCCCACTTATAATCCATAAGAGTAAAAGAAAGGGAGAGTGTCTTTGTGTATTGCGCATACACCTGGGCACTATAAAATAACTCCTGCGTAACTAGCCTGGTTTCAATGAAATCGGCTACTGACACCGACCGGTGAAGGGAGCTATTATAGAAAGCCATGGATACAACAAAACACGACCGTTTCATTAACACTTGCGTAATTACAGGTGTCTCCCTCGTGTCCCACCGCTGCCACCGTTGAGGACGCTGCGCTCCTTTGAATGGCGATTTTATCTCCTCCCAAACGCCGTCTCCCCTCCAGGAAGCGACTATCGAAGGGAAATTAAAAAATATAAGCCTGAAATATTATGTAGGATTCTAATAGATGCTCAATTTTAGATTAGATCGTGACTGCTTTCAATTTTGTGATATTATTTCAATTTGTAGAAAAGTATCAATTGTGATTATTTTGTTCACTAAATGGATAATAATATGGATTGTGTTTTGTAGGGAGGGTTTATGTTAATTGTACATCTGCCAAGTGGAGCAAAAAATATTATATTATTGTCAATTATATTTATGTGCACATGTACCTAATTACACCATTTCCGGTCATACAGTTGGTCTTGATAATAGTTCTATCTACCATGTCGATTCTATAGGGTGTAAAAAGAACAGTCACTATAACTTTTTGACAATAATATGATTATTCTACCTATTCACATTCTTAACCCGTGAGAAGGCGCGCTATGAGCAATTTGCTCACACAAAAATTTAATTCAAAAATTTTTAGTGATACCAATGCCATAACGTTCTAAGTGTCTAGGTACCTTCCTAACTATTCATCCTCCTTCCCCTGACGCAACTCTCGTGTCGGTCAGTTCCGTTGCGCCTGCGCAGCGAGGCTTTTGTGGTGACCGCTTACCATTGTGCGGCAATTTGCTCATTACGCGCCCACCCGTGTAAGTATTTATTTTTCGAAGAAAATAAATTATTATTGTATTTTCTTAAGTACTGTGTTATTAATATGTATTATAATGTTTAAATAATAAGTAAATGATATGTACATGACATTTTTTTTATTTTAGCTTCAATACACAAATAAAATGAACGATCAAATGCAGGCACATATTAATTCGTGGTTGAACTCTTCCAATCCTCTGATTCTGATGGGGAATTGGATGCGGATTTTGATAATGAAGAAGAAATTCGTATTGATAGCATAGAAAGCCATGATTCTGTTATTCACAGTCCTCACTACACAAACACGGGAGTTCTATATGTCCCAGGAGTGAGAATAGACCCTCGAAAAAAGCGTGCTCTTTGTGCAAGGAATTACTCTGCACGGAACATGTTACATATATGTGTACAATGTGTTTTGAGAGTGACACCTGTGGACATCTTATGGGAGAGTAAAATTTTTTAGTATATTTTATGCAAGATTTTTTAATGTGATTTTTATGCAAACTGATAAAAATAAGAAAATATTATTAAGTTGTTTAGTAATTTGCCTAAGAAGTTTATTTATGTTTTAAATTTTTAATTAAAAGTCATAATTTCTTGTTGATTAAACCTTGTTTTATTAATTAACATCAGTTATACGCCAATAACTACCGCAACACAAGATTAATAAGTATTTAAATTAGTGTGAGCAATTTGCTCGCGCGCGCCTCTCTGTGTAACAAGATGAGGCGCGCCTTCTCACGGGTTAAAATATATATATTTTTGCTTTTTTGTTATTCTTGCGACAAAAAAATAATAAATCCAATGTGGCGGCAATTCGTTGTAAAAAACAATGCCTGGAAAAGGTCGATAAAAATATAATCAAATCAAATATTTTTTATTTAGAGTAAATTTTACAAAAAAATGTTTTCTGAACGTCGTTTCTATATGATGCCTACCACCGGTTCGGGAACTAGCCCAGCAAGAAGAACCGGCGTAAGAAACTCGCATGGGGCCATCTTTTAGCAAAAAGATGGAATCAAATGGTATCCTAATAAAACCGTAATGTATTATTTAAGCAAGATCTTACATCGATTTATCTCGCTGTCCAACGTTCATAATTTCACCGAAATGCCGTAATCCAAACAACAAACCGTGTCCGCAATATTAATTCAACGCTCAATAGCGGTGATAAATAGTTGTCTGACAGCGAGCGTATTCTTACGAACCTCGGCGGACAATCGAATCATCTAAATCAAATGCCAGTCTACCCTGAAGTTGGCGCAGGTCACGAACAATAACGGAGCAACTGTTGTTTGTAATAACATCTCTGAAGTTCGCGCGGAGGCTAATTTGTTTTATTTCAGTTGGTTCCTACATCTGCTACTTTGTTGTTGAGTATTGTATTTTTAGGGTCCCGTTGTAGGTACCTTTTTCCACTGTCCGTCAGTATGTCCGCCTTTTTAACTCCAGTAATTAGATGAACTTGAGTACCATTATAGAAAGCGTATAGATTTTGTTTTTGACGTTATTTTATAATAATAATAATAATATTTATTTTAGGCCCCATAATAATGTGAAGTAGAGAGGATATTTAAAAAAAGCCTTTATTTCACACATGAAAATCCCCTGTTTTCGTCGGAGGTTAAAAAACAATTTACAAAAAAGTGCGTATCTGAATATGGAAAACTTTAACGGGCCTCCGTAATCACACTAATGGAATCAATGCAATAAATGTCTGAGAACAGATTTATTGCGAGCATAAAATATATTCACTTGTTTTAATCTATTCATCATCATCACCGACTTGCAGTGTAGTGTGACGTTAATTTTATAACTTCTTATAAAAGTAACGACACACTATGTATATGTATAATGGCTACCCATTTTGTGTATTTGCGGAACAGCCTCCTGATGGCCTTCTTTGGTGACCAAAAAAAAATATGATACGATACAAATATACTTTACTAGCTGACCCGTGCCCACTTCGTTGAGCATACAAACCGTTTAAACATTCCCTGGACTTCCACGAATATTTCAATACCAAAAATAGCCAAATCGGTTCAGCCTTTCTCGAGTTTGAGCGAGACTAACGAATAGCAATTGATTTTTATATATAAGAAGATTGTGCACACAACAAGTTACAAAAGACACAAAAAAATCTTATTTAAAGACGATTTTAAAAGTTTAAATGTCAAAACGACAGTTCATTTTCAGTCAGGTTGATGAAAAGGATGACTAGGTAGTATGGTCTGCGACCTTAGCCTGTTCATCATGAACGAACTTATAAAAAAATAATCGAAAAGTTGCGTTGATGACAAAGTGACTTTAGTAGTAGGGTAATTACTATTAAAATCTCGACACATTATATTATTATAATGAGTCGAGATCCCGGTAAAGACAGGCTTACTCCCGACACAATCGAGAATCGAATCAGTTCGATCTCAACGGATTTTGGTGGTTTGCTTTGAAACTAACCAAGATAAAGAAAATATTTGGATCGTAACATTTGTACTCCCTATCAATCGACTGAGAATCAAAATAAACAAACGTCAATTGATTGGGAATCAGTTTGGAGAGTAAGGCCCCTGTACGTGTGGGTTACGATCCGTACTGTTTTGCCTGCACCGGTAACCTGACGCCTCGACGTAAAAAACGTAAGTCTTTAGCCTTGACGTGAAGCAGCAGCGGATGTCAAAGCTGAAAAGATGTTAGATTCAAAAAATCACAAAAAAGATGAAACTCAAATATTAATTGAGATTGAATTTAGTCCACAACCACTCGTAAGAAAAATTAATGAGTATGAAGTTAGCAAGAATATCACACTTACTTCATTAAAAATCGACTGCTTTCTTTTATTTTTCCATTACTCTAGTCTTTAAGTATAAACGACAATTAATTGTAAACTTTTGTATTTTTATGTCTACTAACTTCACACTCATACATTTTTCTATTTAATATACTGCGGGTTTTTTCATTTGGTATTTTAATCAATTACACAGTACAAGTCGCGTGTGTCGGGGCAAAAGGCGGGAGGTATAATAAAGTTGAGCGCTTTCGGTAATTAGATGAGCGCGCGAGTAGTTGACGGGAGACGTGCTGCAGCCTCACTCCCGACACAATCGAGAATCGAATCAGTTTGATATTAAAATCACGCACAACTGTTCGCAACAAAAGTTACGCACAGCCTCGCCGGTGGAGTCAGTGTTAGCAACTTAGTGCCGCACAGCTGGAGCTGTGAACAAAATGTTCGCTAACGAATGTTCTGAACACTATTTTGGTGGAATTGTACTCAACGGCTATTAGTGTTTTATTTGGTGGCTTATATTGAAACTAACCAGGATAAAGAAAATCGTAGAACTTTTTGTACTCCCGACCATATCAATCGACTGAGAATCAAAATAAATAAAAGTTAATTTCTTGGGGAGTACGCGGCACGATCGAATCTGAATCAAAATCGAACCAGTTTAGAGAGTAAGGCCCCAGGTCTCTCCGGCTCTGGTGCTTCTAATTGTTCATTTTAATATATGGGTGGGTCACGTCCTACTTATAGTAGGACCGATAATCGGCCAGATTTTTCTCCCCATTATTTTTGACCCACATTTTGTATGACGTGTGCGCTGCATCATTATTGTTTTTATCTATAGACGCTCACCTCCACGTCAATCTGGCTCCGAAGAACTTATGTTAGGGGACCAGACAACGAAAATATATTTAATACTTTTATACTATAGGTATACATATATTTAAGATTTTTATTATATTAATATACACATTTAATACACATCCATGACACCGGAACACAGAAAACTTTTCTGTTCTGTCGGCGGGATTCGAACCCGCGATCTCCTGCTTGAGTACCTACTGCGCTACGAGGTCGTCTTTTTTGCAATCCGATTGCAATCCGTATTTTCTATTTTTTCCTACAGAAAGTCAGTCACCGATTATAGTTTGTGTGTAACCTTTATCGTAATAACGACAAGTTTTACATGATTATTGCTTATATTGTTTCCCGGGATTGATATAAATTTAAATAAAATCAGATTAGTAGTTGAGGCGCTACGGTGTCTCATACCACTTCCTGGTTGGCACCAAGAAAATCTGTGACTTGAAATTTATGCTAACCACAAGGGTAAGCAACTCATCATGACAATACGAACATGATGTTTGCAACCACAATACACGTCAACCCGCTTGATCCCTTTAGCTATATCGTACTCTAAAACCCGATTCAAGATGACATCGCTATAATAACAAAATGTTCGAATACCATATGTATAGGACTTGACATAAGCTTCGCTAAGTGACATACGAATTTGCTTGTCACTTAGCGAACCTTATATCATATCCCATGTTTTCGAACTTCGTAAGTTATAATAGCGATGGCATCTTGAATCGGGACTCTGAAGACGACATCTATGGACAAAAAAGGCTTTATTAAAGCTAAGAGTTTGTGTCATATATACGAGTAATGCCCGCTACACACGTAACGTTAAAACTGTACACGGTTAAACCTTGTGGTAACGAGCGGTCCGCGGGCCAACGCCACTCTACATTTTTACCCGACTTCGGCAAAGCCAAAAGGAAGGGTAATGATTTTGGCAGTCTATGTATGTATGTATGTATGTTTGTATGTATGTATGTATGTATGTTCCCTCGTAGCGGCTAAACTACTAGTCCGATTTTAATTAATGAGGTATCAATCGATTGGTAATGACACCGCGAGTAACATAGGCTATATAAATTTTCGATTTTTTTTTGATTTTGAAAATTAAACCTCAAAAAGTATCTGAAAAAAAATTAAATAATGATAATTCTCTCGTGTTTAGTATCAAAAGATAGGTCTTGGCAAGCACATAACGAATATGTATTTAAATATTTTATTAATTATTCTTTTTTATCGTTAAATTCAAAATAAACGTTTAAAATGCGGTCGTACAAGTACTATCTCGGTGTCGTTTAGTTACTTTCTATGTAATGGTCAATTTAATAAAAATATAATACTTGTTATATTTGATGTGGAAACAGAAAAATATATAATAAAAAAAGATTAAAAATCTAAAACCCGACTTCGGGTACGACTACGGCTCTACCTTGACCATTTTTGTACCTATGCTTAACTGGATTTCAAATTGAATGATTTTCTTGTTTCAGCCTTTTTAGACCCATTTTTTGCGAAGTCGGGTTTTAGATTTTAATTTAATTTACCTTAATTCCTTTCTGTAAATATGTATGTATATTTTATGTATGTTATCTTGACATTTTTTTCTTCTCCCATTTTGGGAGGTCGGGTTGCTTGTTATGTATAAACGTGATCAAATATATTAATAAAGTAGAATTATAAGCAAACTCTGGACTTACAAATGAACTTAGACTGGCGCACTATCTAACTACCTACAATAGATGTTTGATATCGTTTTGTAACTAAACGATATTATCACCAAGTCTTCGTCCGAACAAGTGCAGCACACTTTTATCTATCATTTCTACAATTTAACCCACGCCTACCAAAAGCTATCTCGAATTATTAATCGACTAGTTCCGTTATGACGTTGCAGGCTTTACGCGATAAACGAGGTAACGTTTACACCATTTTTAACCGAACAGTTTGGTCGTGACGTGTGGAGCGGGCTTGAGGCGACATGCGGGGGTTCCGTGTACCTCCGATACAGCAATTAGGGAGTATTCCGAACTTCGACAATGTCCTCGTTAGCTCTATTATGTCGCTCCCAATTAGTTATTACATTATTTTATATTAAAATTTCGTTCTTCTGAAATCAATGCAAAATCGCGAATTTGTTACATGAAACCTTCTCTCTCTTGTGTATTGTGCACACATTTGGTCACTATAAAATAGGTCTTGTTTCTTTAAAACTTATCACCGTCTCGGTGGAGGTGATGTAATTATTATGTGTATTGAGTAAGAATGAAATATATTTCGTGAAAAATATATTAAAAACAATCAAATGACCACCTTATTATCTGAATAATGAGAATTTACCGCTTGCCTTGTACAAGTAATAAAGGATTGTTTGTCCATCCGCCCGTTTGTTTGCAGACAGTAAAGTAATTAAATGAAGGAGGATAGTTTAATTGTAATATCTGAGATTAAATTTTTATTTGTTTTCGGTTTATCGAACTAAGCTCCATCCATATTGATGTTTTGTGGAAACATCATCATAAATATTTAATCAATTATAGAATTTTTCATATTATAGCTTTCATAGAGAAATGCCGTAACTAATAAACATCTAATGTAAATACGTTAAAGTTACTCGTGTGTCGTCTTTTATCTTTATCGTCGACTTATCATTAAAAATAGAGCTTACGTAGCCTATGGGGAAACCACTTATTAGCACTAGTAAGGGTGCAGGTTCGATTCCCAGGTTATGGTATGTACCAATGAGACTTTTTCAGATCTCAAATACATTAGGTATACGGACGCACTAACGGTGAAGGAAAACATTGTGAGGAAACCCCCACATGGTTGGCTCCAGACGTATTGACCAGTAATTCTTCTGGACTAAACCGACTGTGTTGTGAAAATGCCGTATGTACTAAGAAAGGAAAATGAAAATTTTCTCCGGTAATGAAAATTGTGTATAATATTTATTATTAAAAAAATCTTAAATATGTGTGTAATATAAAAGTATAAAATACATTTCTACTTGTAACATAAATTCTACGGATACTTAGTACGGGGACAGACTGACGTGGTGTAAAGCGTCGACATTATATTATTTTCATCCTGTGACAGCTGCAAAATAGCTCAAACGAGAAAAGAAAAATCAACCGCGATATTATCCGCAAATGTTTAAATTTCCAATTTTATATGTGAGTGTGCGGCGTGTTGTGACGAGCGATGAGCAATGAGCAATGAGCTCGTGGCAGCGCAGCGCAGCGCAACAGTAGCGCAAGTTATGTGCAGCAATTTCCGCAGCGCGACTGATGGATATTTCGCAGCAAATGAATATTTCAATATACAAAAACTGCCGCTCGGCGAGCACGGCATTTGTATCTGTCGCATTTCTGGCCGACTGTGCGACATCAATATCATGTTAAATATATAGTTTCATGCGGTTACTAGTAGTTAGCTGACTGCGACTTTGTAGTAAACACCCGATTTTGAAACATTAGTAGTATTTTACTACATACTCTTGAACGTTGTAATATTACTTTAGCTATGAAATATGCCGAGAAAATTTCTTGGCGAAATATGATGTTTCTGGGATCTTTTAGAAATGTGTTTTGTAAATCGCACGAGTTTGGCATGAATGCTGGTGAATCCAGCCACCTTACATAATAATAATAATGATAATGCCTCCCACACCGATTTCGGTGACGGTGGCCTTGTTGTGTGGAGCAAGTTGAAGACCTTGGGCAACTCCAATACTCTACAGCAGAGGAAATTCGCACCGCAGAACCACACCATATCGTTCGCTTCATGAGTACAATAGGAAAAGAACGGTGGTCTAAAGCGAAAAAGTCACAATAGATTCAAAAAGGTCGCAGTGACCTCAGGGCCTGACAAGGCCAGACAACGGCTTAAAAAAATTGGGTAAAATACAATTTTTGGATCATTGCAAAGAGTAGGATTATTTGACTCTAAGATTGATCTTGATAATTCCGAAAATTTATAATTTATTTTTAGTTTTCTAGGATTTTCACAGTATTTCTCTCATCGTTCTGCAGCACATTTTCGTTTTTTTTTTGTCTCTGCATCACCCTATGGTTGACTGGTAGAGAATGCCTCTCGGCATTAAGTCCGCCATTGTACGTTGTGCAAAAAGTGTAAAATTTAAATATATTATATCTAGCAATATCCCGCGAAATCATCATCATCATCTGCTTGCAGGTTGTGGTTATAATTGTTTCGCGGGATATTGCTAGATATAATATATTTAAATTGTATGCTATGGATTTCCGCAAAGTAACGCCTGATTCCATTAACTATTCAAAAAGTGTAAATAAATAAATAAATTTTCGCAAAATCCCTAATTTTGCAATTTATTAAAAACTGTTGGCTTACATTTTGATTAAATGTGAACTGGATACTATTACAATATATTCTATGTGCGATATATTGATATGGCGGCATAATAATTTAAGTGACAATAATTGTGCGGCGATATCCGGCGATCGGCTGCGGTTCACCCGGCGGTGACGCCCGGTACGTGGCTCTCTCTGCGAGCCCCATGTCCTTGCTCTATAGCTGGATATAGTATAATATAACCAGGGATGAAATGGATATGACATTTCGGATACGGAAACGGATATTAAATTATTTCGGATTATCCGTTTTTGTCGGATAACTTCGGTTACGGATATGAAATTTTGGTGTCCATTTTACAGTAGCAAAATTTTTATCTCGAATTCGGTTACGGTTACGGATAATATTTTATTACGGATATCCGATAGTTTCGGTTACGGTTACGGAGCTTCCTAACATCCCTGAATATAACACTGTTTAATTATTGCTCTCCATATTATGAGGGGTATAGTATCAATACCCACTAAAACGTACTTTTCAATAATATCACAGGGTACAAAAAACGTTTGAGCTTAATCGGATTTTGATACTGGTATGCACTATTATAGGGGCTTTCAATTTTGAATCTATTGGTGGGCAAATTTCTGTATGTTTTAGCGGGTTTTGGTATGAAAAAAACCAAGCATTTTAAGGCATTTTTACCAGGTAAGCTATATATATATATTTTTTTTTATAACATGTAAGAGGCAAACGAGCAAGACGTGTCACCTGATGGTAAGTGATTCACCGCCGCCCACGGTCACCAGCGACGCCAGTGCGTTGCCTACCCTTCAGGTGAGAATATGCTCTTTTCTTGAATAACCTAATGTCGTAGTTGTTGGGGAAGACCGCTGATGGCAACGAATTCCAATGATTTACTGTGCGTGGCAGAAAACTGTTTTTAAAACGCACTGTAGTGGAACGCCAACCATCCAGATTGTGCGGATGATAGTTTCGGCGAGACGATCGGTTGCGAAAATCAGCGGCTTCAATTAAATTGAACAACTCCTCGGAACACTCCCCATTGTAAATTCTGTAAAGTATGCATAGGGAAGATAGATCCCTACGCAGTGCCAAAGGATCTAGCCGATCGGCAAGTTCAGGATCGTCGACAATCCGAGATGCCCTACGTTGGATTCGGTCAAATGGAGATAACTGATAACCCGGAGCCCCGGTCCAAAGGTGGCAACAATACTCCATGTGAGGCCGCACCTGCGCCTTATACAGTTTAAGGCGTTGAGCCGACTTGAAGTACTGTTTGGCCCTGTTGAGTACTCCGAGTTTTTTGGATGCCATTTTGGCCTTGCTCTCCAAATGACCGCCAAACTGGACAACACTCGAAATTTCGACGCCCAGAATGCCAATCTTTGGCTTGGCACAAAGGTGAGTGTTTCCGAAGAGTGGTGATGCGACAAAAGGGGCTTTTTAGCGGTGAACGCGCAAACTTGAGTCTTAGAAGGATTAAATTGGACTAGATTTAGTCCTCCCCAATCGGAAATCTTCACAAGGGATGATTCGATTTCAGACACAAGTTTGTTCCGACACTCATCGACGTGATCCCGAGAGATATTGCTGCGGCTGAAATACAGTGCATCTACGGTACTGTCATCCGCAAAGCAATGAATGAAACAGGTATGCAAGAAATCATTGATATGCAGAATGAACAATGTCGGGGATAACACGCAGCCTTGGGGAACACCAGCATTTACGGTCCGGGGGTCCGAGCACGAGCCGTCTACGACGACTTTAACTCTCCGTTCCGCAAGGAAACTGCCGATCCACCTACAAAGTCTCTCAGGAAGTCCATAGGAAGGAAGCTTCGATAGTAAGGCTTTATGCCAAACCCGATCGAAGGCTTTTGCTATGTCCAAACTAACCCCTAGTGCCTCGCCCTTACTCTCAACCGGCTGCGCCCAACGGTGAGTTAGTAAAGCCAAAAGATCACCAGCTGATCGGCCTTTGCGGAAGCCATATTGGCGGTCGCTGATCAGCTGGTGCTCTTCCAAGTAGCCCATGAGCTGGCGGTTGATTATGGATTCCATATTAATCAAAACTGCCATTTCCGAATCTACCGCAAGCATTCCCAAGGCATTTTGATTAATCTTAGGAGAAATATTATATTTAAGACCCTTTTTCAGAAGTGTCATCTCATCCTTGGCAAACTGGACATTGGTTAAGTTTTTGACGCGAGGGTGGAATGAAAAAGGTTCAGACTGTGATTCTGTATAGGATTGTACATTCCTCTTTTTATTTACTAAAGTCTGAAGCTTTTTCTTTTGAATAACATACTTAGCATGCACTTCGATTGATGCGAAACTACGTGCTTTTTCATCCAAACAATATAACCACAACCTGCAAGCAGATGAGTGAGTGTACGCATAGGCATCAATTGCATCTATTAATTTTTTATTTTCTATCATTTTAATAATAATTTTCTTTAAAAATTTTGAAATTAATTTTAATTTTGAAATTAATTTTATTTTTTCTATTTTAATCATTGATTAAAATAGAAAAAATAAAATTAATTTCAAAATTTTTTAAGAAAATTATTATTAAAATGATAGAAAATAAAAAATTAATAGATGCAATTGATGCCTATGCGTACACTCACTCATCTGCTTGCAGGTTGTGGTTATAATTGTTTCGCGGGATATTGCTAGATATAATATATTTAAATTGTATGCTATGGATTTCCGCAAAGTAACGCCTGATTCCATTAACTATTTAAAATCGGTGAGCATGACCGTACAGGCACGACTCTATATTAAGCTAACAAAATTACATCGAGTTGCCGCCCAAAATATTTGGTTCAATCAACAATGCAAACATCTTAATGTTGTTCCCAGTTATATTAATGTTAAAACCAACACGCACAGTCGAGCCGCCAATACGGCTATTAAAAAAGCAGAGTCCATCTGGCTTAACGAAGAGACGCGTCATTGGTTTACCGTTAGAGATAATTTAAAACTACATCTCAAAGTTCTTTATACCGAGCTCTCATTCAAATTACATAACTTAGAATTCGATTGTTTGGATGAAAAAGCACGTAGTTTCGCATCAATCGAAGTGCATGCTAAGTATGTTATTCAAAAGAAAAAGCTTCAGACTTTAGTAAATAAAAAGAGGAATGTACAATCCTATACAGAATCACAGTCTGAACCTTTTTTATTCCACCCTCGCGTCAAAAACTTAACCAATGTCCAGTTTGCCAAGGATGAGATGACACTTCTGGAAAAGGGTCTTAAATATAATATTTCTCCTAAGATTAATCAATATGGATTCCATAATTTTTGAGAGTAAGGAGGTGATAGCGATAGGCCTGTAGTTGAACGGATCTGAGCGGTCGCCTTTTTTAGGGATCGGGTGTACTAGAGCCGTCTTCCATGAATCTGGGACAACGCCGAGGACATAAGAGTGTCTGAATAAGCGCGTTAAAACCGGTGCCAGCTCTGGAGCACACACCTTCAGCACAATAGGAGATACTCCATCGGGCCCACTCGACTTGTTGACATCCAAGGGAGAATAGTGCTTTCCGCACAGCACACTGTGTGAAGCGGACGTCCGCCATTGTGGTTTCACACCTCGGGATGGTAGGAGGAGTGTTCCCCCTGTCGTCAAGAGTGGAGTTTTCCGCAAAGATAGAGCTAAGAAGATCGGATTTCTCCCTTGCGGAATAGGCCAATGAACAGTCCCCCCCGCGAAATGGAAAAAGTGTCGACCGACAGAAATTACCCTGGACAGCCTTGGCGAGAGACCAGAACGCACGTGAGCCAGATAGCAGGCGTGCCAGTCTCTCGCCAATTCTCCCAACGTAATTCGATTTTGCCAATGCAATTTGCCTCTTAAAGAACCTGGAAGCAGAGTTGTACTTCTTCTTGTCAGAGTCAGAGTTTACATCATTAGCGGCCTTTGCCCTAGCTCAAGCTTGTATATCAGTCGAGAGTGTTCTTAGCTATGTATATGGTGGAAATCGGTTCAGGTCTTCAGGTCATCAGGTCGTTTGTTAGGTGTGATAGGAATGTTACACGCTAAGTCGGGGTTTTTTTTATTATTTTAATTTAGATTTATTAACTCTGTACACGATCGAGTGCCATTAGCTACATTATAGCTGTGCACGATATTGGAAAAGTATTAGTGTCAATTCTTTTACAAAAAACCATTAAACTGTTTTGGTAAAACTAATAGTTATTCTATTGCTTTTGGACCGTCAAGAAATACAACATAACCGATTTCAGATACGTATTACGTATGTCAACTGCTAAACATGCAAATACCTCGACCGTACTTTTCCAAAAGCTTATCAACTATGTTATTAGGCTGTCATAAGTTTACCGGCTTCGCTCAGCAACATGTTATTAACATCATAACAGCGTGCGTTTATTTTAATAACTTGAAACTATTAAGTAATTTCATGTGATGGCATTTTTCTGGTATTACTTTTGTGGTTTGAAAGCACTAATCAAACACACGCAAACCAAATTACAAACATAAAATTGATGTAAAATATCAAGCCATGGTTACTGTGATGTTAATCAAAATAGTAAACCAAAGCCGACAAGGTTACAATATTTTCAGGAATAACTCCCACACCTTCGGAATAATAATATCTATAGACGCTTCACACCACGTCAATCTGGCGCTGTGCTAAGTATCCTAAGAACTTGTGTTACAGCTACCAGACAACGGAAATGTATTTAATACTTTTATACTATACACATATTTAAGATTTTTATTTATTATACAGGGTGTTTTGCACATGGACCGACATGATTTTTTGGGGGGTGGGGGGGGGTCATGTGCTATTTTCCCCCGTGAGACCCAATATCCTAAGTCTCACGGTAGTCTAGATATGTTTTTTTTTTATTTTTTTGAAATCTACCCGAAATCTTGCCTTTAAATCGTCCTAACTTTTTTGTTTGTGGTTATAATACCACAAAACAAAGTATGCTTGTATTTTACAATGTTTTCTAATTCTAAATAAATCATTACATGTTACAATTGATATCCACAAAAAAACTTCTGAGCTTTCAAAGTGGTAAATCGGTGTAAATGTTATGAAAAGTGACAACTTATCAATTCATTTAAAAAAAAACTAAAGTTCATTTTGAATTTAGCTTTTTTTTAAAAAAGTTCTTTACTTATTACCCTTTCTAACGATATGCTACATGATATAAGAAACCATTCTTAAAGTGGTCAAATTAAGCTTCGTTTGCCTGAACACGCACTCTAACAATGTAACTGGTTTGAACAATGTAACCAGTCAACGCGGATTATCAAGCAGCAGGTAAAAAGTTAGTCCCTTTCTTACTAGTAGTACAGTTATTGTTGTCTTTGTCTATCGAGTTGAAAGTGAGTGAAGGTCACTTGCCGGGAATCAGTCGAGATTACTCTGCGATTCGAAGTGCCCGTACTTTTCCCGTTGTTCTATCGTAATCAAATTAAAGTCTTGTTATTGTTTTTTTGTTAAATCTGTTGTTGAACTGTTACGTTTTTGTTGTGTTTATCTTTGCGTATTCGTTACAATGGCGAACTTCAGTAACGAGGAGTATGCTGACATGATGTTGGCGTATGGTAAAGCTGATTGCAATTCGCATGAAGCGCGAAGAATTTATCAAGAACGCTACACTGATCGACGGTTACCTCACCACGAGACCTTCTCAACTACCTATCGACGTCTGAGGGAGACCGGAAACTTAAACTTTCGGGAGCCCCGAGTGAATGTGAGGCAACATAATGTTGAAGTTGATGAGAGAATCCTTCAAGCTTTTGATGACGATCCTACAACAAGCATACGAGTTGTTGCTGACGGACTTAACGTATCAGTTTGGAAAGTCTGGTCCGTTCTTCGGGCAGATGGAAGGCACGCATTTCATTACACTCCTGTTCAAGGTAACAACTTACAGTACTTACTACTTATTTAAAATGTGACATTAAAACATTTTACTTGATTTCAAATCTTAATGTGTTCACTTTTACTCTTATTATTTTTATTTTTTATTGTTGTAATTGTTTCGTTGAATTCCTTTCTTGCTATGTTTCTCGGACAACTGAAGAAGTTCTTTGCGTGAGCTCAATTAAAAGAAAGAAATATCGCGTTTATGCAGTTATTACCACAAACTCACGGATTTCATTCATTGTTCCAGGTCTCGAAGAGGGTGACAATGCAAGACGGTTAGAGTTCTGCCGATTTTTATTGCACACAGATGTTGAAGATAGCGACTTTTTGAAAAGAATTTTATGGACTGACGAGTCAAATTTTAGCCATGAAGGCATAGCAAATCTGCACAATTTGCATCACTGGGAGAAAAGGGGCCAAAATCCGCACAAAAAAAGGCAGACTTCCTTTCAGCGAAAATTCAGCGTAAATGTTTGGGCTGGTGTTATTGGGCGAAATCTTGTCGGCCCATATTTTTTGCCAGAACGACTCAATGGAAACAATTATTTAGAGTTTCTTCAAAATGATTTACCTGAACTGGTACTACCAGTTTTAGAAGATGTGCCAATTGTTTTTCAAAATGATGGCTGTCCGGCACATTACCAACGAACGGTACGAGAGCATTTAAATAATGCATTTCCAAACTCGTGGATTGGTAGAGCTGGCCCCATTCCATGGCCAGCACGGTCCCCAGATTTAACACCCCTGGATTTCTACGTATGGGGACGTGCAAAAGAGTTAGTGTATGCAACAGAGGTGCCCACAAAAGAAATTTTAGTGGAACGAATAAACACAGCATTCGTAAAAATGCAAGAGGAAATGCGGCTTTTAACTACAACCTCGGAAATAAGAAAAAGGTGTCGTGCATGCATAAGGTGTGGAGGCGGCCAATTCGAGCAAACTTTGTAATTTTAATTTAATAAAAACAACTTAACATAAAAAATGTATTTTCATTATCTTGACCCTAGCAACAAAGTATCTCTTAGGTCGACCCCTGATGTATTATTTCTGTCATGTAGCATATCGTTAGAAAGGGTAATAAGTAAAGAACTTTTTAATAAAAAGCTAAATTCAAAATGAACTTTAGTTTTTTTTTAAATGAATTGATAAGTTGTCACTTTTCATAACATTTACACCGATTTACCACTTTGAAAGCTCAGAAGTTTTTTTGTGGATATCAATTGTAACATGTAATGATTTATTTAGAATTAGAAAACATTGTAGAATACAAGCATACTTTGTTTTGTGGTATTATAACCACAAACAAAAAAGTTGAAAAAGCTGAAACACCTCCGTGGTCTAGTGGTTTAGACCCTAGCTCTCGACTCGGAGATCTTGGAACGACAAAAAATGTTGTTTTCAAGTCTGATTAGGACAATGCAGGCTGATCATCTGATTAACTGACAAGAAAGATGTCGGATGGGCATGTAAAAGTCGGTCCTGTGTCTGATCTCCCGACAGTCGGTTATCCGCTCTACTGGAATACGAGAGTGAAGGAAGAGTGATTGCTTTTGTGTATTGCGCACACACTTGGGCACTTTGAAAATAACTTCTGTGTAGCTGGCATTTTTTCAACCAAACCGGAGGCACTATTATTATTAGTCTGAATGGCACTTCAATCTTTAACAGAAGTAAGAATATACTATTTAAAATAATGTTAGTAAAACAAACTCCGCGCGAACCGCATATAATTTAATCATTTAATCATTTATTCCATTACAAGAATGCAATACAATATAGATATAAAAAAAACACAATTATCTGTAGATTCTACCATAACATAATGGTGTGTGAGTAGGTATAACAACCCTAATATTAAAAAAAAATTTGCTTACTTAAAATGTTATACAATTTATACATAGTTATACATAGACTAACAATGAAGATACACATTACATGGCATGGCAATTTCAACTACACATTGTTCAATTATTAAATAATCATTCAATAATAATATTGTTACAGAAAAACCGTTTAGACGCGATAAAAAGCGCTGGGAACAGCTGATGGTTAAATCCAAGGTAGGCATGCAAGGTATCCCATAGGAGTGTCTCCATAAAGCCTAAATACGTTGTGTTACCAGCAATTTTACGAGTATACACGCCATATTGCAAACAACCACTCTATGTTTGTTCGCCATAAAACTTACAAACAAATCTTTCCTTTTTACAATTTCTATAGATAATCAAAGCATCATTACTACAGCTTCACAGCTCCTGAAGACCAAAAAACACGACAGAAATTTTTAACCCCGTTCCCGGCTAAAAGCTGCAATTTCAATAATGTCGAGGCGGGAATAAAAAGAAAATGTAAATATTGTTCGATATCGCTAAAGAGTTTGATCGAGGCGACCTTTTGAACCCGCTCGCTCGGTACGCTGACGCAGCAAATCCGTCGAACAAAGTACACTAAGGGTAAGGGCCCGTACACACCGCGATGCGAATCCGTAACGCAGATAGCTGCGGCGCGAATTGTTGCGACTGAGTTTTATTGTGAGACTAGCTGTGCCCGCGACTTTGTTCGCGTAGTTTTTGAGGGACCTAAACCGTTTATGCAGCGCACGCAACGAAAGTCCCCAAATGTGAATAATTTTCCCCGTTTTTCCAAAATTTTTCACTGACGCTTCGCTCCTATTGGTCGCAGCGTAATGTTATATAGCCTTAAACCTTCCTCTATAAATGAACTATCCAAAAAAAAAGATTTTGCAAATCGGACTAGTAGTTCCTGAGATTAGCGCGTTTGAACAAACAAACAAACAAACTCTTCCGCTTTATAATATTAGTAAATATGAAAAAGAAGAAAAGCAATGGACCATGCATTACTTCTTTCCGTAAAAGAAATCTGTGATCGCACAACGATATGTTAAATCGACATCCCTATCTACCATGTAATCGTCGATATAGTTCCAGAGCAAAAATTGCGCAAATTTTGCGATTTTGCATATTATGTCTGCGGGTGTTTTTGTTTTTTGGGTTTATTGCTTACTGACCTCCAATATATCTAGATAGGATTTAGCTCTACTAATTACCTCAGGACTGTCACGGAAAGGACTGCATACACTGTCGGAGTGCGTCGCGTCGCAGCGCGTTGCGATGTCGCGTCGCGTCGTTTCGCGATGTGCGCGCGCGTGCAGGCTTTAGTTATCCGTCTTATACGCGGATGAAATAACAACTAAAGCTTAGTGAGTACAACATGCTTCTGCCTACTGATAATATTATTGGTGCTGATCCATTGTACACGTGGATTAATAAGCCTCTAACAAACGTGACAGTTAAAATGGATAACTTAAGGATTAAGTTTTGGAAACATGAAGTTGAATAAGTATTATGATAGGCACAAAGTAGACATATAACAGAGACACGACCCAGTACTAGAAAATGGTATCATCCTAATACTGGCAATTCAACTGGCTATTTTTAAATACTAATTTCGTTTCGTATCTTCTTCTTACTTAAGGAATTGAATTTAGCTTAATGTGATGCTTATCTTTATTTTAATGTCAATAACAAAAAGTGCTTACGGTCTTGTTGTAATACATAGCAATTTAATTCACATAACTGTTTATTCTTGTTAAAAATTATGTGACCGTCGCACCTTGTATATTATTCTAATCTATGCGTCGCACGTCTGCGGTTCGTAGCTCCGTTAACAGTTTTCGAACATTGGTGCAAAAACAGTGCGTACTTGATTTAAAAATCAGCGAATAAATTATAACTGTATACGGACATTCGCCGAATCAATATTTTTGTGCGGATAAGCTTGATTTTTAAACTCGTTTCTCGTGTTTGAAATATCTGCGAGGACGAGCCTATTAAATTATTTTTACGTAATAAGACCATCAAAGAAGACAAGTGTTGAATAATACTGTTTATGCCGAATCTACAATCTAATACTACATACAGCCTGCCCATACCCGGTCCCGCTATTTTTTGGAAGAAAATATTATCATCGGAAGTAGCAATTTTACAAAATTCAAACCAAAAACGGAAATATTGAACTTTTAATTCTGTAAGTAAGTGTATAAAATAATGAACAATAGTATAGAGTGATAGTGTAAGTTTGGTTATTAAATTTTTTACGTTTAGTTTTTTACGTTAATATAAGCATTTGTTTATAATGTAGTTTTCTATATGTATTATTGTTAATAGTTTACCCCCCTTTATTATTTACTACCAACGAATGCTAAGCAGCCAGGATGCAGGGACAGAGACCGACATTTCGACCGTGTCTCTGGGAAATCTGGTGCAGTGCTCATTTTGTCCTCAAGCCCGTTATTTTAAAAGTCAGAGAGGTTTGAATATTCATGTAGGCAAATGTCACAAACAGCTTTCCTCCGTGACCCCACCACTTCCAAACGCCGCATATCCAACCGATTTTTGGCATGAATTATCCAAATTTAAATGTTCCCTACCAGTTGTAAAGCGGATCCCTAGAGGCGCAAGAGTGCCGGTGGCTCAGAAGCTTGCCGAAACTGTTCGAAAAACAGTACTTGAAAACTCGAGGCAAGCCTGGGAAAAACTCCTCACCTTTCCCTACCGCATTCTACACGTCAATAGAGATCCGCTTAACAATGCCTCCCTCACTTCACGAATAAAAAAGAACTGTTTTTCGGATACCGACCTCAACATACATTTTTCTTCATATTCCTCCACGCCCAAGTATAACGTCGTGAAAACCGTTGAAAATAAACTAAGTATGGGAGACGTTAAAGGCGCAGCGCGGCTCCTTTTTTCCAGTGACACGGTCGCCCCCAACTGCCCAGAAACCCTCGTCGCCCTACAAAACAAGCACCCCACACAAATATCACCTAATCCACCTGCATCTGCCGATGATACAATACCACCTCTTCAAACATCGGCAGACAAAGTTCGAGGTGCCATCATGTCTTTTCTTCCGGGTTCAGCTGGCGGCCTCGACGGTCTTACCTCTCAGCATCTCAAGGATCTAACCAGCTGTTGCTGTGGAGAGACCGGCGAGAAGCTGCTGCATGAGCTCACGAATTTGTGCAACTTGATGCTTCGTGGAGAGGTTGTTACAGACATTGTGGACATCCTGTACGGAGCTAACCTCTGCGCCCTAAAGAAAAGAGATGGTGGTATTCGTCCTATCGCTGTTGGCTCAACATACCGGCGTCTTACAGCCAAACTAGCATGCAAGTCGCTCACTTTCCTGGCGTCTTACTTTCAACCAAAACAGCTTGGTTTTGCATGCAAAGGAGGCTGTGAGGCCGCCGTTCACTCGTTCAGGACAGCTATTCACAATCAGAGCGGCGACGTGTTTTTGAAGGTGGATGTCAAAAATGCCTTCAACTCAGTAGACCGCGTCGCCATGTTGGCCCAAATAAAATTAAAAGCACCTGCCATCTTACCCTTCATGCTCCAATGTTACAATGACCCGACTAAACTTATTTACCAAAACCACCTTATCTCATCCGAAGTTGGTTGTCAACAGGGCGACCCTCTTGGTCCAGCAATTTTCAGTCTTGCCATACAACCGGTCGTAGAGCTTCTAAATTCAAAATTTAATGTTTGGTATTTGGATGATGGTACTTTAGGAAGCGACGCGCATACCGTACTTTCTGATTTTCAGAACCTAATCCATGAGCTCAAAAAAATCGGTCTGGAATTGAACTTGGGGAAGTGCGAACTTTTTGTCCCTGATAATTGTCAGGACAGAGATGCCATTATATCCAGGTTTAAAGATGTGGCTCCACAATTATCCATCATTGACAAAGGTTCGCTCCTTCTCTTAGGTTCCCCTATTCTAGACGAGTCCCTTCCAGATTTTATAGACAACAAATTACAAAATTTCTGTGATACTTTAGACCGCCTTCTCCAAATTAACTGCCATATGGCCTTTACCATAGTTCGTTATTGTTTATTTGTCCCAAAATTTACGTATGTCTTGCGGTGTTGTCAGCTCTGGAAGTTCCCTGAACTTCTAAAGCGTTTGGATGACACCTTAAAACATACGCTTTCTTCTATCCTAAATATAAGTTTCGACCACCGCTCATGGACTCAAGCTACACTTCCAGTAAGGTTCGGTGGCCTAGGCATTCGGAAAGCATCTGACATAGCCCTACCGGCGTTCTTGTCCTCAGTCCATTTCAATCACACAGTCATCTCCAAAATATTAGAGCGCTCAAACTACCCTTTAACCATTCCCTTTGCGGACGAGGCCAAGAACGCCTGGGACATCGTTAGTGCCGGTAGCATTGTGCCCGAAAATACATCTTCCCAAAGGCTTTGGGATGAGCCCATCTGCCGACTGGTACGGAATTGTCTTTTTAACACGTCTTCCAGTCCGGCAGAGCGGGCTCGTCTCTTAGCCGTGGAAAGGTGGGAATCGGGTGTTTGGCTGCAGGCACTTCCATCTGCCAATATTGGAACATTGCTGGACCGCAGTACATTTCAGCTAGCTACTGCCCTGCGTCTTGGTGCCCCCCACGTCGTCCCTCATCAGTGTGTTTGCGGCGCTAACGTAGACAGCTACGGTCATCACGGGCTGTGCTGCACTCGAAGTGCTGGACGCATTTCCCGTCATCACAGCCTGAATGACCTCATCCGTCGGGCTCTTGTCACCGCCGGTGTGCCAGCAATACTGGAGCCCTCCGGTCTGGCGCGCGACGATGGCAAGAGACCCGATGGAATGACCCTGGTTCCCTGGAGTGTGGGACGGGCCCTTGTATGGGACGCAACCTGCGTCGATACTCTTGCTCCGTCTCATGTCCAGGCTACCTCAAGCTGTGCGGGCGCGGCCGCTTACCAAGCAGAGAACCTCAAGCGGCGCAAGTATGAGACCCTTGGCGGTGACATCATATTTGAGCCGTTTGGGGTGGAAACCCTAGGCTCCTGGGGTCCCGGTGCACATAAGCTTTTTAAAGCACTGTCTAAAAAGCTTATGGATTTGACCCAGGACCCTAGAGCAGGGACCTACCTAGCACAGCGGATAGCCATTGCTATCCAACGCGGCAATGCTGTCAGCTTGCTAGGTACTCTGCCAGAGGGGGACGACCTGGCGGCGTTTTTCTATTTATAGAGTAGGTAGGTCTAGAGGTGTGTTAGGTTATTTTAGCTATTATTTGTTTATTTTATTACTATTTGTATATATTATTATTTTAATTATGTTAGTGTTATTATTTTTAAAATGTCAATATTTGTACTTAATATTATGGCATATTTACATTTTATAATTTACAAACGTTAATAGTAGTGACGTCTATTGCAATTTTTTCGTATAAAATATTGATTGTATGGGATGGTAGGCCATGGTGACAAACGAAACGCTTAAATTGTGCGCCAATCTAAGTTGAGTCTAAACTATTATGTACTAAAGTCGTGAGCCCAATAGTAGTTTTCGTTTGGTCATATTTTGAAACGAAATCGTTAAAATCCATGCAGGACTCATATCACGCACACCCCAATAAGCATATTGTTTGTTCTTTCAATACTAAAACCGAGAACCAGAATATTGCTTTATTCCATGCAGCGAAATGAAAGCCTTAAAAATATGAAATATCCGGCTCTAATTCTATAGGAACTGAAAAAATTGAATCTGAAAAATGAATATTAGAAAATAGTAAAAAAGATTAGGGGTTTCCGAGTTCTTTTCTACTGAATTTAATTACTTTTGTGAGTTTTAAATGTCGAGTAACTGAAATGCGACTTAATTTAAAATAATGTCCGACGGCGGAATGTCGGCGTTCGCTTTGTCTTAGCGTTTATTTCGTGCTTTTAAACGTTGAGCGATACGCTCAGAAGTGAGCAATGTGCTCAGATAATGAGCGATGAGCTCACTGCTTGAGCATATCGCTCAGCGGGCAAGACAGCCTGCCGTCAATAAGAAGAAGATAGATGTGGCCCATAGTGATGAATTATATAGTTCGTTATTACTTTTGTTCCAGGCGATTTGTTTAGCGAACTGTTTGCTTCATTATACAGCCTGTTTCTAAACAAAATTGACGCGCTTTTAGTATTGGATTCAGGATTCAAAAATAGTGGGTCATATTTTGTTTCGTTTTTATGTACAAAAGCATATATGTGTTAAACCTCTAGGAAATTAAAGTTAATATCGTAATGTAAAGTGGCATGGCTATCAGCTTGAAAAATCCGCAAGTTACGATAAGCTTCAGGGTTTCTTCTGTAAAATACAAAGAAAAATATTTATGCATACTGACATTAGTTTCATTATGTGTTGGGTGAAATAATATGTAATATATAATTGGTATAAAACAACAGCCCGTATAACACCCCGGGGGCGCCGTATCACAGGATCTATTAGTCAATTAGACGGAATATAATTTAGGGGCTCTGTTTGTATCTTACAGCGCTGGCGTCAATACTAGGTATTGTTTACCGAGATATGGATTGTTATTTGCTTGATCATTAGGATCATAATCAATATCATAATCTTTCATTAATTAAATACAGAGTAATATATTTTTTAATGAATATTGCTCGACAATAGTTGATGGAATCGGGCGTTACTTTGCGGAAATCCATAGCATAAAATTTAAATATATTATATCTATCAATATCCCGCGAAAAATGATAACCACAACCTACAAGCAAATGAGTGAGAGTACGCATAGTCTTGCGTTCAAAGCACCTCCCTCCGTCCCACACTGCCACCACACAAACAATAATGTTAACACGATCGTACAAAGCGCCACCACCATGCAGGTGTGCAGGTTGCAAAACTCGACGCGCGTTTCGCTCTGACCCCGGAGCATCCTCAGGATGTAGACTCTGCGAACAATGTTCATTAATTAAAAAACAAAGTAATTTTTCGCGGGATATTGCTAGATACAATTAGATACAATTGACCAAGAAATAATCGTGGAAGTCCAGGGAAGTTTTAAATGGTTTGTATGCTCAACAAAGTGGGCATGGGTCAGCTACTCTTATTTATAAAAATGAATTGCTGTTCGTTAGTCTCGCTAAAACACCAGAACGGCTGAACCGATTCGGCTGTTTTAAGTCTTGAAATATTCTTGGAAGTCCCGGGAAGGTTCAAACGGTTCATCACAAACTGTATCTATGCTCAACGAAGTGGGCATCGGTCAGATAGTTACTATATAAAAATATAAGTTGTTTCTACTTTATATCATAATGTAGAAGGTACGGCTTCCAAGGCTTCACCGAACTAAACGATGATTAAGGTTAAATGTGACCTCTGCCGGGTCTAAACGGGCGATTTACTCAACCCGCTCGTGTCGTTATTAAATACTTAAATATGTTACGTCGCCGCAAAAAGTCGCAACACACTCCGGCCCACGTCGCTGGAATATGAAATAATGTCTGTAGCATACAAACCACTAGATGTGGCTTGGCTTGTGAAGGGATAGCTTTTTTTTCCGGTTTTTGAATTTTGTTCATAGTTTTCTATACTGACATAGTTGTATAAGTCGTTAGAAAAAAGACATTAAGTACGGCAACCATATTTTTTACAAGTTTTCAAGTATTTTATTATATTTTTTTTTGTGTCTATTTAGGAGCATTCAGGCCGCGACTGTGTGACAAGATGTGTCTTGAGTAAATTCGTAGGAAGGAAATGTAAATTGTCTCCTGAGCTTGGAGAACAAATAAATTATTGCCATTACAACAAATAACATAAAGTCAAAATAATATAAATCTCATATACTTATAAGTGCTGGATATTAGATCTCTTTAATAGCTGCATAGATAAAAATTAATCGCTGTTCGTTAGTCTCACTAAAACTAGAGAACGGATGAACCGATTCGTCTATTTTTAGTTTTGAAATATTCGTGGAAGTCCCGGGAAGGTTTAAACCAGGAATGAAATGGATATGAAATTTCAGATTCGGATATGGATATGAAATTATCTCAGATTATCCGTTTGTTTCGCATAATTTCGATTACAGATATTCAATTTTGGTTACCTTTGACAGTAGCAAAACTTTTATTTCGGATTCGGTTACGGTTACGGATAATTTTTATATCGGATATCCAATAGTTTCGGTTGCGGAGCTCCCTAACATCCTTGGTTTAAACAAGAAAATGTAGAAAATTTCATCACAAACTGTTAGTATGCTCAACGAAGTGGGCACGGATGAACTAGTAGCAATATAGATAATAAACTGGTATAAGACCCTTCGTGCTTATTATAACTTGCGTTTATCTCCTGTTGCCACATCCATCTTCCCCTAGCTCCGCGTTGCGTGCTCAAACTGCACATCTTATGACTTATGAGTCTCGTTGAGAGGAAAGAGCTCTGCAGGTGAAACTTAAGCTATAATTCGAGTTGCAGACATCCCCCGGCCCGGCTTCGGCGCTTGTTTCTATTACATTCCCGCCTGATATGCTAACTCAGATCATATTTGCAATGCAAAAATGTTGCAATGAAGTTAACAATGTTGTATGTTAAATAAACAAAATATATCGGCGCATGAAAACAAAAATGCTGTAACTAACTACTTACAGCATTAGACATACAGCATTTTCTTTTTTTTACGTCGATATACATCGTGTAATAATAATTGTGTGCATGTCTGATTTTATGTATTTTTTTTTTTATAGAAAAAGGGGGCAAACGAGCAGGCAGTTCACCTGATGTTAAGTGAATCCTGACGCCCATAAACATCCGCAACTCCAGAGGAACTGCAGGTGCGTTGCCGGCCTTTAAAATTTTTTGTCTGTTTTTTTTTTGTAATTATTTGTGCACAATAAAGTATATTTGATTGATTTGATTGAATGATATCACATCACGTCAATCTAGCCCCATGCTAAGTAATCGAACATATTATTGTGTAAGTGAATAAATGTATTTTTTTTCTCGTAGGTGTTAGTTGCATACCACAATACTCAGTTTAGTTTATAAATATCACAGTTGTTACGTGATATGGTTCTAGTATGCGTTATTTTACCCTCGACAAGAAAAGAGGTGTGATATAAGTTGGACGTGCCTCTGTGTCTCTGTTTGTACATGGCATCGTATCTCCCAAACGAATGACTTCCAGAAAGGAGGAGGTTTTCAATTTATCTAAATATTTTTTATGTATGTTCACAACCAATCGTCCATGACGCCTTAACCGATTTGCAAAAACACTTTTTTGTTTGATATAGTATACTCTCAAGGTGGTCCCATAGTCGTTAGGTAAAGAATCTGATGATGGTATCCTAGAAATTGGTGGAATTCTTAAAATTTATAGGTAATTTCAACGTTTTTCTTGCATACTTTTTAGATGTTGAAGTCGTTTTTTTAAAACGTAGTTTCTTTTTAATCATAGCTATTAAACTAAAGTGGTATCAAGTTATATTGTACAAAATGTTAGTGTTTCTCTGTTTTTTTTAAGATTTAAATGTTTTAAACGTTAAAAATAGCTGGTGGACGAATGGCAAAGTATCAGCGGGTCGGAGCTGACGGCGGACTGATGGCCGGGATACGATCCCGCGGCTGGAGGATTAAGGGGCAACGACCGCAGACGCCGGCTGCTGGGCTGATGCGGGATTGATCTCGCGGTCTACCGCATCGGTAGAACTGTACCTATAAGAGGTACAATCGTGAGTAAAACAAAGTCGAGGTCATTTGGAACTAACTGTCGGACTTGGACGAAATTCGGAATAGTATAGTTCTCTTTCTCTCATATATCTATAATATGTTAATTCTCTCTTAACATAAATCTCTTTTTTATTTTTTTTATTTTTTTTTTATTTTATACACTTTATGCACAATGTACAATGGCGGACTTAATGCCACAGGGCATTTTCTTCCAGTCAACCATAGGGTGATGCAGAGAAAAAATTAAAGAGACGGTGCTTAATCATAATATGGGAGATAAAAATATGTACAGACAACAAGAGAAATTATTTTTAAGAGTAGAAGGAAATATAACTAATAGTACTAATACCAATTATATATTATAAACAATATTATATTATATGATATAATTATAACAAATACAGATTAAAATAAAATACCACATACTATACTATATAAATACACAGTTACACATATACATAATATTAATATATACATTCGAAAGTAATATATATCTATAATCTATACTATTCATAAAGATGATATTACAATGATTAGGATTCTGCCAACAGATTAGAGTACCACTGTCGGAGCTTCCGCTTAAACGTTTCTCTAGTTGTTGCCATTCTGATTTCAAGAGGGAGAGCATTCCAGAGAAGAATTGCTTGTATGTGGAAAGAAGAATGAACGAGACTAGAGGTATGAGGAGGGCACAAGAGAAGGGCATTGTTTGATGAACGAAGGGTTTTATCATGACTATCGCAAAGGTATTGGAAATGAGATGTTAAGTAAGTGGGAGAATTGGGAGAATGAAGGAAAGAGAAAAGCGTACACAGGGCCCGTATTGAGCGACGTTGGCGTATAGGGAGCCAGTGCAGTTTGGTGCGAAAGGAGGCTACATGGTCATATTTCCGAAGATTGTAAATAAATCTGATGCAGTTATTTAGAAGCCGGTCATATTTATCGAGCTTGTCCGCATTGAGGTCAAAATAGCACACGTCACCATAGTCGATTGTAGGCAAAATAAGAGTCTGAACTAGTAAGACTTTAATAGTTACTGGTAGAAAATTTTTGAGTCTATAAAGGGAGCGCAATGCACCAGTAACTCTCTGGCTAACGTGAGCTGTTTGCGATTGCCAATCAAGAGTGGAGTCGATGTGCAAACCAAGATCTCGATCTCGCAAGAGCTGAAGTTTATAACAGACCCATCGAAAATCACAGGTGGTATGGAGCCTATATCAACCCTGGATAAAAATCGTGGACTGCCCAATAATATCGCCTGGCATTTACTAGGATTCACTAGCAACCCGAAGTTATTACACCAGTCTCTAATGGTATTGAGATCTCTGTCAACCTCCTCTATTGCACTCGCCAAATTCTTAACTCTTGATTGGCTATAAATCTGAAAATCGTAAGATGTTCTTTAATCATGGTGATCATTTGTCGACTTATTCCGTCATAACCAACGGCCTTAGATGCTATGGAAATTATCGTCTTATCGATCTCATCTGATGTAATTGGTGCAAATTGAAAAGGGGCTATATAATTTGGACGTGGTAAGCTATTTAAAAGACGAATAGTTTGGCATTTTGTTTCAACATCAAGTGTGGTAGATACGGAGAAGTGCAAGTTGAGATCTTCCAAACTAATGGTCCTCGGAATTTCTGAATAATGTGATTTTCCTATGCCGAAGGATTTTAAAAATTTCCATGTATGAAAAGGTATAGAAGATGATAAATTGTCGAGAAAATGGCGGCGTTTTGCCTTCCGTATCATCTGGTTGCAGCAATTTCTGGCAGATTTAAAGTTTGACCAATTGGTTTCACTGCGATCCCTCTTAAACTTCCGAAACAAGCGATCCCTACACCTCATCGCTGTACGGATATCATCAGTCAACCAAGGTGCAGGCGGATGCTTCAACTTTAATTTCCTGGTAGGCGCATGTACGTTATACAATAGCGTGATTTGTTCATTGAAAATCCTAACCATTTCATCAATTGAGGTGGCATCTAGCAGTGGTTTCCAGTCTATATTTGCAGCATCGGTACATAATTTATTTTTATCAACACTGCCAAAACAACGTCTATTTATAATCCTAGGTGATATTTTGGGAGGCTTTAAAACGTATGAGAGATAAATGAGGTCATGGTGGGAAAAACCAGAGGCGGGAAGCTGCCCATGTGCATGGACAAGGGAAGGATCGGCGATGAGCATCAGATCTAGCCAGGTGTCATCACCATTAGTGTTGTGATGTGTGGGTTGGAGAGGTAGCAGGTGAAGGTTAGCAGATGTAATCAAATTATGGAGTTTAATCGGACGGTGAGCGGAGTGGTTTGTAAGGTCAGTATTAAAATCGCCCATGATGACGTGGTGTGCGTATTCCGAACCCAATGAATCAAGGACTGAATCAAATTCCGATAAGTAGTCAATAGCGGGAGGGCAATAGACCACTCCTAAAGCCATTTTAGTTCCTCTGACACAAATCTCCAGAAACATATATTCAGCCGTTGCAGATTGTTGTGCAGGAGAGGAGGCTATGACTTTTTTAATAAATCCTTAAAATATAAAAGGCTTTTTATTTTATTAAAATAAATAGAACAGTAGGGAATTAAAATAACATTAGACTAGCTTCTAACTAAAAACTAAAACAAACAAAAATATTAAAAAAAAAACTATATCAGTAACCAAACGGTTCAAATATGAGATCCCCACTAAGATTCTCATATTTGCGCAAAAATATATTATATTATTTATCAGAAGGACTTCTTCATGCTCAACCTCAAACTTTTTTTTTAGATACGATTATAAATTACACTTATACTTATTATCACTAGCCCACATACTACCTTTCAATGGTACGTAGGTACTAGAATAATATACAGTTACTGCGAAAGGTAAGTAGGCAAAAATGTTAGTTGCAACATGTTGTTACTTGTAACATTGAAGTTTGAATTGTCTACATCATTGGATTAGGATAAATTATTATAATTATTTAAATTTCAACGCCTTGTATATTTTATATGGTTACCTGTTTAAATTTCTCTATAAGTGAACAATGTAATGTTTTTTTGAGAAAGAAATAATTCTTTAAACTGAATACGTTACAACGTATTCTAAATTAATGTTTAAGTGGCAGATTGAACACAATTTTCTCGAAATCAGAATTTTGCTACATATCACCTTCATCCGTTCATACTTCATGTCTTTAATTAATTAATAAGGGCTATAGACAATTTCGCATGTATCTGTATGCTATGTTGTTGTGTTGCAGCGGGCGATGTTAAGTGCTTGTCCGACATGCAGCCCGTCATAATAATGTTGTTTTACACGTAACGAGGCCGAAAGTCATTATAATAATATTACGTTGATATAATAATAATCTATAGTGATATTATGAAGCTTTTAGTTTAGTTTAGTTTAGTTTGTTGGTAACGTAGGCGAATCGATCGCACTTGTTAAATGTCAATACATTCAGTAGTATACAGTAATATACGTATTTTAATTTATTGTAGAAATTACAAGAATAACAGTAACAAATAAACTTTCAAACAAGATTTATAAACTATTAGATACAATTTTTATAATAGACAATTATTCAAAACAGGTAATTCTGAGAACAAACAGTTTCATAAGTTATACTTTCTATTAATTAATATTTATTAATTAATATTTAGTCCAACAGCATTTCCAGGTCATCGAATTGTAGAAGGAGTTGTGGTGAATACATCTCGATCATCAATAAAGTCTTTGATATTATAATAAAGTGTTTGTTTGAACGCACATCTCACAAACTACTGGTCCGATTTGAACAATTGTTTGAGTGTTGGATAGCCTTTATCGTAGATGTTTAATACTATAATATATCATCACGCTCTCCTATTAGTCAGACTAATAGGAGAAGAATAACACCTCCGTGGTCTAGTGGTTCAGAGCTTGGCTCTACATTGACCATTTTTGTACCTATTGCATTTCTGAATTTCAAATTGAATTATTTTCTTGTTTCAGCCTTTTTAGACCCATTTTTTGCGAAATCGGGTTTTAGATTTTTATCTTTTTTTATTACAGCAAATATACTATTCATGCGAAATTTTCATTGGCGAGTCGTGCAACATATTATACAAGGTGTAAAATGAATGAGTGATAATACTTTAGGTTGTGTATGTGCCTCCTATGTAGAGTATACCGTAAAAGGTACCAGCGCTGAAAGAATTACTTTTGACTTCCATGTTTGTACGAGCCTCAACATCATAAATTTTCCCATACAATAATTTTACAAAAGTACCTATTTCATTGCTGGAACTTTCTCTGTAAACTCTATATACGGAACCCATACACACTCTTAATATTATCACTCATGAATATTGTAGCCAGTATGTTTATAAAACGAGCCTAATAGTTGTCGTAGTATGTCGTGTAAACTCCTGGACTTACCTTCCAACAACAATGGCATACTTTACCATAGAACCATTACACATAATCATGATATTTTACTAAATCACTTTCTAATTAATAATTAATAATAATAAGGCGTTACTTTGCGGAAATTCATTGCAAAAAATTTTAATGTATTTTACATACAATATCCCGCGAAAAATGATAACCACAACCTGCAAGCAAATGAGTGAGTGTACGCATAGGCATGCGTTTGATGCACCTCCCTCCTCCCACACTGCTTATGCGTACACTTGCAAGCAAAAACGTGAAAACACACAACCTGCAAGCAAAGTCAAAGTCAAAAAATTTTATTCAGAATAAATTTTACAAAAATGTTTTCTGAACGTCGTTTCTATATGATGCCTACCACCGGTTCGGGAACTAGCCCAGCGAGAAGAACCGGCGTAAGAAACTCGCAAATGAGTGAGTGTACGCATAGGCATGCGTTTGATGCACCTCCCTCCTCCCACACTGCTTATGCGTACACTTGCCATCAAAAACGTGAAAACACCACCACCACACAAGCAATAATATAAATAGAATGACAGGAAAAATATGTAACATTTTTTCATTAAAATCACTCTAAAATGTGTTAAGTAAATTTTTCATTCAAAAATTCTCACCACTGCAACAGCAGTGTAGGGTTGACCGTGGTAACCAACCTCAAAAACCTTTTGATGATCTCAGAGGTGCTCGATGGACATGCTAGATGATGCTCTAGCATAGCATCATCTAGCAACGCAATTAATCAGAAGAATGAAGGAGAGATCGGATTAGAAAACAATTAAAGAAAGAAATGAAGAGTAATAAAGAAGCTGCTCAAGGGGAAAAGATAAAGAGCGGCGGGACCAAGAAATTTGAGAAATAGCACGAGTGTAGAAAGACGAGTATTTTTTTTTTTGTTTCCCTTCTAATCACAGCGGGAGACAGCTAAAATAATGACAAAAAGCCGGAACTGAATGGGGAACCAGCGGGACCAAGAAATTTGATAAAGAGCACGAGTGTAGAAGAAGAGTGTTGAGTGCTCCAAATTCCCTCCCCAATCATAGCGGGAGACAGCTTTTTGTCATTATTATGCTATAATTCAAAGTTAATTTGAATTTGAGCTAAATAATGACAAAAATGCGGAACTGAATGGGAAAATCTTAGCTACATATAAGAAACACTATGAAACCTTAGCATTTAATGGAACCGAACCTCGGAACGTCGATAGTAATTTTTCACAATTTCATAAGGACGAGCTCATGAAGCGGGGGCCACACCCGCGGCTTATCGCGCAGCCCCAGACGAACCGAATCTACCAATTGATAGCCATTTATATGTTAAACATGGACGTGAAGATTTTTGCATTTTGTTCGCTGGAATATCATGAGAGGATATGGGTCTTACCGTTTTACATTCCTCCTCTATCCGATAGATATCTAAACCGTGTAATACAAATTAGTGATAAAACTTTACTGTATTTCTCTGACTTGGCATAGCATTGGCATGCGAAAATAAAACTATTTCAGCTTTGCTAATAAATAATAATTAAAGATACTAAATAACATTTTAATAACCCGCCAAGTGCGAGTTGGACTCGCATATCATAATTAAATGATAATAAAAAATCTAAACAGCTATGCTGCCGCCCTAATCATAAACAACGCATTCGACATTTTTGCGAATATGAGTTAAGTGTATATTCGGAATCACCGCAACGAGATCTACCATTGTCAATCATTAGCTGTTATACTTTTCGTTATTTTGTTAAATATGTGGATGCATTCCAAACTAATAACTAGTCATAACTATCTTAAAAATATCATAAATCAACTAAATATGTACGTAAAATACATGCAAAGTCCACATTGAAAGGCACTAAACAAAACCAAAATATTTGGATTATTCCTATTAGTTTAATGAGACAACAAAATATATAAAAAAACTTTGATTACGATTTTGATTTACTCGAAAGTAGCCTCGAAGCAAGTGCGTTGTTTATGATAAGGACGGTAGTATTATTATCGTTTAGTATTTGACGTCATTCATCTGTCATATTCCCGTGGCTTTTTGGTCTCGGAACCATAATGTGTGAGCATATTCATTTCAATCAAACTTTCATGCTTCTACTATTATATGCTCTGTTATAATCCATCAATGAAGTCTAGAGTTCTAGACGGCTACGTGAACCAGCAGTTTGGATGTGATTTACAAAGGTATTGGACAGAGTGGTCCGCGAGGTGAGTGGACCCGGTAGATGGCGCAGTTGTCAGTGTGTCAAGAAATTAATTCTTATGTCTTGACGCACATGGGCATTATTTTATTTTATAATAATAAATATATTATTGATGTATTTACTTTATATTGTACTAGCGACCTGCCCCGGCTTCGCACGGGTGCAATGCAAAATATACCTACTACAGAATGTCCTTATACACAACGTTCACAGCTTTTTTGTCATTAGCCAATAAAAACATGTTTTGCTCAGACGTTACTCTTGACAGCGCAACATATAATTGGCCATGTGAAAAACACTCAACGCTCAAGTCTAATCCTGCAACGTTAACAGTTAGGCACGCGCCGCCCGACCGCCGGCCGGCCGCGGGTCGGTACCGCCGCGGCGCAAACAACTACGACCCTGCATTTTAAATTTGTAATATCTTCGGTAATATTCGCTTAAATTACATGCTGTAAAAATAATATTGATCTATAATAAATGCACAATTTATTTAAGTTTAAGTACTTAATTGGATAAGGATTAATGCTGTATTGTTTAAAATCACTTCGTAAATAACCATTTTTTAGTAAAGGATAAAAATGGTTATGGTATCCCTAAGAGATAGACATATACCATCCCGGACTTTTTTGTTGAACTTTTTAAGGTGAACAATACTGTAGTACATTTTTTTGGTCTATCTCGTAGGGTTCAGCCAGCGTTTGCAATATAAGCGAAAAAAACCTGCTTATTTACGACATTAGAAACCTTTAAATTTATCAGTGTTTCTCTACTACATTATGCATTTATTATACGTACAAACCTTCCTTAAGAATCACTCTATCTATTAAAAAAAACCGCATCAAAATCCGTTGCGTAGTTTTAAAGATCTAAGCATACATACGGACAGACATACAGCGACTTTGTTTTATACTATGTATTGATATTATATTATTATTGTACAACTCTGCCGGTGTGCATCTGTCGTTCGCCAGACAACTGGATCCACAATACAATATCGGGGATCGCGGTATCGGTATTAGGTACCTACTATGCCGTGATCGTATACCCGAGTGGACTCCAATTCAACAGCTGTTTTGCGTTACACTGCCCATCCACATAATGTATGTATTTATTTATTTTATTTTGACTGTTGAATAGGTAAATGTTTTTTTTAATATTATTATTATAATTACTATAGATTTAAGTTTGCCGCCACAACTAGTAGTATAAATTATAGTGATGATGCCCCCAACACCCTGACCCGCGCCAGGCCACGGCCAACAGGCTGCGGGTGCTGCCTTGGCCTCAAACGCTCACAGAATACCAGAAACTATATTGCACTACTTTGCCCCTAATACGAGTGCTTAATATGTTTGTCGATAAATTAAAAAAAAACAACAAAATATCCTGACTATATAGTATATGATATGTTACCGGCCAAACCCGATTTAAGGACAAACTAGTTCTGCCCAGGCTCAACTAGTTCATCCTATACGCGATAGGATTAACCAGTATAGCCTAGTCCAAACTAATTTGTCCTTAATCGGGTTTGGCCGGTAACATATATATATATTTACATAAGTTAATAATAAAAAATATTGAGAAGTCTTTGGTAAGTATGTACTACTACGAGTACCATACTGTGCTACATCTGCACCCACATACTTGTGTGTGTATCTTCTAAACAATTCGAGGAACCATTATTATATTTTGTACACAATACATATTTTCATTTTGTGTACAATTTATAGTTATCGTCAAAATAACAAGATGATTAAAAAACTGTTGCAACCCAGTTAAAATTGAATGAAATAATTAATAACTAGAAGGTTGTGTAGCCGAAAATATTTCCGGTACAGACGCTTTTCAGATATACGTGCGAAAAACTGTATTTAGTTGGTATATTGAAATATTCGTAGGACGCAGGTGCGGGCTCAGAAAAACGTGAAAACGGTATTGGAAAACTTGGTGGCTATTTTTACACGAAATACTTTGGTATGTACCTATTTGCTTTTTGATAAAAGAAATTCATTTTTTTAATTTTATATTATTTTATAGTGCCCAGATGTGTGCGCAACACACAGAAGCCCTCTCACTTCCTTCATTCTCGTAGCTGAAATCAAATCAAATATTTTTATTCGGAGTAAATTTTACAAAAAAAAAATCTGAACGTCGTTTCTATATGATGCCTACCACCGGTTGGGGAACTAGCCCAGCAAGAGAACCGGCGGCGTAAGAAACTCGCATTCATGGATAACCGACACGACTGGCTGGAGATCAGGCGTAGGACCGACTTTTACATGCCCATCCGACGCATGGATCATCTTTCTTATCAGACAATCAGGTGATCAGCCTGCATTGTCCTAACCAACCTTGAAAACCACATTTTTTGTTGTTCCAACGCGGGAATCAAACCCATAACCTCCAAGTCGAGAGCTAGGCTCTGTACCACTAGATCACGAATGCGTTAAATACACGTCTAATTATGGTTGGAAACAATGATTTAAATTCACCAAAATAAAATACTGTGTTGGTACAGTTCTACTAATTTAGCGCCATAATTCCGGAAATACAATTAATTAATAATTGAACAGAAACACACCGGCGCGGTGGCGTAAAGTTTTCAATTAAAAGTAACGCCTATTAATTACTGAGCTCTCAATTAAATCAAATTATCGGTTTGGGCCACGTTTGATTAATTTTATACAGTGAACAAAACAATGTTGCATTCATAATAATAACACACTTCATAATAATAACACACTTCATAATAATAACATACAACTTTTTATTTACACTTTTCCTATTCATCAAGTTTGTCTACAGTTTGTTTTAAACACTATGCCTTTTATACCTTTGATATCGTCATTCATATGATGATGACTTCATCGAGACCAGTCGTGTTATTTTATCAAAACATATTGTGAAATTGTGTGGTATTATTATGAATTCAACACTGTTTTGAAGATGAATTTCTACTTTACGTTAATGTTGAATTCACATTATTCATGTACCCACACTCCTTACTTGGCTACACACAACAACGTTTACACGTGAAAAAAAAAATACTATAGTGATTTTCAAGTTTAAACAGTCCTATTTATATATATTCATACCTTTACACGCCATATTATGTACAGCATACAAATAATGTTGCCAGGAACTAAGCATGGAATCTCATTAATGTTGTAGCGCACCTAGATATTATTTAAAAAATCCATCAAAATCCAATGACAAATAGATGCACGTCACGGAACAGAGAGCAGCAGAAAAAATACGGCAGCAGGCAGCAGGCTGCCGAAACACGCCATTAATCATAGAGGAAAGAAAAGAGACAAGCCTCGACAAATACCTTCCGTGTAGACCGAGATCCCGGGACCGCCAGACTTCCGGAATAACCAAAAGGTTTTTCAACCTTTTGGTTATTATTGATAGAATAATAATCTAATCTTATCTAAATATCTATATAACGGGTGTCAAAAAACAGTCCCTATACAATTGGGATATGATTATAGTACCAGTAGTAGTTTTCTCATTCTAGAAATGTATTTCTTTACAAAAAAAAGTATTTTTTTTTTTGCTTTTTCGTTATTCTTGCGACAAAAAAATAAGAAGTGGCAAAAAGTAAAATATTTTATTTTAGTTTTTGATAAA
The DNA here is from genome assembly GCA_905187575.2 of Celastrina argiolus. Classification (NCBI taxonomy): domain Eukaryota; kingdom Metazoa; phylum Arthropoda; class Insecta; order Lepidoptera; family Lycaenidae; genus Celastrina; species Celastrina argiolus. The sequence continues at coordinate 926,066 of LR994579.1, read as the reverse complement.
ACTTTTGGAAAGATTTATGTTGTAATCTTCATAAAAAATTACACATGTAGAAATAAACATCAATAAACGTTTAACGGTCTAATCTAGTGTACACATTTTGTACTGATATCATAAAATAATATACATTTTACCACTAAGAATATAAGGGCAGTCTGGCGGGCCCTGGATCCTGGCCCAGAAGGGAGGCGCCCCACGTCGTCCCACGCCGTCCCACACACGCTGTCCCACGCGAGCACATCCCGCTTACATTTACTAATGAATGCGATATCTGATCATTCGATGCGACTGTACTTTCATCAATCACTTTCGGGATAATGTTTGGGAACAATTTTCCGTATTTTATGGCTGATCACTCATTTGTAGTCCATTTGCATTAGACTTATCAGTCATAGTACGTCTGGCAATACAGTCGAGTGCTCGAGACTGACAAAAAAAGACATTACGGGTCGAAAAGTTTTGGATCAAATTTAAAATAGGGTATATTTTTAAGTAATTTTTTTAATAGAGTTCTTAGGTATCACTCAGCTTTCGGTTTCATCATCTGATTCTTAGATTAATTTCACAAACTTTGTCAGCATCGCCAGGATTAAAACTCATATGTTTTATGACTTTTATGGAGATCTTTAATCGATTAATGATTTGTCGCGTTATTAGAATTAAATAAGTAATTTATAAGAGATGCAAAAATAAAAAATTCTCTACGCGTCCTTCTCTTCACACTATATTCGGATTGGTATATGATCCGTGGCACACGCCGCATATCAAACCTGACGAAATTGCTTATTAACTAGTTTCAAATGACACGTACATGTTACTTTGGGTTTCAATTATGAATTATTTCAATTTCGCCATTTGTTTGAACACGGTAATCAAAGAAACTATCTAGGTCTGTTTTGGAAAATTCTATAACCGTCGATTTCGATACGACACTACAGGCTGTAAAAGTGTCACTAAACTTTGGTATACTACCTTTTCTCATTCCAAAAATGTATAAAAAAAAGTTTTTTTTTTTGCTTTTTAAAAAATAAATGTTATATAAAAGATTATTATTAACACAGTGGTACGCGAAACAACCATTTAATATGTAGGTTACGTAATCATGGGACAATAAACTGTTCCCGGCTATAAATACATTAATATTTAAACCGAACTCGAATGTAAAGCGGGAAATAAGTGACAAAATGAATTCGCGCGCACACAAGTTTTCAATTGCGTTATAATTACAGAAATCAATTCCACTGCGGCGCTGTCTGTTCGTCTCACTCGCGGGCTACGCTGCCGCCCCATAAACAACGCAACGACATTTTTGGCGAAAATGGTTAATTAATTATAATTATCATAACCAGTGTATGCCACACTAGAAATATAATTGCAGTTTCCCGAACGCTATTCAAATGAATGATCAACTAACATGGCATTCAAATCGACAACCCATATTGAAGGCTAATTGGTAGAATTAAGTTAATAAAGAAAGTTAATTAATTAAGAAAGTTATCAGGCAGAAAGGAACGGACATAATATATTTTAGTTGACATACGATTTGAATCAGCGAGCGAGCGTGATATAATTATAAAATACAGGGTGTAAAAAGAGCAGTCACTATAACTTTGGGATATGATTAAAGGACCTTTTCTCATTCTAGAAATGAATTTTTTTCTAAATATATTTTTTTTTTGAAATTTATTATTTTTAGTCGCAAGGCTGAACTGTTTGGAACAACGTTCTGCATTAAATTCTTAAATTTTATAATTTTTGCCCTAGTACGTAATGAACGTGTTACGCGTGCTATTGACCTCTCAGCGTAATCAGCTGATCGCTGTGTTGTGCATGCTGTACATTGCCTATTGAAAATTTTTAAAATTCTAAAACAGTGGATTGAAAGCAAATGACTAGTACCTACCAATGGATATAACTCTTGCCTGGTTATAACCCAACGAAGTTATAGTGTCTGCGCTTTTTACACCTGTATATGTCCGTTCCTTACTGTCTGATAATATTCCACCAATCAACGTTCAATATGAGTTGTCGATTTGAATGCCATGTTAGTTGATCATTGACTAAACCTGCTTATCTCGAAAACAATACCGATGACGTTGTATTGCAATAGTTCCATAATACCGACACACTCAATTTCAAACCAATTTGGCGCTAGTGCGTGACGAACTGTAATTTCAATTACAATTTTAGTAACAATAATATGAATAATAATGCCTTCCACACCGATATAGTGACGGCAGCCGGTTTCACTGAAACCCGTCCGGCTACGCAGGATTTAAGTTATAGTGCCCAAGTGTGTGCGCAATACACAGAAGTACTCTCTTTTCCTTCACTCTGGTGGGACGGATAACCGACACGATTGGCGGGAGAACAGACGCAGGACCGACTATTTACATGCCCATCCGACGCATGGATCATCTTGCTTGTCAGACAATCAGGTGATCAGCCTGCATTGTCCCAACCAAACGCTTTTTTTTTTGTTTCAATCAAACGCGGAATCGAACCCACGACCTCCGAGTCGAGAGCTAGGCTCGAAACCACTAGACCACGGAGGCGACAAGTGTTAAGGAGTAAGCCCATTATTGACGGTTATGAATCAATTGTGTCTATCTCATTAGTGTTACCTTTACAGAAGATAAACGAAAAAAAAATCTACTTTTATTAAAAGAAACATAAAATGTTTATATCTTTAAACATTTAACAAAATATGGTGAAATACGAATTTTGAGATAAACGCCGCAATATAGCCAGGCGAAATGAAATTTTAAATCTACCTGCATTATATTATATTATTGATTCTTAACTAGCGATATGGCATCTTGTTAATCAAGCTCAGATTAACCTACCCAATTTCCAAGAATTGCCATCCTGTTCAAACAAGTCACACACAAGTAACATACGTGTTTACAAAGAGAAGCAAATGATATTATGCTCTGAAGTGTGGCAAGCATCAGGTTATTAATTTAACATCTATTCCGAACTGTTGCAAACGGCAATGCCATTTTGCGAATTTAGATTATAATTTTCATTCGATGATTTGAAATACGAATATTGTATTTACCGCAATGACATTCAATAAAACAAAAGGCAGTTTAAAATTTCATTGATTTACCGTAACAATATTATATTAAGTAGAGTATTGTAGTTGTACACAGCCAAACAGTATTTAGTATTATTTCGACTTCCAAAAAAAAGGAGGAGGTTCTACATCCGATTTGCATGATATTTTATTCGACGCGGTTGCCATTTGGTCCCTTGGAAATTTTAAATAATATTTCACCAATTTCCAGAAGTGATACATATTTGATTTATATGCGTGAGAGGTTAATAATCAACACCTGTTTAAGTTTATGTATATATTGTTCTTTTTACCACACAGTTTATAATTAGGTACACTTTAAACCAAAAACTTTTAATATAAGAATATGTTCGCGCGCGCGCAGCCTTCAGGACCGAGGTTCGTTTCAGACTACTTGACGGGTCGCTAAAAGCCTGCGCCCGCGCGTCCCTTAATAGATACATAATTATATTATAAATAAATAAATAAATAAATAAATGTTTTATTAGGAGCAACTATGGCCCAAATTTTTGTTAGTTTACAATTGACTTAAAACTATGTTAGTAGAATATTTCTAGTTTAATTTTGGAACACACTTTGTATAGTAATATTCACCTTACAAGAACTCTCATAAAGTGTTCTAGTATCGGCGAATCTAATTTATCAGCCAACATCTTCAGGATACTATTGGTGCTCGATCGCAGTCTGCTCAAGAGGGACCATGTCTTTTTTCTTATAATGGCATAAAAATCATCGGTATGCTCATTTGCAAACATACCCGACGCCGAGCAGAAACGCGGGAGTCCCAAAAGTATCCTAAAGCCATTATTGTACTGAACTCTAATTTTATCCAGGCTTTTTTGTGTATAATTGGTCCACAGGCTCGCAGTATAAAAAGTTTGGCAGTACGATTTAAAAAGTGTTATTTTTGCCTCCTTACTACAACGTGCGAACCTGTGGGCCAACATATTACACCTCACAGCTAGGGCTCTACGTTCACGATCTATGTCTACTTGATCTTTAAGGTCCTCCGTAACAAAGTGTCCGAGGTACTTGAATTGAGATACTCGTTTTAATATCTTTCCATTCAGAGTGATTTTAGGCTCGTATTCAATCTGTTTACGGGGGGCCTTAAATATCAAGATTTCACTCTTTTTGCCATTATACACTAGGCCATGCTCAGCTGCGTATTTTTCACATAGGGTAAGGAGCTCCCTGATAGATCCGGCCGTGGGGCCCAGCAACACCATGTCATCAGCATAGCTTAAGTTATTCACAGACACTTCGTCAATCCAGCAACCGACCGGCTGTTTGCTGAGCTCCACAATTAGGTCATTTATATATAGGTTGAAAAGTTTACATGAAGTTAAACCGCCCTGTCTAACACCACATTCCAACCTATACGTCTCAGAAAACGCCTTACCCCATCTTACATTATTACATTGATTAGAGTACCAGAATTTCATTAGGTTAGTTATTTCCGGTTGTACGCCCGCCGTTCTCAGTTTCTTCCAAAGCACGTCGTATGATCAGGGACCGATTAATCCGCTATACGGCTGTAGCGGTATCAATACAAACCGTTTTATTTTAAATATCCATATTAAGGGTTTTTAACTATGCGCTTGTCTTAAGCGGTATTAAACCGTTTAATGCAGCTGCGCCAATAACCGAAAGAGACAACAAATTCGTGGTACACGCCGTGGATCAAATCTATGAAAAGCGGTTTTTTTCATCAGTGACTTGAGGTTTCAATAGCCTTGCTGTGCATTGTGCAACATTAATTTTGTCACTTTAAACGTTAGTTAGACCAAATCAATGTTGCACAATGCACAGCACTTATATTTTATACTAATATTATACTTATATTTTAACATACTTATATTTTATACTAATTTGAATTACCTAAATTACAATTCCGTATAATTAGAAAAAAAAAAGATGGGAATTAACTTTTCGCTCTTTACCAAATCAATATCAAGGAAAGACAATAATAAACAAAAATGGACAAGAACTTGCATTAAATAACATCATCTTATACCTTATGTCATACGCAATTATGATCATTTTTGGTATGCATCACGATTGCTCCGTCACGGTAGAAATATGATGAAAATGTTCGCCCAATATTTAGGCGAAATTTGACAAAATCGATGGGTCCAAACCAAAAATTTGTCGAAGTAGAAACAAAGAAGTTATAAGGGTTTTAAGTTGGCCGCGCCAACGTAACGTCCACGATGGCGCGGCCATGGAAATCTCAGGAACTACGTGGGTTAGAGATCTAATTCTTTTTCTAGTATGAAGATTGAATTTGGCGAAAATTGTCGAAAAAGAAATTATAAACTAGAAATCGATATTTTAAGAGATTTTTACCTCAGAAGCCGTGGCGGCGCAGACGTGCACTTCGTGTTTCTTTAATGTTGATTATTTCTTTATATCATAATACTTAGTACAAAAATCTGATACAGGAAGTAAGGGCTTAATTTGTCGAAACTAATGAAAGCAATAAATACAACGAAATGTTATTTAAACAGACAAATCGGACCGAAACAAAAAATAGCATGGCCGCGCTGATATCTCATTATCTGTAATTGCTAGGATTTCGGTTTTTATATCCATTTATTCGACACATTAACCTGATTAGAATGGCATATCGTTTTACCCTCAGAATGGTTTTCAACGCGTGTAATCTCCAAAAATGTGCTCTCTTGTACAATGTTTGAGTAGGGTAACCATAATTTCGATTTTATTTGAGAATACGTTTTACTCTACTAGACGAAAATGTATCTATTTCCTTAATAATGCCAACAAACGGAACAATTATTATTAATCATTATTTCACACTTAAACGTAAGTATGTAGTACCTATGCCCGTAAGCGATCAGTTGTAGATAGGATAATAATATTATGTTAAGTAAGTATACTGTACCTAGGAAGGTTACTTAATATTATGCATTTCTTGCCCTTGATCCGTTTTTGCGAAGACGGGTTATAATTCTTTTATACACTCATCTATATTTTTTGTCTCTATATCTGTCTGTATGTGCAACATCAAAAACCACGGAAGGGATTTTAACCAAACTTATTACGATTGTAGACCATATTCCTAGGCAGGTTATAGGATATATAACATAACGCTACGATACATAGGAGCCGAGCAGTGACGATAACTTTGAAGCAAGTCGATGAATTTCGAGCGCGACTGCGGACGAACGGTTCGGGCGGGGCGCGCGGGGGGATCGCTTACACAGTGACGCGAAGCTATAGAACGTGGCACTAAAGTAGATTAGAACATTAAATAAGTAACTAACATGATTTTACTAAAAAGACAAGTGTTTCCACAGTGTCAATAATATAAAAACTGTATTTTTGAACTTGCTTCACAAACTGAAATAAATTATCATTTATTGTATAAAATCAACTTTTGGTATTATTAAAAGAAAGCCTTTTGGGATAAACATAAAGAAACGGACAATTTAGCGGTTTTGAGAAGCTATAACGGGTGTAAAAAGAGCAGTCACTATAACTTTGGGATATGATTATACTATCTTTTCTCTTTCGGACGGTGTTCCACAGGAAGCGAGTTCCACAATCTGACCGCATGAACGGTGAAGGAGTAGGAGTAGAAATTAGAGCGATGTGATGGGAGGGAAAGGTTTGTTCTGGATTTGGACCTACAAGGGATATCAATGGGCCGGGAAAAGTTAAATCGATCACGAAGATAGGAAGGAGAGAGAGGGTTATACAGGATATTGTAAAGTAAACAGAGGATATGGGAGTTGCGACGGAGACGGATAGGAAGCCACTTGAGTTTTATCCGAAAGGCTGATATCTGATCAAACTTTTTTAGACCAAAAATGAAACGGATACAGAGATTCTGCAAGCGTTCCAGTTTAGTTAGCAGCTCTTCGGTAACGTCTAAGTAGCAGGAGTCGGCATAGTCGAGGATAGGAAAAATGAGAGTTTTGACGAGGAAAATTTTGGTTTGCAAAGGCAAAAAGTTTTGAAGGCGCCTCAGCATGTGCAACGAGTGGTGTACCTTTCTGCTGACTCCACTAACCTGCGGATTCCAGCAGAGATTGCTGTCCAAAGATAACCCTAAATTCTTAGCTGTGTCTCTGAATTCGATAATAGTACCATCATATTTGACCACAGGCACATTGTGTAAACGTTGCTTTATATACTAGTAAGTATATAACGCAACGTTTACACAATGTGTAAACGTTGCGTTATATACTTACTAGTATATCCCAAAAAATCGCAGGCTATGATAATAGGCAGTAGCCTATTATCGTAGCCTGCGATTTTTTGGGATTTACCAACAGACCAAAAGATTTAGCCCAATTTGATATGCTCTGCAGATCATAGTTAATACCAGCAACTGTAGAATCAATATCATCAATATTAGAATGACGATAGAGTTGCAGGTCGTCTGCGTAAAGATGGAAATTTGTGTTGATTAATGAGGAAATAATATTAATCAATATAGAAAACAGGAGGGGAGAGAGTACGCCACCCTGGGGAACACCCGCTCATTCTAGAAATGTATTTTTTTTTCATATTTTTTTTACAAAAATTAAAAAATAATATTTTTTTGGCTTTATTATTTTTTTTTTTATTATTACAAAAAAAAAGAAATGGTAAAAAGAAAAAAAAAACTTTTTTTTTTAGTTTCTGACAAAAAAAAATACATTTCCGAAATGAGGAAAGGTAGTATAATCGTATCTCAAAGTTATAATGACTGCTCTTTTTACACACTATATATATAAATATGTCATTCGATAAAAACGATAGTCACTCAATGAAATGGCGATTTGAATTAGATGAATGCCATCTACCATAACGGTATTAATCCTTATCATTTAAAATACGTTATTCTGCTTAAGCATTTCTGAAGACTACATATTTTTCCCTTTAGACCATGCAAATATAATGAATACTTTAGGATATAGCAAAATTAAAATCGTTTCTCCGTGATTCAACCGGGCGCCGCGTGATGCTGGCTGCTGCGTGATGTGTCTTACGTCCGAGCCGGGCTGGAGTACTGTTACGTCTATTGGGGTTAATCCTATGTCTTAATATGGCATATCTGAGCCTTTATTTGAAACTATTATTATTACTTCATCGGCCTCCGTGTGACCATGTATAAAGAAGCATAATACCCAAACGACAGTGTTCATAAACTAAAAATATATTTAAAAATACTAAAGTGCCCTAAATCACTTTTACACGCGTACGAAGTCGCGGTCACAGCTAGTACTTTTATAAACATCATGGATACAGAAATAAATGAAATAAAATCTAGGTCTAACAAGGCTCAAACAAGAAAGTTAATATTAGGCAGATGACTAAAAATGCATAAGTACAAGGTCGGACTCGCTAATAAAATCTAAGCGTCACTTCATACCGAAATACGGAAAAAAAGTGCCTTCTTGAAAAAGCATATTATTCGTCTGCCGTTGGAATAATATTAATTCCAATAGCGAGTCTTAACCACGGCCATGGGTCTCTATGAAAACCGGCGTTACGCCGGCTTGCTTTGCTGCAGGGAATGAGGATACTTGTCGTAGATAAGTATGTACTTAATTTCAAGGGCAAGAAACCCATAATATTAAGTAGCCTGCCTAGGTACAGTATACTTACCTAACATAATATTATTATCATATCTACAACTGACCGCTTACGGGCATAGGTACTAACTACATACTTACGTTTATGTGTGAAATATTTAGTAGTAATAATTCCATTTGTTGGCATAATTAAAGAAATAGACACATTTTCGTCTAGTAGAGTAAAAGTATTCTCAAATAAAATCGAAATTATGGTTACCCTACTCAAACATTGTACGAGAGAGCACATTTTTGGAGATTACACGCGTTAAAAACTATTCTGAGGGTAAAACGATATGCCATTCTAATCAGGTTAATGTGCCGAATAAATGGATATAAAAACTGAAACCCTAGCAATTACAGATAATGATATATCAGCGTACAAAGAAGCGTTACGTTGGCACGGCCATGTTATTTTTTGTTTCGGTCCGATTTGTCTGTTTAAATAACATTTCGTTGTATTTATTGCTTTCATTAGTTTCGACAAATTAAGCCCTTACTTCCTGTATCAGTTTTTTGTACTAAGTCTTATGATATAAAGAAATAATCAACATCAAAGAAACACGAAGTGCACGTCTGCGCCACCACGGCTTCTGAGGTAAATATCTCTTAAAATATCGATTTCTACTTTATAATTTGTTTTTCGACAATTTTCGCCAAATTCAATCTTCATACTAGAAAAAGAATTAGATCTCTAACCCACGTAGTTCCTGAGATTTCCATGGCCGCGCCATCGTGGACGTTACGTTGGCGCGGCCAACTTAAAACCCTTATAACTTCTGTGTTTCTACTTCGACAAATTTTTGGTTTGGACCCATCGATTTTGTCAAATTTCGAATAAATTTTGGGCGAACATTTTCATCATATTTCTACCGTGGCGGAGCAGTTGTAACGCACACTCATTTTTGCGTAAAATGGTGCGCCAGTCTAGTTGTGACATGCATGATGGAACAAATTCAGCCAATAGCGTTCCGCGGTACTTACTTATCACGCATCCTTTTTTAACACAGAAAAACGAACGAAAATGAACCTTATTCATAAACGGTTTATTTATACCGTTGATTCAGCCGTATATACGGCTGAAGCGCATGTTAGGGTTTTTCAGAGAATCGTATAAATTAAACAGTTTAAAACACCAAAATGGGTAACCTTTTGGTCCCTGCGTATGATACTAAATCGAAAGCTTTGGAGAAATCAAGAAAACAAGCGTACACCGGAGTATTCTTTCGCGTATAGTATTGTACAGTTTGTTTTAGGCTCAATATTGCTGTTTCTGTGGAAAGCCCAGGTCGGAAACCAAATTGTGCATCATGAAACTGCAATATCTCTCCGAGCACTTTGTCTAACAAACTATCCAGTACTTTCGCAATAACCGTGGCAAGTGATATAGGTCTGTAATTACACGTATCCGAGATGTTGCCTGTTTTATTTTTAATAATCGGGACCACAACAGTTCTCATCATGTCCATAGGAATGTATGTGTGACTTATACATAAGTTAAAAAACATCGACAACACTCTCGGTAAGTGTATACCAGCATGTTTTAGATGTTCGATGCTGAGATTATCATGTCCAGGAGACTTCCCACCGGTCATTTTACTTATAACTATACTATTTTATTATATCTATACGCGCCGCACCACCTAGAACAGCTGATTAGCTGACTAATATTAAAGAAATACATAATTTAATATATTAATAAATACATCGCCACAGATTCACGGAACATTTTTTTTTTATATGGATGATGTATCAGTGTCTAGGTTTCAGTACATTTAGGAGTTTTTCACTTTCGCCGTCATGATTGACTTTTAACACAAAAAGAGGTTATTTATTTAAGAGGAAATTATTTTATTCAAATAAATAAACGAATTAAAAAAAGGTGGAAATTATGAATAACACGGAGTCTGTCAGTCAGTCAGTACTCTGTAGCATCGTAGCTACCAAACGGATTTATCCGACTGCAGTTTACTTTGACTTACAGACACAAAAATCTGTGTACCTAATTGGGCTAGGTGTGGTTAGAATGAATATTAAATGTATTTACTTTTGGACTCATTACACAGAAAAATTAAAAAATATGAGCAAAATCTAAAAGTTTTAAAACATTTGAGTTTTAAGCCATTTAATAAATTTGTCTATCTGTTTCTCGCATAACGAACGTATAACATAAACGTATGTTTAACAAAGTGATGACACTATCGTTTGTTCCCTTCTCCTTCGCACATTATATTTAAGTTTAATATCTTTTTTATTTTAATGGTACTTAAATAATGTTAGTTTTACATTATTTGTTTACCAGGGGGTTACAATAACATAAATTAAAAAAACATCCAAAAGACTAAAACTATTTGTTTGTTGTATCATTGGTTTCATCCCTACTGATGTAGTGTGGGTCGTCCCTAACTAAAGGCAGTGAATATGAATATGTCGTAAGGTAATTACAAAATTAGGTTTTTTAAAAATTAAAACCTAACCTTAGAGACAATCTGTATAGAATCGTTGTCTAGTACTGACTACAACATAATATTTCGTATACTAAGGAGCCATATGGATGTATTACGTAGATATCTACACTAATATTATAAAGAGGAAAAATTTGTATTTTTGTATGTAACGACTAAACTCAAAAATACTGGACCGATTTTAATAATTCATTTTTCATTAGAAAGCTACATTATCACTGAGTAACATAGGCTATATAAAAATCAATTGCTGATCGTTAGTCTCGCTAAAACTCGAGATCAGCGGAACTGATTCCGCAATTTTTTGTCTTGAAATATTCGTAGAAAACTCTGGAAGGTTAACATGGTTTCCATGCTCAACGAAGTGGGCACGGGCCAGCTAGATATTATTATAATTTCAGCCCTTTGTAATGGATTGAGCAAGTCCCGTTAATGACGTCGTGAACATTTATGTTGTTTTATTTTACGAGTAATTCGATTTCGGCGTTAAAATAAAATTATAATTAACTTTTGTACAGCACTTTACGACGTCGGACTGTTCTGATCCTTATTGCTCTTAAATGTTTATTGTTCATAATTTTATATTCGATTCAAACTTTTCTCTACAATCGCAAAATGTTAGCGTAAAGCTCAACTCACACTGGTGGAAAACTGAAGCTTCAAACTTTTCACCTTAGGCCGTGTTTCACCAAGCATGTTAACGTTAACGCCATGTTAAATACCATGTTATCCCGCTCGTATTTCCTGTCAACGAATGAGATGGCATGGTATTTATGGCGTTAACTTTAACATTTCTTGGTGAAACACGGCCTTATCATAATTTTTAACGCCTGAAGCAAAAACGATGGTGAACGTCACACTTATAATATAAGTGTGACGTGTCTGTGTAATTGTGTATGTGTCGGTCTGTGGCATCGTAGCTCACAAACGGATAATCCGATTTTAATGCGTTTTTTTTTTTGTTTGAAAGGTATATCAGTCATGAGTGTTCTTGTGTGGGGTAGAAATCGGCTGCGCTGGTACTTTCACAGTAAACTCTACATAGGGGACACATACACACCCAATGTATTATCACTCATTTATGTTACATCTTGTATATAAACAACCATCAAGAGTTAGTTAAGGCTAACATCTGATTTAACTTCTCGCGCGATAAAAAATACATAGACAAACACTACAAGTATGCTATGCAAAACTTGACGCTTCAACGTGGAAGTGCCATTGTGATTTGACCCTTACATTCGAACATTGTTCGTAGAGCGCCGCTTGAGTAATATATGCATGTAAATAGATTTGGCATTTTCAAACTGTGCTCGCAATAAGCTTTAACTTTTAACTTAAATCTAAGTAAGTTCTACTGCCTTTTGGCTCGATCGATTTACATCAAACGAACATAGAACTAGAACAAGAGCATTCTTTCGTAACCTCTTAGCGCTATTCACCGGGGCACCATGGTGGGGCAACCAGTCGCCACTACCTACAAAATGTATACAGCTCTATAGAGAGTTACTCACCTAGTGTCCGTTTGGTCTCTATACAGCTGTATACATTTTGGCGGTAGCGGCGACTGGTAGCGCAGACATCTTTTCCCGGTGAAACATAGCCCTTAGTGTAAACAAAAGCTAGAGGTATCTATTTACATCAAATTAACATGGAGCTAAGCACGCTCTAAGCAACTGTTCGCGCGCTCTTGCACCGTTTACATCAAGCGAGCGAGCATTCTTAAGACGCCTATACATATTGGCCGAGCGTTGCCAAGCGGCGGCCAACGCCAACGTGTAGACAGTCTATTTGCCTTGCCTTGTCATCGCTCGGCATCGCTCGCCTTACTGCCCGAGAGTAGGCGAGCACCACCGTGTGTACTGCTTATTTGCCACCATTTGTCTACGCTCGCCGTCGCTCGTGACCACTCGCGACCACTCGCCTCACTAGTCACTTCGGATCGATGTCGGTTTTTGTGCACAAATCTAAGGCTTTCGCCTGCGCTCGGCCAATAGCGTCCACACGTTTGTAAAGCCGCCGTTGTATTATGTGACATTATCGCTGTCAGGCCAACGTGTAGGCAGCTCTACGAATGCTCGTCTACATTGATAACTTGTGTGCATTTGCCGAATGTGTGGACGATAGCACTCGCCTTGCACCTATTTGCCGACGCTCGCGTTGGCCAACGCTCGGCCAATATGCATAGCCGGATATATAGGATCTTTGCGAACGCTCTAAGAACAACGAAAGAATGCTCTGCGCCCGTTCTTCCTGGATAGAACGAGCATTCGCTCGTTTGATGTGAATCGATCTTTACGGAAACACAGTACTTTCTTGTTTGCCAGTTTATAATAACATCAATAAAAAAAACTTAAAAGAATTGTTACTTGGCTTACAGACAGTTATCAATGAACGGAAGACGGGCGCCACCGAGTAATTATATCGGACCTTCCCCGGGCAGCTCTGTGATGTCAGCTGACAAATTACAAGCCACTTGACAAATTACATCCACAAAAACCTGATTGACGACTGACTGACACATTTTTTTTGGTAGACTTAGGAGCGTCCGTGGCTAAGTGGGTAGACCGTTGATTAGCATTCGAAAGGGTGCAGGTTCGTTTCCCAGGTTGTAGCTGGTACCAATGCGACTTTTCCAGATCTCAATACATTATATGGACAGATACATTATATGAACGCTCTAATGGTGAAGGAAAATATCGTGAGGAAACCCGCACATGGCCCCAGACGTATTGACCAGTCCTCTGGACTAGGCCGACTGGAGAATGCCGTATGTGCACAGGAGTTCTATTATAGTCCCTCAATGTGAGCGCAATGCACAGTAGATTTTCTTCTTTAACTCACGTAAACAATAGCTTTTCTTCTTTAACTCAGTGGGTCGGAAGATTGGCGAGATATCAGGCGCAGGACCGACTTTTTACATGCCCAATCGACGCATAGATCGTCTTTCTTGTCGGACAATCAGGTGCCTGCACTACCCTAACCAAACTACATTTATCTTGTTCCCACCCGGGAATTGGAAGCACCACCTTCGGATTCGAGAACAAAGAAAAGCATTATATAGTGAATATATCACACTAATATTATAAAGGCGAGGTTTATGAGTGCGTGTGTATGTATGTTACTCTTTCACGCAAAAAGTACGGAACGTTAGTTCTTTTGCCGTAAAAAGTTGTGAGATCCATGTGATGCCAACGGTCGGTGTAACAACATCTTATAGCGCCTCCGTGGTCTAGTGGTTCTGAGCTTCGCTATTGACCCAGAGGTCGTGGGTTCGATTCCCACGTTGGAACAACAAAAAATGTTGTTTTCAAGCTTGGTTAGGAAAATGCAGGCTGATCACCTTATTGTCTGACAAGAAAGATGATCCATTCGTCGGATGGGCATGTAAAAAGTCGGTCCTGCGCCTGTTCTCTCGCCAGTCGTGTCGGTTTACCGTCCCACTGGGATATGAGAGTAATCTGAGAGAGAGAGGAAGAGAGAGTGTCTTTGTGTTTTGCGCACACACTTGGGCACTATAAAATAACTCCTTCGTAGCTGGCCTGGTTTCAATGAAATCGGCTACCGACACCGAAATCGGTGAGGGGAGTTATAATTATTAATATAGTGATCATATAAATATTATAAAAAATCTTTTATGTTTTGAATAAATAGTAGATTGACTTGGTAATCGAATGGAAAACTTGGCGAATGAATAAACAATGTAATAAATTATTATCTATCTCACAAGTGATACATATTGTTTAGTGCGATTGCCAAGTCTACTATTTATTTAAAACATAAAAGATTTTGATCACTATCGTCTAAAATCAAAAGTATAATGAAACTGATATTCCCTCGCTACACTAAACTGTATCGGAGAAGTTTTCGTATTAATTTCGGCGAATAATCGGACTCGCCGGCTGCCCGACAAACTTCGCTAACTCTTACCACTTTTGTGAAGTGTATTATATAAAGTTGCCAACCGTTTCTGCTTTTACTCCCGTTACTCAAATACTGCGGCTTGTCCACAACATTAATAATAATAATGATAATAATTTCTTATAACCAGTTTCCTTTAACAGTGTGTTGTTGGAGCATGTGTAGAAGGGTGCCACACTACACACCATGGGAGTGCGCCCACGGAGACCTGCCGGTTAGTGTAGGACTATTGCAAGGAACGGTTATAAGAAATTATTATCATTATTATTATTAATATTATTATTATGAATCAATGACGTGAATTGAACAATTACATCATATAAATGAGTGCAAGTTTAATAAGCCAGCGACTGCACGCCGACTCGCTTGTTAGTCGGTGTCCGACATAATGTAGAACTCCATCGAGTCACCGCGTCGATTATTATTAATTTTGAACTTTCGTTATTTGTGATAATAAGTGTTCTCAACCACGTTTGTAGAACCCATAATCGGACAGGTTTTTGTAGAACCGATAATCGGACAGGTTTTTGTTGAACCGATAATCGGACAGGTTTTTGTAGAACCGATAATCGGACAGGTTTTTGTAGAACCGATAGTCGTGCAAGTTTTGCCCCCATATATCTGACCGACAATTTGTATGACGTGTGCATTGCACTATTGCAATTATTCTATATTTCTCTTTTACCTACAAAAAGTCGGTCTCCGATTATCGCTCGTGGGCGGGCACAATAAACCGGTGAATGCACGCAGATCGTTCATTACTCGGTGTCCGACATAATGTAAAACTCCATTGAATTACCGCGACGATTATTAATTGAGACCTATGGTTATTTATGATAATTACTGTGTGCCAAATGTCGGCCATCAGTATCGGAACGCTAAACGGCCGCGATTAACTTTTATAATATTAATTGTTTTGACATAGTTTTCGAATAATCGGGCGTATTAACTATTTGATTGGTAATTATAAGTTAATAATTGTGTTGAAAAATTGGCACGTATCCCATGTTACGTCTATTTAATACGGACATAATAAACGAAGAGAGCACATTTGTCACTCTTTAAAAATAACGAAGATACAACCTTTACTACACAAAAGTTACACGCTTCGATGCAAGAATTTAAAAAACATGTCTGTTTAAAATGTTCTTGTGTTTGTGAACTTGTTTCTTTTCTTTTTTCATGTTTTATATGAAACGTAGTGTAATGCCCAAATGTGATAGTTAGATAAACATGATACGTCTGATTTAGAAAATAATAAGTTCAAACTGTCACTTAAACCTTTTAGAATACGTCGTAACGTATTAAGAACATTAATCTTAAGATCCATCTCTAGAATCATTGTACGTTACTACATATCATAAAATGTTTATGTGACAGTTTAAACCCCCTTTTTTGTTGATATTTTTCGCGACATATCACCATCCTCCATTCATGCCTTCAAAGTTATTATTATTGATTTCTAGTTGCACGTTACGCATAATAATATACAGCATCCTCAACCATCACCGCGTCTTGATATAACTCTTAGTTATAATGGTTAGATGTTATTTGGGAATTGAACGTTACAACTGCCCGTTCAATCAACAATCCGGCGCCGCCGACCACAAAATGGAGAATTGTTACAAACTGTGAACTTTGACTCCCATCTGCTTACGAGAATATCGACTATCGAATATCGGTCACAAGCGCAGCAAAGGGCTGATCAAACTAAATCAAAGTCAAAACATTGTATTTCCATATAGGTTATTAAATAACACTTATAGAATTGTCCTACATGATGCCTACCACGCACCGGTTCGAAACTAGCCCGGCGAGAAGAATCTGCGTAAGAAACTCGCGATCTGGGGCCTTACTCTTCAAACTGATACGATTTTGATTCACATTCGATCGTAACGCGTACACCCGAATTTTATTTAAAGAAAAAATTAAAGAATAAAAGAAATAACGTTTGTTTATGTTGATTCTCATTGTTGTGATGAATGATGATAAAGGAATAATATTCACGAAACATATTCCTTCATTATCACAATCCATCCTTAAAAGCTGACGTGATCGAAATCTGGTCGAAAACTGGTTTTTGTTGGTGAAAAATACAATAAAACGCAAAAAATCACACAACACAAAAAACCAACATAAAAACAAAAAATCGGACTGTTATAATACACGTTATACAATAAGTCGGTCAGACATAATATAGAGGAAAAATCTGTCCGATTATCGGGCCGACAAAAGTATTACGTGGGTACTGCCATCCAGTGCCCGAGTCTTCCAAATTTCGACGAGGACGAGATAGGTATAATAAACAGTGGAAATGAATCAAAACAGCACTTAAGGTGATGGATTCCTCGTTCCCTCAGATACACGTGTTTTACGATCGCCTCGATTCTCGTAACTTTCGTCTCGAATGTCAGTCTGTCTCGCTTGTGCATGCGTGGATGGACGTGCGCGAGAGCGGGACAGACTGAACAATACCGCCACCCATACGTTATTATATCACAGGTTTACGAGCGCACTTACATTTTATTGTATTCTCTATAGAATATAAAATAATGCGATAAGGTGCAGATACATTTTTATTGCACTCAGATTTATTTTCGGGATTAAGACGGTACTGTCCGGAATCTCGCTGTCCGGACAATATAGATTAAGGCCGTGTTTCACCAAGCAATGTTAAAGTTAACGCCATGTTAAAATTGACGACCTCCGTAGCGCAGTTGGTTGAGCGCGTTGGCGCTCGAACGAAAGGTCGCGGGTTCGAATCCCGCCGAGGGAACAAAAAGTTTTCAATGTTCATGGATGTGTATTAAATTTGTGTATAATATAATAAAAATCTTAAATATGTGTATAGTATAAAAGTATTAAATATATTTCCGTTGTCTGGTACCTGTAACACAAGTTCTTCGGATACTTAGCACAGGGCCAGATTGACGTGGTGTGAAGCGTCCATAGATATTAAAAAAAATATTTAAAAAAAAATACCATGCCATCTCATACATAGACAGGAAATACGAGAGGGACAACATGATATTTAGCATGGCGTTAACTTTAACATTGCTTGGTGAAACACGGCCTTAGGCCCGTATTAATAAAGAAATCTCAAACCCAAACACACTTGAGAACCTATTTGACGGATAAAAAAAAGGTCCGTTTCACTTTTTAAAATGAAGAACTTTACTTACGTTACATACTTAAATTTTTGTGAGGTTGAGTTTGAGATTGTTTTATTTGTACAGGCCCGTGACCTACGAATTCGCTCGTCATTTAGCGAAGCTTATGTCAAATCGCAAACATTTTTTTTCGAACTTCATAAGTGATGATAGCGATGGCATCTTGAACAAGGGACCAGCGATATATATTTTCTTCGGACTTAGAAATTTTGGTTGTGGCCCCGACCCAGTACGATCCGTTACCTGATATCCGATCGATAATGGAACCAGAAAGTATACGCACCAGCTATTGCCCGCGGCTTCGCCCGCGTGAAATGAAAGGTATCCTATGTTACTTATACCTCCCAGAATATGTGGACAAAGTTTCATGGTGATGAGATAAGTCGTTTTAGCACGAAAACGAGACAAATAAACGGACACATTTATAACATGCCCATGTACACACTACACATATACACCCACAGACATACACATCCACAGACACACAAACAGACACAGACACAATAAAAATAAAATAAAAATAAATAAAAAAGTTTTATTTCCAAATGAAACTTAACAAATTATTTTCGGGAAGTCAACAAAAAAACAAGCTACCACCGGTTCAACACTAACCCGCCGAGAAGAACCCGGCGCAAGAAACTCATACACAAAACATACACACACACACACACACACAGACAAACACTTCTTTTAACAACCCTCTGTTTTCATTCTAAAAAATAAAACGCAAATCGCGGACGGTTTATACAAAGCAATTGTAAATCAATCGAATACCTGTACACCCGAAACACATTTATATTCGCAACGAACTTAACCCATAAATAGCTCAAAATCGTCCCCCCCCCCCCACACATCGCCCCCTACTCCGATATCTTCGCGAGATTTAGGTAAAAATCTACATATCGATGTACCGGCCTACAGATTTTATGATCCGTGTGGTTTACCCGCAACTTGTAAGGAAAATGCTGTTATTAATATTACGTACCTTTTTTAAACGGGCAAATGGTCACACGTTCCTACCACTGAAACTCCTGTGTAGCCAGCATCGACAGTGGTAACCTCAAAAACCCATTGATATGACCAGGGGTGCACGAGGAACATGCTAGATCAGTCTTGGCACCCGCAATGAAAATAATCAGAAGAACGAAGGAGAGGTAGGAAGTGTTATTATTTAAAAAAAATAACAAGTTATTTAACTAATAAATAAATAAATATTTATCTTTACATACAAGGTGTAAAATAAATTAGTGTTAAACATTAACACAATAAACAAAATATTGTAACAACTTATAAATAAGTGAGTGATAATACTTTAGGGTGTGTATGTGACATCTATGTATAGTTCGTCCCTGCTAACTTTAACCTAAAGGTAAACAAACAGAAAACATCGAAATTTTCCCTTATTCACTTATTGTGCACACTTATCAACACTTTCTCAGTTAAGTTAAAGGATTACCCTTCATTATCCAATACATTTAATAACAATTAAACAATAATTAATATGTTTAAACATCAAATGAAAATCTTTCACAGAAAAAATACGCCATTTTGACACTGCCGATTGTAGAATATAGTCTATGGATTCATAGCAAACAAAAATCATTGTATTATTATTGGCCAATTGGCATCACTGACTAGTCTGTGGTTGTGTCATAGACGGGTTTGTTTACGTTTAGGTTAAATTTATCTCGGACGTACTATAGAGTATAGTGTGAAAGTACCAGCGCGGAAAGAGGTATTTTTTTTAGATTATTGTACGGGGAAATTTATGATGTTGGGGCATTTCTCGTACAGACATGAAATTCAAAAGTAAGTCTTTTAGCGCTGGCACTTTCACAGTATACTCTGCATAGGACACATACACATCCTAAAGTATATCACTCACTTATTTATAAGTTGTTACAATATTTTTTCTTTTAAAATTTTAATAAGTACTTAAACTATTTGATTTTTTTATAACAAGCTACGACTTGAAGCAATCACAGCCGGATGCCCTGCCATTCCACACGCTGTCACTGTCACTGCATGGTGAAATAAAAAGGACAGCATGTGGACTTGAACGCCATTTGATTTAATTATCGTTTCAATATCCGATAGTATGTGTAGTGTGCACTAAATTATACGAAAGGCGGGCTCCTTTTACCGTCAACAATTCTAGTACGTCTTACTCTTAGTACGTCTGTCTTAATACTGATTGAGTGGGGCAGCCCCCCACCAATTATAGTACTTATATTGTCCACGGTATAGAGATCACCATTTAGCCAAACACTACATCCCTTCCTTATTCAGAAGTATATTTTAATAACTCTAAGCTACAGTTGTAAGATAGAAAAGTACAAGTATCAAACCTAGTCAAAATGCATATTCAGATTTAACCATAAGAATAACTTAATTTCCTCCCGATGTATGATAGCCATACTCAGCCTATTCCTTTCCCTTTCTTTTTAAATGATTTGGTGAAAGAGCATCTATGTATATAATAATTACATCAATGATCAAACGCTTTTAAAATCTTAGTTTAAAAAATTTAAGCCCAAAAGTAACTTTGATAGTATAATATAATATTAGCTTATTTACTAGCTTTTAAATTCCATCATATGAAATATTATATTAAACATTTAAGGCCCATACTTCTTGTTAGGAACAAAGTCTGTTACTATCCAGTAATGTATGACAAATAAAGACACAGATACAGAATATACCTTGTACATTCATTGTATATCCTTAGCCTTTTTTTATAAATTTAATTATACTTAGCCTTTCCCTTTCCTTTTCTTTTTAATTGATTTGGTGAAAGAACATCTATGTATATAATATTTACATCAATGATCAACTCATTAAAATCTTAGTTTAAAAAAAATTAAGACCATAAGTAACTTTGATAATGTAATATAATATTAACTTATTTATTAGCTTTTAAATTCCAACATAAGGAATATTATATTAGTAACAAAGTCTGTTACTATCCAGTAATGTATGACAATAAAGACTTAGATACAGAATATACAAATACATTGTAACGATTTAGTTACAATTCTATTATGTAAAACTTCACAGAGATCAGTGACATGTCAGGACGATTCCATGATACTAACTGTTTGCTAATAGTCATACAGATGACACTAGGCTGTTCCTACATCGCGGCATCGAAACGCCGAGCCCTAGTAAAGAGGCTCACGTATGTAACATAATATGCTGTGCTGAAAAATAGTACGCAAGCAAATTGCCATAGATATAACTAATGTTTCTGACCTTTATTTATTACATTAATTATCTAATAAGATATTGATTCCATAAAATTCAACCATTTTAATTCCAGCCACCGAACGAACAGGTTTACTAGTATCTATAACAGTAAAACGCCATCTAGAACAAATTCCAATACTTGTTTCAATATCAGATATCAGATTGTCTCTCTTTGCTGGTGTTTTAATTGTATAATAATATTTTATGATGAATTCCCCATCCTACCTTTAATGACTTTCTGTTACGTCTCGGTACCATATTATGGTTTTCATTTGAGACTGAAGGCTCATACTGTCATTTGACACCTTGGTTACTACTCGGTAACATATGATTTTCATTTGAGAATGAAGGCACATACTGCCTTTCAACACCTTAGTTACCACTTGGTAAAGTATGATTTTCATTTGAGAATGAAGGCACATACTGCCTTTCAACACCTTAGTTACCACTAGGTAAAGTATGATTTTCATTTGAGAATGAAGGCACATACTGCCTTTCAACACCTTAGTTACCACTTGGTAAAGTATGATTTTCATTTGAGAATGAAGGCACATACTGCCTTTCAACACCTTAGTTACCACTTGGTAAAGTATGATTTTTATTTGAGAATGAAGGCACATACTGCCTTTCAACACCTTAGTTACCACTTGGTAAAGTATGATTTTCATTTGAGAATGAAGGCACATACTGCCTTTCAACACTTTAGTTACCACTTGGTAAAGTATGATTTTCATTTGAGAATGAAGGCACATACTGCCTATCAACACCTTAGTTACCACTTGGTAAAGTATGATTTTCATTTGAGAATGAAGGCACATACTGCCTTTCAACACCTTAGTTACCAAATGGTAAAGTATGATTTTCATTTAAGAATGAAGGCACATACTGCCTTTCAACACCTTAGTTACCAACAGGTAAAGTATGATTTTCATTTGAGACTGAAGGCTCATACTGCCTTTGTACACCTTGGTTACCAACAGGTAAAGTATGATTTTCATTTGAGACTGAAGGCTCATACTGCCTTTGTACACCTTGGTTACCAACAGGTAAAGTATGATTTTTATTTGAGACTGAAGGCTTATACTGCCTTTGTACACCTTGGTTACCAACAGGTAAAGTATGATTTTCATTTGAGACTGAAGGCTCATACTGCCTTTGTACACCTTGGTTACCAACAGGTAAAGTATGATTTTCATTTGAGACTGAAGGCACATACTGCTTTTGATCATCCGTGCTCCTATTCAATGCACGGTTCGCAGTTTAATCCGGGTTCGTACTGCCAGTATTTTATAGTAGAAGGGATGAGACGGTGAGAGATTCTAGAAGATATGAATGAAGCTCGAGGTCCTTGGTAGATTTTAGCCATTAAGGCTTGCTTAGCTCGCAGGTCGAAATCATTATCTGTACTCAAAAGTTGTGATTAGATTTGTACCTACCTACGTTATTCATGTTCTTCACAGAACAACATTTTATTACTTTATTATTTCTAATAAATAATAAAGTAATAAAATATGACACGTCATTTCAATTACCATAGCGTAAAATATAAAGTTCTTATCAGTGCTACTGAGTATTTTGAATAATAATTAAAATATAACAACAATATAAATATCAATTTTAAGAACTATGATGGCAAATTTCCCTCTCCCAGGTTGTAGCCATACCAATGAGATACTTCCAGATTCTATCGTATATTACGGACGCCTTGTTTTGCTTTCCATCCGATTCCGGTAACAGTCATTCAAACCAGTGGCCAGCTATGCCGGAGCCATCTTTAAAAAGGTCAAGTACAATACACAATAGTAATCCATCATCCCTCAACATCGCATCCAGTGGAACGGACACCTGACACGGCTGGAGGGAGATAAGGCGCTGAACCAACCTGAACCAACCCTCCTCACACCTGTCAGATGCATGGATCATCTTCTTTTTCAGACTGTCAGGTTATCAGCCCGTATTGCTCTAAACAATTTAAAACAACTTTTTTTTTCTTTTTTACGCGGAAGTCCATTGTTCTCACCCACCACCTCTAAGTTCCAGACGAATTGGCCGACCATTTTATGAGAATTCAAAAAAAATATTTAAAACCATCATTGGTCACCGCTTTCCAAGCACTACATTATAAAATATTTCTAAAGTAGTTCTCACTCGTAGAATACTATATAGATTATAGTAGTAGATTATATAGCACGAGGAAAGGCCTAAACTTTTAATCCTAATAAAAGCTTAATTTTCAAACTCATTCAACCACATCAATATATAATATTCGAGTAGAATTGAATATAATATGTATGCAATACACAAGCAATAGGCAGTTTAAAAAATCCACTTACCATAATTCCACTGTCTTATAATATGTACAATGTACATACCTACATTCTATAGCTCTATCCTTTTGTCAAGTAATTATTGTTTAATTAGGTTTTTTCATACTCGGTAATTTGTAGATACTGACTTATTTGACATAGTATTTCAACACCATATTATAATGTTAATATTATGTCTTTAGAGCATAACATTATTATAGATAGAAGGTTAATTAGAATATAACTAATATATTGAAATATGTGTAATAATGAGTATCTGGTG
Source organism: Celastrina argiolus (assembly GCA_905187575.2). Classification (NCBI taxonomy): domain Eukaryota; kingdom Metazoa; phylum Arthropoda; class Insecta; order Lepidoptera; family Lycaenidae; genus Celastrina; species Celastrina argiolus. The sequence goes on along the minus strand of LR994579.1, from coordinate 902,014 downwards.
GTATTTAATAGCACACAACAAAGTTTATTTTTAGACTCTTGTATGTTTCGACTTTTGAAGATACAACCCAGTACTGAGATATATAAAACAGTACTCTCACAGACGCCAAATAAGTCTTGTAAGTCCTCAAAACCCAGTTAAAAATGCACAAGAGACTTTAGTTATGATTCAATCAAAGTAACAGAAAAGTCTTAGTTAAATAGAATAGTTCATTTACATCTTAACTTGTGCATTTACCATGTTTTTTGTTAATTATACACCGGTAGCAATGACTCTGATATCAATGTAAACCTTATCCTTCATTAATATTGTTTAATAATAAAATATATGAAAATTAAGATTGTACCTACATCTTGGCTTAGCTTTGCATTGCTGTAATTGTCAAAGATTTAATTCCTGCATTGTATGTAACAACTTCATATTCATATTATAATTAAATAATTCATTCTGAAGCAGACGCTTTTTAAAATACTGCGTAGCATTGCAATATTGGAGCTAGATAAATTTTCCTTGCATTGTTCTATAATAATATCCAATATACTAACTCGCTTCAGACAGTTTGTACCACCCAAAGCTACATAGTATTTGAAACTTCTTTTTTTTTCTAATTTTGAATACGGGTTGTACTTATTCGCAGAAATGAATAACACATTTTTATAGTTTTCGGTCACGGTTAATTACTGATTTAGAACCCATATCTAATGCGATTAAACTAACATATAATCTATTTCATCTTGCAGTCACTTGTAAGATACAAAGACAGTATTTATGAGAAGGGTTTTTAAAGGTTTCTGTTTATTCACTACAACCTGCTATATACCTATGTATTAACAAATTCAATAAACCAAGTAAGCCAGCCAGCCAGTCTTGTAAGGGGCTTACAATATCCTTGAGTTATTCATATATTACTTGAAATTTCAAGTGACTTCATATAATGAAACCTTAATTATTTTTTTAAATTAAAGGAATCCCAATTATGCATGGTGTATAATAATAATTAACATGTTGGTCTTAGATTATGTTTTGTATTAAGAGATATAATATAAACAACAAAACCAAGGACAGACTACATGTTTTTGCTTAAAAAGTAATAGCTGTTGCGCCTTTTACAGTATAACTATTACAGTTGCAAGTGCACCGCACAATACAACAATTGATGTGGACTTTATAGACACTGCCTATCTACGCTGTATTAATTTAAGTTTAAACTATTAATTTAAGTTTATATTTCCATTTTACACATCATAGTTTACTACATACGTATACTATAACTAACTGTCGGTTCTCTAATCTGGATGCCTTATCGACCCGATATTACCATAATTATAATAAATATTTAAAGATCAAGTTTAAATTTTCCATATAATAATATGAACTGAGCTAGTATTAGAGTATTGTCAAGATCCACTATACGCACATATTTTAGTGCAATGTAATTACACTTTTGGAAAAACCCTTTTATTTGTTGGTCTGTTTATAACTAATATTGTAATGGAAAGTAACTAATTTATCCATCTTCCAACTATCGTTGCGTTATAGAACGGCAACTTTATGTAGTTCTGAACAATATGATACTGTCGAACTGATGTGATGATGGAGTCGAGAGATAGGCTCTTGCCTATCATTGCCTTTCATGAGGAATATCGTATCAAAATCGTGCTTGCACTTGTGAGAACAGTGTAATATTGAAAATCCCGATGAACCCTTAGACGGGCATTATGCAGCTTCCGCCATCTTCATCTTTTTTTATACAAACGTGTTTTAACTATTAATTTTTCGACATTTAGAGGAGCTAGAACTTTAGATGTCATTTATTTTACACGTCAACCTTTAATTTCAATAACGAATTCGCCATCTTAGACAACCATATAACTTTGTTATTTTATTACTCACTGTTGAATTCATCATATTCGTAGAATATTACTTATTTGAACGGATGATTTTAACCCCTTATCCTGATACACTTTTTGTGCCCAGTTTAATAGACTCGTATTAGGGTGTAATGAACATTCTTACTAAACAATTAAGCATTTCTTATCTTTTAAACTCCTATGAAATGCAATACAATTACGCCAGTTAAACTAGTTTATAATCATGATACTTTAGTGTACTTTAGGTGTCAATGAGCTCATCCTTCCTTTTCAATTTAGTTTTTCAATACGCACGTGATTTACAAAATTAATTATTTTTTTCACTGACCTTATTACTGACTTACTAGTATTATAGGTTTATCCTCGTCGCCATTTGTAGTGTGCACTAAATTATACGAAAGGCGGGCTCCTTTTACCGTCAACAATTCTAGTACGTCTTACTCTTAGTACGTCTGTCTTAATACTGATTGAGTGGGGCAGCCCCCCACCAATTATAGTACTTATATTGTCCACGGTATAGAGATCACCATTTAGCCAAACACTACAGTATGTTTATGAAAAACACAGATAAAAATTAATTTATTTTCAAAACCTGATGAACACCAAAAGTTTAATTAAAATATAAAAAATATGATCGCAGTATAAGACAATACTACATATTTCAAATTTCCACCTCCTTTTTGTGTCGAGAATCAGTTATAAATGCAAAAGCGAAAAACTCCTAACTTAGCCGCACTGATACACTACATACGTAAATCATCGACATAAAAAATATACCGACAAGTGTTGGTTCGTTAAAAAATTTGGTGAAATATGTTTATTAAATAAAATTTCAGCACCAAACTATGTAATTTTTTTATGGGACCAAATGGCAGATATTCTGCGTCGAATAAAAAAAGAATCACTCAAATCGGATCGTTAACCTCAGAGTAATAAGTGTACATACATACGTAATAAAATACCTAGTAATAAAGTACCTAGTATTTTATTTGAAATAGGATTTATCACGTAGGTATCTAGAATAGATTGTTTTGAAGTCTATTTTCAAGACTGACAGAAATGATAGAAGAAAATGTTATCCGAGTAAGATAGAAGAATACATAGGACGAACTAGAATTTAAAACTTAATTGTCGTTTCTCGTATTTTCAAGTATTGCTTATTTTATATAATTTCTAAGTTGTTTATTGTATATTCATTTTGTAAGTTACTTATAATATACTCGTATTTTCAGAGAAACAATATGGTTTATTTTTCATGTAAGATAATTATAATCTTATATACATAAAAAAATCTCCTTTTTTGGAAGTCGGTTAAAAATAGAACATAGCGATTTCAAAAGTACAATACACACGACCTAATGTCGGTCTATTATATTTGTGTGGTAATCTCGGCAGAATCGGTCTACAAAAGTAGGAAGGGGTTGGAAACCCTTATTTGGGACATTTCGTATAAAGTACTAAAGCGTGTATCTAAAGTGCTAAAGTGTTTCTGATCGGATTTTATATTATACTTGCCACTAATTATTTTGAATAAATCTGTTTTAGATTTGATAGAAAAACATAATATATTATAAACTATATATTATAAACAATAAACATACATCAACTTAATCGCCTCCGTGGTCTAGTGGTTTAGAACCTAGATCTCGACTCGGAGGTCTTAGTTAGTTTGAAGACCTCCGATGCAGGCTCTCCCGCCAGTCGTGTCGGTTTTTCGTCCCACTGGGCTACGAGAGTGAAGGAAGAGAGAGTGCTTCTGTGTATTGCGCACACACTTGCACTTAAGAAATAACTCGTGCGTAACTGGTCTGGTTTCGATGAAACCGGCCACCGTCACCGAAATCGCTGTCATAGGCATTATTATTAAATTTACATAATTCTTCTGTACATGTTTTGACAATGAACTCCTCCTAAATAGCTACCGATTGGAATGAACTTATTATGTAGGAACCCTCACAAAACAAATTCACAATGGGACCCTGTAGGTAGCGGTCAACGCTCAACTAAATTCTAAGGCGGTACTAAACTCGGCGAGACAGCTAATTACGTACATTTAAACTAAAAAAACTTCAACAACCTTATTTTAGGTTTAAAAGTATATTTATTATTGTTTTTGGTTTTGATTATATAATTACTACTTTACACCAATTAGGTTTTGAGTAGGATATTAAACTTCTGTGATTCGCCTGAAGAGACTACATAATATTAACAAGTAGCACGCGTAGCGGGCGCCATCTATACACATTTTAAAGTAACAAAAAAATTACAGCTGTCAGACTCGGTATCCGGTGTATCATACACGTTTTGTGTGGCGGCCATCTTACACGCTATTTTTTCTTTTAGGGTTTTTTGTTACTTTTTTCTTATATAATTAAGATGGGAAAACGGAAAAGAAAGGATGAAGTGTACCTACTAAGGAAAATTAAGAAATTGGAAAAGAAAGTGCAAAGTTTTCGAAGAAAACCGCGAAAGTACACAAAGCAGTTCGAGTAAAGCTGAAAATTCTAATTCGAAAAACTTCTACAGTGAGAAGAAAGGTAATCTTTCCGAAAGGAACGTTAGTTTTTATAATAAGTCACCCGCAACAACAAGTGCTTACAGGTTAGTGCAAGTCTCGAGTCCGGAACGCGATTCCGTGACCTTGACAAGATTCATGAACAACTTTTCTTCCTACCTACATATTATTATATTTCGTTAATGTGTTAACGGCACAAACAAATCAACATGCACAGTGCAATGAGTATAATCTGTAAGATTATTTCCTACCTAAATAATATACTTCAGTACAACTCTAGAAGTTGATCGTCGTATATTGGGTGCACAACATTATAATACCTAATTACCTAGAGTATAACTCGGGAAGCTATACCAGGACAGTGTTTTTTTTTTTTTTTTAAATATAACTATTATTATAGTCGTATAATAATATAATACAGATATTAATTTTTATCTGATATTACTTGTAAACAATGAACAAAACTGTTTTATCAATAAATTCAATAAAATATCTATTTAATAATAGATGGCGCTGAATGAATAGTCTGAAACACAAAGAACCAATATTGAGACCTTGAATTTCAATCGATTTACTATTATGGCCGATAGATGGCGCTATCACGCATGGGAATATTTTATAGTACAATAATATTATAACATATTGTATTGTACAACAACAATCGGGAGATAATTGTCGACTACAAATATTGTATAACATTATGTTGTGGTTCTTCTTACAGTCGCTCCAGTCACTAATATTACAATTTTAGTAGAAGGAACTAGAGGAGGGCCAAAGATTTGGATTCATTATTCACGAAGATATTGCCAAAAGATGGCCAGATATACTGATTAATGGCCTTAAAGATAACATCAAAACAGAAAATTTTAAATGTCATGAGGTCCCAGAGAATTTGAAACTTGCACAACCATGTTAGCATGTGTAATATTTTGTACAGCGAATATAGATACAAATATAATTTCAACTCAGGATCATTAACGACAGCAATAGAAAGTCAACAAGAAAAACAAGGTAGCTTGTAGCTGTTTTTCTTGTTGACTTTCCGAAAATAACTTTGTAAGTTTCATTTGGAAATAAAACGTTTTTTATTTTTTTATTTTTAATATCCCGAAACTATTAGTGATACAGGCCGTATATTGTGCCATATTATGCACTTCATGGAAAGTGTGACGAGAAGAATGGATGGAATGGAAATTGGCTCTGATCTACAAGACAAATTAAATAGCTTAAAAGCAATATTTAAAAAACGGTGCCGAACTAAGAGCAGTCTTAAAGTCAACAACAACAAAGCCAGGCGGGCCGTCAGGGAGATCTTTAAACAGGAGGGGCCCACCGCAGCCGCCGATGCCTACTCGCCGCATTCCGGCGACGACTGCAAAACCGAGTGCGTCGAGCGGCGCGTGCTACAGCTATCGCCAAGCAGCGCCGCCACCGCCGCAGCCGCCGATGCCGACTCGCCGCATTCCGGCGACGACGGCGAAACCGAGTGCGACGAGCGGCGCGTGCTACAGCTATCGCCACGCAGCGCAGCCACCGCCGCAGCCCCAGCGCCGCCCGCCTCCGCCGCCGCGCCGCGCCGCGCCGCCGCGACGTGCAGCGCCCTCCCGCTGAGTATAAACTCCGCAGATGAACAGGCTGGTAGAATTATATATTTTTATAATAATTGGACTCGTGTGACTAAGGACCCAGTCGTATTATCGTGTTTTTCTGCGGGCCCTACTACGTATCCCGGTTACAAATGTCGTTCAGCACTGGATTATACACTCGATATTGGCGCTATTGAGCCATCGCCTCCGTGGTCTAGTGGTTCACTGTGTTATAGTGAATAGTGGTTCAGAGCTACGCTCTCAACCCTGAGGTCGTGGGTTCGATTCCCGCGTTGGAAGAACAATAAATGTTGTTTTCATGTTTGGTTAGGACAATACAGGCTGATCACCCGATTGTCTGACGAGAAAGCTGATTCATGCGTCTGATGGGCATGTACAAAGTCGGTCCTGCGCCTGTTCTCTCGCCAGTCGTGTCGGTTTACCGCCCCACTGGGTTATGAGAGTAAAAGGAAGCGAGAAGAGTGTCTTGGTGTATTGCCCACACACTTGGGCACTATAAAAATAGCTAATGCGTAACTGGCCTGGTTTCAATGAAATCGGCTACCGACGCAGAAATCGGTGAGAGAAGCTATTATTATTATTATTGAACCATGTGAGCTGAGTTAAGGGACAGTACCGGTCTAGCTAGCGTTTTATCGGAATAGGTTTATCATTAATTTAAAAAAGTTTAATATATTTGTTTTTGCACCACACTATAAACTTGAGGATTAACCCGTAGAATCGTAGCGAAATTATTATCCAAAGATTAAGATAGATACTTTCATGTACACGATGGATTTAAAAAATGCTTATCTTTCTCTCCCGATACATGTAGACTCAAGAAAGTACCTACGTTTCAACTGATTTGAAAAACTTTACGAATTTTCGGCTTAAACATAGCTCATTATACATTTACAAAATTAATGCGCCCTGTCGTACAGTATCTGCAAAATACAGGTTTTTCTATTATATACTTGGACGGTATTTTATTAATCAGCGAAACATAATTTTGGTGATTGAAATATAACAATGTTTTTACAATCAGGGCCTTACTCTCCAAGCTGATTCGATTGTGATTCAGTTTCGATCGTGCGGCGTACTCCCGAATGAGTTGACGTTTTCTTATTTAGATACTCAGTCGATTGATATGGTCGGGAGTACCAAAAGTTATGATCTAACGATTTTCTCTATCCTGGTTAGTTTCAAAATAATCTACCAAATAAAATACCAAAAGCCGCTAAAATCGAGCTGATTCGATTCTCGTTCGTGTCGGGAGTAAGCCTGCAGTTTGTTACAATCACTGGGGTTTACTATTAATTTTGATAAGAGCATAGATATACCATCTAGAACCGTCCGATTTCTAGATTTTCTTTTCGATTCCTCTTCATATTTCATACCTATTCCTAAAGACAAAAATTAAAAAAGGAACTCTTACATTATCGTTCACTAAGAAGATGTAAACTACGAATTTTCGCTCATCTTATCGGACTATTGATTTTAGTATGTCCAGCAACAGCTGTGGAAACAGATAAAGCACAACCTTGACCAACCAACAACAAGGGTACCTTATTTTCAAAAATCCATGAGTTTCTAAAACTTTGATATTGCAATCTTTTCCAGGGTTATTGTCTTCTCTTTAAAATTATAGCGAGCATCAACTACACAAAACACTTACCCTGGTAGCCAGAATTGTATCAGGGAAGGATTCGTGAAGCGAGGCCCGCCCCCGGAGGCTGCCCAACTGATGCTAGTGTCAGTTACCGATAACACCATCAAACAGTTTGATCTCTGCTTCAAACAGTGGTATAAATTTTGCTAAACAAATAATTTTAACATTTATTCTGCGTCAGTTGACAATATTCTTAATTTTTTAGTGTCCTTGTTTAATAGAGGATGTAAATATGGTACTATAAATAGTACGAAACCTGCTTTATCGTTAGTATTAAAATCTAAAATTATAAACCACTGTAGCATAAAAAGATTAATGAAAGGAATATATAAATCTAGGACTCCTTTACTAAAATATATTATTAGTACATGAATCGTTCTAAACTATTTGAGCTGTATGTTTCCAAACGAAAACGAAGCCTTATCACAAAAGTTATGCATCCTATCCTGCTAGCTTTAACAACTGCACACCGGGTACAATCATAATCCTTGAAAATAACTGTTAATATACTATCGATCGGCAATTAAAATAAATAAATAAATAAAACTAAAAAATAAAAAATTACATTAAAATTCGCGTTAAAATTAAAACTTCAAGAATTAATAGTTTCCAACCTACTTAAACACTTCAGTTGCCTTTAAGAATTTGTCTAGCCACAACATTCATTATGTGTGCTAGTTTGATATATCTGTTGATAAAAGAACATCTGATTGTAATTTTTAATCTATTACTCTTAGAAAACTTCTCAAAAATGTATCTTCTCTACCCAAACTGCATCTCTTAGATGTCGTCCCCAAACGTCCACGAAATAGGAAAGATGCCGCAGGGGTAAACGTGTATGATACACCGGATACCGAGTCTGACAGCTGTCATTTTTTTGTTACTTTAAAATGTGTATAGATGGCGCCCGCTACGCGTGCTACTACTTGTTAATATTATGTAGTCTCTTCAGGCGAATCACATCGTTTAATAATCATCGAACGTCACTTACAGGTAAGTTCGTTTGATTTCCTATTATATTATATTGATTTTAGTATAAACCTAAAGACTCTTCTCAGAAGGAAATATAATTAAAACACACGTTAACCCTTGAGCTCTTCTGTATATCGACTGTAAAGGAGTTACAAGATATAAGGGTCATACACAATGCATAGCGCATTTAAAGTGTTACACTAATTTGTAGCCATATTGCCTTTTTTTTTATCGCAGAGAAATGCTTTTAAGCATTCCGTGGGGGATTGGGGATTCCCTCCACGGATATGTAGGACTCGCTGCGTCCGAAAGATGGTAAATTGACGCAGCTCTACCCACTACAACTCGGCGGTACTCCGACTCCACCGCCGTTGACGAAGCCACAAGGAACAACAAAACTTCCGCGACTCCGTCGACATAGCCATATTGCCTACGCTTAATACAATGTGAGCACTGTGTCCCTACACTTCTCATTCATTGACAGGTAATACGAGAGGGATAACATATTTAATGAAGGATTAACTTTAACATGAGACGTGATGGCGGCGATGTGGTTCGCCACCCATCACGTCTCGTTTCTCGCGGGGGCGAAAAGTGGCCCATGGAGAGCCGCTTCGCTACGTTAAATGTAAGAGGAGGAATGGATGGTAAGGTAGATGAAGTTTGCCAGATGATGGATGAACGATGCATAGATATTTTGTGCGTGAATGAAACTAAGCGGAAAGGATGTGACACCACGGTTCATGGTCCCTACACGGCATACTGGTCGGGAGTCCCCCAAACTGGCCGAGGCTGTCAGGGAGTCGGTGTGATTCTTTCGTCTCGAATAGTTGAATGTGTGATGGACCATGAATGTGTAAGCCCAAGACTAATCTGGGTTAGGTTAAAAGTCGGACTCACTCGCTTATTTATCCTTGGTGTCTATGCACCGACGGATCTGGGCGGAGGTGGGTCATTAAAAGCCCAACAAGAGAGAGAGGATTTTTGGGATAACATGAGAGAGGTATTGAATAAATGCGGAGAAAATGAACGGATCGTGATGTTAGGGGACTTTAATGGGTGGGTTGGAGTAAAGCGTGATGGGTATGAAGGAGTTCTGGGTACGTTTGGGGACGAGAGAGTGAATGACAATGGGAGAAGCCTGCTTGAAGTATGCTTGCAATGGAATCTGTGCGTGGCCAACACAATGTTTGACCACAAAAAGATCCATTTATATACAAGAGATGAGGGGAAGTCTAGAAGTATGATTGATTTTGTTATTGTGGATGAAAGACTGAGGAAGAAAGTGCTAGACACTCGGGCATACCGTGGTGTAGGGCTCGACTCAGACCACTTCCTGGTCATAGCCCGAATGCGTGGCCTCTTTAAACGGTGGCGACACCGAGGGGCTCAGACTACGAGTGTGTTAGATAGAGTAAAAGTGGAAAATCTACAAGAAAAAGAAAAGAACGACGAGTATGTAGAGAAACTGAAAGAAAGATTTAGAGGCATAGAAGAGATAGGTGTGATTGAAGATTTGTGGGAGACATTTAAAAAAGGGGTCGTGAATGTTGCTATTGAGGTGTGCGGGGTAGCTAAAAGAAGGAAAGGAAGAAAGAACTATAATGTGTGGATGGACAAAGATGTACAAAGGGCGGTGCAAGAAAAGAAGAAAGCGTGGTTGGATTGGTTAGCAACAAAAGCTAACCAAAAAGTTCAAAAGGCAACGGTTGACGAGATAAAGGAAGCAAGAACGAAGTATAAAAGATTGAAATCAGCAGCGAAAGAAGTTGTGTCTAGAAAGAAAGAAGAGCGAAAGGATGATTTTGATAGGAGACTCACTGAAGATTTTCAGTCAAACATAAAGTTTTTCTGGAAATCCATAAAAACAGCCAGAGGAAAAACATCTACCTCGGAGCTAAGTACAGTGAGGAGTCAAGATGGGAACATTATAAAAGGAGAAGAATGTGTGTTAAAGAGATGGAAAGAGTATTTTGAAAGTTTGTTTGAAAGAGAGGAAGTGCAGGTACAACATCCGGCACCTTCCATGGAAACTATTATAAGTGTTGATGAAAGTGAGATAAGCATGGATGAAATAGTGAAAGCGTTGAAAAGTATGAGTTTAGGTAAGGCTGCAGGGTATGACAGGATAACCGTTGAGATGCTGAGGGCCGGGCAGGGAATAGTGGCTAGCCAGCTGTACCGCCTTTTCAATTTGTGCTGGAGAAATGGGCAAGTACCGGGAGACTGGTGCAAAGCCGTAATTGTGCCATTGTATAAGGGAAAAGGGTCACGGCAAGACTGCATAAATTACCGCGGTATAAGCCTTCTCAGCGTCGTTAGTAAAGTGTATGCGAAAGTGTTGATTGAAAGGGTTGTGAATGTAACAGACGAAAAAGTATGGGATGCACAAGCGGGATTTAGAAAGGGAATGGGATGTACGGATCAGGTCTTTTCCCTGCGATGCATAGCCGAAAAGTGTTTGGCTAAAAACAAGAAGGTCTATTGCGCTTTCGTAGATCTGGAAAAGGCCTATGATAGAGTGGTGAGGAATGAATTGTGGTCAGCTTTGTCCGTGAACGGTGTGAGCAGTATCCTCATACGAGCATTACAATCTCTGTATAGGGATTCTAGTGCTTGTGTAAGGATAAACGGGGCATACACTGAATGGTTCAACATCGAAAAAGGTGTTAGACAGGGATGTGTAGCGTCACCGTGGCTGTTTAATCTGTTCATGAACAATTGCGTGGCAGATCTAAAAGTGAATGAAAGTGGGTTGAGATTGAATGAGTTACTCGTCAAATGTTTTCTCTATGCTGATGACCAAGTATTACTTGCGTCTTCGGCAGAGGAGTTGCAGGAGATGATAACTGTTATGAGTGGAGCTTTTGTTAGAAAGGGAATGAAGATAAATGTAAAGAAGACGAAAATGATGGTGTTTGAAAGAGATGAGGCAGTGACAGACTGCAATATAGTGATTGGAGATGAACAAATTGAACAGGTGAATGAGTTTGTGTATCTGGGTTCAAAGTTTACAAGAGATGGAAAATGTGAGAGTGATATTGAAAGACGAGTGAATGCAGGAAACATGGTGAATGGAGCTTTGCACTCCTTTATGAACAGTCGGAAGGTGTCTAACAAGGCTCGTTTGGCTGTGCATGAGGGGGTGTTGGTTCCGACACTCATGTACGGAAGTGAAAGTTGGGTATGGCAGAAGAAACATGAAAGCAGAATAAATGCAGTTGAGATGAGAGCGTTGAGAAGTATGGTAGGAGTTAAACTGAATGACAGGATAAGAAATAGCGAGATAAGGAAACGTTGTGGTCTGAAAGAAGATGTAGTGACAAAAATTGAGAAAGGTATGCTGAGATGGTTTGGTCATGTCGAGAGAATGAATGACGAACGATTGACGAAAAAAGTGTATAAGGCGAGTGTGAATGGAAGTGTGGGAAGGGGTAGACCTAGGCGGACGTTTCAAGACCAAATTAGGGACGTCTTGAAAAAAGGCCAGGTCAAGAGTACCCTAAACCGAAGAGCATGTATGAAGAGAATAATGAAAGTGGACGAAGCGAAACAAGTGTGTAAGGATCGTAGCAAGTGGAAGGAAGTGGTCTCTGCCTACCCCTACGGGAAAGAGGCGTGAATGTATGTATGTATGTATGTAACTTTAACATGTGGTGGTGAAATTGGCACTGAGAGTCTGAAACTGCAAAAGTCATTACAATTATTATAACTACCACCTTCATATGATTATACTACCTTTTCTCATTCTAGAAAGTATTTAAAAAAAATGTTTTTCTTGTGACAAAAAAATAAGAAATGGTAAAAGGAAAAACAGTTTTTTTATTTTTGAATACAATAAAAATACATTTCCAAAATGAGTACAGGTAGTATAATCAAAGTTATAGTGACTGTTCTTTTACACACTTTATATATTATAAAGGGTGTAAAAAGAGCAGTCACTATAACTTCGTGGGGTAGACCAGGCAAGAGATATATCCATTGCTACTAGTCATTTGCGTTTAATCCACTGTTTCAAAAAATAAAAAAAAATCAATAGGCAATGTACAATGTGCACAACACAACGATCAGCTGATTACGCTGAGAGGTCAATAGCACGCGTAAGACGTTCATTACGTACTAGGGCAAATATTATAAAATGTAAGAGTTTAATGCAGAACGTTGTTCCAAACAGTTAAGCCTTGCGACAAAAATAATAAATTGCAAAAAAAAAATTTATTCAAAAAATAAATATTGAAAAAAAATCATTTTTAGAATCAGTCAAGGTCCTATAATCCCATTCCAAAGTTATAGTGACTGCTCTTTTTACACCCTGTATATATTAGAATACCTACATATTAGAATTAGAATTTATTAACTTTGGTGTCGCCGTCGGCAAAAAGTGTGTGAGTGATGTACCAGCTGATGTTTTTATTTAGTCGTCGGCGTCGGAGGGAATTTGTTTCGCCGTCACATTCCCTTTATCGATAGGCCCATTCCTCATATCCCGCCCTTATTTCTATAATATTTCACCCGGAACTCGCGCCGATCCTCAATATAACGCCATCAATAGCCCTCACTCGAACGACTGACGATGGCGTTTGCATTTTCATCGCAAAAATTGTAATGAAAAAGTGTGTGTATACTTATGTACGCACGTAAGAAGTTATATATATTTTTGTAAAGTTTTGACTACCTAACTTCATGGTGTCTGTTTTTCGTGTCAATATGCATGCGTTGTGAACATACGTAAGAAGTTTATAAAATTATGTCTACCTAACTTCATGGTGTCTATTTTGGGACAGGACCGCGCCGCCCCTATATGTGAAGTGTACGGTGTACACAGGTGCTAAATCAAGGGGTGCTAAAACAGGATACGCTAAAACAAGAGGTGCTAAAACAATTGAAGACATGAACGGTTGAAGTTAAAAGGAGACAATTAAATCGTGAAATTCAGTTTCAGTAGCAGTCGTTAGTACCGAATATACAGAGAATAGTGCTCCGTGCATACTGAACCCAATTTTTGCAGAACATAGGAATTTGAAAGCGGATTTTTTAGAAACTAGGTTTTACTGAACTACGGCGAAACCAAAAGGGTAATAATGTTGGAAGTCTACAAGGTGTAATATAAATGAGTCATAATATTCTAGGGCGTGTGCCTCCTATGTAGAGTATACTGCGAACGTACCAGCGCTGAAAGACTTAACTACTTTTGATTTTCATGTTTGTATGAGAAATGCTCCAAGATCATAAATGTTCCCATACAATAATTTAAAAAAGTACCTCTTTCAGCGCTGGTACTTTCTCAGTAAACTCTATATGCGGGATAATAAATAATTATAAATGAGTGATAATACTTTAGGGTGTGTATGGGACACACCCTAAAGTATTAGCCTGTATATTATTATAATATTATGTAGTAGTACCTAATATAATATTAATAAATGTTCATCGTAGTGCTTTGACAAAATCGGTTCCAGTATTTTAAACTAATAGAACCATATACACCGAGAAGTAGAGTAGTAGAGAGAAATTGACGCAAATGTAACTGGGACATTTCGTCCTAGTTTGTTCGAACAGCCTGTCAGTAAGCGAATGTAATTATTCGTAAATGGTGTACACAAATTTCAAATCACCGAATCAACTTGAAATGTTTTAAAACTTTAATCTCAGTTCGTTAAAAAAATCTAGCTCTATTAATACTTAGTGTATTGTTGATCGAAGATAGTCGAGCTATGTTTTAAAATTTTTGAGTATTATTAATTTCACATAAAATCGTTATAAAGCCTATTTAATGCTCAAAACATGACACCGAAACAAGAAAATTCCAATGTAGATAGGTTCGTGATAAGGGCAAAATAAAATGAGAAGTCCGCCCTTAATTAAATGATAAGGTACTTTATGAATTTGAACACTAACGAATTTACTTTCCGACCTTTTTACGGTTAAATAATAACCCTCGGACCCTTTTCAAAAACGCCGCGTCACAGTTTTTTGTCACATGTTATACATGTGTGTTAACGTGACGCAAATTATAATCATATTTTACATCTGTAAATAATACATAACAATTATATAAAATTATAGCGAGTTTGTGTTGCTTCATTTTGCGCCGGCCGAATTTTGATAGCAAAAAGCTATATCTCGACAATAACTGACTTTTGATAACGAAATTAAATAATTGTAGATCATAATATCCATTCAATTAATAAAAATAAAAAAGCCTTTAACTTCGTTATCTTACAATAATAGTATATTTTATATTAAATGATAAAATAATTACATACACATAAGATCTATTATAGAGACCTTTTTACATAATGTAAATAGACGTAGAGCCTTATAATATCTGCAATAGATGTAATATACTTCGATAGAATATATTTTTCCGAAAAATAATGCGTAATTGTAAGCGCAGTAACCTTCTTAGTACAACTATGCAGGATATTATGTAAAAACGATATTCCATCTCAGGTATTCCCTTCAGGCGCGCAATTCTTGATTCCCTACAAGTTATTTAATCTTTTAAGCTTTTGCATAGCTTTTATCGCGGGCCTTGAGCGTGGAGACCAGAAATTCCGTAACGAAAATACCCTAACACCCCCCCCTCCAACCGGCACAGCGATGATACTTTTTATTGCCATCTATCGATTTTTATTAACTTTTTTTAATTATCACGCTTTTATCTCTTCAGCAGGGCAATCGCGCTAAAAAACTTTAGCTGAAACGCAACCGAAACGTGAACGTTACTCGACTTTATGACGTATTCGGTATCGCGCTATCCTTTTGACAGCTAGGTGAGACGAAGCTGGACCGTAGTTGTAACTCAAACGCTGTCAAACAAAAAGTTCATACGCAGCTAGTTTAACTCGAACGCAGCTCGAACGTTTGGAACAAAGTGATCGTTTATAAGTTAAGTTTTTGAATCTAAATTGTGTACAGGACCAAAAATGTTTAGCTGGACTGGAAACGAAACGCACCTGAAACACAAACGAAACTAAGTTGAACCTCAAATGAAACGTTGTACAATAGCGCGATTGGCCTGCAGTTCAGCAACTCGCCTGTAGGTGGCATTGGTTGTATCGGATAAGTTGATTAAAAATGTTATGCAATAGCTTTACCGCGGCAGTCCCCGAGAGCCACACGTCTTTTTTTCTATTTGTCCCTAAGTCCTTCTCCCCTTTCTGGGACAACACAGATACGACGTCGGTGGTTTGTCCTGGTTCTACTATCTATTCTTGCCTCACCATCACTACAAGGTTACAAAATCTAAGCCCCGTATCAATAAACAAATCTCAAACTCGGTATCAAGTATTGCGATCGCAACCTCAACTTGAGAACCTATTTGACACATAAAACAACGTTACGTTTCACTTTTAAAAGAGAACAACTTTACTTACTTATTTTTACTTCTTTTTTAGTGATAATAAGGGTGCGTCTCCTGCGTTTAGTATACTATGAAAGTACCAGCTCTGAAAAACTTACTTTTGACTTTCATGTTTGTAGGAGAAATGCCCCAATATCATAAATTTTTCCATATAATAATTTTAAAAAAGTACCTCTTACAGCGCTGGTACTTTCTCAGTAAACTCTATCCCTACTCTATAACTAAAGTATTATCACTCATTAATATCAGTATATTATAGCATGTAGATTATACAAAAATAAAAAAATGTAGTCTTTATATATAATGTAATCTTTATTTTTACGTTTCTTAAAGAAAAAAAATTAAGTGAAACGAAACGTTGTTTTTTCTGTCATATAAAATAAAATAAATAAATAAAAAGTCTTTATTTCAGGCATAAGCAATTCACCCATAATAATAGGTTCTCAAATAAAGGTTACGATCGCAATTCTTGAGATCGAGTTTGAGATTGTTTTATAGACACGGGCCTCAGAAACGAGTAAGTAGGTCTATCACCCGCGCGAACATAACCTCCCCGGGAATGTCCCCCCTGGCTTTTATTTGCATTCGAGCGAAAATATTTAATCAGGCGTATAATCTAAGAGCTTCCTCCGCTTGTGCCGTGTATCACACAACATACGACATACGTATGTAGATATTACGATTTGTTTGCCACGATAAAATATATGCCACGCCGTTTTTATAAGATTGTAATAGTAATTATAGCTCCCCTCACCGATTTCGTGTCGGTAACCAATTTAGTTGAATCCAATTAGGAGTAATTTTATAGTTCCTGAGTGTGTACGTAATACACAAGGACACTCTCTACCTTATACTCTCATAATCCAGTGGGATGGTTAACCGACACCACTGGCGGGAGATCAGGCGCCGGACCGACTTTTCAAATGCCCATCCGACGAATGGATCATCTTTGTTATCAGACAATCAGGTGATCAGCCCGCTTTGTCCTAACCAAATATGGAAACGCGAGAATCGAACCCACAACCTCCGGGTCGAGAGCGAAGCTGAGGTGTGAACAGTTGATCTACAAGAATCCAAATACGTTCAAAACTAACTTTGAATGATATCGAATAAACAAAATTAATTGTAATCGCCCCCAAATTGTGAGGCAGTGATTGAACTGATGATGATGAACTGAGAACAATAGCGAACACGTCAGCTTTCAAACAAAACTAAATCAAAATCGGTTCATTTTTACCTGAGTTTGAGAGCAACGATGCACACACACAGACAGTTTAAGCTTTTAACATCCTCAGTTTACGTCGAGGATATAAATAACTTATTATGATTACATTACAAAGTTAAAACCTACTCGCCAACACAAATCAAATGAGCCCAAAATCAAAACATACAGAATATTTTTTTACAAATTATTGTAAAAAAATATTCTGTATGTTTTGATTTTCTGAGCGTCGTGTCTACGTGATGCCTACCACCAAAACTCAATGGGGGTATGTCATTGTATTGCCAAGTGCCTATGTGGTCTTCCATAATATTGCACTGTCATGCAACGTACAAATACATGTGAAATTTCAACTCAATCGAACTAGGAGATGCGGGTTAAAGCGTTCATGAATTCATTACACACACGAGGACAGGTGGAAATAAAGGAAGGTAACTTTGTTTCTAACCATTATATACATGAAAATATACAGCACAAATTAATAATAACAAGTTTAGTGTTTTGGTGGGTAAACAATTAAAGTAAAGTAAATACAATAAGTAAAAATTTTAATTTTATATTATATAATAGGAAAACTTTTACTTTTCAGTAGCTGATATTGAAATCACTTGCAAAGTAAACTATCGAAACATACTTTGAGCTCTAGGTTGTCAACTAGGACTTTCAATAGCTGTTAGGCTGTTTAGGTTGCCCATGACCTACTTTTTGTAGCACCGAAAATTGGGCAGATTTATCTGATCGACTTCTTGTTTATCGTGTGTGTACATTCGTATCTTGTATTTCTCAAAATTCAAAGTCGGTCCCTATCACTCGCAGGCTCTAATGTTTACTGTTCATTTAATTGTTATCGAAAAAGCGGTCTCGTCTGGTTTACGAGCGAGCACTGAACAGTGAAATGTTTAATACGAGCCGTGTTCGTATGTTCTGATATGTTTTACGATAATGTGCGTTTTATGTTCTGTTTGTTATTGCTCGCCACTTACCTGTTCTTTTTGAGGTTACAACACAACCAAATTAAAGCTTTGTCGACCTCCGTAGCGCAGTGGTTGAGCGCGTTGGTCCTCGAACGAGAGGTCGCGGGTTCGAATCACGCCGAGGGAACAAAAAGTTTTCAATGTTCCTGGGTCATGGATGTTTATTAAATTTGTGTATAATACAATAAAAATCTTAAATATGTGTATAGAATAAAAGTATTAAATATATTTCCGTTGTCTGATACCTGTAACACAAGTTCTTCGGATACTTAGCACAGGGCCAGATTGGCATGGTGTGACGCGTCCATAGATAAACAAAAATTAAAAAAGCTGTCCGTCTCCGTGGGTGCCGGAGTGAGCACTTCTCCAGCAACCATCCCGTGGTTGTCGGAAATGGCGACAGACAGATTACATATATCCAGAAATGGACAGCAGCGTCTTCGCGGACATTGTTTTAATGTTACTGGGCGAACCAGCCCGCCACGGGTATTGATCCACGATATCGGAATAAAGCCTGGATCACAAAGCTGAATTTGACCTTCCTTACCATGTCTAAGGGGCTCTGTAGCCCCTGGTCGTGATTTCCCGCTCCCGGCCACTCTGGCTAGGAGTGTGTGAACAGCATAGGTAGGATTACCATGCCTAATGCGCCTGCCACACACTCGGTGGGTTGTATGCGAAATAGCGAGGAAAGGAGGCAGAGATGTAGTTCCTCCTCTACTTACTACTACTCGTCGAGTGTGTGGCAGGCGCATATAATATTGTGTCCTATCCAAACGTTAAAACTACAAAGCTGAATTGCAATTTTCTAAAAATGACCCAGGGCCCTTATTCAAGACGCTAAGCTATTATCATGGACCAATAGACCAACTACATATTATTATTATCAATAATGAAGTTAGAAAACAATAATGAATTGCATTTGACATTAAGGTCGCTGAATGACATACTAACTCGCTTGTCATTTAGCGAAGCTTATGTCAAATCCCATACATCTTGTTTTCGAACTTCATAAGTAATAATAGTGACGGCATCTTGAATCAGGGCCCTGATTACACAACTATCGAACTACTTCTTTCTAGAAATCAATTGTCATTTAGACGTTTAAAATCTGGTGTCATTTTGACGATCGAAAGAAATTCGATCGTCTAAATGACACGGCGGCAATTCTCGGGGTTAGAACGTTAAACTGCCACCGAAGTTACGTAATCAGGGCTGGTCTATGTGTGTCCCAAATGTCAAAACAATATTTATAGTAGTTTTAACACGGGTGTTGAACCCACGATCTTCGAGCACCACAGAGGCGTTCGTGATTCAAATACTACCGAGTAGACCCTGCAGGCTCGCCTCTCCAGCGTCAGGCGCGTGTGATCTTCATCTGGTAATGGATGGGTGTCGCGCAGCCGCTGTAATGGTGCGGAAAATGGCCGCTTAAGAATATCCATTGATCAAATATCGCGTTATAAATAACGCTGGCCGCGCGAGACGACGGGTCTTATAGCCGGTTATAGAGTTTCCTATAAGCTCATAATATATTATACGGCAAGTAACTACTTCTCGGGAGTATAGAATATAATGCAGCGTTTTATATTGAACTGGATTTTTTCATTTGGCTTACGATTTTTCATACTTATTGTACTGTACTTTATGTTTAATACAATCTGTCTAAATTAATAAGTATTTTATTAATCTCTTATGTACTATAGTACTCAACATATATTTTACAAAGACACAAAGG
Organism: Celastrina argiolus; assembly: GCA_905187575.2. Classification (NCBI taxonomy): domain Eukaryota; kingdom Metazoa; phylum Arthropoda; class Insecta; order Lepidoptera; family Lycaenidae; genus Celastrina; species Celastrina argiolus. The sequence continues at coordinate 882,101 of LR994579.1, read as the reverse complement.
TACCGCTTATTTCTGACAAGAAATTTCTTCCAGCAGCCCTACGGAGAGAGATGGTATAAAAGGTAAAAAATATGTTTACGTGGACGTAGGCAGAGCCGCCGCCCATCCTAGTTCACATTCCTTCTGGTAATATGTAATAAATAAATACAAATAACGTGAATGAACTGACGACACAGTACGGAGATCCTTACATAATCCGCAATAGGTTCACGTCTCGACGTTTACTTATGAATATATTATATTTGAATACATTTGGTGAACATAATTACTGGTAGATTAATTGATATACTCTCGCCGACGGGTAACGACGTTTGAGCTTGGTCACGGCCAGCTTAACAATATCTAGTTATCTACCTATAACTAAAAGATAAAAACTGATACCAGACGAAAGACTATGGAGAAATCTTATACGAGTATCTACCCCGAAGCTATTGTGCGAGAGAGAGAGCTGAGAATCGGAGTACTTCGAAACCTTTTTTTATTTGTTTTAGTCTACCACAGATAAAGAATATTGTAATAATGCGGCCCACACTGGTTTCGGTGACGGTAGCCGCTTTTATTGTTACCTGACAAGCTTGTCAGGTTTCAATGAAATTTCAATACACATAAGCACTCTCTTTTCGTTCACTCTTGTAGCCCAGTGGGACGAATAACCGACACGACTGGCGGGAGATCAGGCGCAGGACCGATATTTTTCATGCCCACCCGACGCATGAAGCATCTTTCTTGTCAGACAATCAGGTGATCAGCCTGCATTGTCCTAAACAAACTTGAAAACAACATTTTTGTTGTTCCAACGCGACAAGCGAACCCATGACCTCTGGGTCGAGAGCGAAGCTCTGGACCACTAGAACACGGAGGCGTTATACAGAATATTAAAAAAACTACATCAGTAGGCCAATGAACGACTTAACGACCTCTAGCAGTCATAATAGATGGAACTTACTGTATCTCTTGTAGAAGCCATAAAGAAGATTAGTTCCTTCTACCACTTCTTTAAACCTAAACATCTGCGATAGAATGAAAACTTAGCGAAAATAAATGAACGGTTACCAAGCAATTTATGAAGTCATAAGCCTGATGCATGGGCTTCCGACATTCTAATGTCAAAATCTGATGGATGGCTACAGAAGTTGTTGGCTGAGTCATTTGGGATCGAAATATAACCGTGTTTATATTGCATAGTGGCTATACACAATACTATGTATAGTTTATAAAGCATTAATCAGATTGAGCGCACTGAACACCTGGGTGAAGCCACTAAACCAAATACAAAAGCGAGTGCAATTTCACAATGAAAAACGACAACTCCCGAAAGACAAACATTTAAAGTTGGAATAGATTATGGTAAAGCTTCGTTCTTAATGTCTTTAGGGAATCGTCATTGTTAAAGTGTATTTATTCGCTTTTAATTTTTATTTGCTATAGTGGCTTCAGGGAGATGTTCGATATGTTCTATCTGCCTATTGTTTAAAATAATTGTAAACTTTTATTTGGAAATAAATATTATAAGTTTTTATTTTTTTGATCTGTGCCTTGGCGGACAGTTAAAAAAAGTACATTTAAAAAAAATCATTATTGAGCCTCCGGGCTTATGACAGCCATCGGCAAGCAGTGGACAGCACAGTTTAACTACTTCTCCTTAGTAAAAATTAGGCCTTTGCATCCGTTATTAGATTAATTATACAGTATTCTCCGTGCGAAGTAACCACCTGTTAAATACCTGCCCGGGGCGGGTGGCTTATATATTCTCACAATATGGTCGGCCTAGTCCAGAGGAATGACTGGTCAATACGTCTGGGGCCAACCGTGTGCGGGTTTCCTCACGATGTTTTCCTTCGCCGTCAGAGCGTCCGTATAAAAAATACTTGTGATCTGAAAAAGTCTCATTTGGTACATGCCACAACCTGGGAATCCAACAACATCCTTTCGAATGCTAATCAACAATCTACCCACCTAGGTCCTTCAAGATGTCATCAATATTTATCGCTAAATTTGACATAAGCTCCGCTAAATGACGAGCTAATTTGTATGTCATTTAGCGAAGCTTATGTCAAACTCCATACATTTTGTTTTCGAACTTCGTAAGCGTTATATAGCGATTGCATCTTGAATCGGGGACCCAGGCCGCGGCCGCTTTCCTCCTTAGTAAAGTTTGCTTAATTCCGGGCATATATAATTGTTATTAACATTAAGTTTTGTAAGTCGATGGCACTCGAGCGAGTAAAGCCTGTAATGCATGCGCGCACTAAAAGGACTTAACCTAAAAACTGATATATCTCTCTTATGTTAACAACATGAAAGCGGTACGAGTGCATTAAACGTTTAACCTGCGATACTATTTCTTTCTTTATATAGTGGATAATGTCGGAGACACGAGTACGCACTTAAAACCTAAGTTTTTATACGCATTTTATGCTTTTAGGACTACAACTGTACTTTGTAAGTGGGTAAAATCCTATTTAACTAACTAAGGTAATGATTTTAAGGCCAATAACCTTGAACGACTATTTGTATGGCGAGAAAGGGGTATTGCGACGGTGTTGAAAACGTATAAAAACTCGTTTAAAAAAAAAAATTAAAAAACTATAACCCGACTTCGCAAAAAATGGGTCTAAAAAGTCTGAAACAAGAAAATAATTAAATTTGAAATCCAGAAATGCATAGGTACAAAAATGGTCAAGGTAGAGCCGTGGTCGTACCCGCTAACAAAATCTAAGCATTAGTTGACACCGAAATACGGTAGAAAAAAATTCAAGGCTCGATGCCAATAGCGGGTGCGACCACGGGTCTACCTTGACCATTTCTGTACCTATGTATTTCGGATTTCAAATTGAATTATTTTCTTGTTTCAGCCTTTTTAGACCCATTTTTTGCGAAGTCGGGTTTTAGTTTTTTAATCTTTTTTTTATTTTATATTTTTCTGTTTCTACATCAAATATAATAATTATTATATTTTTATTAAATTGTACATTACATAGAAAGAATTAACTTCTAGATACTACTTGTACGACCGCATTTTAAACGTTTATTTTGGATTTTACAATAAAATATAATTAATAATAAAAAATATAAATACATATTCGTAATGTGCTTGCCAAGACCTATCTTTTGATACCAAACACGATACAATTATCTTAATTTAATTTTTTTTGGGGATAGTTTTTGAGGTATAATTTTCAAAATCCAAAATTTTTCGATAAATTATATAGCCTATGTTACTCGCGGGACCACTACAAATCGATTGACACCTTATTTTTCAAAATCGGACCAGTAGTTTAACCGCTACGAGGGAACATACATACATACACAGACTGCCAAAATCAATACCCTTCCTTTTGGCTTCGCCGAAGTCGGGTAAAAAATTGGTGAGATTCACAAAAACTAAAATACTGAAGTAACTTTCACACTGAGTCACTAATATTATATAGAGAAAATAGGTTATAACGTTAAATAGGGTTTAGTGAACTATGGCTGGGTTCTTCAATAAAATATTATTTGATGTACTGAACTACTTTATTCAACGACCATTTTAGTGGACAGTGGGCAGACGACTGACTCTCGAGGAGTATTCTACGCCACCAGTATAGCTTACTTTACAATATACAATTCTGAGAATTACATCACACACTACAAGGTAGGTGTACTCTGCGTATTGTTTTAAGCTATATTAAATATAAATTTATAAAACGATCCTCTGGTAAATATAATGCAGACTAATATATAACCCCATGATATATTTTTTTTTGTTCCTACATACTGTATAATACTGATTAACTTACAGTCAATAACTATAAAATATCATAGGTTACAAAAAGTAATTTAAAAGTTTTCACGTCTGTCACAGCTAACGCAAGTTTTTAAACTGTTACCATAAAGCTGTTGGTGAGAGTGAGCTAATACATATAGAAAAGAAAAGCCACAAAATATCAAACATCAACGTTGTAAATCGCCTTTAAAACGACATAAGAAACCATTTTGCTTCCCACACTCGGTACTCAGTAAATCCAGTAAACATAGGAAATAAAAGGTCCCGGAGCCGTAATATAAAAATCAGTGAACCGACGCGCCGTACATGGCTTTCACACCAAACCGCAACGCGGCTCGGTGTGGATTCGCATCGCAGGACATCGCTGCAATCTATTGTAGAAAAGCATTTTTACATACTACCTTTTTATATATACCGACTATAATTTTCTTGAAGGCCTTTAATAATCGGTTTCAATAACCTATCTATCTATAATTAGGGTTTTAAAATCATACAATGTGTCACATATAAGTGACTATAGATGGGTACAAGTTATGAGTTTAGTAAAGTGACTTGTAATATGAAGCCCGAAATCTCATATCTTTGCGATATAACCTCGGTTTGTACCTCTACTTTTTTTACAAACAAAAACGCTTGTATACCACCAAATATGAATAAGTTAAGGATATCTTATATTATTATCATATCGCTGGATTAGTATGTCATTTCGGTGGTTAAACTTATCACATCGGTGCACAGAAATAAATATCGGTGCCGGTTTATCATTTCGGTCGAAACCAGAATTTAAACTGAATTTTCTCCTTAGTCTCAAATAATACTAAATTTTGGGACATTTTGGAATACATAAAACCTGAAAAGTATATAAAGTATATATAAATAAAAAAGTTCACCAATATGATAAAAAATTGGGAATTTGTTGAAATTCGCCCAAATATACCCGGTGATAACAAATATACCCGGTAGGAACAAATACACCTGGTAGTAAATATTTACCTAGAAGAATTTGGTATCACAGGGATTTGCGACTTTTAATCCGTTGTAGGTTGTACCATTCATAACCTCTGTAGATTTACACGGAATAAAAATTATTTTAATGTTCTTTATTTTCACTTTCTTGGTGCAAAGTATCGCGACGTATTTCGGTTAAGTGTACAAGCCCATAGAGTATTCACAGCGAGTAAACACGGGAACCGAACCCGCACTCCGAAATAATCGTTGAAAAGCTTTCAGCTAACTACGAATACTGAAAATATTCAAATGCTTATTACACTGGATGATATTCGCGATATTGCGCGAATGGGAATCAGCCTCGTGGAAACTCTACAATTTTTGATAGAATATAGATATTTTTTTAAACGGACATAATATTATGGTCCACCACACATTTCCACCACTGTCACTCCGGTGCCAGGATCGACAGTAATAACCAACCTCAAAAACCCTTCGATATGATCTTACCGAGATGCTACATCTGTCTTGGGCCCAGCAACGAAATTAATCAGAATAGTACAGGAAAAGTATAATATAATATGCTCCCCCATCGATTCTGGTGAAGGTGGTTTCATTGGAACCAGGGCAGCTACGCAGTACTGTTTTGGTATTCTTCACTTCCTTCCCAGTTCCCGTGTAATCCCGCCAGTGGGCTACAGTGGCACAATTACACGACACGACTGGTGACTGCGGGTTCAAGGTAGCAGTTTGTAACAAACAACCAGGCTTTTTTTAATTTTCTCTCATCTCGTCTAAAATACAGACATATATATTAGTACAGGTTGTAAAAAGAGAGGGATGGGTAACCTCCCCGGCTTTGTCAGTCTCGGCGCCGAGGGGAGCGCTTCAGTTTGCCGGAGTGCTCTCTTTAATCTGATGGAAGTCCGGTCCCTTATGAGGTAGACCGGCCTGTCGGGGCGGCGTGGCCTGTGCTTTGAAAGATCCAGGGCACGTCTTCCACTAAACGGCTGATGGCAATCCGCAAGTGGTTTTAGTGGGTAAACCGTAGCGAGCCGGGAGTCCCACATACCCCTCGGGGACCCTCCCGGGGGGATGCGTAATGCATTTCCCTTGCGACATCAAAAAAAAAATAGAATGAGAAAAGGTAGTATAATCATATCCCAAAGTTACAGTGACTGTTCTTTTTACACCTGGTACACAATAAATATTATATTTATTTTAATAATGAAGGTACCATTAGCTGTTGTTCATTATATACGAAACGTTGTTCCTTATCTGTCAAGTAGGTTCTCAATTAGAGGTTGCGATCGCCATTCTTAAGACCGAGTTTGAGATTGTTTTATTAATATGGGCCTTAATTAATACAAAGCAACGCTCACCCGGCCACTTTGCAGAAATATATTATGATTCAAAGTTAAATATTGGCGTTCGTACTGCGCCCGGGGCGACGCGATATATTGGTACTTCTCGCAATGGCGTACGTGTGTTGTCGTACAATATGTAGATTGAGGGTAGAAAGCTATTGGACGACGTCAACTAATGTTTTAAAGTTTGACCCGTAAAATATAACGATGTCAGTATACAGGTTATGGTTCATATATAGTGGAAAGAGAATGACGCGTAGAGCATTTGTTTTAGCACCTCGTAAAAATTACTTAATAAAACTAAAAAAAAAACTCTTACTATGTGGGCCTCGCGGTCTCCTAGTCTATTCACACGAACGCACTGGTCGTTGACCAAAGACATGACCAGGATTGCAACTCGTCTTTGTGACTTTTGTGGAGATATAACTTAATAGATTATAGGTCATTTATATGATTTACCAAAACAAAAAATGTTCTACGCGTTCTTCTCTTCACACTATATTCGGATTTATAAAGGAACCATGAATCACCTTGTATAATAAGCTCTACCGTATAATCTCATCTACTCTCCGTGTGGCCAGTGAAAGGACTAAAAATAACACTTAAACTTATTGAAAACAAATGTGCCAAATTAAACAAAATCTTACAGTGGCTATAATTCTTCTACGTTTTTTTTATTTAACAAAGTAGTTAAAGAACGTCTGTGTGCTAAAATTAGTTACAACACCTATAAGGTTAATTACTTCATTAATGATTTCACACATTGGGAATAAGGTGCATCTCTGCTAGGGTACACTAGGTTATACAGTATACTAGGGTACACTTTGTACACCTTTGTTTCCCTTGTTTATTTAGTACATGTAGCAGTTTAGTATAATATGTATTAAGTACATGTTCTTCTGTCATGATTCGTAGCCAAACCAAACATAAACGACGAATGATACCGGTACAATAATAGTAAAGTAATTTGTGCATGTACGTCTGTGTACAGACAATGGAAGTGATCGAGCCCCCTCAACACCCGACACCTGGCGAACGCACTCGAAGCTTCCCCCCGCAATCCGCTGCACTCAGTAAGTGCCTGGGCTCCGGTTACAACCTCCACATTGCTGGACAAGTTTGCGCAATAATGTACAGAAAAATCATAGTAATATACTCTGATTTTTCTGTATGAATTATCTTATATATAAAAATGAATCGCTGTTCGTTAGTCTCGCTAAAACTCGAGAACGGCTGAACCGATTCGGCTATTTTTGATCTTGAAATGTTCTCGGAAGTCCAGGGAAGGTTTAAACGGTTTATATGCTCAACGAAGTGGGCACGGGTCAGCTAGTCTTATATATAAAAATGAATTACTGTTCGTTAGTCTCGCTAAAACCCAAGAACGGCTGAACCGATTTGGCTATTTTTGATCTTGAAATATTCGTGGAAGTCTAGGGTATGTTTAAACGGTTTTTTTATTTTTTATGCTCAACGAAGTGAGCACGGGTCAGCTAGTATTATATATTCTCTCTATCGAAGTATTAAGATGTTTATTTTGTATTCAAGTTATGATTTGTTTCGGTTAGCTTGAGCGAGGTCACAATTGACAGTTGACAGAAACACAGAAAACTTTTTGTTCCTTCGGCGGGATTCGAACCCGCAACCGAACGCTCGAGCACCATAGCGCTCAACTACTGCGGTACAGTCGAAACTGTATTTTCATCACTTATTTGATGATGAAAGTTACATACATTATTCGTAATATTAATTAGTGGTGTAAAAAAAACCATTATAACTTTAAGATATTTTTATACTAACTTTTCTCATTCCAAATAAAAATATTTATAGACCTCATTTATACAGTCTCATTTGTACACCTCGAGATTGAACCTGCCTGAAACCATTGAGTTATAACTTACGCTAGTAGTATTAGTTCAATGCCTGAAACTACATTAGTACCTACTTACGCAATTTAATGGAAATGACTCTAGTAAATACCATATTTTTTTGGGAACTACGATGCGCCATGCAAACACACGTTAAATACCTAATTAATGGAATCAGGCGTTACTTTGCAGAAATCCATAGCATAAAGTTTAAATATATTATATCTAACAATATCATAACATACTTAAGTTTTGCAACCGTGGTGGTGTGGGGCTTTGCACGATCGTGTTAACATTGTTGCTTGTGTGGTGGTGGTGTTTTCACGTTTTGCATAAGCAGTGTGGGAAGGAGGGAGTTGCATGAAACGCATGTCTATGCGTACACTCATTTGCTTGCAGGTTATCATTTTTCGAAATTCAAAATTCAAAATATTTTATTTCCAAATAAAACTTAACAAGCTATTTTCGGAAAGTCAACAAAAAGGCTACCACCGGTTCAACCCTAGCCTCGCGTGATATTGCTAGATATATATTAAAATTTTACACACGTTAAACTTCTAACACCCTCTGTTTTCGTCGGGGGTTAACAAGACAGCACACGTTAGACATATTTGCCGCGCCCGGGGCAACCCTGCGACGCTGTTAGTTAGACAATCGCATCAGCTGCAGGCGAGGTGGGGGGAAGGGGGAGAGGGCAGTGCCCGTGGAGGTCTAGACCCTCAATCAGAGAGGTCTGAACAATCACAATGCGTTCTGCGAATATGTACCAGCCTGCATAGTGGGTTAGCAGGAACAGGTCAATTGTGTATAATAAAAAAAAATCCTAATAATAGCTCCCCTCACCGATTTCGGTGTCGGTAGCCGATTTCATTGAAACCAGGCCAGCTACGCAGGAGTTATTTTAGTGCCCAAGTGTGTGCGCAATACACAGAAGCACTCTCTCTTCCTTTTACTCTCATAACCCAGTGGGACGTTAAACCGACACGACTGGCGAGAGAACAGGCGCAGGACCGACTTTTTACATGCCCATCCGACGCATGGATCATCTTTCTTGTCAGACAATCTGGTGATCAGCCTGCATTGTCCTAACCAAACCTGAAAACAACATTTTTTGTTGTTCCAACGCGGGAATCGAACCCACGACCTACGGGTCGAGAGCGAAGCTCTGACCACCACTAGACCACGGGGCAATTGTGATTTGTGTATAATATCGCCGTCAAGTGTAGCCTGCGGGCCGAGAGATGCTCCGAAGTCTGACCCACTAGTCCATGGAGGGGTTCCATTATAATGTACAGTCAAAGTTCCTAATCATGTAAATGTACGTAACACGTATGTTGCACGGCGCCCCTGTAACTGCAGCACGTAATCCCTCGTTACGTCGTCTCATTCAACGCTGAAGTGCGCTGATTACATCGTACATGCCATACAGATTCATACGAATTATCTACAAAAATGTAACGCAAATGAGTTCGCTTCATACGAGCTATCATGTTGCATATCGTATACCGGGTTTGTTCCAAAATGAAAATGTCTCATTAGCACCTGGGCCAGGCATTTCAAAGCTACGTAAAAATAACACTATTTATAATAATGCAATTTGACGACCTCTGTAGCGCAGTGGTTGCGCATTGGTGTTCGAGCGAGACGCGGGATAGAATCTATCCTAATCCGCTAAAAAAAATAAACATGAAAAAGTTTTATTCCAAATTAAAACATACAAGTTTGTTTTTGAAGGTATTTTTTTTTCAATTACCAGTTACCACCGGTTCAGAAACCTAACTCGGCGAGAAGAACCGGCATAAGAAACTAAATTCTACAAAGGAACAAAAACAGTTTTCTGTGTTCCTGAGTCGTAGATGTGTATTAAATAATATGTTTATGATTATAATAAAAATATCTAAAATATGTGTATAGTATAAAAGTATTCAATTTATTCAGTATAGTACTCATATCACAAGTTCTTCTGATACTTAGCACGGAGCTAGATTGACGTGGTGTGAAGCGTCAATAGATTTAGTGCGGTCTAGGAGGAGCTCTCTGCGGACCCTACCGGCGGTACTAGCCCTTCAACGTCGAGTCCTGTTGAAAATCGAACACACTGGTACCGTCGTCGAAATTTAATCCGCACAATAATTCACGGCACATGAGCCTGGAGAGAGGTGGGGCACTGGGAACCTCTGGCTCAACCATGATGATCAAGCTGCCTCAAATGGTAAGTCACTATAGTACGTCCCAGATAAATTTAACCCAAACGGAAACAAACAAAAAGGAACCGAAATTTTCACATATTTAGTTATTGTTAAAGCATTACACTTCATTATTCAATACATTTTATAACAATTAAACAGTAATTAATATGTTTAAAGTTTAAACATCCACTCAAAAACTTTCACTGTAAAAAATACGCCATTTTGACACTGCCGACTGTAGAATAAAAAAATCTACGTATTCATAGTAGCAAACAATAATAATAATCATTGTATTAATTCTGGCCAATTTGTGGCTTCACTGACTAGTCTGTGGTTGTGTCATAGACGGGTTTGTTTACGTTTGGGTTGAAATCTATGACGATAGATGGCATGAGTTGTGGGCTAAAATACTTGTTACATAATGCTATGTCATTATGTATTAGATTTAAAACAATAAGATGTCAAGATGACGTCTGACATTGAAGCCTAAGATAGCTTGATTATTAGTCCCCTAGGGAGGCCCCTAGAGGTGGGATCTCTGTCTCTAAATCTACCTAGTTATATATAAGATACTGTATAATGTATTATCTACGTGTGAATAAAGCCAAATACGATTAACTAGAAGTGTTTATTATTGGACGTATAGTTGGATCCTAATAACAATAACATATGCTGTGGCACTAAAACAATACTGAACAAAGTATTTTACAGTTAAAATGTACCCGAGTTCTGTAAGCTTTGAAGTGATAATATGCGGACTAGAGACAAAATAATGAAACATAATGAATGAATAACATCTGCACGCCTAGCTACATAAGAGATCGTGTATTCAGGCGACAAAAAAAATGTAAAAGGTAAAAGGCCAGCCGAGCAAGCTACCTTGCTCGGCTGGAGATCGATCCCTTTGGGGCTTCCACTTATCCCAATGTCCGAATCTATGTTTCAGTTCTTATGTCTACTTAGTTCTTTCAGTCAAAATCTGCAATTAATTGCACCCACTAGTTATCCCTTTTAACCCTTTTTTAGCCAAAGGGTGATCAGCCGATAGTGCTGACTGTCATCAGCGCAACTAATTGGGCACTTAACACTAACGACGGGCGCAGGTGCCGGGTGCCGATTTTCAGATGATCAAGATTACACGCTGAATGCCGATCACTGATGCCTACTATCAATGATATTCAATAAAACAATTAGTTTATAATATTTTATTGGCTACCTATAATAAAATGTAATAAACTCTTTAAGTCACTTCAAGTCAAGTCTTCTGAGTCATCGCGTCGTTTGTTAGGCATTATAGAAATGTTACACGCTAAGGTCGAATTTCACCAAGCAATGTTAAAGTTAACGCCATGTTAAAATACCATGCCATCTCATTCATTGACAGGAAATACGAGAGGGATAACATTGTTGGGAAACTAGTTAAATTCCTTAACATGGATTTGCAAAAAGATATAATAAAAAAACCGACTGTGACTCTTTCAAAAATGTATTGCAATGTTATGGCGGTTTTTGATTAAGTAATACATGCGTAAAGGAGAGGGCTATATTTGAGGAAAGGGTAGTGTTTGGCACAATATGATTAGTCAGTAATGATGACGTAGGTTTAACGTGCGTATATTTGAATCCCACCGTCTGTGTGCTTGCCATTTCATCATATATGCGTGAACAAACATGATATTTAACATGGCGTTAACTTTAACATTGCTTGGCGAAACACGCCCTAAGTCAGGTTTTTCTATTTTTTTATTTAGTTTTTTTAATATTACAGTGAGTGGCAACAATATGATGTAATTTTAAAGTTCCAGTTGAGTATACAATGAATGTTCTAGACGGCGGCGGTGGTCGTGCCGCGCCGCTACACTACACTATAGTTAAACTTCTGTAATAACCGAACTTGTAATTACTCAACTTTTAACGTCATTTTAATAGACATTATCGTTATGTTTTAATGTTATTTAATGAAGCGCGACGCTGTAAGTTTATACAATACATAATTTGCAGTTAAAAAGTGTGTACTTTTTGAGTTTAGACCATATAGATGATGGCGAGTGAATAACTATGTAAATAATAATAATAATATCTATGGACGCTTCACACCTCGTGAATCTGGCCCCGTGATAAATATTCGAAGAACTTGAGTTACCAAACGGCAGGTACCAAACAACGGAAATATACTTGTATGTCTATGTACTAATACATATTATATTTAAGATTTTTATTATTAAACTTTACTATTTTTTTTTATTATTTATTTATTTATAAACACAAATTTTAATACACATCCACGACCCAGGAACATTGAAAACTTTTTGTTTCCTCGGCAGGATCCGAACCCGCGACCTCTCGCTCGATCACCAACGCGCGCAACTCTGCGCTACGGAGGTCGTCAAACTATATTATTATGTGATTAAATACTAATAAACGCTTAACTGCTGACATTTTGTCCTTCCTTTCGCAGACTGGTAGTTTGTGACATCTTTCTATTTACAGATTAACAGGAGGACATCCTGCGGGAACATAATATAAGTTAAGTGGCTTGTCCGTGAGGTTCCGGTTAAAACATAGCACCTCCCCATGTACCATCTTTTGCCGGGGTGCCGTAAAAGATATATTTTTTCAATAAAATCATCTGACTCTTATCGGATGCGTATTTTTCTCCGTAAACTCTTAGTTAAATATTTTCTCAACCTTCTTTGATGACATCGGATTTTTTCTTCCTTTTTGTATTGTCATAGTATAGTATTGTTATTTTTGTTTTAGATTAAGTTCTGTTTGGAATGCATTGATTAATTGTGTTATTTAATAACCGAAAAAATTGTTACCTATTAGTGTAAACTTTTAATTGGCTTTTTTATTGTATATTTACGTTTTTATTACTGTCATTTTTCATAAGCTATAAGTTTTCTGAATAAATAAATATCCGGAAGTAGGCAGCAGCGTTTTGCGCGTAGATTGTTATTATTTTAACACTGCGCTCGCCGGTGGTACTGGCGGGGCACGAGGATTCGGCTTTTATTTGAACAATTATTTTAAGAAATATATAAACTTTTATTATAAGAAATATAAATTTAATTGTATAATATCGAAAGATAGGAAATTGTATTAAAAATTGGAAGTTAATTGTTAATCAATTATAATTTTATATATTTTATTGTAAATATAAGTATTTCAAATTGAAATTATTGTTATAATATAGATATATCTATATTTAGGTATAGTTTTACGCGAATTGTGCGAATGGAGAATGAAATATGCCAGTTCATCATCATCAATTTGTATCTATTTTTATGATTGTAAAGTATAATGTTAAATACATAACAATGTTGCGTCTACAAAATGTATGTCGCTCAGCCGCGACCCGCGACCCGCCGCGACCCGCGACCCGCCGCGACCCGCGACCCGCCGCGACCCGCGACCCGCCGCGACCCGCGACCCGCCGCGACCCGCGACCCGCCAGCGACTTCACGAAACGAAATTAGGTTTTAGTCTCCCGGGAGCGGGATCAAAGTTAATCTTGCCGCTTACTTGAGCCACTCTTATAAAATATATTCCCTATAAATTACGCATAAACTCTAAGCTCGGATTAGGCGGATTTAATTATGGATGGTGAAGTTACATTGCTAATTAATTTGTTACATCTAGGGCAGTAAACGTCGACTTGTTTTGACGTGAATACGTCTTTAAAATTTCACAGAGATGCAATACAAAACGAATATGAATTAGCCGTACTGAACCTACATTATATTGCGTAGGTACCACCTCTGGAAATTGGTGATGGTAAAATATGTCCATAAAATAAAATCTTCTGGATCAAACTATTTAAATGTTTTAGGTGACCAAATGGCAGCTATTCTGCGTCGAATAAAGAAAGAATCACGCAAATCGGATCTTTAACCACAGAGTAATTGTACCTACATACATAAAAAAACAGGCTGAATTCTGAATGAACTTTAAACTAATAATTTATGTAAACTTTCCTAGAAGGGTAAGTGTTTATTACTTATGTGTGCTTACTGCTTAGTAGGTACGAGTTTTGTTACTGCTCGTCGTGAATAAGTTAACTACAATTTGTGGCAAACAATGGTAACTAATTGGATGCCATACAAGTAGTTAACTTCTTCACGGCTTGTAGTGACAAAAACTCGCACTCTGCGCTGAAGCGAACAGTCTGCTAACTTAAAGCCGGATTACAGTAGCGAGCTGCGGCATTAGCTATGCGCTATTCTGCGTCACAAGTGAAACACCACAAAATACAATAAATTTGTTAAAAAAAATAACATGCTCAATTCCATTGTCTTTGATACGAATTCAAAATTTCAAATTAATCATACTTTTGAAAATTGGTGAAAATTATGATCAAAGATTCTGTTACATGCTTATAAAAGCGTGTTGAAAATATATACGCGTCGACTTTATAATATTTTCAACACGCTTCTTCAAATAGAACCTCTTACCTCTTCGTTCTCAATAGAACCTCCTCCGCTTTTTTCGCCGGTTAAAAATAAAATAACGTCGCAAGTCGTTTTAAGGCGACGAATAACTGCAACTAGCGCCACTCTTTTTAAAATAAATTTTACAACGACACAAAGATCTTATTTAAAAAAAATAATCGGTTCAAACTAAAGTGGCCGTTTTAGTTATTACTTACGAGAGTAAATACAGTATAGGATTTAGAGCTGTAATTAAATGCCAATAAATTAGTTTAACTATTTACTTAAAGTTTGAACCGATTCCTTTTTTTAATAAGATCTTTGTGTCGTTGTAAAATTTATTTTAAAAAGAGTGGCGCTAGTTGCGGTTATTCCTCGCCTTAACTTTACATTCATCTCAGTATTCGCGGCTATAATGCTACCAATTTAATTGTCACTTATTCATCGCGCAATGAAGAAATACGCTAAATAAGCACATTCATTTGATCATATAATTTCTGTACAACAATCATGTTTGTTTATATTCAGATAATAAAAACGCAATCAGTCGTTTACATATTCGCATGTCTTACACAAATCATTCAACTTCTATTCCCCTCAACTTTCCTTCTAACTCCGATAGGGCGAGTTACAAAGGAAAATAAAGGTTTCTGGAAGAAAACAATCACGGGGCCCGCTAAGCCGAGGGTTTATGATGGGGGGGGGGGACCTATTGGCGATCGATCGCGGCTGATGTGTGATCGGCTCCGTCAATCTCGTTACAGCGGCACCATCTTACCGCTAACAATATACGAAATGCGGAAAATACACAAAAGTATTCCAGCACACTGTGAGTGTAGAGAAACATCACAAAGCGGTTCCGAAGATCCTGACTACCTGAACCAAAAAGTCAATCTACTTATTTATTTAAAACATGAAATATTATTAATAATATTGATTATGATCACTATAAGATGCTGTTAGACCGACCGACTAACCTCTACTTGGCATAACATGTATCTCACAACTTTTTACGGTAGAAGAACTAAGTAGCGAGACTTGGCACTTTTTACAAGTTATGTTTTTGACGGGATATGTTTTACGACTAGTATTGAGAAAACAGTTACACCTACTCCAATTTTCTGATCGAGTGATTATCATAAGATCTGCGTGCGCGCCTTAACAGAAAAATATGTAAAATACATGGCGTGTGAATCTCAAAATCACACTTTTTGATCCCTGGGCGGGATATGAACCCCGGACTTGGGCGTCGGCCGCTAATCGGGCACATTTATCTTCAGTATTATTTTTGACTGACTGTTTGTATGTCGTGTGCGTTGCACTATTGGAATCGGTTTTATTTTTCTCCTACAAAAAATCGCTCGTATGTGGAAGTTTTTATGGGTTGAAGTTGACCCAATTCTGTGGGGCAATTTCTTACATTGTCTGTGGAAAACAAGTGGTCTGTCAAAGTGAGCTAATTGGGACCCGCCAGTTGTTGCAGCTGAAGAGAAGCTTCTATTTTAAATAGAATTATATTCTAGTAAAACAGATAGATAACATCGAAGATGAAGCCACTTGAGCAAATACAAAATACACAACAAAAACTAAGAACCTAGCCTCCTGCTGTACGGTTTCTGCGATTAATTCTCCTTAGATCTAAAAGTAAAAAAAATTTAAAAATAACAACAACACACTAATCACAACGTAGGTATCTCAAATTATTATTACTAATAAAACAAACTATGGCATTCTATGGACACTTCTAACCACGTTGATCTGACTCCATGAGAAGTGTCCAAGAACTTGTGTTACAACTTACAGGTACCAGACTACGAATATATACTTATTTAATTATTTTGATTACTCAAATTTAATACACATTCAATATCCATGACCCAGGAACACAGAAAACTTTTTGTTCCTTCGGCGGGATTCGAACCCGCGACCTCCTATTGGAGCACCGACGTGGGGTCGTCAAATTACGAACACTAGAGAACCTTTAGATCCTTAATACACGTTGACATTTTTGTAAAATTTGTAAAGGCACAAGTTCAAAATTACGTAAATTATTATGGGCCTATATTTTCGACTTAAAAGTTACTATTCCTTGAATTTTTGAAACCCCTTGAGACATCTATCGCCATTGAGCGGAACTAAAAGGAAAATTTTCTGAAACATTACGAAGGTCTCGGAGGAAAACGAACGAGTCGTGGTTCCATTGACTACCGATAGATGTCGCTTAACATAAGTACAATGTTTCTTATAAGAGAGAGTTTTGGTCGTAGAGTAGATAAGACTATTAAAGTTAGGTAGTGTTATGATCTTAAATATAGAGGGCGCTAGTTGATCTTATTTTCATAAGTGTTTCATCTATGTTTGTGGGGTTAGCTAGTATTCGCAACGATATCGCAAGAGAATTATATGAAAACAGCACACATACAATTGATATTCGATAACTTTACAAATAACAGTTCTCAATTGCCCCCGCTTGACCTACTAAACGCTTTTTAACAATCCTTGAAATAAGTTTAAAAAACATGCCTAATTGAGAAAGTCGGTTAAAAATTAATTTATACATACTCAGCTATTATAGGTATTCCCCTAAATCATGATATAAGTAATTTTATTTATTTTAAAAAAATGTGCACATTAATTATAAAAAGAATACATATAATATAACGAAATACGTCACAAAGGGACTAGTTATCTCTAAAAGAATTTCCTTCCAGCAGTCACCTGTATAGCAAAATTATTTTACAAAATATGTGAATAATTAACACGCACTTTGTAGGTTTGTAGACGTCTGGCTGCCTACAAAGTGTCAATTTTTTTCATAGTTTTTATATCCGTTAGTCATTATCCATAGTTTTTGTCGTCAAAGACAATGTGCCAGGCCGGAGCCGGCACAAGTACTAGGCCTGCTGGTGGCAGCGAGCCAAACTCAGTCATTGAGTATTGTAAGGTTTCCTCGCAGTATAAAAATCGATGTTTGCCGACGTAACTCAGCTCTTGAACGAACAAGCGAATCGCCGATAAGGCGGTTTAGAATTGGGTGACAATTTACTTTGTAATAAATTATTAAATAATCGTATACTAAACAAACATTAATAATAACATCTATGGACGCTTTCAAACCACGTCAATATGGTCCCTTAGTAAGCTCTCGAAGAACTCGTGTCACGAGTACCTACTGGACAACAGAAATATAATATTATTATATCTGACATATTATATATTTCACGTGATATATTTAATACCAAGGACATTGAAAACTCTTTGCCCCCGCGCATGAATCGAACCCGCTGTGAGGGCCGACGCGTTAACCACTGAACCAAGAAGGTCGTGAAAATAATAAATATCACAAAGGGCGATTCTTCACCTTTGTCGTGATGAGCTTATCCCTCGGGCACCCTGAGATCATATCAAAGGGCTTGCGTGGTTACCGCTGCCGATCCTGCGCCACAGGAGATGCAGTTGGGAGGAGGAGTGCGAGGTGGGTAAAGTAATTTACCTTCTATTTTTTATCTGAAACGATAACGGCTGGAAAGTGCGATGCTGTCTCTGTGCGAAAACCTCTTTAAGTTTCTAGACTAATTGGAGTTCCGAAATAATTCGAAACACTACTTTAATTTATAAGAATGTCTATTAAGCTCCCTTGTGCAAATCCCATTGTAACCCCAGACCTGTTTGGAGCGAGTGAGCTTTATTTATTTAATTAGAATGATATATATTCATACTGAAGATAATTCGGTCTGATTAAAACTTTTCTATAGCTACGTGTAACTTCTTGCTGAAAGTAAGTTTAGGATACGGGCTTCTTCTCAACTTTGTTGTTTTCTGAAAAATCTCACCGATACTAATTAAATATTATAATATTACGAAACATTATAATATAAACAGACAAGAATTATGTAAAATAACTTTGATTTATATTACGTATTTTATATTAGAAGAACTCTGAAAAACAATTCTCGGTAGCTCCCAATTATTTATAATACCACGAATACTGTCAAACATATACAATATGTTCCTAAATGTAAACAACATGTATAATGTAACATAACATATAACATATCAGTCTGTAACAGTTGAGTCCGTGCCGCGGTGACTCGCGCGTGTTTTGATCGCTTGGAAATATAAGGAATTTGCAGTTGATACAAAATACTACATTATACATCATAATATACACAAGGTAAGCTGTATGTTAAGTATATATTTAGATGTAATTGTAATAGTGTTATTGTTATAAATGAGTGACAATCGACGCATTAAAATGCGTATTATTTGCATTGATTGTTAGTTGTTTTCTTAATTATCGAAGGTTTGTTTTCATTTGTAACAATACGATATTAATAACCTATTTACCTATGTTACATAGGTTTCTATATTTGATTTCATTTGCAGTTCATTAATAAAATTTATTCATATGTAGCATATAAGTATTTCGTGTAACAATGAAAATATATTTTAAACTCATGAGAACATTTTCCACGGACGTTTTGACTAATTATTAAAATAATAATAAATAAACAATTAAACAAATTCAAACGGAATATAGTTATTTACACAGCCAGTAATCTGTGTAAAACATTTTTTATCAGACTCAGCAAATACGTCGGGGCGAGTATTTTTATCTTTCATTGTAAATTATCGTGTTTGTGCTGAAATCTCTGTTTGCGAGTAGTTTTGGTGAACTTAGGTGGTTTTTTCGCATTGATCATCATCACCCAACCTTCAACCCCAATTTCTCCCGTGAGGCTGATTCGGCGTGGGGTTTATAATATAACTGTCGCAGTCATCTCATTGAATCTGCTTATTTAATTGAATGACTAGCGCGGTAATTTATTAGCGTCAAACGGCTCGTACAGATATAGCAATGTGTTGATATACTTTTTGATTAATTTACTTTAATGTTCGTTAAAATAGTACACACTCCGAAATTTTGAAGTTTAAAAGTAAAATATTAGATGGATGTTCTAGTCTCGGATTCATTGAATTTGTCGGAAAAAAACACTAGTCATTCAATCAAATAGCAGATTCAACCAGATTGTAATAATTGATTGTAATAATATCTATGGACTCTTCACACCACGTCAATCTGGCCCTGTGCTAAGTATCCGAAAAACTTGTGTTACAGGTACCAGACAACGGAAATATATTTAATACTTTTAAAGTATACACATAATATGTAAGTTTTTTTTAATATATTATACACAAATTTAATACACATCCATGACCCAGGAACATTTGAAAAACTTTTTGTTCCCTCCGTGGGGTTCGAACTCGCGACCTCTCGCTCGAGCACCAACGCGCTCAACCACGCGCTACGGAGGTCGTCAAATCGGGACTGAAGGTGTATAGTTATTTTATACCACACTGAATACACTCTTAGTCACATAGCCATGCTATCTTCAGTCTTCACTGTTCATGCAAAACAAAAACTGTTATGGATTACTTATTAAAATATTAAACTTCCAATCATAGTAATGATAATAATTACAATAGGTGCAAATACGACGATAATGTAATAATGCCTCCCACACCACACGGGAGTTATTTTATAGTGTCCAAGTGTGTGAACAATACACAGAAGCACTCTCTCTTCCTTCACTTTCGTAGCCCAGTGGGACGGATAACTGACACGACTGGCGGGAGATCGGCACAAGACCGTCTTTTTACATGCCCATCCGACGCATGGATCACCTTTCTTGTAAACATAACAACCTACCTCTATAACTACTCAAAGAATATATAAGAAGACTACCTGACCCGTGCCCATTTCGTTGAGCATAGAAACAGTTTGTAATGAACCGTTTAAGCCTGCCCGGGACTTCCACGAATATTTCAAGACCAAAAATAGCCAAATCGGTTGAGCCGTTCTCGAGTTTTAGCCAGACTAACGAATAGAAATCATTTTTATATATAAGAAGATAGATAGAAGATATTATAAGATATCTACGCCTGTGATGACCTTAAGGCATCAGTGGCAGGGAAGGCTAATTCTCCTTCAGAGGGTAGATTGAAGTGTGTAATAGATAGGGATGAATGTATTCAAAAGGTAAGGGGTAAGTAAAACCAGGATTGGAGTCGAAACCCCTCGTAATGGCAATGGAGAATGATCGCTTTCATCACATTTTTCAGCCCTCCGTAAAATATTTAAAATAAACAATAAGAGTGAAAAATATATATAAAAATATATTACGGTACGTCGCGTTTCCGAGTTATACTTGGTTCAAATTGTCGAAGCGATGACGTAATTTTCCAATACTTCAGTTTTACAAGAACTTCAAATGTCTGTATTTTTTTTAATACTTATTATTTTTCAATGAAACAAATACTAGCACAAATAATTGCACATATACACATATACAAGCCGTACTTTGACAACAGGTTTAAGGAGTTTTGTATACCTAGTAACATTCTCTTTTTAACCTTTAGGTACTTGGACTCTCTTCGAAGCCTTAAAAAGTAAAAGACGTACAGAACTACAAGAGGTTAAATATTATGATATAATCGAATGAATATTTTTGTTCTGAATTATGTACCTATACTGTTCCATAATAATACATATTATGGTCTTCTTTGTTTTTTGTATAATATATTATTTAAAAAATATATTCAGCTTTGGTGGACTTTTAATCATACCTTAAAGGATTCCAGTCCTTTGTCATGTTAACTTCTTCAAAACCTTTGGGCTTTGTTCATTCCATCTCAAAAAATAAAATTTTAGGGACAATAATTTTACGAAATAAGTATTATGTTGATTGAAGGCAATGATAATCACAATTCATTTTCTAAACTGCTAACAAAACAGTTCACGTATAGGTTATGTATCACTGTCTCTCTTCTACTCGGACGCGCTCTCGCTTGCACGCTCAGCTCAGGCGGAACGTGACATTATGTCATGATTTTTCGTGCGTGCAGCCGGTGTTCATCAATTCATATTTTATTCATAGACTATAGCAAAAATATAGAGCCAGAAATATAAAAAGCGAAAGACTTAAGTCCCAAGCGTCTTAGGTTCTATATTAAGAATAGTGGTGCGTAGGTGTCCAAGTCGATAACTTGTGCTCTATTTTAAGGGTGGGGGGTGATGGAGGGGTGGCGAGACGCAACGTCATGATGTTTATCTTAGATTTCCTTTAAGTTATTATAATATCGGATGTTACAAGTTTGTATGTGGCATTGTAGCACCTGAAAGGCCTGATTTTGATGCGGTCGCTTGATATTTTTAGTTATCGATTATAGCTTCCGATAGTCGATAGTTAGTTTTTGATAGTAATTAGTGTGCGATGTATTAAAACAAACACAGATAAAATTATTATGTAACTTACGTATCAAAATAAAAACTCATACCTAGTGTAGTCTATAACAGAAAAGCTGCAAAAACTTTTTTAAAGCAAAACCTACATACCTATTTTTGTTGAAACAAAAGCGCCAAATTACTTGCTCTGTAGCAACTGTTAAAACTAATGGTAATATACTTAATTGATTACAATATTTGTATAGGTCATTACTAACATCATATTATTATTAATAAAATATTATTAAAGCGGAAAAGTTTGTTTGTTTAAACGCGCTAATCTCAGGAAGTACCTACTGCTCCGATTTGAAAAAAGATTTTTTTGTTGGATAGTCCATTTATAGGGGAAGACTTTAGGCTATATAACATTACGCTGCGACCAATAGGAGCGAAGCGTCAGTAAGAAATGTTGCAAAAACGGGGAAAATTATTCACATTTGAGGACTTTCGTTGCGTGCGCTGCACAAACGGTTTAAGTTACTAAAAAACTATAAATAATGTGAAAGGAAAGTTTGTGAGGATGTACTTAAAGGTATTTGTGACTCTGTCTATCTGTCTTTATATTCACGCAGGGGAAACCGCGAGCAAGCTAGTAAAACAACAACGTAAATAATAACAAAGAAAGGAGGAAAGATTCGCCGAGTTTTTAACTTCAAAGGATAAAGGAAGACAATGGCTTCGGTACTGACTAACCACTCCACAGATGAATACTCAAATGCTTCTCAAATTAAACTCGCATGCTGTGTTCACCACAATTATACTCTTTTTAAATAAGGGACGCGACTCGAGTGCTGTTTGTTATCTTGTTTCTTGTCATCTGCCGAGTAGACAGCATTTTTTATGGGAACGTCTCCGTGGTCTAGTGGTTAAGAGCTCCGCTCTCGACCCGGTCGTGGGTTCCATCCCCGCGTTCCAACGCGAAGTTTGGTTAGGACAACAGGCCGATCACCTGATTGTCTGACAAGAAAGACTGATGATCCATGCGTCGGATGGGCATGTAAAAAGTCGGTCCTGCGCCTGTTCTCTCGCCAGTCGCATCCGTTATCCGTCCCACTGGGCTACGAGAGTTAAGGAGGAGAGAGTAATTCTATAAATTGCGCACACACTTAAACACTATAAAATAACTCTTGGGTAGCTAGCCTGGTTTCAATTATTATTTTATTTATTCATAAAAATTAGCTCAGTTTTTACCTCTACTCAAAAGATTAGTGTTAGGGGTAATATACAAAAAGTTACTATTCAAAGTAAGATTCATATTTTGACGTAGGTTTATTATATACTTTGTGACGTAGGTGAAAACATGGCCCTTCGACTCTGCCAGTGTTGAAATTTGAATTGAATGTGAGTTGAGTATTTCAGTTGCCGTGGTCTCCCTCCCTCTACCCACTTAGGTAGGTTACGTAGGTACGTCCCGTTTTATTTTAAACCAAACGTAAATAAAACCATCTATGACACAACCATAGTTTTCAACTGCGAATTCATAGACTATATTCTACAGTCGGCAGTGTCAAAATGGCATATTTTGTTAAAGTTTTTCATTTGATGTTGAATTATAATAATTAATGTTTAATTTTTTATAAAATGTAATGTATAATGAAGTATGTTCCTTAAATATTGCGGTAAAAGTGTTGATAAGTGTGCGCAATATGCTTTTGGTTTGTTTACGTTTTGGTTAAATTGAAAAGGGACGTACTATAGAACATACTTTGTGGTTGTTTCTTGAATATTTCCAGTTGTTCAACCGTCGGCTGTAATTAGTACGACGTTGTGGTCGCGTGGGCGGCGCCTGATAAATTAATTCTTTATCTCGTAACGATGTGTTCAACAAGTTGTGTTTAATAAAATAAAAGTTTAAATAACTATAACTTGACTTCGCAAAAACAAGTCTAAAAAGGCTGAAAAATCAATTTGAAATCTAAAAATGCTTTGGTACGAAAATAGTCAAGTTAGAGCCGTGGTCGGACCCGCTACGCATTTTAAACGTTTATTTAAATTTAACAATCAAATATAATAATTAATAAAATAATTGTATACATATTCGTGATGTGGTTTCCAAGACCTATCTTTTGATAATAAACACGAGACAATTAACCTAATTTTTTTTTCCTTTCCATTTCTTCGCCGAAGTTAGGTAAAAAGAACAATGTTGATGTAGAGAGTGTTCTGATCGCTCTTACTTGTAGCTAAGTAGAAACTAAAACCGGGCAAGTGTGAGTCGCGAATGACAGGTGCCGTACAAAACGGCGGACAGCCATTAATAAACTATTTTTTCATATAACTTTTATTCGATAACGTTACATAGGTATCTGTCAATTGTATGTAATTGATACGTCAATCACTTAGAGCTCCGTTCAATTCGCAAGCTCTATTTTAGTACGAGAGCTAGCAACGTCAGGAATACAGGAATTTCAGGAAGGTCAGTTTTGAGATATGCTATCTCCCTCACTCTCCCGGTGCCGTACGGGTTATCTGGCTAGAGTGATTGCGTAGTTCTGCCCAAGACTGTATCGAAATATATTACGTAGTTCTGCCCAAGACTGTATCGAAATATATTACGTAATTCTGCCCAAGACTGTATCGAAATATATTACGTAGTTCTGCCCAAGACTGTATCGAAATATATTACGTAGTTCTGGGGCCCCCACGCGTTGCCTGTTGTCTCACCGTTCAGGTCTAGCCTTCCATGAGTTTCTCACGTACCGCCACGGTTTCCCCTGCGTTCCGCGGGGGGTTTTCCCTAAAAAAACTAGAATGTTTTCGGCGTCCGGTATCCCCGGATATATACTGGACGCCATACCTCACGTAGAAGAGCTCATGCCCCTGGTCGTGATTCCCCGCTCCGGGCCACTCTTCCCAGGAGTGTGTGACAGCATAGGTAGAAGTCAGTTATTTTACCTCGGAGTTTCTATTATAGTAATCCTTATGTCGTTGACAATAACGTTCAGAATTTAACCTCTAACAGGACCCGTTAGAGGTTGAATTCTGAAAGTTATCTGATTATGATAACTCCCACGCCGATTTCGGTGTCGATGGCCCGGTTTCTTAAAAACTATGTCAGACACTCAGGAGTAATTTTATAGTGCATAAGTGTGTGCGTTGTACACAACGATACGCTCTATTCCTGACACAAATGACGAGAGGCGCAGGACCGACTTTTTACATACCCATCCGACGCATGGATAATTATTATCATATTTCTAGTCAGACAATAAGGTGATCAGCCTACTAAACTTGAAAACATTTTTAGATGTTGTTTCAATCGAATTAACACTAAAAACTGGCAATCGAACCCACGACCTCCAATTCGAGATCCAAGCTCTAAACCACTAAACCACGTTAAAACATACTTTAAAGGAACTAGCGATCTTAATACCAATTTCATCAACACATGTTAAAGTTAATTCTTCATTAAATATAATGTTATCCCTCTCGTATTTCTTGTAAATGAATGAGAAGGCATGGTATTTTAACAAGCCGTTAACACTAACATTAAGCGTTGGTGAAACTGGGACTATACAGGCTGTAATATTAATGAGTGATAACACTTTAGGGTGTATGTGTCCCGTATATAGAGTTTACTGTGAAAGTACCAGGGCTGAAAGAGTTACTTTTTTTAAAGTATTGTATGATGTTGCGACATTTCTCATAGAAACATGAAAGTCAAAAGTAAGCCTTTCAGCGTACTTTCACAGTAAACTCTACATTCATATTATCACTCATTTATTTTACACCTTGTAGAATCATATTTTATTATTATATTAAACACATACTTAATACACATCCATGACCATTTTTCCTTCGTTGTTCCTTCGGCGGGATTAGAACCCGCAACCTACAGCTCAAGCACCAACGTGCTCAATCCACTGCGCTACCTCTGTAGCGTCATTGAAGAATAATTACAAATAGTATTCATTAATAGAAACTAAAATAACATGATAATAAATAGCATTATGTACCTACTCATACATATATGTGTTTACTGTCTCCTCATCGATTTTGGTGTCGGTAGCCGATTTTACGAGTATGGGACCCAGGCTGGTTGACAAATTTTATTGTTACTTTATAGTGTTTGCGGAATACACAAAATCTGTCTTCCTTTACTTTGCACCACGGACGGGATATTTATCTTTTTACATGGCCTTTCGAAGCATGGATCTTTCTTGTCAGAAAAGCAGGTGATCAGCCGGCATTGTTGTAAGTCCTAACCAAATTAAAAACATATTGTATTTAAGTATCATGCTTTTTTGTTTTGTTTTCTGGGTTTTTATACAAAATGTAAATTTAAAATTTATTAATTTGTTAATAATACAGTATAGCAGTAGAGTTGCAAGTTTGGGGAGGCTTATGTCCAATAGTGGGCGTCATAATATCTGAAATGATGATGATGATATTCGCTAATTATTTAACCTAGACTGATGCCAGTGGGACAAACAAAATGAAGAATACTTATTATTATCAGACTAAAAAACATGTACATCAATCAAAAACAACCAAAAGTTGACATGGGCTAAGTACTAATAGCATATAAATCACCGATTAAGGTAATCGGCCTCAATCTTAAAAACTTTTGATCGCTTAACTGTAGGTCTTTAGATACTTTAACGTTCAACGTCATAGCAGACGTATTCCTGAACAAACGGCTCCATTAGTTTCGATTTGTCAATGCCATTTCTTTCATCGCCATAAGCCTGGTAAACAAAGATTAGGTTGTACGCATTTTAATTGCTTCAGCTGAGCGCGGCGTCGGTGTCGGCCAGCATCGGCGAGAGACGGCATCGTCGGCGTCGGCGGTGTCGGCGAGTGACGCAAACGTCGGCGAGCGAGCGGCGACTGAAGCACGGGCGCGCAGCGGGATCGATCGCCTGCGCGCGCACCCTCCTCAATTCGCCTCTGCACAGACCGAAGCCTCCATTCGAATATTAAATACGACAGAAATGATACAAACCCGCTCTAAGTGATACTGGGAATTAGTGATTGGATCCATCTACCAGGTCAGTGGCGACCCTGGATTTAGGTAAGTGGGCACTCGGAACACTCCACACGACACTTGACCTTCTTGTAGATTTAGACCACCGTTCTTGCGGCGATGGTCGAGGTGATATTCATCACTGCGGTGAACATTGAAAAGCCCCATTGTGAAAAGATATAAGTGTGACAGGATACTAGGTGCATAATCCGAAACCGCATATAGTCGTTGTTACAGGACAGACAGAATATAATATCCGTTCCATATCACTCTTAGTACTCATTAAAATCCTTACAAATGATGTTAGAAAGTGTTTATCAGATATAAACGTGTCGTGACCTTTTGGCATCTTAACGGCGAGGAGTTCCGTCTCCCGCGGGTATATCGATTGATGTCTTTAGAGCTCAATTGTGAATGACTTTTCATCTTTTTACCGACATCTTGTTTTATAATAATATGTAGAATTGTTAATGGAAGCGATTAGGTAATGACGACTTTGCGATTGGAATGCGGCTCTATATTTCTCTACGGAATCAAGATCAATGAACGAAACAGAGATAGAGAATTCGTCCCCCAAATTGCGGCTGCCCCTAAGACAGAACAAACAGTTAACATTTTGAAATAATATTTTTGAGAATTAAGTTATCAAATGAATCCTCGTGTTTGATCCAGCGAGCTACGGTGCCTTGTAGATTATATCGTACCCAGCACAGCGGTAAAAACGATTCATGCTGTAGCTAGTATTACTATCGTAGTATATATCAGCTGTAAACCGAACAGATTAAAATCTCCAATGCGATGTTTAGTACCTTTTTGTAGAATGTAGAGCAGCCTTCAGTTTTTACGCCTGATGTAGGTACTCGTACCCTCAGTACCTACATCAAAGCAAGTGTCAGATAATTTTAATTTTATATTGTCTGATGACTTGAAAACAAAATCCGTAACAGTTGCCTTTTTTTCAATGCATATTATTTGCCCAAAAATGAAAAATCTAAGCATATAATAACTACTAAAAACCTACTCAACTAAGATAATAAACTAAATTCAAAATAAAATAAAACCCCCGACTTAACATTCCTATCACACCTAACAAACGACCTGATGGCCTTGAAGACCTGAACCGATTTCCACCAAACATAGCTAAGAACACTCTCGACTGATATACCTTTCAAACAAAAAAAACCCATTAAAATCGGATCATCCGTTTGAGAGCTAGGGTGCCACAGACCGACACATACACATTTACACAGACACTTCAGACTTATGACACCCCGTCGTTTTTGAGTCGGGGGTTAAAAATACACAGGCTGTGTTACCCCGTACCTATTATTATTAAGATTCTATTGGTAGATACCCTTTTCAATATCGGGTCGTTTAGGCGGTACGTACTTACGCACATACAAAGTGCTAAAATCGCTACGTACATACATAACTGTCAAAATCATTTATTTTAGCTTCGCCGTAGTCGGGTAAAACAACATAAATTTGACAGCTCTATCAATAAAATGTTGCTGGCACAATTCCATAAGATGGCAATAATCCAAGGCTTTTTCACTTATAGTGTATTGCGTCTTAAAGGTAGAGACTATGTTATAAAGCTTTACCTGTGTACCGCATACTAAACCAAACAAAATATAATAAAAGACGTATTTTAAAAAATGCAATTACTACTTTTATTCCGATAAAACCCAGTGTTACTTGTACAGAACCTAAACACGAATTAAACGATACCCTCAAGCTGAAATAGCTGTTCAGGCAGCAGAGTGTGCCGAACGAGAATTATACATACATACTCACGAAATACACCCCTCCTTTTGGAGCAGTCGGGTAAAAAGTATAGCCCAGAAGTTAATAACTTCAAAGTACCTAACTAATAATTAAATCTTTATCTTACTGAAATAATTAATAGCTGAATAATTTGGCTATCGCAGAGCTGACCTAATTTTGAATTAATTTTCTATAGAGTTCGCCCTACCGCGCGCCCTTTGCCGTTAGTTTATAAAAACTCATGAATTCTCAACTCATTGAAGAGTTTCATTCTTTAGAATGAATCTCCATCAGCCAGCAAATATTAAGTATTATGGCGCTGAAGTTTTATCGTTTTAATACTTCTTTCTGATGGTATTCGGAAGGTACGTAGTGATAGAAGATCGTCACATTAAATACATAAGCTCCTTTAAATAATCACACTAATATTATAAAGGCTAAAGTTTGTGAGAGTTTTTGTTACTTCCTCACGCGCAAACGGCTGAACCAATTCTGCTAAAAATTTGTTTGATATTTGGGCTATGTTATCCCGAAAAAGTACAGTATTCTGTGATACTGTCAATACGCAGGTGAAGCTGAGGACAAAAGGTAGTAAAATAATTGAATAAACCTCTCGAATATTTCACTCTCCACCAATGTCAATTTGATAAGGTCGTAATCACAGTTATCAGTATGTTCGTACTCCGAAATTGTGCGCAGGAAGTGCGTGACTTGCATACACTCAATGTCATATTTTATTATCGTATTAAACGCCTCCAGGATACCATGGCATTGCATGATTAGAGCTTGGATCTCTCAACGGTTTCTCACGTAGGAACCACTAAAAATGATGTTGCTTAGAACAATACAGGCTTATTGCCTGTATGTTTGATATGAAAGATGATAAATGCGTGGGCATGTGAACAGAACTGCGCCTGATCTCACGTTAGTCATGTCGGGTAGCCGTTCCACTGGGTTATGAGACTAAAGGAAGAGGACATACTAAACTTGGTCAATATAAAATTACTCCTGCGTAGCTGGTCTAGTTCAATGAAACCGGCCACTAACACTTAAAACGGGTATGAGAGGGTTCATTGTTAAGTCAATTTCAAATATGTTGTTGTGTTTGTCTTCCATAGAGCTTTATTGTAGCTCCTTGTTGACTTGTACAAGCAAATGCTGCGGCTTTCAGTTAATGATATGATTTGCCTCCAATAGGGTTTTTTAATAAATTTTCATTAATTTCTTCCACTTTTACACTCAACACAAAAATTTTAATCGTTAAGCAAGTGCCTACTTACGTATTTCTTTCAGATATAAAACGTTAATTTTAAATGTCTAATGTAAGTTTCAATATTTTAGACAATTTATTAACCAACTTTTAAATTGCCAAGTCTAGTGTGACCGAATATGCGATGTGTATTTGATCCAATGTGGTAATGTAGTTTTGAAGTCAGCCAGATATATTTTGATTTTAAAATTGCCAGATGTAGTTTGAGCTGATGTCACACCTAGTATATTTCCTCACACCTACGCTGTGTACCTATTTGGCCCGATGTGGTATATAATTTCAAAGTCGGCCAGACATTTCATACATCATACATACATCTGGCAATTTTAAAACATCAGACAGAACTCGATCTAGCAAGTCCCGACACTTGACCCAATTACATTGTGTGTTGGCAGCCAGCATGTCGCCCGTGTTGCCGCAGCTGCGATGGCGCCGCGACGCCGAGGCCAGCACCGAGAAGCCCGCCAGCAGCACGCTGGCCGGGTCCACCGCCGCGCCCACAGGTAATTCACCACTACCCATATGCAACTATTCAAAATTCAGCTAGCAAACTTACGAGTAGTCGTTTCAACTGTGCCGTACACCACTGGACATAAACCTCCCCCGAAGTATTTCATGAGAGGCAATTGCCTATACTTTCCATGCTTGGCAGGCGGGTTGGCAAGCCCAGTTTTAAGATTTCTTAATTCTGAAATTCCATATTATGTA
Source organism: Celastrina argiolus (assembly GCA_905187575.2). Taxonomy (NCBI): domain Eukaryota; kingdom Metazoa; phylum Arthropoda; class Insecta; order Lepidoptera; family Lycaenidae; genus Celastrina; species Celastrina argiolus. Next base: position 851,534 of record LR994579.1, on the reverse strand, counting down.
TAAGTTACTTTTCACGCCTTATGTTGAAACAAATGTATTTATCAACTCTAAACAAGAACCGCAGTCTAAGCAGTTTAAGTTGAGTTCGAGCTGATCTCACACGCTCTTACTGTTGAAATCCTACAGATAAAGTTCTTGTCCATATCCGTAACTAAGTATATACTTACTTACTTAAAACGCTAAACTACCCTACTCACTTATCTCGTCTGTCTCGAGGCAACTAAGTATGCTCTCCATAATTTTAAAGCAGTTCTAATAGAATACATAAACCTCTACCTTAACTGCTGATTTAAGTAATAAACAAACCGCTGACGTCTGAGGCCCTGTATCTACGTCCTACGACCCGCAAATTACCGGCCACGTGCCGCGCCAGGATAATAATACTCCAGGCTTCGGCTAACGACTTCGTATAGCGTATAGCGTAACGACCTTATTTATATAACCGTCTTAATTGGGATAATGAATACTCGCTCGATGTTTTTGATAATATTCCATGGCTATATTTAGATCTGCCACTGAGTTCCAACAAAATCTGATGAATTAAACGTTCTGTTTTTAAGTTTAATTTTCTTTGAAAAGCTGAGAGAAAATTAAACTTCTACTACATGTTCCATAGAAACAATTGCAATTTACTCGTATTTGTAGCATCTCTTAGTTTTGAAGATAGGGTTGTTTCTTTGAAGAGCAATCTCCTTTTGTTTCAAAATGCAAATTAACATTTTTATAACAATAATTCCAGGATCGTCTACCGCCAGTTCGGGCGCGACGGAGACCGCCGCGATCACCACCACGCAGGAGTCGCTCACCGAGAAGACCGCGGAGCTTGCCCATAAGATGAACATGGAGACGTGGCAGCTCGTCGCCATACTTGTTGGTAAGTTAGCTTTAGGGAAATGAAGAAAGAGGGAGAGAGAAACTGAAATAAAATTTTGTAACGCAGAGAAACTTACAAGCATTTTTTTTTTATATTATAGTTATGATTAATGTTGAATTTCCGGGACAGGAATCGGAGTGGTGGTGCTGGGAGTATGCTTTTGCTGCATCCGACGATGTTTCCGCAAAAGACGCTCCAAGGATGGCAAGAAAGGAATGAAAGGTGTCGACTTCAAGTCCGTCCAACTGCTAGGGTCGGCATACAAAGAAAAGGTACCGTCATCAAAGTAGAGTCTTTGAAACCAATATCATAAAGCGTAATGTTACGAATGAAGTACGAGTTTGAACTCTCTAATTTTAAGAATTCTTTTATTCATGTGAAATTTGCCGCGGGACGTGCATTTAGGTTCAGCCGGACATGGAGGAGCTGACCGAAAACGCTGAGGAGCCAGACGACGGCGAGGAGAAGAAAGAGGAGCAGAAATTAGGGAAGCTCCAATACAAGGTAAAGCACAGACAGACAGCGGACGGGATTTAACGTGTAATTGCGAAACTTGAAAACCAAAAGGTACTCCATCGTATTTCGAATGCAACTTTAGACATCATTACCAAATTTTAGTTTCATCATCTTGTAATCTCGCTTAGTTACATTCATAGTTAGAGTAGGAAAGGTTCGCAATTTCATTAGTCATCCTCTTTCATCTGTATGTATGTTCCGTTCACATTGTTTGATACTAATTTGCATTTCCAGCTGGAATATGACTTTAACAGTAACAGTCTGTCGGTGACTGTTATCCAAGCCGAGGAGCTGCCGGCTCTGGATATGGGCGGGACCTCCGATCCCTACGTCAAGGTCTACCTTCTGCCCGACAAGAAGAAGAAATTCGAAACCAAAGTGCATCGAAAGACGCTCAGTCCCATTTTCAACGAAACCTTCGTATTTAAGGTAAGCTTTTTACTTTATCTTATAGTTTTTCGTTTGTAAAATACGTCACATTTTAAAAACATTAATTCATAACTTTGTCCAGAGCGTGCCGTACGCCGATGCGATGAACAAAACCCTCGTGTTTGCCATCTTCGATTTCGATCGGTTCTCGAAGCACGACCAGATCGGCGAGGTGAAGGTACCGTTGTGTCAAGTAGACCTCGCGCAGACCATCGAGGAGTGGCGAGAGCTGCAGAGCGTGGAGGGCGAAGGCGGCCAGGTGCGAGAACTGACACACACTTATGCAATACACCACACTTATCGTAGACCAGTTTCGCTTGAACACTATTTTGAAATATATTATATAAGTCCTTTACAATTTTAAAGAAATGAATAATCTACAGGAATTTATTTTCAGCTGACTACAAAGAAATACGATCAAGCGTAGTTGCGAATTGTCGCAAAATTTTCTGATCTCAAAATATAGGATAGCAAAAATGGATATACCTTACACAGGTATATCGACGAAAAAACCTCGGTGAAGTGATAACTTCATCACCGTAACTGTCACACCCAGGTCACATCAACTATGTCGGTTAACACACATCATCTGCGTACATGATCGTGACGTACATTACTCTCATGAATGCACATTAACGCATTTGATAAAGCAAATATCCAAATATCTAACAAATGTTGCAAATATCTTACTATTTAGGTCTGCAGATATAAGTCGAAAAAAGTATTTCATTCTTTTCTCTTAGCTTAGATTGGACTGTTAAAACACAGAGCATTAAGTGGAATATGGCATTGAGCAGTACTTACATGAGAATCGTATCCGTTTAAGAGCAGTGTTTTAGCAGCACCGCATTATTTATTTTCCATTCTTTTAGCGAAGTTGTTTTATCAAATGGTATTTAGAACTTTTCCATTTTATTATTTTTATGAACGTTGATCGGAATTCGCAAAAAGGATGGGTAATTTTTTAAATTTACTGCACTTGTATAAGCGGAGGATTCTTGACGTTGCCGATGTTGCTGGTGCCAGCTCCGCCTCTTACGAACGGTCAAGATGCCTCGTTGTGGATTGAGTCGATTATTTATTTTTCAAGGAATTAATTTTAACAGCAAAATGTATTTACTTGGTTTTTTCTCTTTTCTACATATTTTCTCTGCTCTGCTTGGCTGTGTTTGATTGTGTCCCGAACAATCTTGCATGCCGCTTCAAAAACGAAATGATCATTCACGTAAGTATTATTTTGAGACACATCAAAATGTATTATATTATTGAAATTATAATATCAAAACAAATATTCGGCCGATCACCCAATAATAATAAAAATTGGTCGTCAATCCGAACCGAACGGCGAAATCGTAGGCAGCATAAGTGTAAAATAATACATGATTTATCCAGTAATTATTATTGTCACCTCTAACCTGTCATCATCCATCGTATCACATTTATTTGTTTGTTTATATTGTTTTCATCCATCCAACACGATTTACATAGCGGCTGGGGAATGTTGCATGTTCGGTTTTTCTTCTGATGTCCTTGAGGCGCCATCGGGGTTCGGCTATAACTTTACTCTTTCATTACGATTGGCTAATCAAAGACAGAACTGTGACGTGTCGCGTGTTGACTGTTGTTCACTACAGCACGGTATCCCTCTGTGAACCTCTTTTATTGTATCTTGCGGCTACAGCCTCTTGCGTATTTATATAGGCAGTACAAGTACTCGCTTCAGTTGTGTGTGCTACTTGTAACAAGGTTGGCTCTAAATTTATTAAAATTATCGATGTGCCTTCGTTAAATTATCGTAAAATTGAATTTTATTAATATCATGTATAATTAATGAAAGTTTTTATTTGAATAATTAACTTATTAAATGTGTTACAGATCCACTTCAGGCCAACAAAGGAAGATTGTGGCTTGAGATATATCTATTCCTTCATTTTTGACTTTTTGAAACGTAAACACAGTGTTATATAAATAATGTTCATATAAAAGTCTTACTTCCTGAATTTCACCTAAAATAATTAAAAAATATTAAAGTAGCATTTGTTTTGCTGCTTTTATGAATGTTTAAATATCTACTACAATAAACTATTATGTATTATATAGCTGGCTGTCTGCTTTAAGCGTTATTGACATTTTGAAATGTGGACGAAGAAGCATTTAATTTATATCATTTGACTTGGTGTTTAAATTATTGCCATTGTTAATTGGACTTTGTTAAATGTACCATTTCGAGTAAAAAAATGTCAAGAACGTTTTTTACAATTTCTTCAATGTTTATTAAACACAGCTTAGCTTTTATTTTATGTTTATTACCAATTTTAGTCCTGCAACGATCGGAATCTAAATACATTTAAATTTAAAAAAATCATACGATTAATAATAATTATATGTAAATTAAGTATTCACGAACAACTTTTATTCATTGACAATAAGCAATTAGTTGTTTTACGTAGAGCGCCTAAGAGATAAGCCAAGGACAAATTAGTGTTTTCCGGTCGTTGTGGGTTCCGTTCCACGTAATATTACGTAGTGTCTGCTGTGGAGTGCCCCGGACTGACGTAGGTATACGACGGTCCGCCCGGGAACCGCCAAGCACCGCCTTCCCTCGCGGACCTGTATGTGTTTGCACGATTTGTGTAATGATTAGTACATGTTGAGCTAGACAATTGCGATCTGTTTCTAAAATGGGTTCCGACGAGAACGGCAGGCACGTATCTAGGGCCGCTTCACGCAGGAGTCAGGAGCGATGTGATCTGAGCTGGGTGTTACAACAATTGGCTACATTTCGGCAACAGATCGTAATACTTGCGCCCCGATATCTACAGACAGTTACGCTTTGTGTAATGTAGGTTTGATGTGGAATATTTGTTTGTTTTCACGTCCTCTAGTGTCCTGTGTTCGAGGTGTTTGTACAGTGTTCTGTTTTAGATGATATGTCATCTAAATGCTAAAACGTTACTTAAAACGCAATGACTATGACCCCGAATAGTTGCAAAGTATAGGCTACCTGTCTGAAAACTTTTTGTGCTGTATCCTCTACGAGTTGATATAGTTTATCAGTACTACGTAACTTGTGATTAATAAGTAGGTATTGTTTACCATTTGTGAATTTTTCTTTCATAACTTAATCCGAAAATGGAATAGTCGGTCAATCAGTTTCAACGTCATTCATTAGTTACTGATAAGCTACGTCGATACCCCGATAACCATATAACTGCTTCTAGGTGACACGAAGCTACTGTTTTGTTTGAGTTATTGTTTCCCGAACAAATGAAACCCTGTCCGCCCTGAGCCGCGCTAGTCCATATTTTATTTATGACCCTCTACTAAAACTACCCCTAAACACCTCCTTTATTGTATCTCATAGTCACAGTCCGATACCAGAATGATAATATTGACAACACAAATACAACACTCTTTGAAACACTACTGAATGAACAATGTAATAACATAAAATGCTTAAAAGTACAAAGTTTGCTTTACATAGAAGAAGTAAATCTAAATAATATTTTTAGCGAGGTTTGCGATAGTGAAAGTGAGGCGTGGTCATATTCTTGATGTAACTACAGACGTGTGTTACAGGACAACAAGTTGGGAGACATATGTTTCTCGCTGCGATACGTCCCCACCGCTGGAAAACTGACTGTCGTCATACTGGAAGCTAAAAACCTTAAGAAAATGGACGTCGGTGGCTTATCAGGTAAGGCCGAGATAAGTGTGAACAACTTACAGCACTCTCTTACTGTCTTACTCTTTACACTACTTACTAACAATTTATTTACAGGTGCTCTTAAGACTTTGATAAATTGTGAAATAAAAACTGTTTTAGTGACTTTAACAGTGTGGTATTGCATGCATACATTTACTTCTGCCGATTTTTTTACTGTAACTAATGCAGCTAATGTTTCATTTATCAAGCACCGCCTACGTTGTACATATCATAATAATTACATTACTAACTGTGTACGGTCGCCGACAAATCAATGAAGCACTTTTCCACTTCATATCCAAGCAGAAAAGTAAAAAGAGGTAAATCGGATCTGTCAGCGAACGTACTTCGGTTATAACTTTCTAGTTACTTACACACTATACTTAGTTTCAGGAGCTAGAATATCGATTCCGTTTATTTAAAAGCGTAAATTAAATAACATTCATATTGCGCATACTATTTTATGCTATTATGCTTATCTTTATGATTGTACTGCCAAACATACAATTGAAAAAATAAAGAACAAAGTAGATTTAATAGATCCAATAGAATCATTAAATGAGCATGTAGTTATTATAATCAAAATAACCACCATGAAACTAAAGCTCTATAATTATAATGCAAACGCATGATTTTGTAAATATTTACACATGGTGAACATACATGCGCTTAGCAAACTAGATGCATTTACATCAGTCGAAACACATAACAATTTACTAGACCTCTATAGCATATTTTGAAATATAATTTACCAAATTGACATATTTTTCTTTCATATCCTGTCTCGGCGCGGCTCTACAGATCCGTACGTAAAAATAGCACTCATGCAAAACGGCAAACGTCTCAAGAAGAAGAAAACGAGTATCAAGAAATGCACATTGAATCCATATTACAACGAGTCATTTACTTTTGAAGTACCATTCGAACAAATACAGGTACGAGCCGAGATTGCAACAAAATTGGATGTACCCGCACACCGTCACGACAATGTCACCAAAAAATCCATCCTTTATATTGGGGATCTGCTTCCAAAATTAAATACTATTCGATATATTCCATTGTCCTGACATTGTGCGAATTGATGTTGTGTTTCAATGTTGTGAAAATGCCACCACTTGTTTCCTTGCCTGCCTACCTAAACCAACTGTGCCTATAACCCCATGTTTGTTACCTGTTTTCTTTGGCTGTTGTATTACATTCGTTTAGAATTGGATATATTCGTTATGTAATGATTAATTAAGTCTATTTTCATATTTTAATTGAAACCTTTATATTCGCCGTTTCTTAACAAAGTCCAACAAAAAAGTCGCTGAAGTGTTAAATAAATGTATTTGAACCCAGGTACTGGATATAACTGGCGCGATAATTACCAGAACAGTCAAAGCTCCCTTCTATACCTGCTCATCCCCTACTATTTATATTGAGAAAGTTAAACTTGTTAGACTTGCCCTGTGGAATGTCGATGTTCACCCGTGACCAGACGCTCTGTTTAAAGCTTCACGGTTGAGGATTCTCATTTTTTGGGACATTTCTAAGTACACCAAGTTTGCTTTGTCAATTCTCCTCGTCCAAACTCTAAGTGGTGTCTCTAATCTCCCCTCGTAACTGCATTACAATTTGGTAACTTTAAATTGTAATTACCTTCTGTATGGCTTCAAGAACCCAATCTCTTGTTCTTCTTGTGAATCTTCTATTAGTTTCATTTCCATTTTATTTTTATTTTCGTTTACATATCTCAGGTAAGACCCCATTTTTTTTCTTCCGTAAACCAATCTATTTCCACACTATTATGTCCCTGCTAGATGGAATATCGTAAGTATAACCCTAACCCTATTGTACCTAGATATCCCGCATCTGTGTCAAGTCCCCACACCAAGTAGCAGAAACTTTAGTGCCCCCTAGATATAAATTATCCCAAGCATAGCCCAACATAGCAACTTTATGTTGAATTTAACTGCATTAGATTTTCATACTCCCAAGTCATCGTCATCCCTTTTCCTAGATCATTTTAATGTCTTCTTCCGAAACAACAGAAGGTGAATCTAGTGGTAACCGTGGTGGACTACGACCGCATCGGCACCTCGGAGCCCATCGGTAAGGTAGTGCTGGGATACAACGCGTCGGGCACGGAGCTGCGCCACTGGTCCGACATGCTGGCCAGCCCGCGCCGCCCCATCGCGCAGTGGCACACGCTCAAGGACCCGGAGGATGGCGAGAAGAAGGACTAAGGGATCTACGAAGGTAAATTGACATCGATGTTCACATCATAGAGCCATTGTAGATTAATTAATCTGTGACTAATTGAATCATTCAGGTAAAACACTGGTGAAATGTCCTTTCATCGGTAGGTTTCCCTGACTCTAGAGACTAAAATATTCTAGACAGTAAATATTAAATGGGTTGATGAATTTCTGAACTATATAAAATAATGGTTAGTTTCTACCGTTAACAGACTAGAAGAGTGTTAATCTAAGATGTGATTATTTAATTTCTAGATGAAGAGAGGAAGACAACCACGGAGTTGAAGATCGAGATAACGCCTTGTGTAATTTAATTAGTCAACGCTAAATTACGAGGTCAAAATATATTCTCACGTCACAATAGATAACTTTTTTAAATTCAGATCTATCTAACTTAAAATCAACTTGAGAACGTTCATAACTAAAGTTACATTTCCCAATTCTATCTTAAACTTTATAGTTGACGGAGGAATATATTGATCTCGAATTCTCTTTGATTCGATAATCTCAGACCTTAGTTCGTATTATTGTAGACTTTACTGTTTCATGTTTTGAATTGTAATTTGTAAATACTATGTTCTTCGCCGATTCCTAGTAGTCGTTTCCTTTGACATTAGTCGATCAGTTTTGATAAATATACGTTACTCGTTAAGTACTGCGACTGCGTTCGCGTTACGTTTATTTTATAGAGTTGGAGCTATGTAAATAAGTTAAATCCTGTTAAATTTATTAACATTCTATTTTACTACCACGTAATTGTTATAACTATGATATCCTTCTAATGTAAAACGTGTTCCTCGCGAGACGACTTGTAGATACGGCTTAACAGTTTCCCTTTAGACTTATTTCGAGTTCGTTTTGTTATTTCTTCTTGCGAGGAACAAATTGGCCTATCGACGTACTCATTGCTTTACTGCAATTGTTCGAGTCATTATATTCGTTCACTAGGTAGGCTCTACCGTTCTATGTTTGTTTAGTTCATTAACTATAGGTTCGTTACTAACTTAAGCAGTTAAACCCATATAGATTCCGTACTTTCTGTAGTTTATATCTTGTTGCTACGTGCGTTTGCTACAATATAAACTTGTATCGTTGAAACTGTTCGCGTCTTCTTTAAAGATTTGAAGTTACCTCGGGCGGTCGGTCGTCTGTCTGCCAGTAACTTCGGGTGTTCAGAGCTCCGACGCGAACGACATAGGCTCTAGGTGTATGGAGGTACAATCGTATCTATTTTTGATGTTATTGTTGAAATTTACTTTCATAATCTACGTATTCTGTCTATGTATATCTATAGAGACAGAAGATTGCTGACTTATTATAACTGAAGTTAGTGATTAGTCATATGGAAGCGTTCGGTGTGAGTTTCGTGTACGATAAGTATCGCTTGACTGTAATTGTTGATCTCAATCATAATATTGTGTATATATAATCACGTGTTAACTACCGATCACCGTATAGAGTAGACGGAGTAGACGGGTAGACGAGTAGACGAGGGCTTGGCGCACCAACACGACAGTAGACTTGTGGTTCATTCCGTATATTATAGGGACGTTAAGGTTTTTACTCGACTGATTGCGGAGTACTAAAACACCACTTGACATTAGGAGCTGTTCACAGGCTGTCACTGTCACCGTTCGGCAGTAAGACAGAGACAGCATGCGACTTAAGCGCATCTAATTTAAGAAGCGTTTTACTATTCGGCGGTTACGTATTCATTATCATAAATCGCCGTATTCGCTTGTCATTCCATCTCATTAAACCCAAACCGACTTTGTGTTACTTTAAAAGTAATCTCATTTTACTGGAAATGATGCCTACTAACTACCAAAAACGTACAGAGTGATTTTAAAAAGTTGGTAGTGTTTTTTTTGTGAATTAACTTTTTTTCAATAAGGCTTGTGCAATATTTCAATCGTGTCGCAGCGTCTTTCGAGATATGATAAACGATAATATTATTGTAACGTATCCATATAACGTATTAGTTAACTACTAGTTAACTAAAATTCTATCGATAATAAAGTTCAATAATATAGATAATAACATATTATTCTATAACTTAAACTTGTATTATAAGAATTATATTATATTAATAAAATTCCTGACCCTGAATACTTAAACACAGGGGCTAGTGGATTTACCTTAAGGGCACAGTTAGAAGAGACGTGCGAAGGCCGAGCACCCGTGTTCATTCATAGCATATTAAGCTTTATCGACTAGGTGACAACTATATATCTAATAACGTATGTTGCGGCCTAGTCAATAAAGCTCAATTTGCAGCGACCGCGTTGTGATTCTAGTGGTCATATAAACGCGTCCTTAAACAGTAATCCGCAGTGGGCTTACGTGGTATTATCTAATTCTGACACCTTCATTTATTATGTAGAGAGTCCTGTACCTAGACATGGAAAGGTTCTCTTATGTATTATACATATTTTAATTTTACATGTTAGAAATGCTCAAACATGGTCTGTTAGCTAGTAGCAGCGGAACATTTCAAAATATAGATACGTAAAGACACCCAGACAACTACCTGAAAATAGATTTTGATTATATAACACAGAACAATTGACGAATTTGATAGTTGTATTGAAAATTTAACTTGAGAAAGCTGCGGTGTTTATGATGAGGAAGGATAAGCAATGTTAGAATAAATGTACCAATTTGGTAGAGAAATATGCTTCCTTGCATGGACTGTTGTTGTTTGTAGGCAAAAAGGTAGTTACAATGTACATCATGCTGATTATTATTTAAGTTACATTTACCCATAAATAATAATATATTTTAGTTTTAAGTTTACAGTGACTTTGACCACCTAGAAACTTTACATGTCACTGTATGTGCAGTCGACATACAAATTAAACTTCGCTTAACATGGAAGCATTTGTAGACCCAAATTCTTTGTGGGCAGTAATTCTCAGTGCAACTTCAAACATTCCATAAAAATTCATTTATCATTTGTGCATTAAGTATAGAATTAAATTAATAATCTTGGGTCAGGTCCGTTTTAAGTAAAATAATCGAAAAAGTTATTGAAAATATATTAGAAAAGAGTTTAATTGATATATTACAAATATATTTTAAATACCCATTGCAAAGTTATGGTTTGCAGGATTTAACGGTTAGATTTTAGTGACAATTAAGTACATTTTATATACAACTGTTTATATTGCTTTAAAATACATTTGAAACTGCATTTTATTACTATACAAATTATAAAATGTACATAGCTTCGATTTAAAAAATCACAATATAATCATATCACTTGCAACATTAATAAAAACAATTTCAATATTGTGTTAAATTATTTAGAGATGTCTTTAAGCAAACTGTTATTATTTATCTAGTTTATAACAGTAATGTATTATGTAAACTATAAAAATGTCTATAATACATAATTACATAGAAACAATGCATTTTTTATTTTAGCCCCTTTTAACAAATTTACATTGTCACAAGGAATTGAACAGTGTTCCATGTGTAACAGAAAACTGTTTGTGTCAGTGTTGAGCAATAATATCACAAGTGTAATTTAGTATTAGATAACATACCCACACTGCAACCTGTTTTGTGGAGGTGCCTTTAAAGTACTATGCCTTATCACTGGGTGGGGGGATATTTTTTTAAACTGTATATTAATGAAGTACTATGTGGGGATAGGGTCTAGGCATATACTACAAATAGCAGTCAAAAGTATGTGACATGTAGCCACATAGTATGGGTATTCCTTAAGTTTATTAAAATGTTTTGTAACGATGATAAAGAATATGGAACTTTCTATATCAATATAATTTAAGTTTCACTTCATATCACAGACAATTTTAGAATATTTAAATTATATTTAATGGTAACTTTTAGTGATGTACATATTACATTTAAAAAAGACTTTAAAAAACTGCACTTCTATACTACTCACAAGTAGCACCATTTTAATAGTAACCTTACAAGAGAATAACAAATATAAAATCTGTAAATCTGTTATAACTTAGCTGTCGTCGTAGTACCTTCTCTTCAAGGTTCGGTATTTCTTCAACTTGTACAGCGCTTCTATCTCCTTCACCACAAATTCACCGTGTTTGATCATGGTTTGTATCTTTTCTGGGTCGGTTTCATCACTATTTTTGAGGAACACTTTATGTAATCTCTTCCTAAACAGGTCATACCCTTGAGGCCAGTCCCTGCCAAGGAATAACAGCTGAAAGTGATAAGGATATTTTAGTAACATAATAATATTATTCACGTAAATAATAAATTCGTCAGCAAAGCTATGTAATCAAAGAAAGGAAACTTACGGTTTTGTAGAGATTCAAAGCAGCTTTTCTGTGAGGTTGGGACATATCGTTCAGTCTCGATAAACTTATTATTATTATAAAAAGTAAAGTTTAAAGTCTAGTTTTTGTGCAAAAGTTACCAAACAGTTCGCAAACTTCAATTTTACACAGATGACAGAGCAAGTGTCAATTTGGCGTAAATTGACAATGACAGAATAAATTTTTAGGTTGTGGCTTTATTGCACAAAGTTTCAAATATTATGCATGTAGGTATTTTATAAAAGCGCTCAAAATAATAAAAATTACATCTAGTTAGTTTGAAATTTGAAATTTACATGTTTAAAATATAATTATAGTTTATGAGAACAAAAAAATAATATACCTACCAAGATAGAGGTACCGTTTTTAATATACCTAAATCCTTTTTGTAAGTTACCTAGCAACAGAAAAATAGTGTTTTGCTAATATCGATGGGCTAGGCGTCTAAAAATAAAACACTTTTTTGTAAAGTACCTAATAAAATTATAACAGAGATTATAAAATTATAACAGAATAAACTTGAATTTGTACTTATTTAAAATTTTAGAAATAAAATGTCTAATGAAGAACCAGAAGATTTTGAAGGTACTCTTTTTAACTTGTTTTCAACCAATAAATTATTTCTCGAAATAAGTACAGCTCTTTTTATATTTATTGGTGCGTTTAAGTTTTTTTTACTCATGCGCATGCATTAATTACGACTGTTTTAAGTAATTATCAAAGAAACTTATTCCACACTGGCCTATTTAATCCATAATAATAATAATAGGGAGTTGGAACTTAATATCACATTATTATTAACTAATTGTTACTTCTGTTCTATATTTAAGAAACATGGTAAATATGTATTATGCTGTCGGTTTTTATCCAATTTTACCTTTTACGCAATCATGGGTACTGGAATCTCGTGCTTGTTCTAATAAATTTTAATGGGTCTGAGACAACTAAAGCCACAAAATAACCGTTCGTCGTATCGTATGCTGCCTGAGACAACTAAATCTGATGTCTGAGACAACTAAAGCCACAAAATAACCGTTCGTCGTATCGTATGCTGCCTGAGACAACTAAATCTGATATCTGAGACAACTAAAGCCACAAAATAACCGTTCGTCGTATCGTATGCTGCCTCGCTTCCACTTTCCTTCGTTGTTAGAAACCGAGTACGAGGAGACGGAAGTGGCTGAGGATGAGGATGAGGAACAGATGGAGAAATCCATCCTCACGGAGTACGACCCTGACGACTTCGTGTCCGGCGCCGTCACCAGCCCAGGCTCGACGTTGCCGGACAACCTGTTCCAATTTGAGTATCCTTTTGCACTCGAAAGTTTTTGGTTCGATACCTTAGTTATTACAGTCACCTTTAAAATTTCATAATAATATTAATATGTAAGTGTTACTAATCAAGTAAAGACGGGATTAAAACAAAAATGAATGCGTTGAATGCACTCGTCATCGGTATTAGTCGTATGTTGCAGATGAAGGTAACATAATTTATCAACTAATATTTACAGTTCGTTTATTTCAACGCGCTAATCTCGGGAAGTGTTTTTTTTTTCTTTATTTGAAGGCATCATAAGATTATGTCAGCCTTATTAAAAAATTCACAATAACAAAATTGGTAAGTGGTTCGATTTAAGAAAATATTTTAGTGCTAGCCTTTTGACGACCTCTGTATCGCAATGGATCCCGAATCCCGCCGAAGGAACAAAAAAAAATGTTTACTGTGTTCCTGGCTCATGGTATTTGACTTAAGCTTCGAAGCAAATATGTGTATTAAATAAATTAAATATGTAAATTAAGTACCATTTATTTCGGGCTACATAGGCCCATATTATAAATACCTTAAAGACTAACGTCGGTACATTTTAAAAATACTTAAAAAATAATAACACTACACGTGTTGTCGACGACGACGAGTAGCGCGTATAATAAAAATCGTGTATAATAAAGGACGGAGGAAGGGATTTCCGTTGTCTGGTAGGTAACATTCAAAATTCGAAATTGAATTGAATTTTGAATTTTGTAACACTAGCTTGTTCTTCGGATACTTAGCACAGGGTTAGACTGACGTGGTGTAATACGTCCATAGATTAAAAAATGATGTCCCTAATTTGTATTAACTGGTCTAAATACACTCTTTATACAGGGTTTTGTCCTTCAACTTTTACGACGATATCATCGCCTTCCTTAATCCAATAAGACTGGCTTAAGAATGACGACTGCAGGCTGGAGTAGTGTGCCTGCAGGCTGGAGTTTTAGTATCTGCCTGCCGATAAAAGTGAACTATAATTTGTATGACTGAACGCCCCTAGTGGATAAACAATTTGTAGTTATATTCCTCGCCTTAGTAACGACTCTTAGGCCTGTAAAGAAGCCTCAAACCCAACCTCACTTGAGAACCTATTTGACAGATAAAAAAATGTTTCGTTTTACTTTTAAAATATATAAAGAACTTTACATAGGTAATATGTTACATACTTTTTTTTTTCGTTTTAAAACTTAAAAAAAAATGATAAAAATAGGTATATCTATTTTTATAATGTTGTTGAATGGTGAATGTTAGACTCAAATTATACGGTGATTTGGGCCTAACATACCGAAATAGTTTCCTATCTAAGCCCAGACACTCGTACGGCTACAACTGCCTGAAGTACTTCAACCTGTGCGCGTGCGACGACGCGGTGGTGTGCTGGGCGGCCGGGAGTATCGTCACCTTCATGGACGTCAACACCAAACAGACCTGGTTCCGGAGGAGCACCACGGGTGGAACTGTCGGCGCCATCACGGTACGTGCCATCGCACGTAGGTGTAGGGTATTACGGGTAGTATAATATACACTAGCTAGACACATTTATAGGTCACTAACTAAGCTAACCTGACCCGTGCCCACTTAGTTGAGGATATAAAAAGTTTACGTGTGATAAAATCACACCTATCGCGGAACTCGCAACGCGGAAATTACAACTTGGAACATGCAACTCTCAAACCGGCAGACTGATCTGGTATACAATATCGCTCTCAAACGACAATTAATACAGAATTGTACAACGACAAGAAAATATAGGTACATCATTGTACAATTTATGCCTGTCGAATTGTTGTTGCGAGATACATAATCAGCCTACGGAACCCGCAATGCGAAACGTGGAACGTGGGACCTGTAACCCACAACGTAAAATCATATCCTATTTCATCAACTTGTAAAGTTGTAAATCGTACCGTGGGCGATTCGGCGTCCTTTTATTTGCGTTTTTTTTTAAAAGAACCTCCCTCCTGTTGCTTTAAATCACAGTCAAGCAAAGGCAGTACGTTTACTAACCCCCCTTGTTTGCAGTCATACAGACACGACCCGCGCTACCGTATCGCGGTCGCGGAGGCGGGGGAGGGGCACCGCCCCCCCATTATCCTGCTGTACACCTGGCCGCAGATGGAGATTGACGCGGTACTCCGTGATGGAACCACGAACTCGTATTCTATTCTTGACTTTAGGTAAGTCATGTTGTTTTCTGATCTTTTTGGATTACGTTTGAATCCCGTCGAAGGAACAAGGTACTATATATAAAGGACATAGGCGTGGTGGTAAAGCGCCCATGGATAAATTAATCTACGCTAGTTATCATCAGTTGTAGGCTAGTGTATCACTTGTTATTTTTCCACCTTACTTGTTGTTTCTTTCACCCCGGCGTCAGCACAATCAAAATATGCAACAACGACAGTAGGTTTGGGTCGACAGGACCCGTTTATAAAAATGACATAATTACAGAAGTTAAAATAAATTTTTAATTGTCAAATTGCATTTTCTTTCCTTTTACACCCCTCCCGAGTTTTATGCTAGATTAAAGAAAATTATTGCTACTTGTACCTACAACTAAACAAAAAACAATTGGTACTGATTCGTAATTATAGTCAACAAATTAACATTCATATTTGATAAATAAATTCCTCTTCAATTTCATATTGTTGTATCAGTTATCATTAACAATATTATAGCTGTCCTCTAAAATTTGCAGCCCTGACGGAGAACTCCTGGCGTCAGTGGGCAAGGAGCCGGACTACAACATAACGATATGGAACTGGCAGCGGCACACGATCCTGCTCCGTACCAGCGCCTTCACCTTCGACGTCCACACCGTCATGTTCTCGCCTTACTGCCCGGGGCAGCTCACCACTTCAGGTACGGCTCAAGACGAACGGCAGAGACTAGAGACAAAATATGTTTGCATATCATCAAGTTTGGTCATGAAGGAAGAGTTAGCTTTAGCTAGGTTAGTTAACCTAGCTAAAGCTAACTCTTCCTTATTGTATTGTTGGCACACCTAGTTAGGTGTGCCAACAATACCAAGCTTGGTCCAACTTGCGGCTGCACAGCCACTATTTTAGATAATATTATGTCTTTCAGTATCTTTGTTTAGTATTTTTATTATTATTTAATTTTAATTAGTCCTTATATAATTAGTGGTTAGAGCTGCAAACAAACTTTTATTTTTTCCCAGAGTTCGGGCTCCTTCAGCTCTTCTACGAAATATTTTTGTTTATGTCACATGGTCTCTTAGAAAAGGGTAATATTATTGCAATCGGTATCCACATTTTGGCGTCAAAAATGAAGTATACAACACAAGCTGTCCCGGCGAACTTAGTACCTTGACGTACTGACAGCAGCTCCACCTGCTGCGTATAATTAATAGTAAATACACTAAAAGCTTCCTCTTTGCTTGGTGACAACAGCATGAAGCTCCAACAGTCTTTAAGTTTATCACGAAAAGAAAGACATGACAAGACGGAGGGCTTTGTTTTCAAATATGCGAGGATCACAAACAGCATAATTATATCCTCAAGTATGTTTATAACGTTTCTTTAGGAGCGGCTCACATAAAGTTTTGGAAGATGGCCCGTACGTTCACGGGACTAAAGCTGAAAGGTGAACTAGGCAGGTTCGGCAAGACGGAGATTTGCGACGTGGTCGGCGTTTACCCTATGCCTGATGAAAAGGTAATAATATTATTTTTTTTCCTTTGAGGATTTTTATAGGATAGGATGATTTGACATTCCGACTCGCGATCACAACGCCGCCTCTGGAGACTTGTTTCACGGAAAGGCTTCTTTCTTTTCTATTATCTGTACTAAAATGTTCTCAGGTTCTATCCGGGTGCGAGTGGGGAAACATCCTGGTGTGGGAGGCTGGTCTTGTCAAAGTCGAGGTCACACGTAGGGGAAGAAAGAGCTGCCACGCAGCTCCTATTGTAAGTATACATCTATGTAGTATACAAGCTCTTGAAAATATTTATTATGTAGTAAAGAGGATGTGTAAATGTTGTATAGCATAAACGGATTATAATAATAATATATATTGTAGAACCACGTACGTTACGCATGCCGCATGCCTAATGTCTAAACGTGGCCGTAAGCGCAGTGGATACAGAGGTACAGACACGAGATGTACAGTGAAGTTGCCATATAAACCGCGGAGTAAGCAAGTCAAATATGTCTTGTAAGGCCAGAAGCTGAGTCCAGCCATGATCGTGGAAGGTGTTATCTCTTCACAGATCCAGTTCATGCTGAGCGCGACGGGCGACGAGGTGACGACGGTGGCACGCGACGGCTGCGTGCGCGCCTGGTACTGGGACACGGTGGAGCAGGCCGACCCGCCGGAGGACGAACCCTACGTCGAGCTGAACCCCGTCGCCGAAACCTGCGTATGACGTCACCGCTTGCTTACTGCCCTTTACTGATATCCGAGCGCGACGGCGGCGTACGAGCCCTACGTGGAGCTACGCTGCTACAGACACTCGCACAAATATACACACATAGGGATTTGGCGATTTTCGTCTGGGGTTAAAATTGTATTTATTTCCGTGATGCATCCGATTCAGTTCTATGACTCTTTGGTAATTGCATATGTATACTGTCTCCCGCTTTGCCTGAGGAAGGAAACTGGAGCCTACTACTTCAACGGAACATCTGATTAATGTCGTTGCGGGCCTAAGCAGAACCCTTGGGTAAGGAGTGACCGTGGTGAGATCATATTATCAAAGGGTTATACCAACCACGAAGTTGGGTATCAGTAGTAAGGATACGCCGGTTCTGGCTCAAGAGCCAGAACCGGCGTATCTACAGGGGTTGGTCGGCCAACTACAGGGGTTGGTCGGCTAAAAAAAAAAAAAAAAAAAAGTTTGGTGTCAAAATAGGGGTTTTCCGCTACGCCCGATCGATAGCAAGCATTCCCATGGCGCTATCTCTCGCCGTTCCTGACTTACGATATGATCTAATAAACTCATTAGTATTTATCTACTCCACTAATGACATTCCTCATTCATTACTATTGTCCTATTGTTCTATGTCAAGCCCTTGTTCACTGAGTATTGGGCAGGTTATTTGAATGATTTCATTAAATAAAAAACTTATAATTTTATTGCAATTGTTTTATTTTATGTATAACTTTCTTAATAATACACAGTGTTAATTACACAACAATCCAACGTGATGTTCATATTTCAAAAACAAGACTGAAACATCATATGCAATAACATATCATTTTTCAAAGTATCTCTACTATTAAATTCGCTTATAAAATCTATCAACGACTTCTTATTAAACTTATATAACAAATATGGGCAGGTTATTTGAATGATTTCATTAAATAAAAAACTTATAATTTTATTGCAATTGTTTTATTTTATGTATAACTTTCTTAATAATACACAGTGTTAATTATACAACAATCCAACGTGATGTTCATATTTCAAAAACAAGACTGAAACATCATATGCAATAACATATCATTTTTCAAAGTATCTCTACTATTAAATTCGCTTATAAAATCTATCAACGACTTCTTATTAAACTTATATAACAAGTACATTAAACAATACTCTCCACAAACTGAAGTGAAATCGTTTTGCACCTGGTACGGACTAAAATTCCAATATTTCGAATTCCGATTCATGAACTTTCTGTGATGACCCGTGGGTGCTCTCCCGTATGTGTCAAAAAATTGTCCAATACCGTGAATGTCTATGTGTATAGCTATCCAATGAAAACCTGGTTGTGTGTCCAAATCCAAATTGCTTATAATGTATGCAGGGAGTTGAAAATGTATGGGTAATCTGTTTGCTGCATATACATTGTATTGTAAGCTCGGGTGTATTTTTCCCAAATTTCTTTGAATTTCAATAGTATTCATTTTGACATACAGAAGTGGTACATTACTTAGTCAATGGCTTTATCACATGAGAGTGAAAAGACACGGGTAAGACATCCACATTTTATGGATATTTATATTAGAAGTGGTAAGTAGTATAAATAAAAGATATGTATAATATATACCAATGTTTTATTTAAATCATAAACCTATGTGATACAATATTTGTTACCCCTAGCTACTATAATCTACAGTTACATTTCTATTCTTATCTATTTCAATTACATTATCAAACTCCGCATACACAACGCAGTTTATTGTTTCAGTAAGAGTCGATTCGAAACGCACCTCTAATCTTACACTACCATGTTTTATAAGATTCCAATGATTGGATGAGTTGGCTGACAAGTCTGGGGTGAGATCAAATGCTAACAAACAATAATCATTTTAATATTTATCGCGGGATATTCCATTACCTTCATTTAGAAAATGTATACCAGTTCCTGAGAATAGTGTATGATAAGTTGAAGTAAACATATTACTTTCAAATGATGGTTGTAAGGCTTTTGATGGTATTTGTTGACCATCTATGTACAAACAAAATGAACTCATATCGTAGTTTTCAAAGTTAAATGGATTTTTAGTGAGAATACCATTAAAGGCTGCGTTATTAACAAATCCAATAATACACCTTTTAGGAACTTGTCCTAGAAAAATATTATCGAGTGTTTTTCCTTGAACTCCCGATGGTATTGTTAAAACTTTTACTTCAGCTCGAGTTATAGGATATTTTGCTGTAGTGGACGAGAGAACTTTTTGATGTGCAAGTAAAATACTTGGATTTATTTTTGCTCTCCTTACAATGAGAGTTGCATCTGTTATGCTAACTTTAAATTTCGAAACATTTGATGGTGCCATAAGATTGAAAGATTCACGAGATCTAACCATCTTTACACTCATTTCAACACCATTGAGTAAGAACTTTTCTTGATTAAATATATCACCATGAAGATGTCCGATCATTTCTATTTCTTTACTTTCAGATACTAATTGTTGTCTTTTAGTAAAACCAACATTTTTGTCATCAGTTGAATTCATTTTCCCCTCAGTATCTTCATACCAAAGACTGCATGTTAAATGAGATTCTTTTGCTGCTGGAGCATAGTTTAAGAGAGTTTCCATATAGGCGCGATATGCATATGTATTATTAGGAGGTGAAACTAATTTTTGATTTAAATAAACATCTAACTGACTAAATAGTGTATGTAGCCAATTATTTACAGGGGCTACTACAGTAGCTGCACTTAATTTTGTTGAGTCTTCATTTAATATTTTCACTTTTAAATGTAACAAAGTATGGGACAAATCAACATAATCATCTCCAGTTCCGGGTACTTGAAATTCTATAGGGCCATCATCACCTAGTGAAGATATGGGTTTGTAGTGTACCCATGTTCCGCTTTCTATACTAGTTTGTGTTGATGGTAAAGCAAATAAATCCAATTCCGATTTAATACACTCACAAGAATTATTATGTAAAAAGGACATTTTGATTTATGAAAAAATATCTTTAATCTTTCGAGGAGCTTTATTTCTCCGTTTGTTTATTCCTTTCACTTTAACAGTTGACGGTGGAATGAATGATGATATTAGTTTTCTCTTTGTTATATATCCTGAACCAGACATTATTTTATCAATTTTATCATCGGCTTTCCTTTTTAAATTGGAACTAGCTTCTTTGAGTCTACTTTTGATAGACTCTTCCATTGGTCGAGCTCTAACCATGTCTGATAACAACCCTACACCAGCACTTAAAGCTTCTTTTCCTACAGCCTTTGCACCACTTGAAAATATTGGTAAAACTGAACGAAATAGCCCTCCCAAAAAGCTACCAATACCATGCCCACGTTGATAAGGTGCTCCCTTATATATTACTCCCATTCCTGAACCAGCCTGATGAGTGTAGTAATTTTCATATGGGCAATTTGGATGATCTCGGGGGTACATTATATTTTTTTGAAGTGTAGTTTAACACACACCGTCCCAAATTGAAATGGTATTTTTTTACCTGTGCTTGATCTTATATCTATTTCAATAGTATCGAATTCTCTTCGCATTACAGGTATGTAGTGTGGGGGTGAAAATACATGCATTTTATTAGCACCATATATATACTTAGCGGGGTCCAAAGGAATAATTCTTAACAGTGGTGTAATTACATCACCTACAATTTGGGGTTCTACGATATCACAATAAACAAAAAGTTGGGATGGTAACCCTAAATGTAAATTTGCAGGACATTTACCCAAACCTTTCTCTACAAGATTTCTATTGGGTTCATATCCTAATTGAAGACCTAACTTTGGTGACAACGTTAATGATACAATTGATTCATCACTAACTGTCACGGAAACAAATTTTGATATTTCATCATAGCGAAATCTCACTTTTTCCCTTATATTATTTAATGCCGTTAAAATATGTTTTATATCATCATAATTTGTGGCTGGAATGTGGGCCTTATAGTGAACCACTGAAGGAGTGTTTTCGTTGGGCATTAACATATGTTTAGTTATATATATAATATTTTCGCCTTCCTGAACAGTGAACATAGTGCATGGATATTGAAATTCAACCAGACCAACGACCCATTCTCCCTCTAATTTTATTGCTTTGGGTAGTTTAGTAGAAAACATTGTTGTCCTATTTTGAGGAAAGTATTCCATCGAACTATTGCTTGGTAATGTTATGTAAAAATTATGTTTTATCATATTGTTTCCAAATTCGAAGCTTGTATCCAACTATTGAACTTATCAGGATAACCTTTCCACTTCACTAACACCTGCTTTCTGGAGCCTGAATAACGAAAACCTAGTATTTTATCAATTTTATAAATAGATGTTGGGTTGTAATTTACTTGTTGTAGTTCTTTTTCATAAAAAGTCCCTTCAATCTCCTCATCTTTTAAATCTTTCAATGTGTAGACTACCCAAGGTGATCTCTCAATAACTGAAGTTATCACAAATATTTCATCACTCCAGTTAGACTCATACCCTTTTTGGAATATATGTTTATATTTGGTTATTCTAACATGATCACCAACATGAAACTTAGGCAATGGAATATTTTTAGGTACCTTTAATGTTTTTCTATCATATAAATTATTCCAAACCGTCATAATATTACCGGAATTTACATCACACGGTGTCATTTTAATGCTTGAATGATAACTATGATTATAGGAATACATTAAATCTTGTAAAATATCAATGTATTTGTAAACATCTTTCGAAACAAACTCAGTTCCTTTATCTGATTGTATATGGGTTGGGGTTGTATTTGCTTCACTGAATATGCTTTCAAAACATCGTTTTACTGTCTCAGAATTTTTACGTTTTAGAGGTCTGGCGTAGGCACACTTACTAAATACATCAATTACACACAGTATATAATTAAAACCATTATTATATTTACTATAAGTTCTCATATCGCTTAAATCTACTTGCCAAAGTTCATTTAAATTAGATAAAATATATTTATTTCGAGAAAATTTCTTCTGTACTGGTTTATGAAGTGTATACGTTTCTTGTGACTGCAACCATTCCTTAACTTCTTTTTTAGACATTTTACCTTTCATGGCATTTGTAAGTTTATCAATACTACTAAAACCAGCAGGGTTCGATGGATCATAATAAATATTATTAATATCTAGTAAGGGGTCCATTTTTCCCAATCGATTTTATTTCGAATTTTTTTAATATGTTTTTGATTAGGTGTAGAAAATGATCTCTCACCAAAATCTGTTTTATCATATATTTTTTTTGGACTCGATGTAGGTGTAGAAAATACTACCTCTTCGGAATCTTTAAACTCTATTTGATTTATAAACTGACTTCTTCTAGGATTACCAATATAGGTAAGTGGTATTTTCAAATCTTTTAAAGTCCTTGCAAAATTTTCCCACCCTATTGGTTCACTATTTTTTAGTGGTCTCAATACATCGTTTATTAAATCTATTATATTGCTCCCAGTTTCCTTTTTGTTATTAATGAAAACTGTACCCTCTTCATCCCAATTTATTTTATTTTTGTTAATCGATAACAAGTTCAATAACTGCTCACCCTTTTTCGAATATGTCTTTGGTATCAAACTTAAAATTTGTTTAACTGAATAAACAGGTTCTCTCTGTGTAACGTTACTGTTCAGGTTGATATCTTCTTCATTAAACGTCTTATTGATAACTGAATCTTTAGAAACTGTTTCAACATTTTTATTAATATGTTCTTTTTTTGGTAATGTTTCAGGTAAATCATTTGATGTTATTATTGGTAGTTCATACGTTTGGCGATCTTCTCCAGTAAAGTGTAAGTACCTTTGCAAAACTTGTAAATACAAAATCCATTTCTTTCTATCATCTTCTTTGCCTTTTAAAATATTTTGCATTTCAATATCCAATCTTGATTTTGGATCATCAGAAGACCCCTTTTGGGTTATTTTGTCTATGAAACTCGGTTCAACAAGGATCATCCTTTTAGCATTTTCCATTTTAAACTAAACCACTAACTAATCCACTTAGTATTGAACCCAATATAATAGGTAGAAATGAACCACCTTTTTGTACTATTATATTTTTTCTTACTTTGTTTGTTGTTTTGCGTACAAGCTTACGAAGCAAGGATTTATATTTTTTGAGAGATTTTTTCTCTTTTTCTTCCAATGGAACTTTACCTTGTAGAACGTTGTGAATACATTCACAAATACAATTTATTTCATCTTCATCACACGATTTTAATAAAGCTTTTTGATATTTTGGATTTAACGTGTGCAATGCAAGGAGTAAATCTTTATGCGTCTTCAATCTACGATCCATTATTTGTAAATGACAGAAATTTGTTCATTAATGTCGTATTTAAACCCTTTTTTTGGTACATAAATAGAACAAAACCCATCGTCGGGGAATATTTTTGATTTAATACGACATAAATCATTAGTATTTTGTTTAAGATCTATCATTAAATATCCATGAGCATCCAAGGTTGCGTCCTTGTACGCTTCTTCAACAAACTTAGTATTTTCCGGTACTACTTGACGTGCTAAATAGCGAATCTGTGTTTTATCACGAGGGTTTTTAAAAAATATTATGTAACTTGAATTTAAAGAAATGTCCCGCTGTCCTTTTCCTTGATGGAACAAATTTTGAGTTATATAAAAAACACTCAAATTCCTGTGATGGCTTCCTTTAGTGAAGATGTCAACTATACGTCCATCTGATTCCCTCATGAGATCATCTATTATAATAAGATTAGGCTCTTTACCATCAAACATATTCAGATCTGGTAATCCTTGAAAATAGTTAACGTTTTTAAGGTTATATAATGGCTGCATTTCATCAAAACACCAAGTTATTTGAGAAAAAATAATGTTACACATCTGATTTCTATGTTTGATAAAGTCAGTTACAAAATGTGACTTTCCACGTCCACTAGGCCCAGCAATTATTGCACTAAAAGGGTGGATAAAATGATTCATGTCGTTTACGTGTGATTAATGTGAAATCAAGGAATAAAGTAAACAATTGTAGTTTAAAACATTATATTTATTAACTTCTTATTTGTAAAGACACAATAAAATATAACATAAATAATTTATAGGACAATTAAATAAAACATAAAATCATTTTCATTTACAAACTTTCTTAAATGTTAGGCACATATAAATTTATTTACACATTAATATCAAAAACATATATACATAGCTTATCTAGTAAAGTAAAAATAAACAATATAATTATGTAAAAGTAAATAACAACAACACTATCTTAATGAATAATGACCCCACGCTAATGTATCAATGAGATTAGGTAAAATGTAACGCTTAGTATCATTATATGACAAAGAAGTTTTATTAATTTTTTGGGTGAATATTGTGTGTTTAATTGATTTAAATCTATGCATACTCTGGTACTGAACATTTTGATTAAAAAGACATGATTTGTAATTTTCAATATTTAATTTTTTAGTAGTGCTTTTATTTACACCCTTAGCTTTTGCTATAAGTTGGTTACCTACATTATATGCATACATTTTTGATCGTAATCCAACAAATTCTTCTAAAATTTTACCATTATTTTCATCTTTGAAAAATCCTAACCTTTTTTTATTTATTTTGGGGTAATTAAAAATATTATCTGTTGGATAGTCGGACGTATCAAACCGTGTAGCTAAATCAGGTCTGAGTTCTTCATAAAAATTATTGGTGAATATTTGATAAATAAAACTGTCAGTATCGGTATACAACAGTTTGGTGTTATCATTAAACTTTTTTAACATATAATCATAATGAAATTCATACATAAGAGTCTTAGAAATATCTAAAATACAAAATCCTAGATAAATGGGTTTATTATGAATAACTTTTGTTTTGCGCAATTGGACGGCAACTAAGTTTTCCGAGAATATTGTAAGACTATGAAATTCTGGTCGTGCGATTAAGTCTTGTGCACCTAAAGATTTACCACAATTTTCCCAATGGGTTAAAAGCTTAACATTTACTCTCTTCTCTACGTTTTCCATTGTTTTACCAAAAACTGAGTTGTTCATCAGCTTATAGAAGTCCTTTTCAAAATCTGACATTGCCTTCGTCCTCAAATTATTATTTAAATCTATATATTTTTGCAGCCAGGGCTTTTGATTAAATTTTAATATTCTATGAATTTTTTGCAATTTCATACCTAATTTAAGACATTGTTTTAGATTTCTATAGTGAATTACATATTTTGTTTTATTATTAAGGTTTGATATTAATTTTACATCTTTAGAATCGCCTACACAAATGTTTTCGGGGCAAAGAGGAAAATCAGAATGTTGGTCATGAAGTTCATCAGGATACATTAAATCTACTTCTAAAATGAATCCATTTTCTGAATTGTCTGGCACATTGAAATAGGTTGTAGGAGCAACCCATTCAAATCCTCCTACGGGGAGATATTGAGACATAGCCCAACCGTATAAATTATTTGCATCGAAATATGCGAGATAAGATTTCGTTTTCGTGTTATCATAATTGTTTAGATATTCATTATTAGCCTTTGCATACCTGTTACTACATTGAGATACACCACCACGAATACCATTCCTTATAAAAGCAATTTTGTCAAAGTCAGTCAATAGTTCTAACTGTATTTTGGTATATTTTAACATCGCATCCCAACTTAAACCTGGTGCTGTATAGTAGTGTGCAGGATCAAGATTATAAGTAGCAATACAAAGGTCTCTAAAATTTTCAAATATGTCTGTTAATAGTAAAACATCTGTTTTTTGATATAAATTAGAATAGTCCTGCATATTTATACATTTAAAGTGATTCCAAACATCTTGGGCATGCCTATAATCATCCTCGGATATGTTTGAATTTGTTAAAGTACTGTAAAACTCTTTTTGACTAGGTAAAAATGGCACCTTTAAACTATTAGAAGAAGTCATAAACTCGTATGGGAAAATACCTTTTTTCCTAAGACGTATTGAATCATCATTTTTAGGAAAACTCTTTTTAAGAGTGTGAAATTGATTATCTTTAAGATTTTTAGCTAACTGATCAAGACTCTTACTGAAACAATAAACTGCGTTGTGTATGCGGAGTTTGATAATGTAATTGAAATAGATAAGAATAGAAATGTAACTGTAGATTATAGTAGCTAGGGGTAACAAATATTGTATCACATAGGTTTATGATTTAAATAAAACATTGGTATATATTATACATATCTTTTATTTATACTACTTACCACTTCTAATATAAATATCCATAAAATGTGGATGTCTTACCCGTGTCTTTTCACTCTCATGTGATAAAGCCATTGACTAAGTAATGTACCACTTCTGTATGTCAAAATGAATACTATTGAAATTCAAAGAAATTTGGGAAAAATACACCCGAGCTTACAATACAATGTATATGCAGCAAACAGATTACCCATACATTTTCAACTCCCTGCATACATTATAAGCAATTTGGATTTGGACACACAACCAGGTTCTCATTGGATAGCTATACACATAGACATTCACGGTATTGGACAATTTTTTGACACATACGGGAGAGCACCCACGGGTCATCACAGAAAGTTCATGAATCGGAATTCGAAATATTGGAATTTTAGTCCGTACCAGGTGCAAAACGATTTCACTTCAGTTTGTGGAGAGTATTGTTTAATGTACTTGTTATATAAGTTTAATAAGAAGTCGTTGATAGATTTTATAAGCGAATTTAATAGTAGAGATACTTTGAAAAATGATATGTTATTGCATATGATGTTTCAGTCTTGTTTTTGAAATATGAACATCACGTTGGATTGTTGTGTAATTAACACTGTGTATTATTAAGAAAGTTATACATAAAATAAAACAATTGCAATAAAATTATAAGTTTTTTATTTAATGAAATCATTCAAATAACCTGCCCAATACTCAGTGAACAAGGGCTTGACATAGAACAATATGACAATAGTAATGAATGAGGAATGTCATTAGTGGAGTAGATAAATACTAATGAGTTTATTAGATCATATCGTAAGTCAGGAACGGCGAGAGATAGCGCCATGGGAATGCTTGCTATCGATCGGGCGTAGCGGAAAACCCCTATTTTGACACCAAACTTTTTTTTTTTTTTTTTAGCCGACCAACCCCTGTAGTTGGCCGACCAACCCCTGTAGATACGCCGGTTCTGGCTCTTGAGCCAGAACCGGCGTATCCTTACTACTGGTATCGCTGTCGATGGTCGATTAATAATTATTATTTTCAATAATATAATACTGTGTTCTTATTGTTCAGGTTCCAGGCTCCCAGATAATGTGTTTGAAACATCAGAAGGACCATTTTTGGTATGCCCAAGTAAGTAAGATAACTTTCTGGAGAATCTTGACAACGCTATATTATACATGTCTTAACTCTTTGTATGTTTTTCGAGAGTATTAATGTTTGTACGTAGGTATGTATAATTGTTTAGTATGATCTGCTTTTTTAAAATAACCATGTTCCACTGTATCTGTTCTTTCGCATTCAGGACGGTAACGGCGGCATCTGGACGGTGGACCTGGAGCTGGACCGGCCCTCGTGCGGGCACGCGCGCGTGGTGACGGCGCACGCGGGCGGCGTGGTCGCGCTGGCGGCGGTGCGCGCGCGGCCGCTGCTGGTGAGCGCGGGCGCGGACGGCGCGCTGCTGGCGCACCACACGCGCACGCACGCGCTGCTCGCGCGGTGCACGTTCGACGCGCCCGTCACGTGCCTGCTGTACCCGCCCGCTGACGTGAGTTGTGAACTACGTCTATATTTTCAAATACGCCTCCGTGGTCTAGTTTAAATTAAAATTCCATGTATCTAGAAATTAGATACATCGAGAGAATGTAACTATAATTGTCGGTCGCAATTGTGGTCGCTAGCGAAAATAGTCAGAAAATGTATTGCACTGTTACCGAGGCCTCGCGGCCTTGAGATCACGATACCTTTAAAGCTTGGCTCTCGACTTGGATTGGCTTCTCGAATTGGATTTCTAATAAAATACCTTAAAAATGTACTATATGATAGCCTCCAATAAGGTTTGCCGGGATAAATGGTGTAAGCGATAGCCCTCATAAATTATGTATAAGCAGTTGTAAAAGGGTCGACATTATATTTCAAGTTACTTTTGGAAACCCTGTCACGAGTTACGATTCCGGAGTTTTATGCTTACTAATATCATAGACACGAATGTTTGTATATGTCGCAGTCATCTAATTAAATCAGCTATTTCATTGAGTGACTAGCGTTTTTATCGAATGACGACATTTAATTGAAAGACTAGGCCGAACATTGATTGTACAATCGTCACTCAACGTCCAATTAGTTAGCGGATTGTAACATAGCCCTTATATGAGCGGACATAAAATCAGTCAGGTGACTGAATTTTCCCAAAAGCGAATCTATCAACCCCGACTCCACGTAGTACTTGTCTGTCAACCCCTAGAGTGTATATTTAAGCGCGGAGGCGCGGAGGGAGAGCAGCCCCCGCCCGCCGTAACGAAATGCAGAAACCAGGACTCGCCGCGGCGGCGGAGGCTGGTCGCCGAAGGCGACCAGAAAGCCGGAGCTGCCTAAGGCGAGTGTTGGTTGATGTCATTCGTTACGCATGGGCGAAGGGGCTGCATTTCCCGCAGCGCCGGAGACGTGACAGACCGACATTGTCCCAAAAACAAATCTATCTCTATTCTCTACTCTTCCCTCTCTCTCTACTATTCTCCCCCTCCCCTCCTCCCTCCACCCCCCCAATTAAGAGGGATTCATACAAAAAAATTTCCAGCTCCTCCTTTTTTGGAGTCCGTTAAAAAATCGGAAAATTATTCGCTAACACACATAAAAAAAACCTACTTATTCATCGAATGAGAAAGCTCCTCCTTTTTTAGAAGTCGGTTAAAAAATCGGACTAAATGACGTTCAGTCAATGACTACATGACTAAATGACGTTCAATCAATGTTCAGTCAAGACATTGGACGTTACAATAAACAACTTGACGAGTTGTCCTTTAGTCTTTCAATTAAATGTCGTCATTAGATAAAAACGCTAGTCACTCAATGAAATAGCTGATTTAATTAGATGATTGCGACATATATATTGTGTGGATCTTTGTCACAATTTGTCGCAATAACAACGGAACAGACTTGGATGAAATTTGGCATGGCAGTGGTTTAGGCTCTGTACATTCAATACATTTTATTGCAGTTTTTTTTTTTTGCTTTTATGAAGTCCCGATGAATATCTAGTACTACAATTAGTTATATGGACAGCACATGGCGTATTAATCTCCTAACACTAGTTTTAACTTACAAGGAGATCCTCACACTTTGTATTTTGTAATATTTGCGAGAAAAAAAATTATAGTTGCATTTATTCCGGCAGACATTGATATTTTTTATACAAATGCGTGTCATAACCCCAGGTGGACCCCACGTCAAGTATTATTCTGCTGGGCTTCGAGAACGGCGTGATGCGGACCCTGCTCCTCAATCCGGAGCTGCTGGAGGAGCAGACGGCGCCGGTGGAGATCGTGGCGGACTCCGCGCTGTCGGTGCACAGCGGGGACCACGCGTATGACGTCATCAGCCTCATATCTGTGAGTTTCTTGTGACGGGAATAAAAATCGGGGGATACAGTTGTAGTATGGCTTCCCCATCCAATTTTAAATTACAGTAACCAGACTAGCTACGCCGGAGTGAGCGCAGCACCGAATTTTTACATGCGTCCGACGCATGGATCATCTTTCTTGTCAGACAAACTTGAAAACAACATTTTTTGTTGTTCCAACGCGAGAATCGAACCCACGACCTCCAGGTCGAGAGCGAAGCTCTGAACCACTAGACCACGGAGGCGTTAGTTTAATTGTAGGTAATTCAATTACACTACTAGATATCTAAATTTGATTCATGAAATTGTTACGTATTCACGTACAACGATCAGCTGTGTTCATGTTTTGTCGTCGATGTAAAGTTTCTTAGGATTGCATTATTTTTAAAGCTCTTGCTTTATATAAAATTGAAGGCATTGGAGATCTCCCTCTATCCTTTGGATTTCTATATATCTCCCAAGTTCATCTGTCACAAGTATTGGCGCCATTGGTCGCTTACATGATTGATCACCTGATTCATTATCAGGTCTACTCAAGATGGTATTATATTTGTCGCTTACGAAGTTCGCAAGTCAAAAATGTATAGAATTAACTTTTGCGTGCGTCCAATGACTTTCTTAATCGCCATCGATGTTTGTAGTGCTAATTAATCTGTCATCACGGGGTCACGCCCTGTCCTCCTAAAAATCAGGAGTCCCGTGCACAAAATATGTTATATAGTCAGGGTTGTGGGTTTTTATAATAGCAATGGCAAACAACAATTTTTATCGAATTCAACCAAATTAATAACGAACAACATCGTTTCGAATCTCAGTCTGTCCTTCTCGAGCGCGATATGACGCGGGTGCGATCGGGACAGACTTATATTCGGAACAAAGTTCAAAGAGCGATCTGGGCTTATGACAGAACTCTTGCTTCTTTCAGTTCGTGAAGCCCCACTCGGCGGCGGTGAGGCAGATATCGATCAACGAGCCGCGCACGCTGCTGGTGACGTGCGGCGACGACGCCACCATATTCATGTACAGGCTGGAGCGCGGTTCACCCTTCACGCTGCACCGGCTAGGCTTCATAGAGACCCCTAGCAATATAACGTTCATGACGTGGAAACCTGACGAGGTATGTAATAATAGAACCAGAAAACCAGGCCTGTTACGTAGGAGCCGTTTTTAAAGTCTCCAATTGTGTGCGCAGAACGCAAGGACACTCTGTCTCCTCCTTTTACTCAAATAAGCCAGTGAGACGGGTACCTGATAAGACTGTTGAGAGAATAGGCCCAAGACAGACTACCATGCCTATCAGACGCATGAATTACAGACAAATCAGGGGCTCAGACGTCATAAGCCAACATGAAAACAACATTTTTAGTTGTCTAATGCGGGAATTGAACCTACGACCCCCGAGACGCAAACCACTTAATTTTGACTAATCTTGATTCTAACAAGTTACTTTTTGTCTTTCGATTCCCTTCTGTCTTTCCCTCGGGGTAATTGAAACGGTGATTTTAGATAATAGTTCAGTGCAAGTTCGCAATTCCCTCCCAAAACCCACCAGCTCTTTCATGTCTCCAGGAGCGTACCCTCCTGGTGTGCGGCGCGGCGGGTCTGGTGGTCGAGGCGGAACTCCCGCGCGTGCCGGCCCGCGACTACGACAAGCTCACCACCTTCAAGCTGGACTTCGCGGCCACCACGCAGACTGTGTTGAAGAAGCACTAGTAAGATAATATGAGGAGTATGGTCCGCGGGGTGTCGAAGTAAGAATAGCACCTCCCCATTTACAATGTTTCCCGTGGGAGTCGTAAAAGGCGATAGAGGGAATATAATAATAATGCCTTCCACACCGATTTCGGTAACGGTGGCCAGTTTCAATGAAACCTGACCAGCCAGCAGCAACGCAGGAGTTTTTTTAATAGTGCCAAGTGTTCTCGTATCCTAGTGCGACGGATAACCGACACGACTGGCGGGAGATCAGGCGCAGGACCGACTTTTTACATGCCCATCCGACGCATGAATCTTTCTTGTCAGTCAATCAGGTGATCAGCCTGCACTGTCCTAACCAAACTTGAAAACAACATTTTTTGTTGTTCCAACGCGGGGCTCGAACTTCCGGGTCGAGATGTAGACTCGGAACTAGACCACGGTGGCGCCCTAAAGAGGGAATATATCCGGAAATAGGCAGCAGCGTTTCCGAAGACATTGATATTTTAACACTATGCTCGCCAACGCCTGTTAAGCGTGGCGAGTATAGCCAACTTGCCCCATGAAATACTTTGGGGGCTTATCGTCCAGCTGTGGATGTTATATCTTAAACGACTATATCATGGTAGACCATATTGCTTTGACAGTAGGGTGCGCATTTCCGTGGCCATAGGTTGGTGAAGGGATTTGTCCCTATTAGACCATAATATATGCATGCTCTCTATCAACATTATACTAATTAATGTTTGATTCAGTATGCGAAACCGGCCATTTCCCGCCGAAGAGGACTTGGCGAGTATCGACGAGGAGGCGCTGAGGGCGCGCGAGGAGGACGAGCAGGAAGAGGAGGAGGAGTGGCTCGGCGAGGTGCAGCTTGGTGAGGCATCGTTTACAGTAGCGTCCACCAAAGAGTTTGATTCCGAATAATATACCTAATATTGTACTTTATAATATCTGGATATGAGGCACTAGAAGATCACCAATCGGTCCAATATTTTTTCTAATTGGAGTATGAACGTACGAACAAATATAACAAAAGTTCACTTGTAGAATCACCATACATAATATTATCTACTTTGTGACCATACCTAGGCGGTAGGGAGACTCTACACGTACAAATATTTTTGCCAGTATATAAAAAGTATGGTTGGGTATGGGAAAAAATGTATGGTTAACAAATGTTTGCAATTATTTTTGGTACTCAAGAATAACGCAAGTAAATTTTTATCACTCGTTTCCATTACACGTTGTACATGTTGTAAGCAGTGGAGGAGGAGGGTGCAGCGGGTGCGGTCACTTGGGCCATGTACTGCGCTGCGGGCGCGGGCGGGCACTGCGGCGCGCCGGGCGACGTGTGGCTGGCGGCGCGCGGCGCGGGCGCGCTGCTGCTGCTGCGGCCCGGTGCGGCGCGCGTGCACAAGTACGCGCCGCTGCCGGGCGCCTGGGCGGACACCGTCACTGTTGCGCGGTTTATGTGAGTCTAGAAAATCTGCGTTCTTCTTCAACTGGAGGTTGCGAGTTCGAATCAAGATGAGAAATCAAAAAGTATTCAACGTTCCTGGGCCATGTATGTGCATTAAATATATTTTTATTGTTATATCACGGTTACACCTCGTCCTTAGATATAATATTATTATTTAAAGGATAGCTGAAGACTAGCTGGCTCGACAGAAAGGAAAGCTTTTCTAATGGAATGGTTCCTTTACAAAGGATTATCATCTATCCTTCCAGCTTTAGTTATCTCGATTGGCCACTACTAGTGTCCCAGTAAGCGCAAGACTTTGGACTGGTATAGCCAAAAGTGGTAATTCTGTACAGCTGCGACGGCCGCTACCTGGTGCTGGGCACTGACAACGGCTACATCCGCGCCGTGCGGCTGCCCACGGCTGAGGAGGACGCGCCCGAGATGCACCTCGCCCGGTGGACCGCCGCGCAGTTGAGGCTGAAGAAAATGCTCAAGGGCAGGCGGCTGGCTAAGGACGATGTAAGTGTATTAAACATGAGATGTAGCCTGCCACTTTATTCATGTGGATGTCCGTATATCGTATTTTAATATTCGCTAAGGTCGAAGTCCATTTTCTACGTTCTATCCCACTCCTCCGAATTACAGACAGAAAAGGAGATATTTTTTGTAAAAAAATTACGTTTTCATTACAGAGGCACAAGTCTTTACGATCTGACATAAATGTATGCACACAATGTCACAATCTCCATGACGCACTCATAATACGATTTTAGAGTACCCAAATTTCGTGAACCGTGATACCTAGGCAGTTGAAATTTTTCCACATATATTTCTGTTGTCGCTATAACTACTAACACTAAAACGAGATTAATATTTAAGGAAACTGCCTTCAGTGCGCGAGACAGGCTCTCAATTAGCCGTTTTTGATGTGATAACTTAGCAATGAGAGGGTAAACCGATTCTGTAACGCGTCACGGCCCCACTCTTTCTGTTTTCCATTTTTTCTCCCTGGGTGAGAAGGCTCACGTTTTCTTCTTCGGTCATGCGTCCTGAAACACATAGGTTTTTTTTAACCCATATTCTTCATCAGACCCAACCTATACCGTGCTTGGAGCTGACGGACACATACTACCTGCCCATGCACGACCGCCACACCGGCGCGCTCACGGCTCTGGAGTTCAGCAGCGACGGCAAGTGAGTACTAACTACGTATTAATATCTAGCAATATCTCGCTAATCGACCACAGCCTGCATGCAAATGTGTAAATGTAGGCATGCGTTTCAGCACCAACTTCCTTTTCGACGATCTTTCTCATATTTCAGTGAGTCCACATCTACTTTTTATTTGTCTTTCTCTTAAAATATATAAAAATTAATTCTGTTCGTCAGTATCGCTCACGAGAACGGCTGAACCGATTCGTCTATTTTTAGGCTTGAAATATTCGTGGAAGTCCCGGGCAGGTTTAAACGGTTCATTACAAACTGTTTCTATGCTCAACGAAATAAGCACGGCAGGCTGATTATGTAACTCGCAACAGCAATTCGACAGGCGTAAATTGTACAATTGTGTACAATATCGTGGTCAAGTGTATACGTTTGATAGCGATATTGTATACAATTGTACAATTTACGCCTGTCGAATTGCTGTTGTGAGATACATAATCAGCCTACCGGTCTGCTAGTGATTTTTAAATTATTTACATTTCAATGTTTACTGTGGACTAGTCGGGGAATTTGACATTATGTGAACT
The DNA here is from genome assembly GCA_905187575.2 of Celastrina argiolus. Taxonomy (NCBI): domain Eukaryota; kingdom Metazoa; phylum Arthropoda; class Insecta; order Lepidoptera; family Lycaenidae; genus Celastrina; species Celastrina argiolus. The sequence continues at coordinate 816,259 of LR994579.1, read as the reverse complement.
TCTATGTTTTAACAATAGGTCGATGTAGTTACTCTGCTATTAGAAAATATATTTATGGTCTCAAGAACAAAGGTTGTGTTAAAGGAGTAAATTGTGTCGTGCTTCAACTGTGCTGCTGTGCTTAGACTCCAACATTCTCCGCCGTGAGCTAAGGACCCTGAGACCCGAGCGGATCAGCTAAGGTCCATAAACAATGCCCTCGCAACTCCCCTGTCGCTGACGCTACACGATGTTGCAGGCGCCTGTACTCGAGCGGCGCGGACGGCAACATGTTCTCGTACGACGTGAACTTCCCGGAGCCGCTGGTGACCGACCCCGCGCCGGGTTTGGTTCAACTGCCTGAGGTGAGGAGTATCGTATTTAATATTGTCTTGATGAAGACCGTACATTCGCTATGAAAAGTAGCCTGTGAAGTGAGTGTTGTAGTCCGAAGATTAAACTACTGCCACACCCAATCTTTTCACGCATGCATGCAAACTTTTGCGTTTAGGAAGTAAAATCAATACTAATATTATAAAGAGGTAACGTTTGATTGTTTGTTTGTTTGTCTGTTTGTTTGTTTGTTTGTTTGAATGGAATAGGCTCTGAAACCACTGAACCAATATGAAAAATTCTTTCACCGTTGGAAAGCTACATTCCTAGCGCTGAACATAGGCTATATTATATGTTTAAAAAAAGTAGGGTTCCTTACTAAAACCCCAAAAATGTAGCCCAAAGTGTAAAAAAACGACCTCCAAAATTTCTTACATCGTGTGCGCTTCGACAACGGCTTGACCAATTTCGCAATTTTTTTTACGGTATGTTCGTTATTGTTACGAAAAGGTTATTATGAAAGAAAATGTTGAAAAAAATAAGCAGAAAATTAGAAAAAAGAAGAAAATACGTGATGGTCACGCGGGGTTTGAACCTGGGCTCGATCGAATCACGTCGTTGGCAGTTTATATGACACGGCTGTCATGGCAACGTCATTATTTACAAATGGAAAATAAAAATTATGAAATGCTATAAATACCGTTTTTATATCAGCTTAAACTTTTTGGATTAAAAAAATTATTAGGATTAACAAAAACATGAATCCAAATAGTTTCAGCTGATATAAATACGGTATGTATAGCTTTCCTAATTTTTGTTTTCCATTTGTAAACAACGCTGTTACCATGGCGACCGGTAGACGTTATAGACGTTTGGCTGCGTTTCCATTGACGCGGGGCGAGGCGGACAGGAGCTTGCGGTACCCGAATTGACCAATCACTATGCTCGAAATCTCTGCTCCACTCCGCTTGGGAACCACTAAGTTCCTACGCGTCAGTGAAAACGCCAAGATTGGAGAAGTTTTCCAAATCTATACATCTATACAAACAAATAAAATTGAAGTGTCAGTAAGTATGTAACTTTCAATTAGCAACGTTTTTCTAAATACATATGACATTTTAAACGATATCTTCTGCTTTTTTTTGCATTGGCAACGATATTTACTGAAAACGAAAATGTAATTTAAAAAAAAAATTCTGTCAGCGTCTCTCTTTGCTCCGCCTAATCTCTGGAACGGCTGGACCGATTTTAACGAGACTTTCACTGGTAGATAGCTAAAGTTATAAGGATTAATTTAGGCTACTTTTCATCATCATCATCGTCGTCATCAAACTCATGATCACCGAATTGGCTGGACCGACTGTGACATTCACCGGGCTTAGCTTATGTTAGTAGGAGTAATCTATACATCTATATGTATAAAAGTAAGTCGTGTTAGTTAAATTATTTATAACTCAAGAACGGCTTTATCGATATGGCTGAAAATTGGTGAGGAAGTAGCTTAGAGCAAGTAGACGGACATAGGATACTATTTATTCCATATTATGTCAGCGTTGCGGGTTCTGTGTTTGGGTTTCGCGTTGTGGGTTCCGCGTTGCGGGTTCCGGGTTTCCGTGTTGCGGGTTCCGGGTTCCGCGTTGCGGGTTCCGCGTTGCGGGTTTTGGGTTCCCATGCTGCGGGTTCCGGGTTCCCGCGTTGCGGGTTCCGCGTTCCCGAGTTAGGGGTTGTTTTTTTTAGTTGAATTTCATCATTAACTGTTTTTATGCTCAACGAAGTGGGCAAGGGTCAGCTAGTATTATATATGCAGCTTTATAGAAGTAACTAAAGTATTTTACACTCCTTGTTTTAACTTTTCGAAGTTGTAGCACTCTACGACATCGCTACGGACTCGTACCTTGCTACACTCGACTAGGTCTCTGTCGACGTGCCCGCTACGAATGTAGAACTTGGTTTGAAAATCACCAAAACAAAATTTTCTTAAAAAAAATTTTTGCAGAGATGCGTGCGATTTCCTTCTATCTATTCTCGATTTACTGGACTATTTTCTCATTCATCGTTTAGGACATAAAGAGGATAAAGGAGCCCAGTACGACGGAGGAGCTGCTGTCGCACGAGCAGCTCAAACGCAAGGAGGAGCGCGACAAGCTGGCGGCCGCCGCCGGCGCGCACCGGCGCCGCGTGCGCGAGCAGCTGGCCGACCTCGCCGCGCAGTACACCCACATCGTCAAGGCGTGAGTCCCGTAGTATAGAACCTTAAGTTGTGTGCGCTTGCAGCTACTGCAGACTTCCTTATAATGTCTCCCATTTAGAGACGGTGGCCGGTTTCATGGGCAGGCCCGAGTAGCTGCTCAACAGTTATTTTATATTGCAAAATTGTGTGCCCAATACACAGAAGCACTCTCTCTTCCTTCACTCTCGTAGCCCAGTGGGACAGTAACCGACACGAGTGGTGGGATATCAGGCGCAGGACCGACTTTTTACATGCCCGTCCGACGCATGGATCATCTTTCTTGTCAGACAATCGGGTGATCAGCCTGCAGTATCCTAACCAAATATGAAAACAATATTTTTTGTTGTTCCAACGCGGGAATCGAACCCACGACCTCCCTCGGTCGAGACCGAGGCTCCTGAACCACTAGACCACGGAGGCGCTCCGACTATAAGGATGTAATACCCCCAGCAACAAGACGCTGCCGTGGTCGCAGCAGGTGGACGTGGTGCTGGACGCGCGGCCGCTGGACGCACTGGCGGAGGAGCTGGACGCAGCCGCCTCGCTCACGCGCCGCCGGCTGGCGCACCCGCTCGAGGTGGCCGAGCTGCGCCTACGCAAGATGCACGAGCGCAACATCGTGCAGCTGGACGTGTTCCCTTTTACGCTGGTCGCCATCAGGTGCGAGTGACCTACACGTACGAACCACAAGTAGAAACCAAACTTCTACGACCCTTTAGTGTCATTCGCTACTAAAATTCAATGTGTCCAAATCCTAATGTAAATAGATTACCTAAGGGTCAGCGACCCTATTTCGATCTCGCGTCGCTCTAGCGCAAAAATGCCTTTAATTTTTATATATTAAGTATTTTATTATATTTATTTCTTTCCAATGGTCTTTACTGTCATCGTCATGCAAGCTCAACTGATGTTCAAACACTAATCTGTTTATGTTTGCCCTCCATTGCAGTGACCCGACGGTGGTGATCCGCCCCCTGCGCCAGAAAAACCTCTCGCAACAATTCTACGACCAACTCGATGAGGTACAAGAGAAAATGGCCGAGGCTGCGCTGCAGGGGAGGTGTGGGAACTATTCTTTATTATTCAAGTCCGTCGTCGTAATGTTTTAAAAATTTTAAAGAATATGTCGGTAGTATGGTAACTAAAATAATACAAATGTGCTTAATTCTTTTAATATTTTCACGCTGACCTCAGGAATTTACTCGAATCAGTAGCACAGGTGGAACCGTAAGTATTATTTAAACCTGACCAATATTTTAAAAATGAAACTTATTCACAGGCTGTCTCTATAGCTGCTTTGTAGAATGACAAGGACAGTGTGATAATCACCACCACATGACCACATACACACTATAGTCGTATACGACATAATCTTCCTCACATTTACTATAAAGTGTGTCGAATAATACAGCCATAGTACTACTCTAACCTATGAATACGACAGGCGGCCCGAAACAGCCATGCGGCGGACCCTGGCGCGCAAGAGCACGTGGGGCCCGCCCAAGGTGGCGTCGTTCCTGCTGGGCCTGCCGCCGCGCCCGCCGCACCCGCTCAAGAAGGCACTGCGCGACTACCACCAGCGGCTGAACAGACACCACGCGCGGTTCATCGAGGTTAGTTGAGAGTATACTCATTTAGGCCCAATTTTACCAAACTTCTTTGTAATTGTATATTCTACAACACAGGCACTGCACTAACCACAATAATATCGTTTGGTTCGTGAGTAGCATGTAACTGGGGACGGCACTATAACGAGTCACAGTAACGTCAGGAGGTAATTGAAGACATGAATTGATGAAGGTGGTATGTCGCAAAAAAATACCCAGAAAATTGACTTTAAACATGTAGTAACGTATTAAGTACATTGATTCTAGAATCTTAGGATTAATGAACGTAATACGTTACGAAGTATTCTAAAATGTTTAAGTACCAGATTGAACAAAATTTTCTCAAAATCATAATTTTACTATAAGTATATCACCTTAGTCCATTCATGTTTTCAATTATGACTAATTGGAGGTAATTATGACTCTTCTTCTTCGTCTTCGGTTCACAAAACAGCTACTAACTACACGTTGGATATGTTTCCCTGGATAGTATTCATAATAGAGCACGTATACAGTGGCAGGAGCACCTGCTGCGCAAGCCGGACCCGCTGGCCCTGCCGCCGGGCGCGGCGGAGACGCTGCGCGACGCGGCGCTCACCGTCGGCAACCGCGTGCTCAAGACCCAGCCCGAGTACGTCGCGCCGCCCGCGCACGACACGCAGCTGCGCCTGTGCCGCACGCGCCAGGAGGTACGCTCCACGGCCTCGTTACAACCGCTGGCAGATACCCCCGCTTTGTATATAATTTTTTTAACGTGTGTACCTGTGCTACATCATATGCTAAGTGAAAGCTTTTGCCCCTACTCAACCAAACACGAAACAACGCTTATTATAGCAAACAATGGTAAGTAAATCGATGCTATACAAATTGTAGATAACATTTAAATGGTGAGCATTGACAAAAACTCGCACACAATACACAGGTAGCAGAAGTGATATCGTGGCCTCAGAAAAGCGTAGAATGACTCCCAGCTTATATTTTAAGCACGACACAATTTAGTACTTCAAACACAACCTTTGTCCTTGAGGCCATAAATATATTTTCTAATAACAGAATAACTTCATCGACCTATTGTTAAAACATAGAAGTTCACCAGATGCCAAATTCCCCTCAGATTTATCAGCACAAGCACGAGTTCAACGAGAAAGTGGTTCGTCTGCGCCAGCAGAAGGTGGCACTGGTGGGCCGCATCCGCGAAATCTGCGACCGCCTCGCCGAGATACACGCAGAGCTGCCGGGGGGGAGCGCGCGGGAGATGCCGCACGTGCCGCGCGTTGATGACGACATGGAGTTTCCCGAGAAAAACCTTGAGGTGGGCATTGTGGGATAGTGGAAGCCCTCGGGGAAGACTTTAAAATTATGAAGATTGGTTGGAGAAATTGTTTAATTTAGCCGAATTTAAAAACTATGAGAGAAACAGATTATTTTAGCGCATTTTACAAAGAATATTATTGTTTTTACATTGGAAGGCTTACATTTTTTTGCTTAGAAGTAACTTATTCCCAAAAAGTACAGTGTTACCTGTGTGCTGTTATACTGTTATGCAGGTTAAGCCGCTGACATAAAGTAGTTATTAAAGTGAATATCCATTATGACAGGTGCAGCCAGAACCGATCGTGACCCCGCCGGCCACCGGCACCAGAGCCGGGGCGGTGAAGAAGACCACGGAGCGCAAGTCCTCCGGCATGTACCCGCAGCCGCGCGCCCGCCCGCCCAGGGTTGACAAGTTTGTGCCCATCACAGGTAAATAACTTTGACGGGTTGGAACAAAATAATCATCAGCAGTAGACGTCGTATCATCGAGATACTTTAGGTGTCTATGTGTTTCTGACATGTCTAATTGTGTACAGAACCCAAAAATTGTGATAATCCAATGCGCAAAGTTTTAAAAGTTATCAGTATAAAGTAAGTGATGATGTTGCAGAATCTAAGCCAATAATTGCTTCATGGGAGCTTCTGATGCCTAGAGCTGGTGAAGAATCTTCAGCGGTAGAAATAGAGATACGCGAGAGACGACTGAAACGGTAACATCATATCATATTTTATCTAAACGTAATATATCTACTATTATATAAAAAAAACAAACGTAAATTATATTATAGCCTCAGATATCTAAAATAAATATTTGACCAATAAGTTTTTTACTGCGAAGCTGGGACGGGCTGGTAATCGATTTTTTGTAAATAATGCAATTTGTTATTTCACCATCGAAGCCACCTATTCGAACAAGACGTGCTGCTCGCGGAGGCCCAGGATCTGGTGCGGCAGTTCGACGCCCGGCTGAGGGCGCTGCAGCGGGAGCGGATACGCGTACAGGTTGGTCAACAACACTATCCTGCTAATAATATAAATGCTAAGGCTTATGTTTGGATTAGACATGGGCACCGCGCCGGGTACGCCCCGCCGTCTGCTGACAGTTTCTACTACCAGCTCACCAAAAGATCGTGTATTGTTTCTATTACGCGAATGGGACTACTTCATAGTACGCTTACATACGTGCCGAAGATCTCGTGGCGTTGCTGTACTAAGATTTGTATGGATTTTTTGCCGCAGCGTCTGCAGATGGTGATTATTTTCCCGCGCCGACTATGATCTGTGGGTGCGCCGCCGCCAGCAAATTTTGATCGGCGCCCATGTCTAGTCTCCCTTTTTCACTTGAAAACTACTAATGAAATTTGGTATGATAGTAGTTTAGAATTTAGATGCTGGTTTAACACATACGCTACTTTTCAGCGAAATGTACGGTTCTCCGAAGTACTTCATAAACTATCGAAGTGAAACTATTATATTACAACCTATCGTACGTTAGCAAGGCTGACCTTGTAATCAAGGCTAATGCAGGTCTAACAGCCAACGAATTGACGAACAAATATGGCAGCGGGGAATATTATGCAGTTCAACCAGTCAGTCGAATGTCGGTTTACAATTTGACGGTTTCACTTCGTTAGTTTACGATGTTACGAAAAATAATGCATTCAATTTTAAATATTATGCTCCGCTTTAAAATTCCTCATTATTATAATTATTGAATAAAGTTTAAAAAAATATGTCACTAACTTATTTTGAAGTAGTGAGGGAACTAATGATGATGAATTGCAAAGAACACTGTCAATCAGCTTCCAACAAAAATTATTCATCGGCTTGGAAGCTACGATGCTACAGTATCTGTAGCATCGTAGCTTCCTGACACTGTGTGTGTCAAACTTATGACTCCTTTGTTTTTGTCGGTGGTTAATCAAAGTATATCAGTATATGTTTACGGTCCAGGAGAGGAACCAACTGCTGGAGCTGCACCTGTACCAGCTGCACCGCGAGATGAACGTCCTAAACAGGTTCGAGGCCAACGAGGACCTGCTGGCCGAGAGGGTGTACGACAAGCTGATGCAGGTGTGAAGTGTTCCTGTACTTCTAGCAGACTGCATCTATTAACATATATTTTATCTATTTCTTTTGTTAAAATAAATGATGTATAATGTTTGATATTTTATTTTTTAAGCACATTGCACTATACATTGTTATATCTACAGGTACAAGGTGTTCAAGAGATCATATCGGATTTCGAGAACCAAATACAGGAGCTAGTAAATGAGAAAGAGAGCCTGGACTCGGAGTGTCAGCAGTTGCACGCGCAGTTCAAGAAGCTGGTGCAGGACAACAAGTTCGCCGACTTCCTGCGCAGAATCTTCAAAAAGAAGTACCGCCCGCCGCGAGATCCCGACGAGGAGGGTAAGATCTCTAGGTAAATGTCGTATACGAACGGCGGGTAGAGAAATATTAAAATTAAAGAGAAATACGAAAATTATGGTTACTCGTAGATGTAGCAAATTGCCACGATTGTGAATGTGATGATGTTTGTCTGCCCCTGAAAAGAATAAAATATGTAATATTGTAATAACCTATATGTTTTATTGATTGTGATTTTTTTCAACTCTGTTAAGAGTCAACCGAATCGGAGTCATCGAGTTCCAGCGAGGAAGAGGACGAGGGGAGTGTCGACAGTCGCGACATCGGCCCCATCCGCCTCGACCCCGACGTGTGTCCCGACGGCTGCGACCAGGACCTCTACACCCGGACCTTCGACATGAGGAACAGTCGGTACGTGGAGCAACTTAATGTGTGACAATATCTTAAGTGGCCTTGACCCTGGACTTAGACTTCTGTTAGCGATGAATTTGTCATGTCACCCACTAAATTTTTTCGTGCAATCATTATCCAGAGAGCCTGTCAATTGGTGGTCTAAAAGTAGAGCCGATTTTTCAATCGAAATCAAATTTCAATTTTACCTAAGCAATAAATATGTGACTTTGACAGATTTTGTATGGAACAAATATCAAAGTCATATGTTTATTCAACAGATAAAAGTTCTGACGTTTGAAAAATCGGCCCTCGATGATCTAGAATCTAGACAGTAAAAGCACTCGCAAATTTAACATTGAAATTGTAGACACGCACACGAGCAGCGGATGATTGAGATCGACCACATGACGGAAACCCTGCACAAGGACATCGAGACGCAGAACAAGCTAAAGTCCAAGTTCTCGCTGCAGCTGGAACAGAGGAAGAATGATTTAAAGGAGTTCATGGTAGTGTGACGCTGATATTTTGTGTGAAAAGCTTGCCCTACTGGCGACTAGTTATAGTATTAAGACTATTCTGCTATTTACAAAGCTTATTAATTCAACTCGGAAGTTGGATCCGACATCTGCTCCGCGCAACAGCCAAAAGCGTTAACGAATTTTTGTTTCCTTTCTATTAGTTCTGACTTTGTTCCTTCTTCTTCCAAATCCAAATTTAATATAATTTCTTAATCGTGTTGGTATTTCAGATGGAAAAGCAGAGCTGCATGAACGAGATCTCGCAGGTGGTGGTGGTGCGCTACTCGCAGGTGCGCGCGGCGGCGCTACGCGGCTGCACGGGCGCGGCGGGGCTGGCGGGCGCCGTGCTGCTGCCCGCCGGCACGCTGCTGCGCCTGCGCCGCCGCGTCGACGAGCTGCACGACGAGATATACCAGCAGCGGGAGCGGCAGAAGTGAGACTTGAAATCCTGAATAAATAATATGCCGACATTAATATCGTGCCTCCCTTCATGCCATTAGTCGTAATTTAAATGGAAAAATATTACTGATATTCCTATTTCTACTTATATATGTATTTATTCGGTATAAATACAGCATAAAAATGAGTGTATTGTTTGTAGAGTGAACCGCACGCACGTATTTCGCATGCGCGTAGACATGCGCGCGATGCAGGCGCGCGCGCGGGAGCTGGACGCGGCGACGCGCACGGCGCTGGCGCACAAGCTGGGCGGCGCGGGGACGCAGCCGCGCGGCGCTGAGCGGCAGCTGGACGAGCTGCTGCGGCTGATGGCGCGCCGGCACAAGTTCCGCGCCGCCAGGGCCGCGCTGCCGCCGCTGAGGAGACAGATACGGGAGTGGAAGGTGGGAACTGTACACACGCTAACTACGAGGACCTGGCGTGCATTTCTGTCCATACATAAGATACTAGACACTAGGGACTAGACGAAAATAAATAAATAAATGTTCCAAAAAATTATGCCCATTTACTTTAATAGTCGTAATGGATAGATGTGATGTTTATGTCGTATAATTAATTATTTAACTTTGTGATGATTCCAGGAGCGACACGAGCAGCTGGAGAAGAATTATTTAGATTCGTTGAATCATTACTCGGATCGACTGCGCCTAGCTGCGGCGCTGCAAGCTGACGTGTTGCCGCACAAGGTAATTCGCAGATTAACAAGCTAAAGTAATGGTATGAAATTGGTTTTTTTAACCTTCGAAGGCTGGCCCTAAGAAGACCCTGGCGTTACTGCGAACCCACTGTCACAATAGTGACTCTATTGCTTTTAAGTACCGCCAACGGCCCCATTTTATTCATAAACACTGAGCTATAAGTTGTTTGGTTGCGAGCCTTTCCAAGCTTACAGAGGTCTGAATTTACGCAGAAGCTTCACGGAGCCCGCGACATGGCGGGCGGGTACGAGCAGGAGCAGTACCGGCGCGACGTGGTGCGCCTGCGCATCGTGCGAGCGAGACAGCTGCAGCAGATCTCGGTATGGATTCCCTATTAATTTAAATGAAACCGATCGAAACTTTAAACCGGTCATATTCTTGGAGGTATTAGAAGTAACTTATAATACTTTTCATTCCACGCGGGTGAAGGCGCTTCCAAAAGTAAACGACGGACGCTATTGAAGAAATTTCTGTTTACTATTAAGTCACTAGTGCTTCTTACAGGAGCTTCATTTATTTGATCAAAATAGGGATGTGACTGTGTATGTAGACGGCCGTTTGATGCACGTGAAAATGGTGTTCACGTGATAAATTCTTTGATTCTTTAGCTATCCAGTGGTGTAATAAAAATGTTGACGAGGATAATAAATCTGCAACACTAAATTCAAGTTAAAAATTGTGTTGGTTGACCCACTCTACATTCCTGTAAATGATTTGTTCAGGTGCTAGAGCAGGAGATCAAGTCGCTCCGTCTCAAGCCGCTGGCTCCTGCGGTGGTGCCGCCCGCGCGCCGCACGCCGCCCGCCGCGCGCCCCGCGCTGCACCCCCTCAAGCCCTCCGCGAGATACACGCACAAGAAATACTTTCCAATGTAGGACACAGAACATAATACAATATAGGTAGTTCATGTCGCGCGCAGACGCATTATTGATGATAGAGTTTTTGTCAAAGGTACTCAAGTTGCTTAGGAAAAGCCTTTGGTCGTCTCACTATTCCCACAGTAGATTCTGTGTAATGCTAGGTAAGCAGCTATCTTTCGTTCCCCGTTAGGCCTCAGCCTCGAATTTTGCGGGCAGCGAAGCGGGAGCGGCGGCTGCGCGGGAGAGGCGGCGGCGCGAGAGCGGCAGGATCTTTTACGTAAAATCAAATGGACCGGATCTCGAAAATAGCGGCGCGGGAGCGGGTAATGAGTACCGCACCCGCGCCGCCGCCGCTTCAGCCCCGCTGCCCCCAAAATTCGAGGCTGAGGCCTTAGTACTGGCTTAGATCTCTGTTTGCACTAAACTAGGTTGTCTGGCATAATATAAAGTTTGACTTGTGAGATGTCCTGCCCACAGCACACCGCTGAGCTCGACGGCCGAGCTGGGCTGCGACCCGCACACGGCGGCGCTGGTGGCGGAGTGCGTGCGCGCGCTGGGCGCCGGCGCCGCCGCCGGCCCGCAGCTGCTGCGCGACCTCTCCGCCGACCTGCCCGCGGTGGTCGCCGGGTGAGTACCGTGTGCGGCGCGCGGGCATCGCTGGTGAACCTAAAATCTAGATAATAATGGATCTAGATGATACTCGAATTATATTAATTTTCTTGCAGGACCAGGTCCCGCTTCGAGGTGGTGGAGGGATGGGTGAAGAAGTGGGTGGAGCGTCACGGCGGCGAGTGCGACTACAGACGGCAGACGCGCGCGTTCGACGCGCTCGCCAAGCTGGCTGACAAGATGATACAGCAACACGTTAGTATAGTAGAGCAGTTGAGAGGGAGATCGATGACTTTCTCTTTCATATAGCCTTGTCTTGTTTATCACTGAAATGCTGTTATTACCCTTATTGCCTAGTTCTAGTTTATATATGAGAGGACAGAAAGACAGAGTGAAGAGATTTCCTTCCTTAGAGCCTTATCACATTAGAAGCCACTAAGGCGGACCGCCCAGTAGTGTGAGTTTCTTAGCCAATGCATTTCAGGCTTTATTTATTATTAAAGACTAGGACGAAAGAAGACGTTTGACTTTAACATTTCAAAAGTATGACATGTCACGTAATTTCCAACAGATAGACGTGATCGAGGGGGCGGGCGCGAGCTCCGACCGCGCGATGGCGGCGCTGGAGCGCGCCATGAGCGGCGCCGGCGTGGCGGACCCGCGGCTGGCGCTGCACGAGCGGCTCGGGCCCGCCGTCGCCGCGCTGCTGCACACCACCGCGCCGGGGGACATAAGTAACCATGTTGCCGTGCCCACTTCGTTGAGCAAAACAGTTTAAACCTTCCCTCGACTTCCACGAATAATTCAAGACTAAAAATAGCCGAATCGGTTCACCCGTTCTCGAGTTTAAGCGATACTAACGAACAGCAATTCAATCAGGAAAGTCAACACAAAGCTACTGCCAGTTCAACCCTATTCCGCCGAGAATAAGCGTAAGACACTCGCACGGCCCTAACTTTTAGCAAAAAGCGGAAAATTGATTTTTTTACTGACGTTTTACCAGTAAATAATAAATATAGCAGTTTCACATTCAAGTTACACGGCACATATAGAACACAAAATAAAAAACCAGTTAATTTTTAAAAATGAGAATATGTTATAGACCGGGATATTCTGCCTTTAAATAATAGAGAAAAAAACTTCGTGACGTGACGTCATCGCGTTGAGAATTTAAGATTAAAAATCTCGAAAACTACACGACTTTTCGTAATAATTTTTTCATTTATATTTTTTATTTTCAACGGACTTTACGGGAAGCTGAAAATTAAAAAAATGTGAATACTCTCCAGACTCCATTAGAGTTGTTGTTGTTTCCAGCCGGCGACGAGGCCATGACGTCACTGGTGCGGTCGCTCTCGGCCGGTCAACCGATCACGGCCGAGGCGTTGGACCAGATACACGTGGCGAGCGTGGTGCAGGATGTTAAAGGTAACAAGCTAAGGGCGTGTTTCACCATGCAATGTTAAAGTTAACGCCATGTAAAAATCATGTTATCCCTCTCGTATTTCCTGACAATGAATGAGATGGCATGGTATTTAAACATGGCGTTAACTTTAACATTGCTTGGCGACACATGGCCTTAAAGTAGTTTTATAACAGTAAGTAGTTCCACGAAGGAGCTGTGTTTAGAAGATACTCTGATCGCTGGCACAGCTATAAACATTTTACAACTTTTAGTTACGTATAGATATGTCGCCGTCATCTAATTGAATCTGCAGTTGAAATTGAAATTTCAGTTTAATTGAACGACTAGCGCAAATGCGCTTCGTCGTCATTTCATAAATATGAAATGACGACATTTAATTGAATGACTAAAGGACAACTCGTCAAGTTGTTTAAAAATTCCTGAAAAATGAGGACATGACACAAAATGAAAATGAAAATATCTGTGCGATCTGTTTGCCGCCATATTTGTTTTGGTCACTACTAGCGCCACTGCGGGAAAAAATTAACTAAATTTCAAGCACTTGATTGAAGTTACGTCCGCTCTGTTGTACGTAAAATCAGTCATGTGATTGAAGGTCGGACGTTGAGTGACGCTTGTTCAATCAACGTCCGGCCTAGTCAACCAATGACTGCGACACCTATACTGTGTACTGAATACAGATTGCGGCGTGGTCGACGACGAGGCGGCGCGCGCGGCGGTACGCGCGGCGGTGGACAGCCTGCGCGCGCAGCTCGTGCCCGGCGACGAGCGCGCCCAGCTGCGCCGGGAGCTGGACGCCGCCTGGAGCGTCGACGTCGTGCCCAAACCGGAGGTTACCTTTATCATTAAACGCCTTCCCCAGGAGTGCCCGGGACGATACGTACCACACGTACGTGGCACTCCCGGCGCTGATGAACTCGTCGTTTGTCGTTTCAGCTGTGACATCCCCTGATGAATATAATCCTCCCCTATAGTAAGGGGCAGTTAATGCTCGCCACGTTCGGCAGGCGGGTTGGCCACCAAAGTTTTAAAATATTAACAATGTTCGCGGTAACGCTGCCGCCCATTACTGAAAAACATTCCCTCTCTGTACCTCTGTCGTATTTGATTGATGGGGAGGTGCTATTCTTACTACGGCATTGAAATGGTCGCCGCCGCCGCGCCGATTTTGAACGTCGCCGCCGCCGCCGAGGATCCAGCTCGGCGCGCCGAACGCTTCTAGTAGCATTTTTTCCCTATGAACATGGTGAAAATTCCTACTACAAGCACCGTGTATTATTTCTATTACGCGAACCGGACTACTTGATAGTAGCTTACTTACGCGCCAAAGATCTCGTAGAGTCGCTGCGCTAAGATTTGTATGAGATTTTGCGCCGCAGCGCCTGCCGCGCCGACCATGATGACAGATCACGCGCGCCGCCGCCGGCAAATTTTGCTCGGCGCCCATGTCTACTCCGGCACCCACGGATAGCTCCGATGTTACCTAATACACCTATAGTTCGTCCGAGATAAATTTAACCCACACGTAAACAAACCCGTCTATGACACAACCCCGTCTCAATCCACTCAGCAAACAAGTAATAAATTATATTCTACCGAAATAATTACCTAATAATGCTCGTAAACAAACAATTCGAATGTACCTACGATTAATAATATTATTATGTTTATCAATTTCAGAGTCTCCATTCATCGACTCGAGAATCATTTAGTTCAGGAAAAGAAGATAACAATGCTAGTGACGGTTAAGAGGAAGCAGCGGTTCTGTTACATGCACGCTTCACACCACGGCAATCTGGCCCTAAACTAAGTATCTGAAGAACGGAAATAGCATAAAAGTATTAAATAATATAATATTTAACACTGCTTGACATTTTTATTATATATTGAGTACCTAATCCATTACCCAGGAAGCAGAAAAAAAATTTGGCATCCTTCGTACAAATGAAAATGAAAACGGTCAACAAAAAAAAATGCTACCACCGGTTCAACCCTAACCCGTCAAGAAGAACTGTAAAAATATAATTATTGATATAGTCATCATTTCGCTGTAATATCATCATGGTTTTCTCGACCCATTAGCAACAGGCTCTCAGATACTCCCCTTATGCCAGTGCTCAGATACGGCCAACGTTTTGGTAAGATTACAAGGTAAATAAGTTAGTACACGAATGCCCATCATATAGCTAAACTGGTAATTTATAGATAGATATTAACCAAAATATTTTTCATGGAAAATAAATGGATGAGTCTTAGCGACGATTTTCCCTCTAGCCATAAAACCTAATTGTGGAATCGATTTTAACCATTCAATGAATCGGTACAGCATCGAAAGGATGTCCATAAATTCTATAATAATTTATACCGTTCCGCTAAAAATCCATTTGG
Organism: Celastrina argiolus; assembly: GCA_905187575.2. NCBI lineage: Eukaryota > Metazoa > Arthropoda > Insecta > Lepidoptera > Lycaenidae > Celastrina > Celastrina argiolus. The sequence goes on along the minus strand of LR994579.1, from coordinate 801,075 downwards.
CGCTGCTAGTTTCCCAACTTATAGAATCTCAAAGTAGGTATATGAAATAACCTTTTATTTTTGTCAATATTATTATATTCAATTATTTTATATTTCTATTTAAATAAGATTTAAATGCAATCTTCTATACTTCTATACTAATATTATAAAGAGGTAATGTTTGATTGTTTGTTTGTTTGTTTGAATGGAATAGGCTCTGAAACCATTGAACCAATATGAAAAATTCTTTCACCGTTGGAAAGCTACATTCCTAGCGCTGAACATAGGCTATATTATATGTTTAAAAAAAGTAGGGTTCCTTACTAAAACCCCAAAAATGTAGCCCAAAGTGTAAAAAAACGACCTCCAAAATTTCTTACGTCGTGTGCGCTTCGACAACGGCTTGACCAATTTCGCAATTTTTTTTACGGTATGTTCGTTATTGTCACGAAAAGCTTATTATGAAAGAAAATGTTGAAAAAAATAAGCAGAAAATTAGAAAAAAGAAGAAAATACGTGATGGTCACGCGGGGTTTGAACCTGGGCTCAATCGATTCACGTCGTTGCCAGTTTATATGACACTGGTGTCATGGTAACGACATTGTTTACAAATGGAAAATAAAAATTATGAAAAATTATGCTATAAATAACGTATTAACATAAACTTAAACTATTTGGATTCATTAAACTATTTGTCCACCACTAATAAATAGTCGGGTCATTTTAATAGGTAACATTTGACAGTTTATCAAAAATGAGCGACGTAACGTTGTAACGACGACATAATAAAATAAATATTTTCTTTTTGTTAAACGTCGTGATAATGTTACGTCAGTTAACACTTTTTCTTATTAAACACTAGAGACTTACTCAAAAAATCGTTTAATCTTTTAACAACTATAAATATACCTATTTAAAAAAAGTACTTAACTTATAAGTTGTAATAAGAATATATTATAAATGTTAATTTAAAAATCAGATCGAAGGAGTTAGATCCATGGTCATAATTCACGAACAATTAAAAAAAAAACGAAAACGTCATGATATGACGCCACTATGTCGTCATTTGTCTTTGTGCGAAGTTAACGTCTGTCTGTTCTGTCTTTTTTTTTCTTGCTACTGGAAACGAAAATGCAATTAAAAAAAAATGTATGTCTGTCTGTTAGCGTGTCTCTTTGCTCCGGCTAATCTCTGGAACGGCTGGACCGATTTTAACGAGACTTTCACTGGTAGATAGCTAAAGTTATAAGGATTAATTTAGGCTTCTTTTCATCATCATCATCGTTATCTAACTAATGATCACCGAATCGGCTGGACCGACTGTGACGAGAGCATTCACCGGGCGTTAGCTTATGTTAGTTTCATCTTTACATCAGCTTTTTGTATTAAAGTAAGTCGTGTTAGTTAAATGAATTATTTATAACTCGAGAACGGCTTTATCGATATGGTTGAAAATTCGTGAGGAAGTAACTTAGAGCGTAGATAGTATCCTATGTCCGTCTACTGACGGACATAGGATATTCTATATATAGTTCCCATGCTGCGGGTTCCGCGTTCCCGCGTTGCGGGTCGCGGGTTCCGGGTTCCCGCGTTGCGGGTTTTGGGTTCCCATGCTGCGGGTTTTGGGTTCCCATGCTGCGGGTTCCGCGTTCCCGCGTTGCGGGTTGCGGGTTTCGGGTTCCCATGCTGCGGGTTCCGGGTTCCCGCGTTGCGGGTTCCGCGTTCCCGAGTTAGGGGTTGTTTTTTTTAGTTGAATTTCATCATAAACTGTTTTTATGCTCAACGAAGTGGGCAAGGGTCAGCTAGTTTATTATATTCTTTCTTTTACGTCGTTTTTAATATGGACGTAAATGGTGCAGGTTATGTTTGTGTGCAAAAAATAAGTGCTTGTGTTGTTAGTGTGCGTTTATAACTACACAACCCGCCTCGCACTAAAATTGGTAGAATATTTTGTTAGATAATTTTCATTCGAAACATATCCATGAGTATAATATAATCTTAACTAAAGGAGGCATCCTGACCATCCTACCTTCAAATCCAGAATGTATTGGATTGATTTTTTTACGTCTGTCGGGCTGTTTATCTCCACAGATTAAGTATTAGTTATGTTTATCTCTTAACGTTTGGTATGAAGTTGCAAGTTGCAACACTATTCAATAGTGTAAAAAAAAATACTGTCATTTCATTCATCCCTGCAATTTTTTTGTAATCTTTTGTAATAAAACTTTGTGCTAAAATGAGTGTTCCAAATAAATTGAGGAAGAAAAAACGACGATAATCCCTAGTTTTGTACTTTCCCTTAAGAAATCATTCAAAAGTGTATTGCAACATAGTTATTATTAATCTCGTTGACGTTATTTATACACAGTGTTTTTGATTTTGTGCTACTTTTAAAGTAACTGTATCGTAGGAATAACAATTAACAAGTACAGATAATTTCAAGAGTATTCTAAATCAGATGTAAGAGTTCGCCTTTCTTAGAAACGAAAGTGATTCATTGAGTTGACATTCTATAGCTTTAGTCGAAAGTGTTAAATTCCGGTAAATGTCAAAATAATGCCATGTATGCTCCTGATCATCTCAAAAGAAAGGAAGCTAGAGATGCTATGTATCGCAGCAATTCAAGCCTCGATTTGATATACGGTGAGCATCCTTCGGTGACGGGGCTGCGGCGGGAGTATGGGAGCCACGGGTCCATCGACGTCATAGCGGGCGAGCGACTACCCGCCATGGTGCACAACCTCAACGGCATCGCCACCCCGGACAAGCCGAGCGGCCTGACCCGCATCACCGACCGGTTCGCCGAGGTGCTAGCCGGCGACCATGCAGACGGGCCCGCCCCCAGAGCCAGCATCAGCCCCAAACCCCGGTTGAAATTGAACAAACTGTGGGGCGGCGCAACTCCAGTCACGCCTCGAAGTGACGGAGAATCTTTAATTGCCAGCCTGCCCGATACCAACAAGAGAAAAAATTTTGCACACTATGATTGTCAATCTTTACTAGCAAATTTGAGCTATGCTGCCGAAGTCCGTGGTGCGCTGTTGAGTAGACGTCGTAACACCACTACAGGAGCTTCTGCAGCATCCCTGTTATCAACTCGGGGCCTACCGCCTGGAGAAGATGCAATACCCGACACTGGTGATGGCCGATCTAATGAGCTTGTTGAAAGTTGTCCCTTTTTCAGAAATGAACTTGGAGGTAAGTGAAATATTTAGGTTTTTAATGAGAACATTTTAGGTTTCTTTTGTAATATTATGTCCAAATATGAAAATTAAATATTTTATTGCAATGATGGTTTATCAATAAATAAAATAATTGTGTTTCCTGTATGTATTCCTTGTTGACTAATTGCACAGAAAATTTTGTCCATGATACCCAATTAGTGTTGTATTTAGGTATATTATTTAAAAGTAAACTTTCGTTTTAAACAACTTGACTATCATTGGTTTAATTAAGTGTGCGTGCGAGTCAGCAGTTTACCTGTTTTTGTGATGTTGTCAGTCATGCATTAACAATTTACATAAGTAACATTGTGAGTTGTTATTTTGTGAACAATCTTAATGTTGAGGAGCAGTACATTAACATAATATTACACATGTTTTTAATTACATTTAATTTCTCTATCAAGGTTATTTATTATATTCTGTTCTAAAGTTTATGTAACACTAGATATATCTCGCTACTTTGTGTATGTACAGAAAATGGAAGTTCTTTTTTAGATAGGATAATGGATTTTTAGGTAGAAATAGAAACCATACATTTTTATACTAAAACAGGAACTTTTGTGTTACCCAGACCAGAACTTTATATTTAATCAAAATCTGTTAAGAATCTATTTGCAGGAAATAGCAACAATCACTATCCAAACTCACAAACTTTTATATTTTTTACTTTTATAGCAACATAGTTGGATTAAATACACAAAAAAATAAATACATAAAAAAAATACTTGACAAGTATTTTTCTTTACTTTCATAATTAAATTTTTAAAATAATGAAAAGAGAGTATTTTTAAATGTTATATTTAAGGCTATAATAATCGAAATAATATTTCTCAAAAATATTATTTTTCAAAAGTAAGTAAGGTTAGGTGATAAATCTGAACATTGTTAAATAATATTCCTTCAAAAAAACTGCTTGCTTTGATCACAATTATAATACGCAACTTTTATTTACACATTTTTATGTTTTTAATAAGATTTACAAAAAAACGACCAGTTTCAATTAAATCATCATCAGGTGTCATCACTGTATTATTATTGTAAATATGAATTTTCATCAAAAACTAACGGTACATTCAGTTACAAAGTTGCTCTGATTGCTTGTGCCTATTATTGATGATTTCAATAGAACGGTTTTTTGTAGTAACAGTATGGGTTTGTTCCCACAATGCCTATTATCATTGTATTTACTTACAGTACCTATCAGACAGTTAACTCGTCAAGTATCTATTAAATTCCAATTCTATGTGCTAATTAAATTAACCATATAGAAAATGCCATAAAAATTTTACATAGTATGCAAGGAATTTTAGATTTAAAAGCAGGAAAGTTCATATTCTAAGTTGTGGATTTGTTTTTTTATTATATCATTCATAGATAAAATTGTAATATCATTCACATATTTAATACACATCTAGGAATAGAAAAGAAAACCCTACGAGATCAGGAACACACAAACATATATACATCTAGGAACACACAAAACATTTTGCTTTAGTGGGATTACAACTAGCTACCTCCAGCTTGAACTGCAATTCACTTAACAACCATATTACAGAATGTCGAATCCTAAAACAATTATTAAATTAGTTGGTACACAAATGACACAAGACATAGGTACTGTCCTCTCGCCAACAAGTGACAGTGACAGTCTGGGAATGGGAATAGAAGGGTTCCAAACTTTTATTGTGTTGCAGTATTATTCCGAAAATTAAATAACAGTATCATAAATATAAAAAAAAATTTTTTCAAGGTGAAGAAGAGCGATGCGTGTCCCTATGTTATCGCACCGCTAAAGGTCCTCTGAGCGGTCAGGATGGCGGTTGGCACCGACCCCGAGCGGCGTATGGGTTCTCAGTACTCGAGTTCCCGCCAGGGAAGACACATTGGCAAAATGGATGCCCTTTCACCAAGTCTGCCAACCCCCTGCCCATCGAAAGTCAAGATCTCGGAGCTTTATATTATAGAAACTATTTTTACAAACAACGTAAGGAGCTTTCTATTTACTTTTAGTACCTTCATGAAATTTCAAACTATCTACTAATACAGGTATTTACTATATTATTTACAATCATTGGAATGGTATACCAAAAGTTGATACTAAGATTAAACGTAAATATTTTTTGATTTATTAATGATAACATGTCCAAAACAGGGCATCAAAACTGGCTGGGAATGGACGAGAACCTCGGCCCCGTGGCCATCTCGATCAAGAAGGACCGCGTGGAGCTGCGGCGCGGCGGGGGCGGCGGCGGGGGCGTGGCCTCGCAGCTGGCGTGGCAGTACCGCCTCGTGGTGCGCACGGCCGAGCTGCACGCGCTGCGCGGCGCCGTGCTGGAGGACGCCGTGCCCGCCGCCAAGCCCAGCCACTCCTCCGACTCGCTCAGCACCAAGGAGGTGCTCGAGCACGTGGCGCCCGAGCTGCAGCTCGCCTGCCTGCGCCTCGCCGCGCCCGCCGCCGACGACCAGCTGCTGCGGCTAGACGAGCAGCGCCTCACGCGCCAGTACAAGGTCGGCGTCATGTACTGCCGCGCCGGCCAGAGCACTGAGGAGGAGATGTACAACAACCGCGAGGCCGGGCCCGCCTTCGTCGAGTTCCTGCAGACGCTGGGCCGCACGGTGCGCCTGCGCGACTTCGACAAGTACCGCGCCGGCCTCGACAACCGCAGCGACTCCACCGGCCTGTACTCGGTGTACGCGGCGCACCGCGACTGCGAGATCATGTTCCACGTGTCCACCATGCTGCCGCACACGCCGGACCGCCAGCAGCTGCTGCGCAAGCGGCACGTGGGCAACGACATCGTCAGCATCGTGTTCCAGGAGCCGGGCGCGGCGCCGTTCTCGCCGCGGCGCGTGCGCTCGCAGTTCCAGCACGTGTTCGTGGTGGTGCGCGCCGTGGAGCCGTGCACGCCGCGCGCGCGCTACCGCGTGGCCGTGGCGCGCGCGCGCGAGGTGCCGCTGTTCGGCCCGCCGCTCGAGCCCGGCGCCACCTACGCCAAGGGCGAGGCGTTCACCGACCTGCTGCTGAGCAAGGTGCGACTTAACTCACGCCAATTAAATATCAATAAACGACACTTAAATTAGAAGCTCTAATTCTGTAGATACAACTTTATTATTCAGTTACTATTTAATATGTTTTAACATTTTCGTGACGTCAACAGATAATAAACGCCGAGAACGCGGCGATCCAGTCGCCGAAGTTCAGCACGATGGCGACGCGCACGCGCCAGGAGTACCTCAAGGACTTGGCGCGCAACTACGTCACCGCCACGCCCCTCGACACGCAGCAGAAGTTCTGTAAGACTCTTGTACCGGTGACGCTTCGTGTGATCCTGATGAGCTGCCCGTTTACAGGCTAAAGTTATAAATTATACGAAATGATTTGACATGAAAGGCTCTTAAGTTAATTTTCCACCAGTAATGAGCAAGGAATGTGTTTTTCAAGAACTAATATAATCGCTTTGCTGAGCTATACTAAAGGTTAAGATAAAGATTGAATTGAGATTTGATAGATATTTAAAAGAGACTAGGTAAATGAAGCGAGTCTATTAGTTCTTGATTGTTTTAATTTTTTTGTACTGAACAGCATTTAATATTCAATAACTATAATAAATGACCGTCATCACTTGCAGCGATATTTTCGTCGCTGCTGCCGGGGCGCGGCAACGCGAGCAGCAGCGCGCCGGCCGCGCGGCCCGACGACTGCTCCACGGACGTGCTCGTCAGCGGCGCGCTCTGCTACCAGGTCCGTACTGATAATAATGTTTTATTGCGTTCTTCTCAAAGTTATTGATAGTTGAACTATAGTACCATCCTTTTAAATTTACACACTTACCAACACTTCACTGGAATATTATTGAATTCTCATTAATAACTAGTCTATGGTCGTGTCATAGACGGATCTGTTTACGTTGGGGTTAAAATTAAACATGACGTACTGTACAAATTGTGCTTCTGCTAACAATGACGCCCTCTCATTTAATATATTGGTCAGTAGAAGTACAGGCGTAGCATAACTGTTGTCTCGTGTCGCAGGTGCAAGTGCAGGACGAGGGCGCGGGCAGCACGCTGGAGTGCGTGCTGGGCGTGGCGGCGGACACGCTCGTGCTGCTGGAGGAGGCCTCGCGCCAGCTCGTGCTCGTGCTGCCGACCGCCGCGCTACTCGGTACGATACTCGTTACTTACACGGACCTTTTTATGTAAATTTGCAACCAAAAAAAACTAAGCTCAGTATTGTATACTGTTTTGAGTTGCCGTCTAATATAGCCATTAAGCTTAAGTTTAACTTGTTCATGCCATGCTGTAACCTGTTTGTGTACTAATTATAAATAAATAAATGCCCGTATCTCGCGCAGGATGGGTGACCGCCGGCGGCTGGACGCGCATCTACTACCACGTGGGCGAGAGCGTGCGCGTGCGCGCCGCCGCCGCCGACCTGCCGCGCCGCCTGGCCGCAGTCGCGCCGCCGCACGCGCGCCAGCTGCACGAGATCACGCTCGCGCGCGGCGCCGCCAATGAGCTAGGTACGTACGTCGTTGGTATTAATTAATATTCGTCGCTTCGGCTATGGTGTCCCAAATAATTTCATGGGGGGTTGCCTCTCGTTAAAAATTATAACAATGGCTGCGGAAACGCTGCTGTCCATTTTGGGATATTATATATAAACTAAATAAGTAATCGGACGTCAGTCGTAACGCTAATTCTCCACTTCAGGGTTCCACGTGTCGGCGGAGGGCGTGGTGGCGGGCGTGTCGCGGGGCGGCGCCGCGGCGCGTGCGGGCGTGCGGCGTGGCGCGCGACTGCTGGAGGTGTGCCGGGCCGCCGTACACGCGCTGCCGCACGACCACCTGGTGGACCTGCTGAAGACGGCCGACCCCGTCACCGTGCTGCTGGCCGCGCCCGCGCCCTGCGAGTGTGCGCGCGCGCACCCCGCCCAGCAGCAGCCGCGCCGCCGCCCGCCCTCGCCGCACCGCTCCGACAGCGAGGGTTACGGCACAGGTGCGGTCGCGCTAGCTACCCTCGTTAATAAATATGTCCAAATTACCGTTCACTGTCACCGATAAATTCGGCGAGACCTGACTATAATTAATAACTCGTTAATAAGCTTCAAAATAAAAATAAATAACATCCAATAAACGCTTGCTGCGCAAATCGTTGGCCAGTTACTGCGCGGAAAATTTTTGAATCCCGAGTTGAACGGAAATTGTGGATAACCCCCTGCGATCTATCAGTGACGAACGATTCCCTAAAACTAAGCTATTGTTTTGTGTCAATCTCGTTAAGGCCTCAGCCTCGAATTTTGCGGGCAGCGGGGCGGGAGCGGGGCGGGAGCGGCGGCAGCAGGATCTTTTGCGTAAAATCAAATGGACCGGTTCTCGAAAACAGCGGCGTGGCGCGGGAGCGGGCAACGAGTACGGCACCCGCGCCGCCGCTCCCGCCCCGCTGCCCGAAAAATTCGAGGCTGAGGCCGCGGGTGCGGTACTTACCCGATCCCCGCCGCCGTTTTCGAGAATCGGTCCATTTGATTTTACGCAAAAGATCCTGCCGCTCCCGCGCCGCCGCCGCTCCCGCCCCGTTGCCCGCAAAATTCGAGGCTGAGGCCTAAAACCTATAAACTTGTATGAGGCTGTCAACTTGTCTGTCCGTAGGCGGGTCGGGCCGCAGCGCCGCGTCGCCGGCGGGCGCGGGCGGCGCCGCGGACGTGCGCCGGCGCTCGCACGACGACTCGCCGCGCCGCCGGCCGCGCTCCGCCAACGCCTCCTCGCTCACCGAGGAGCTGATGCGCATGATGGACGCGGAGCTGGGCGAGCTGCGGGCGGGGGCGGGGACCGGCGGGGGCGTGGGCGGGCGGGAGCTGAGCGCAGGCGGCGCGCCGCTGCCGCTGCCCGACGCCACCGCACTCGACTGGGCGGCGCTCGTGCACACCGCTACGCGCGCAATGCTGCAGGTGCGGACGACAAGCATTAATAATTTATTTATTCCAGTTGCCACCATAAAAGAAATAGTCAACTGATAGTATATAACTGATGACATAGTGACTTAAATGTTTTGGAGGGAAGGATGATACGGCCATGCCGCATAGTCTTATTACAGCTCCCAGATATATTTATGCTATCCCAATACTTGATTTAAAATAAACGCGCTTAAATAAGTTTTTCCTCTCGAAACTATATTTCAGTAATATTTTAGATATGCGAGGAGCACCAGTACCCGTCTCTGGACGCGTCCGACCCGGCGCTGGACTCCGTGACGGACGTCACGCAGGACTCCTGGGTGGACGAGCCGGTTTGTACTCTGATTTTCCTTCTAAGTGTTATAGGGCTATTATTCTAAAATACTAATGAAATATTATAACATACTTGTTTGTATATTCCGTTCCGATTCATGTGATCTAAATGTAAACAAAAAAATGTAATTCGACTATTCGATTTTGCTGTTTACCGGACTTTATGTAATTGTTTGGCACGCGCTGAACGGCTTGATGGATTTAAACTTGATATGTGTCGTTCGATTCGTGTTTACTGCGAGACTGACGCCGGGTAATCGAAGTTTTTATATCAAAATAAAAATAACGCAATGCTGACTGCGTTTTTTATTTTAATATACAAAGTTTTTTAGTTTATTTAATTTTCTTTGAATTTTTATCCGTTTTAATTGTGTTGTGAAGTAGTACTTAAATTGGTAGTTATTTTACACATTGAATCGGAAAGGCCTATACATGTGTTACTCTCTCCAACAGATAATCTTTATCAAGTTCGGACACAACCATTTCACCATACTTTTGATAAATTTGTAATGGTTTTGTGATGCTCATTTTAACCCCTTTTTACTAAACTTTAAATAAATAAATATATTATTAAAAAGATTGTAACTTAATTGTTTACTTAAACTTTTCACAGTGTGCGTGCTTGGGAAATCTAATTATAAAATATTGTTAATGGAATCAGGCGTTACTTTGCGGAAATCCATAGCATACAATTTAAATATATTATATCTAGCAATATCCCGCGAAACAATTATAACCACAACCTGCAAGCAGATGAGTGAGTGTACGCATAAGCAGTGTGGGAGGAGGGAGGTGCATCAAGCACCTCCCTCCTCCCACACTGCTTATGCGTACACTCGCAAGCAAAAAACATGAAAACACCACCACCACACAAGCAATAATGTTAACACGATCGTGCAAAGTCCCACCACCATGCGGGTTGCAAAACTCGACGCGCGTTTCGCTCCGACCCCGGAGCATCCTCAGGATGTTGACTCTGCGAACAATGTTCGTTAAGTGATGCCGCCCGCCAAAGCACCGCCTTATATTCCCTACAGCTACTACCCCTACTAGTATTAGTATACGTCGGTTTGCGAAAGTGGTATACCAACGTATACTAATACTACTATTCATGCATCCTCATGTCATCCTGGCAACACAAACACGCGGCCTTTCATAGTTATATTCACAGATTAGTTTCTGTTCCTCTTAGTAGAGTAAATTACCAAAAAGAGTTAAACATAATTTATCAAATTGCTGAGGCGAATGGGTACAATCCCAAAATAATTGATAATATGTTAAATATTAAAAATAAAAAGAAATTGGTTAAGTTTTTGTACCTCTGATAAGGAAGTAGTTAGATATAAGTCCAGTTAGACCTACATGGGTGAGGTATCTGCACGTTTATCCAAAATAATGAAAAATAACGATATGCATGTCGCATTTAGGACGAATAATACTTTGAAAAATCAATTATGTAATAATAAAGACCGGATTGATTTAAAGTATCAATCAGGTAAACAGAATCGATTGTCCTGAATGCGACAGTGTATATGTAGGTCAGACTGGACGTAACTTTGAGACTAGGTATAAAGAACATATCGCGGCTTATAGAAATGGTCATCATGATAAATCACATTTTGCCAAACATCTTTTAGATAGTAGTCACAATATACCAGATGGTCATTCCTATAAGATATTACATAAATGTGATAAAGGCTTTTGACTGAGCGTGTTGGAACAGTTAGAAATAATTAAAGTAAAGAACAACAATAGAATTGCATTGTTGAATGACCAAACTAACCTTACTTCGTCACCTCTTATTAACTTGTTTGGTGGGGGTACTAGTTGGTAGGGGTAGTAGCTGTAGGGAATATAAGGCGGTGTTTTGGCGGGCGGCATCACTTAACGAACATTGTTCGCAGAGTCAACATCCTGAGGATGCTCCGGGGTCGGAGCGAAACGCGCGTCGAGTTTTGCAACCTGCATGGTGGTGGGACTTTGCACGATCGTGTTAACATTATTGCTTGTGTGGTGGTGGTGTTTTCATGTTTTTTGCTTGCGAGTGTACGCATAAGCAGTGTGGGAGGAGGGAGGTGCATCAAACGCATGCCTATGCGTACACTCACTCATCTGCTTGCAGGTTGTGGTTATAATTGTTTCGCGGGATATTGCTAGATATAATATATTTAAATTGTATAAAATATTGTGTTCCCGACTGTCGTTTACTAACTTATAGGGGGGTGATACACTAACTTCATTTCGATTTTAATCGCTATTTTTGCTACAGATGCGGGAGGAACCGCAGTCCCAGGCGGGCACCCCGGCCAGCGTGCACGAGTCCCCCGGCACGGTGACGGGCGAGGTGACGTCACCGGCCCCGGGGGGGGAGGCGTGCGCGTGCGGGCTGGCGGAGCGCGTCGCGGCGCTGGAGGCCGACGCCGCCGCCGCGCACGCCCATCAGCGACAGCTCGAGGACGAGGTACGGCTAAACTATTGCTTCGTTCACTTCGTTTTAAGCTTAATAATTATCTATACTAATATTATAAAGCGAAAGAGTTTGCTTGTTTACACGCGCTAATCTTGGAAAAGGTTTTTTTAAGAACTCTTTCTTAACAGGGGTCTTACTCTCCAAACTGATTAGATTTGATCGTGCCGCGTACTCCCGAATAAATTGACGTTTGTTTATTTTGATTCTCTGTCGATTGATATAGTCGGGGGTACAAAAAGTTACGATCTAACTGTTTTCTTTAGTTAGTTTGATAGTAATCCACCAAATGAAACATGAAAAGCCGTTGAGATCGAACCGATTCGATTCTCGATTGTGTCGGTAGTGAGCCCGCAGTCTGTACCGAGTGTTGCGTGCGCAGGTGCGGCGGCTGAAGCGGCAGAACCTGCGGCTGCGCGAGGAGTCGGCGCGCGCCGTGTGGCAGCTGCGGCACTTCACGCAGTGGCTCAAGCGCACCGTCGACCGCCACTAGCCCGCGCCGGTAACTACACCTCACACACACACACACACACACACACATACCTCTCACACACATACACCTCTCACCCAAACACACACAGACACATTTTACACACACATCTGCGTCTGACACACGTACTACAGCTGTTAACACATAGGTCTTTGCATCCGTTATTTACACAGTATTATCTGAGCGCTCTGCTCAATACGTCTGGGACCATGTGTGGGTTCCTTGCCGTTGGAGCGGCCTCATAATGTACTTGAGAATTGAAAACGTCTCATTGGTAATCAAACCAGCATATATATGTCGCAGTCATCTGATTGAATCAGCTGTTTAATTGAATGACTAGCGCGTTTATGAAATTACGACATTTACTTGAATGAACTAAAGGACAACTCGTCGAGTTGTTTAATGTAACGTTCAACGTCTTGACTGAACTGTAATGTTTGGTAGTGGTTCGCAACTTAAAAGGTCGTCTAAAATAAGGCATGTCACACCTTAATGAAAATGAAAATAATTTAGAGATGAAACGGATAGTAGCTAGGCCGGATTCGGCCCTTTGATAATCGTGGGGTAATAACCAGGCAAGAGATATATCCATTGGTACTAGTCATTTGCTTTTAATCCACTGTTTTTAAAAATGTAAAATTTTCAATAGGCAATGTACAAAGTGCACAACACAGCGATCAGCTGATTACGCTGAGAGGTCAATAGCACGCGTAACACGTTCATTACGTACTAGGGCAAAAATTATAAAATTTAAGATTTTAATGTAGAACATTGTTCCAAACAGTTCAGCCTTGCGACTAAAATAATAAATTGCAAAAAGATTTTTTTTTTTTTTTCAAAAAATAAATAATGAAAAATATTCATTTCTAGAATCAGTCAAGGTCCTATAATCTTATCCCAAAGTTATAGTGACTGCTCTTTTTACACCCTGTATAATAATAAGTTTGATTTGAATATTGGCGCGGTGAACGAGATCGGAAATATTCAGGCGCATTCAGACCCGGTCTCCGGTTACGTGCGACCCGCGCACGTAACCGGAGACCGGGTCGACTCGGGGGCGTTCGAGTGTTATCGCGTAAAATTTGGTTCATCACAATTTGCCACTTGTTAATTTTGAGTATTAAACTAATAATTAATAAAACAAACATTTTTGATGTGCGATTATAAAAATAAACGGTGTCCACAACATACAAAAATAATAGGATTTTTAAAATTTTAGTATCCGGTATCCGGCCGGATACTGTATTACTATCCGGTATCCGGCCGAATAGTGAAAACAAGGCCGGATAGGCCGGATACCGGGTAGTTACCGGATATCCGTTACATCTCTAAAAAATATCAACTTTGTATTGAATGATATAATAATTAGGTCTACTAAATTATTTCACAGAATGGATAGTAGTGTATGTTACTTTAGCCCTGATTGCACTTGAATTGCACTCGCATAACCCAGACACACATAACCCAGCCCACGTCACTTCCAGGTTGCTGGATAAGCCGCCGGCGCGACAGTGGCCGCTCGCCGCCGCCGCCGCCGCCCGCCGCCGCCGCCGCCGCCGCCGCCGCCGCCGTCGTCGCCGCTCCCCGACGTTATCGCGCTAAGCCGGTAATCTCGACGCGTCGTCTGTTACATATTATGTATTATATTGTTATGTCCAAAGAATGAATTAACGTATTACGACAATTGTTACGCGCTGTATCTTATGAATTTAGTGCCTTTGGGTAGTGTATGTGTTGGGCGACGCCCGCGGGCCGCTCCGGTCGGCTTCTGTACGTTGTATGTTATCGGTTGTAGATGCCGGCCGTGTATGTAGGTTAGGACTTAGGACGTCGTAGCAGACGTTTCGCCGTGTACTTGTCGGTCAGTCGTTATTATTCGTATAACGAAATATGTATTCACAAAATGAACAAGTTACATAAGTAAAATATTTATTAAAAGTTGTTTTCCTGCTTACACCGTATGCGTACACGTTACAATATAAACGTATCGTGTGCCCGTATCGTGTTATTTCATCGTATACGTGTGATATAATATATTCACTGATAAATAATAAAAATAACTTCTCCTATCAGTTACGTTTGGTGAAATTTAAAAAAAAAATCATTACTTTTGTCGAAAAACGTTAATATTTAAATATTTGTTAGAGATCAAAATAGACATACAATATATTATGTTCCACAGTGTGTTGCCTCAAAGCTATTAGACATTTTAACAGTAGATAATTGCCAATTTTATAGACAAAAGACGGGTCCTCTTTTTGGGACCACAATTGTCGGTTTTGACCTCCAATGATGTTTTGTATGTGATTTGATATATTTTTTTAATTTCTATAGCTCATTGTATTAATATAAGATTATTGATTGAAAAATTAATTAACAGAGAAAGAAAAAAGTTGTAATGTGTTTTACATCAAATGGTATAAAAAAAATCAGACGGTAAATGTTATTGTAAAGGAGATACTTTAACATGTTTTGACGGCGAATTTGAACCTATTATTATCTGCTTTTAAAATCCTTTTTGCTCGAGATGACAACGCTGTGTTTAAAATATTGTTATTATTCTTAGTAATGCTTTATAATCTAAATATATATATCTAGTATTGTCCCACATACATTAGAGAAATCATTTGTTAAACAAATAACTAGGCTGGGACTATAGGTAATATAATGAAAATTCTGTTCACCGAAAAATTTATAATATTGGGCTACGGGGGAACTAGGCTAGGTGTTCGATTTTCAACCCTATTATTAATACTTAATAAGTATGAGAGAGTTTTTGAAAATCGACTTTCATTTAGACGTATGAACTTTTTTAAACAAGATTTAAAGATGACAGTCATTTTCATTGAAGGGGGCCACCGAAATTACATAATCAGGGGGCAGGGCCCCGATTACGTAACTTACCAGGTTCTGTCATGTTGATGTATAATAAAAAGTTAAAAATTTTAAAGCTTTTACATTTCAACTCTTTAAATCGTGTTTTTAAAAAGTTCAAACGTCAAAATGACAGTTGATGTTCATAGAAGAAGCCACCAAAGTTAGTGCGGGAGGTTCAGAATAACGGTCCCAGCCTTACACATACACAATACACATACACGGTCCGGCGACACTCACTGTTGTGAGGGCGTAGTTTAAGCTTCTATTTATTTACGTCTAGCATAAGGCTGTAAGGTGAACACCAGTTTAGTGTAAGTTGTAGCTGACGTTCGTGCGTGTTGTAGCTCTCGACTTAGGCTACCTTCGCGTATATGGCCTATATACCAGTTGTAGGTGTAATAGTAAATACTAAAGTAGGTATGGAAAGTTGTGATACAGGTGTTCAGTAGGAGGTGGTCCTCATTTCTGAAATATATACTGCCGTTACTTTTTCTTCTTTTGCCATAAGTTAGGGTTATTTATTAAAATTACCTAGGTTCGTTTGTATTAGTTGACGAATGTTGGTTCGACAAAAATTAAGAAAATTGTATGAATTGACCAACAGACAGAGAAATTTTACATTTCGGAAACCTCACGCTACACAAGCGCCCCTAGCGGCGAATTCACGCCACGGCTTGTTGAACCTAATTTATACTAATATTATAATGAGGAAACATTTGTATATTATTTGCATTGAATAAGCTCCGAAAGTGCTGAATCGGTTTGGATGACATTTGGCATAGACATTACATCACAGGACCATTCCTGTGATGTACAGACCTTATGGACTAAATCGAGAGCACTTATAGTAAGAAATATATATTTGTCAAACATCATATTATGACACCGTTTAGTATCTAAGCTAGTTTCGACAACCTAACGGGTTTTTAACTATTATAGTACGTCCGCGATAAATTTAACCCAAACGTAAACAAACCGGTCTATGACACAACCATAGACCAGTCAGTGATGCTAATTGGCAAATATAAATACAATAAAAAATGTTTGCAATGAAGCCATAGACTATAGGCTTATATTATACAATCGGCAGTGTTAAAATGTCGTATTTTTCTCGTCAAAGATTTTCATTTGATGTTTAAACTTATTAATAATTATTGTTTAATTGTTATAAAATGTATTGGTCAATGAATTATAAGTGTAATCCTTTAATATTCCGGTGAAAGTGTTGTCACATACATACAGTAGAAGCTCGGTTCGGAGGGAAATAACTAATGAGCTGCTTTTCATCGCAACAAAACGTTCCCGCGTGATGTCTACTGCGTACGAAATGGCGGGAGTTGAACGATACATAAGGACGTGAGTTTTTAACATACATAAGCACGCAGGACTTCTGAACAGAAATAAAAATTTCGTAACTTTAATTTAATCGAGTAATCTAAGACATTGTTTGAATTAGATTAATTAAATATTATCGTTTGATGATGACTTATCATTTCCCGCTTTGCGTTATCGGCTGGAATGATTTATTGCCTTGACTCGTTTAGATGTTTGGATACGCGTGATTGTGGTAGTTCCTGGAGGCTACGATCAAAGAGTTGATTGATGACCAATAACACCGAAATTTTTACATGTTTACTTATTGTGCACAATTATGTACAAAACTATGTATGTACAAAACGAATAAACCTATCACTTAATTTTATACTGGCGGTTAAAGTTACGAAATTTTTATTTCTGTTCATAAGTCCTGCGTGCTTATGTATGTTAAAAAATCACGTCCTTATGTATCGTTCAACTCCCACCATTTCGTACGCAGTAGACATCACGCGGGAACGTTTTGTTGCGATGAAAAGCAGCTCATTAGTTATTTCCCTCCGAACCGAGCTTCTACTGTATGCGTGTGACAAACTACACCGAAAAGAGCTCAATGATGGAGACTATTAATGCAAACAAACAAATATTTCCTGTTTATATATCGAAACAAACTAGGCTTCGAATGCGCGACTTCTACGTCTAAACCACAAATGAAAACCGGTACTCGAACGAGGTCACGGGTTCGAATCCCGCCGAGGGAACAAAAAGTTTTCAATGTTCCTGGGTCATGGATGTGTATTCAAAACGAGGCTAAAATGTTTCCGCGTGGTATATGTCAATAGAGCTGCATTTGTTTAATAAAATAAACTGAGACAACATTTTTAAAACATTTCAAAGTTGATTCGGTGATTTAAATTTTCTAATTATGTCACTAATTTTTTTTTAAATCAATATTTAAACACGCCTTGCGGCATTGTGACGTGCGACTGTCGACGTTGGGAGTATCCGCAGCAAACTAAATTAAATAATACTTAAAAAGTGAGCTGATGTTACTTTTATGTGCAGACACGATATCGAGTGTATTGTCGATCGAAGCCTCGTCCTGGCCTTACTCTCCAAACTGATTCGATTTTGATTCAGATACGATCGTGCCGCGTACTCCCGTTTGTTCATTTTAATTCTCAGTCGAGTGATATGGTCGGGAGTGCAAGAAGTTACGATCTATCGATTTTCTTTATCCTGGTTAGTTTCAAAGTAATTTACCGAATAAAATACCAAACGCCGTCGAGATCGAACTGATTTGATTATCAATTGTGTCGGGAGTGAGCCTGCTGTACATTATTTTTGAGGCAGTAATGATCACTAATGATGGGTTTCAATGCCCAATCTAACTCACTGAGGTGCCATTTCTGAATATGAAGCAAAGATAAATGCCATACAATTGGACAGCTCAACAATATATTATTGTGCCTGCGGCAGACGTTGGATGCAGACAGCGCACGACCGGTCATTGTGGAAGCCCTCGGGAGACGCCTATGTTCAGCTGTGGACGTCTTCAGGCTGATGATGATGATGATATTATGCCGATCTACCCTTATAGTCGTTTTGGTTATCGAAACGCGCTATTCGAGATCACTACTGCCTCAAAAATGATGTGTGGGGCGTGAACGGGGCTAACCCACAATCGTAGTCAAATAATTCGTCTTTATTTTGCCAATAATATGGTACCTAAGTATATTGAGGAAATGTGGGGTATAAAACCATAACCCGCTAAAATGCTTCTGGACCGAATATTAGTTAGTAGCACCGTTGGAAACCTCGTAAAAATTGCTTTAAAATGCTTGGCTAGTTTCGTACCAAAACCCGCTAACACATACAGAAATCTAAAAAAAGCCCACCAAAAATAGATTCAAAATCAAAAGCCCCTATAACAGTGCACACCAGTATCAAAATCCGATTAAGCTTAAACGTTTTGTATCCTGTGATATTATTGAAAAGTACGTTTAGTGGGTATTTGATACTATACGCCTCACACGTTACAGACTCGTGAGCAGCGGAGGCGGCGACGCTCGCTATTCACAAAATTTTTGGCTTGAATTTTTGAAAATTATTGGAATAGAATTATAGTAGTAGAAACCGCTGAATTCCATTGTCATTGGTCCTTGTTGCGTGCAAAATTTAAAATTAATCAGACTTCTGGAAATGAAACTGTGCTCAAAAATTTCGTTACATACGTATTTAAAGCTTGGGGGTTGTATGTATCTATGTAAGTATGTACTCACATAGATACATGCATACAACCCAACCTTATAAAAGCGTGTTAAAAGTATATAATATGAATATTACACTGATAACCTTGACGCTTCAGTGTGAGTCGACACTTACAGTGACTGGATTTATGATTATCTAAATATGTATATCTATCAGTTGTAATCACATAGCTTACGTGACGTCACAACAACAACTCGCGCCTAGGTATTCGAGGAAAATATTTACTAATAACTGATTAAAATTAGTAGGTACTAGTGAGTATTGACCGAGAATTTCGGTGGGCCACCTCCATTAGGAAATCAAGCGATACTTAATTTTTACTGCATTTCTCCGAACATAAAACAATAGGAAAATACTACACATATTGGTGTAGGGTCTAAATTAAATAAGGAAGTACCGAAATACAGCGCGAAACCGCTCCCGTTGAGAGAGAAATGTGAATTCGGGAATCGTCGTTTTCCATTATGTTTTTTTTTGTTTTTTTTTATTTCATTATTACGGCTACACCCACCTGGATGTTCTATCTATTGTTTTATAATTTCTTTCGAATATCAGTCTGTCCCACTCGCACGCGCACTGTATCACACGTGTATTAACGGGACAGACTGAGATTCGAAACAAAGTTCGAGGCACGAGAATCGGAGCCCGAGGCTGGGTTTCGATTGCATAATTATATTATTGTGTATTAATGCACGTGCACTGATCGTCGAAGTCGTATGTATGTTTGATATATTTAGCTACAAGCTCGTCCCTCTGACTGATTTGTGTTTAATTTTGATAACGCTCGTTGTAGTATGAAGTACTCGTATTTTACAAAACTATATACTTTTGATACATTTGACACTTATTTTTAAGCTCACTATGATTGTACTGATAAGTCTATGTTGCCATTTCTTAAAATCTTGTTCGATAAGCGATAAGTACCTATTACTGTTCACGTTGCTCACAATATGTCAATTGCAATTTATATTTCCGTTACAATACATAATCATAGTATTTATGAACTAATTGAGAATATTTTGCTCCACCAAAGAATTGGTCTGATAAAATGAATGTAACTTGAGCCTGTTTCACAATATTCTAGTGTGTCGGATAGCTTATTTGAATTTTTTTTCGCCGCTCACTTTATGTTAATCGACAGAGACGTAACATGGAAATAAGCTGGCTTTTCTCAGTAGATTGTGAAGCAGGTCCTTAGTGTGTTTCCTATATAAGGTGCCCCTCCACGGCATATGATATTGATCTGTTTTTCACCTCCAAAATGTCGGTCTCCCGTTATCGCTCGTGGTCGGGCACCGCGATAGTATAATTAAGTATATAATTGTTATTAATGTACACTACACAGTAATAGTTGACTTTTATGATTATTACAATAAGATGTTACTTCATAAATGTGTGTACACACTTCGGGACGCCGCACGGCGGCAGCGTGCGTGGACGCGGGGCGCAGTGTGTACCGGACTGTTCAGATTCTAATAAATCTTTTAAAAAAACGAACAAATTATTAGGGTACACTCCTTGTTACACGATAATTAAAATTAAACTTTTATTTGATTAAATTGAATCTCAACAATGTATAAGTTCGCCACTTATACATGGTCCACACGGTGGTAGGTCATTCGATTGGTATACGTCACCGTACAATTGTAAGCAGTTAGTTTATATCCCTAGCGATTGTGTAAACCGTCGAGAAATTGTGAAGCGGAACATACTACTTACAATTGAACGCATTGTTTTTGGGTAATTTGCGAAGTATCGAAGTGAAACCGTCATATCACAATCTGTCGGGCGTTAAATTCTCAACTGTCCGAAGGCTGTCCCTGATCGGTCGGACTAGCAAACGAACTGACGAACAAGTATAGGTAAGGTAGCGCGAGGAATACGCCGTTCGACCAGCGAGGTGCGCGAGGTGCGTTCTGTCGAATGTCAGTTCACAATTTGACTGTTTCACTTCGATTACAATGTAATGCGTTAAATTGTAAGTACCGCTTTACAATTTTTCTTTAGTTCACAAATCGCTAGGGATATAAACTAACTGTTTACAGTTGTACGGGGTCGCGTGTCACTAGTGCGCAGCGCCTTGCCGCGTCGCCGAGTGTGTATGCACCCTAAAAGTTCCTCTCTTTACTACATTCTGTAACAGTTAAACAAATACATTATGTAATTTTGCATCGTTTGTATGACCTCTTTGTATTATTTATTTAAACTGCTGTTTATAGAAATTTTATTGTGTAAGTTCACACTGTGTACCGTGATGATTGAAAATGGTTACAAAAAGCACGTTGTGTGTGTGCGTTACAAGAAAAAGACACGAAATTTAGTTGTTTTCCCGTTATTGTTAGTTTAAGTTACTCTGTGTAAATATGGTGAATCTCTAAGTAATAAGAGTTTAAACGTAAATCGAAGCTTTATTAGTGAAATATGGTTTTGTTAATATTAATTTAGTTTTATACATAAATCGATAACTAGGAAATATTTTTCAGTTTAAGTATTTATATATGACACAATATAAAATACGTAGAACAAATTAATAGTGTTTATGGTCCGTTCTGGCTTCCTTCCGTTTTATGTGGCCTCTGAAAGATGTATACTGAAACTATAGTAAAAATAAGGCCCGTTTTAATAAATAAATCTCGGTCTCAAGACGCATTGCGATCGCAACTTCTACTTGAAAAACTTTTATTTTACTTATGTATGTAACATAAGTAAGTAAACTTTTATTGTTTTTCTTTTTGAAAAGTAAAAATGAAGATTATAAAATATGAATCATAATTATTTAAATATTTTCTCATAATATAAATTATAAGATATCAAGAACATTTCGTTTAAGAGATTAAAGTATGTAACATAATTAAAGTTGTTCATTAAATGTGAAACGAAACGTTGTTTTATCTGTCAAATAGGTTCTCAAGTAGTTACGATCGCAATACTCGAGACCGAGGTCCGAGATTTTCATTCGGCCAAGCGGTGACGGTGCCAGCCTGAGAGGGAGAGCTTCCAATTTAATTCGAACTTCAGTATTTTTGAATTGTGTTGAACATAATATACAGGGTATTTTGAAGTCACAAAATTAAAATGGAAAAATTTGCCATTTTACTGAAAATTACATTTCTGAACTAAATGTATGTAGGCCAAGTAGGAACGATGGTTTGAAAAGCTTGACAGTACATACGCCAGTATAATTGATATTCGATTATCTACTTTACTTTTCGGACTTTACGAATGTTCCTGCTTAGGCTACAGATACTCTAGTTCTTCTCTTTGCCATGAGTTTTCTATATTACTATAAAAGTGGAAAAATTCGTGAAATTCACTATGTCACGAGCGTTCTTGTTGTGATAGTAAATCAATTTCACGTTTGCCTAAACTAGCCTTAAAATTGACGATCCGAATATATTCGGTGACTAATAATTAAATTCTTGTATGTAATACATGTATGTATGTGGCCTTACCGCCTTGTTTTTCCCTCGTTGTACGCGCCAAGTCACGACGCCGGTCTGAAGTTATCAGCGTGTAGACAAATGTCACGTGACTAGCGCGCCGACGCACTGCCAACTTCAGACCGCCCCGGCGGCCTCCCACCTCCCCTAGTTGTAAGTGGTCGCGTTAGGACATTGTTATGAACCAAAGTATTACTGTTTACCGCCATAGATTTTGTGCATTATACGTATTTTGATTATTCTTCGACTTATTTTGAAGTTACAAGCTTACAATAAGGATTTTTGTATATGTATTTTAAGAACATTCCAGATTATTAAAGTATATACCAAAGAATTGTATTATTATTTTATATGCTTCATTATATTATTAACTTCCTAAATCAAAGTACATCGATAAAAATATATCTTAGTACTTTTGTACTTTCCTTAGCCGTAAAATTAGGAGGTACACTTCACACTTACCGCACTGTCAGGTACTTAAGGTAGGTACTTACAAACAAAAACACCGTACTCTATCGGCAGGACGCAGCGTTATGCCGATTTTAATGATTTGATGTAATCAGTTCGTCCACATAAACCAATCGGCATTCCCGGGGAGGGCAGTCCAATCCCCCTAAAAATCTTGCAGAAAATGTGTGAGCTCGCTTAAGCACTAAACAAACTGAATTTCTAACGCGCTAACTTTTGAATAAACCGCACAGTACACATTAGCAAAGCGTACGGTGAAATTGCCATAAAAAACTGCGCCAGAACCAAGTAATCTGACTTCTTCCTAGGCCTGAAGCTAGATGTCGCGGTTTTTTTTTTTCTTTTTTTTTTCTTTGCCCCTATCATGGACAGGGCTCGTTTTTTCCGATATAATAATTTACAGATTTAAAATTTCCAAGTAAACATTAAATAAAATACAATACAATTTCATTTCCAAAATAACCAATTAACAGTCCAATACAATACAGAGTAAAATTTCAAAATTCCAATTATAACTAAAGTAAAATTTTCTAATACGAATAAATACAGTTCACATTAAAATACAATACAATAAAATTTCCATAATACCAATAAAATACAATAATAAAATTTTCATAATACCAATAATACAATTAAAATAAAATTACTATATAATACATTCCAATTCAATTTATAATTCCAATTCTAATACAATTTCGGTAAAGATTCATTTGCAATAATAAAAAATAAATTACAATTAAAACTTTACATTATTACACTGAACAACACATTTAAAATTACATACTTTACAAATTACAATACAAAATACTAAAAACTAATATCACAGTATGTACTCACACCGCACCATCACTATGCCTTTTATTGACTATTTGCACGAGCTTTGTACAATATCGCAACAAAACTTCCCTTTTCTTGCTGTCCCCCAGCATGCTTGGCAGACTCTCACCCGTCATCGCGATGCCCAACTTCTGCTCAATAGCGTATCTATTGGTTGCAAAAATTGGGCACTCGAGTAACAGGTGGGGGACTGTCTCCGCAACTCCGGGCCGACAGAGACACGACGGGTCCTCCTTCAATTTGAATCTCTTCAAATAGAAGGCGAACCCGCCGTGGCCAGTCAGTACTTGTGTGGTGTGGTGTGTAATGAGTAAAGTTAGTAAATCATTTAAAGGTCAATGTATACGCCTGTACAATATAATCCCAAATAACGTTCAGAGCCTCCCTATCAATAAATTTAAAATTGTAGTTAAAGAACGTCTTTGTTCTAAAGCTTATTATAAGGTCAATGATTTTGTTGACGATTGCACACCTTGGGAATAAGATGGCCACATGCAAGGCTACCTCAATGTACTTTATGTACTCTGTCTTTTGTTATAATATATAGATTAAGTTTTTACATTGTTAACATATTATGTTTACACTTTTTAAAAAAAGAACAATTTTCCATCTTTTTGCTAAAAGATGGCCCCGTCCGAGTTTCTTACGCCGGTTCTTCTCGGCGGGCTAGGGTTGAACCGGTGGTAGTATTTTTGTTGACTTTCCGAAAATAGCTTGTTAAGTTTAACTTGGAAATAAATTTTTTTGAATTTTGAATTTTTGAATTTTGAATGTCTATTTTGCGCACTATTCTGTGCGCCGCGGCAGCATTGGGGAAGAAGAGCTTCGTGACTCCGGCCGTCCCGCCGGACGTATTGTTGACGTTGACGTTGACGTTATTGACGTTGTGTGCTGTGTATTGTGTCTATGTCTTGTATAGTTAATTGTCTGTCTGACATCAACTGAGTCAATTTCTCATGAAATTGACCCCAGTTTGCCTTGCGTGTGTTAAATATGCGTGTTGTACGTATTATGTTTGTGCCTGTGGATTTCTGTTGTCTGATGCCAAATGATATGCCGTTGTGGTCCGAGCTCGTGAGACTCCCTTCAACCCTCCAGTTGCCCACTCGGTTCAACAGATCGTCAGAGCATGCCGTCACATCCACATAGCTAGAGTACCTTTTCCCCCCTCTAATGGTGTCGAATGTCGGGATGTCACCGGCATTGAGTATGTGCATACCCATGGCCTCCAGTACACCAGACACTTCCCTTCCTCGCGGGTCTTCCATGTCACCACCCCACCACGGGCTTTTTGCGTTCGCGTCGCCTCCCAAGACCATCCTATCCGTACCTAACTCTCCTCCTGTCCGCATAAGATGGTCCAGGTAGGGCCCCACAGGCTTATCGGGCTCGAAATAGAAGGACACTACAATTATCTCCCAGGCTTTGGTTTTTAAGGTAGCCACGACTACGTTGTTGTTGGTGAGGCGCGTGTGGAGTACGACGTCTATGGTGTCGTCCAGTACCACCACACACGCCTTTACTACACCGCCACCTTCCCCATCGCTCTGGTAGACTCTTATCCCATTGTAGGTCCTCATACTCCGTGCCCCACCTATGTAGGGCTCTTGCAGCAACGCTACACATGCCTTACGCTTGGTGGCCTCGAGTAGGAACTCCTGTGTGGCGACTCGGCTCCGCTGGAGGTTGGCCTGTAAAAATCGGTACTGGAAGTTCTCCTGGACACCCTTAACAATACGCCACCGCAGACCGGGCTAAAGCGTCCCACCTCTTTCTTTCCGGACACTCGTGATCAAAGGCATTGTGCTCTCCGCTGCCCTTCTTTGCCTTGTTGCAGTTAATGCACGTTGGCCCTTCTCCACGCAGCCACTTGTCACACTCGGTCTTCTTGTGAAGACCTGCGCAGTGGCTGCATCTGTCCTCCTCCTCACTACTCATCCGCTTCGTGTGCCTGTGTTCTGGAGAGGGTTCCTCGCATTCTTCCTATACGCTACTTCAACCTTACATTCTTCTCCCTTTAGACCCTCAAAGACGTTTGCGTTTTGGTTTTTTAACACGGTCGTGAAGTCTTCGTTGTCCCGCTTCATTACGTCTCTGAAGATCAAAAGGGGATCCTTATTTTTAACTTCTTCCACAATTAATCCCTCATTCTTTCCTAGTCTTTCCTTTACCTTCCTTCTTTCCTCCTCGTTCACGCAGCCGACGACCACTTTCCTATTTCTTACCTTTCTCACTCTCTCCACTTTTACCCATCCGTTCTTCGCATCTCTTGCTCGTCCCTGGAGGACTCCCCTTGCCTCGGGGAGTCTCTCAGTGACCCCACGCGAGGCAACGCTTGCGTATGTCGCTTTAGCGACCGCAGTCGTGTTGTCCTCCAGCAGCGTGCTCAACTTCTCTATCCTTCTTTCATTCTCCTCTACTACCTTCCTGTTCCCTTCCATACATCTCCTCATTTCTTCCATACTTAGATGTCGCGGTTGTATTGTATTTCCCGTTCTGTCGGAGCACCGCCGAGCGTCAGTGGGTACGGCTGCGCCCGCTTACCATCCCGACGGACGCGGCGAGCCCCGACCCGGGGTCGGTATCCTTCACGGGATGCGGCAATCTCGGCGAGGAAGAAAAAGGTGCGCCCTTGTCCACGTGTCACCTATAGTGGCACGATATGCACGGTAGATATTATACCGGGTCACTGAGCCGGGTGTGAGTTTTAACTGCTCGCCAGTCGCCGCGAAGAGGTGCTCACTTAAATAATAATTTGGAAGGCATCGACACAAAGCCCAAAGCGACGAACAATAACTAATACCATACAAATTGTACTCGACTTGTTCAGGCCGAGTAGGGATTATCACTCGCAGCCAGCACACGTCTAAGGTCTAAGTGATCGGCATGACGCTACCGATTGAAGATAGACATTATTACTGCCCTTAGGCGACTCGACAGAAAAGTTTTGAATGTGCCTAAGTATCTACTATGAGAGTTTGCTGACAAAATATTTAAAGCGGTTTCGAGACGACGTAAGTATAAAGTTATAGACTAATATTTGAAGACGGCTCACCGTATATCGTAAATATCGAATTAAAAAATATTTACAAATCCGCTAAAACGATAACATTTAAATCTAGGATAAAATGATTTATAGCTTATAAATAAATTGATACTAATTACATGACGCTCGGTTAAACACAAGACTTAGTGTAGATTTGGTGAACGATAAGTGATAAAGAATCAATATAAATTATAGCAGCTCGGCCGACTGCGACACAAGACAACATGCGTGCGATCATATTACTGGCCCTCGTAGGAGCCGCTTTGGGTGAGTTTATTTAATTACTAGATGAAATGGGCCAGCGAACGGGCGAGCGGGCCGCCTAGACGGTAGTACGTAAGTATAGTACGTAGGTCACCGGTACCCAGGTCGGATGCCACCACCTCCCATTAGGCCTCTGGTGACTAACTTTCTCGTTCATTTCAAACTTGTCGTTCTTGTCGTTACATTTTTGTCTCCTGCTTTGCTCCGGGAGGGAAACTGGAACACTTCCTACCCCTCCTACATTCTGCTGATAAATTTAGTCGCGTGTCTCAAGACAGACTGAGCATGCGTCGGGCAGCCCCTAGAGCATATGCTCAGTCTGTCTCGAGATCGGCAGATCTCGAGAGCGGGATCGGCAGTCCGACCTCAAAAACCCTCGGATATCCGAGGGTTTTTGAGGTCGGACTGCCAATCCCGCTACACAGGAGTTGCAAACGGTCGAAGTCCAGTCGTGTGATTAAATATTAACGGCCGATATTACACCCCTGTCGTTTGAAGATCTAACTAATATTTCATGAAACTCTTCGATTCTCCTTGAGCGTGTTGATAACCCCAACCTCGTGTATTTCCAGCGGTACCACAGCGCATATCGCGCATCGTGGGCGGTGAGGCGACCACCATCGACCGGTACCCGTTCATGAGCAGCATGATCTACAACCTGTGGGGCATCTGGCAGATGCAGTCCTGCGGCGGCTCCCTCATCACACCCAAACATGTACTCTCCGCCGCCCACTGCTACGTGTGAGTTACGGCCGATGCATTGTTAGCATAGTTCGCGCAAAAATTGTTTATCGACGTGTGATCTATATTTAAGTGGATAAGTACAATTTTAAATGCAATTACAAAATATGTAGTTAAAACGTGTAATGAATTCGAACGTGTAATGTTTCCAGTGGCGACTCTCCCTCGCAGTGGTCCGTGCGCCTGGGCTCCACGCAGGCGTCGTCCGGGGGCTCCCTGTACACGGTGTTGCAGCTGCTAGTCCACGAGCGGTACAGCGGGAGCACGCTGGACAACGACGTCGCGCTGGTGCAGCTGGCCAGCTCCGCGGTGCTGTCCAACGTCGTGGGCACCGTCAGCATCGCCGGCACCAACTACAACCTGCCCGACGGCACCCAGGTCGCCACCGCCGGATGGGGAACTCTCTGGGTAAACTGTTCTTTATATATTTAGTAAGTTTTTCCCCAAAAACAATCATTAATCCCGCAGGTACCTACTATTCGACTCTCGGATATCGATGAGGGTACTTAGCCCAAATCAGAATAAATAGTATTTTACTATTTTTGTTGTGTGGAACAAAAAGTTTTGTTCCCGGGTCATGGCATGTGTATAGTATAAAAGTATTAAATATATTACCGCTGTATGGTACATGTAACACACAAGTTTGTCGGATACTTACACGGGGCTAGACGTGGTGTGGAGCGTCCATAATTGTTGCGGTACTCTTCAAATTAGCGTCGGATGAACGAATTAATGTTCATTTCTAAAATCTTAGCCATAAGCAAGCTTATACAAAAATTTATATCACATTTACCAATTAGATTTACAGTTATCACTAGCTAATTATAACCAATAGGGATAAACCTTTTACAAAAAGTAAGATATTATGTTCATATCACACTCGCACAACGCGTGTATAAATATTAATTTGTTAGTCGGCCGCTTCTCGGTGAGAGCGCTGCACGTGATCCCATAGAATTATTACTATGAGCGATTTGTTGGACTTCAAGCCCGAAAGTGTCACAAACGTTAACCCATCGATTGTACAATTTAGAATTTCGAAAGATAAATAGCAACTTAAATCCTCGCATTCCCAACATCAGAAGCATAACCTTGTAATCCTTCCAGTCCGGCGGGCCGGCGTCTGAGACCCTCCAGCACGTGCTGGTGAACGTGATCAACCAGCAGCTGTGCGCGGAGCGCTACGCCTACCTGAAGACCCAGCCCGGCTACGGCAACTGGCCCGACATCACCGACGGCATGCTGTGTGTGGGCATCCTGGACGTCGGCGGCAAGGACGCCTGCCAGGGTGACTCCGGCGGCCCCGTGGTGTACAGCGACCCCGTCACGCCCGTGGTGGTGGGCGTGACCTCGTGGGGCTTCGGCTGCGCCGACGCCTTCTACCCCGGCGTCAACGCGCGCGTCTCCTCCTACTCGGACTGGATAGTCCGCAACGCCCAATGATACTGATCGTAATATATAACGAATGATGTAAATATACTTCCAATAAGTTACAATTCATATATTCTTTTTATTTTATTTACCTATTTCTCCAAAACTTAAATTCTATCATTACAGGATTGTGACCTAATTCCACAGCCAAGTACATAATTTTTACATAGTCTTGAATATAACTATATTACTTAAAATTCGCATAGATAACTATTTATTATTATAAAATTATAATTAAAATCATGTACTTAAAAACCCAACTCAGTGAATTTACTAAGCAGCGCCATTCGAGGGCGTAGAGGCGTTCCGTTCCTCGCCACTTTATCGGCGCGTCTTCCTAAAAAACATTATTATCCAGAAACGAACGACTAAGTACCTAGTGTAGTCTACAAGTGTAAAATGGTGTTTTTTACATACTGATATTACAATTGTGGTATAGCTGAATATTTAAATATATAGCTAAATAATTAAACTAGCCTGTGGGCTGTGTTAGTCCCGTGTGCAAAACTACTACCATACTAAAATCCGTTAAGTAGTTTGGTGTGAGACTAACAAACATCCACCCATCCAACCACGGACCAGTAATGGTCCATGTCCATACTCACTAGATTCCTACATCGTTAGCGCAGAAAGTCGTATACGATATATCGCGCGGAAACCGTACATTTTTCCTCTAAATTTTGCCTAATATGTATAAGTCTAATTATTTTTTTCTGTTCTAAATCTTAACTTATAATTATTTATTTATATAGGACAGAAATATGAATTGTCCTTTAAAATATATAGCACATGTCACTATAGCATCAGATACCTACTAAACGCCCGCAATTTTACGTTAAGTTAAGGGCGTGTTTCACCAAGCCATGTTATAGTTATCCCTCTCGTATTTCCTGTCAATGAATGAGAAGGCATGGTATTTTAACATGGCGTTAACTTTAACATCCCTTGGTGAAACACGCCCTAAGCCTTAGAATCCTTAGATGATATTATTATAGTATATATAAGCGTCAAGTGGTATCTAATTAACGAGCCGTGTGCAATATCTCCGGCTCCTATACAGGGATTAACCAACAACCATAGTCCGTAGTTACGTGGGTATCAATGGACTGGCCACGTAACATAAACATTCGTCAGGGCGTCAAGCGGTTGAACGGAGTTAGAGACTAAGGCGTGTTTCACCAAGCCATGTTAAAGTTAATTCTTCGTTAAATATCAAGTTATCCCTCTCGTATTTCCTGTCAATTTGAGATTTTCCAAAAAAGTACGACTATCTCTCTGAAAAGGTACGAACTTTAACACAAAAGTACGGTTTTGCCAAAACATTAAAGTGCTATAGTCCATAGTAACCCTTTTATAGTATGAATTAAAACATGAATTACCAGTATAATTTATAAGGTTAAGGTACGAAAAAGGTACGGTGCACGCTGAGGTACGGTTGTATAACAAAAAGTACGGAAAACCGTACTTTTTAGTACGTTCTGGCAACACTGTATGCAAATATAAATATAAAATTTGTAGAATTAAAACACAAATATTTTTGGCATTATTTTTATTAAAATAATACAAATTATGGTCTAAATAAAAAAACATTATTTTGATTACAGCTATAAAAAACCGACATATTTATGTAGCTATTTTAACAGAAATGAAAAATACACAATGCGCTATTAATGAACCTAAAATGTTAAACAAATGGCACATTAATGTCGCATTGTAAAATTTGCATTGATTTAACAGGTATTGGAGAAATTGACACTTAAGTCCCAATTTCACCAACGCTGGTTAGTGTTTACGTTGTTTGTTTAAATACCATCCCTTCATTAAAAAGCTCCCGTCAATGAAATACAACTGGGATACGTGATATTTAACGAAGGATTAACTTTAACATGTGTTGATGAAATTGGTACTTAACATGTAACATCGAGAGTCAAACAGCTATTACATCTCGCGTGAACAGACATGCATTACTTTTAAAATTGTTAAGATAATCCGAATAATGAAACTCTAATTAAAGTGAGGCGGTTACCTATTTACTGGCTGTCACTGTCGCACTTTATCGGAAATAACAAGTACAGAATGCGCCTTGAGCGCGACACAATTTAATAATCGCTTCAGTATCAGGCTATTTGACTTATTAATACTTTCACAATAATTATTATTAAAACTCTTCAATATAGTTAGCTTGGGAGCATCATACAGGTCTTTACACGCGAGTTTTACCTACATTAAGTATATACTATTAAGATATTCAACATCAATAGGTTATAGTTGCAATGTTATTATAAAGATTACGTTATATCGGTAATCATGGCCTCTAGACTCGAGGCTTCATTTAGTTTTCTTTCAATATCAAGATGAACATACATTTAGTTAATGGTATCAGGGGTTACTTTGCGGAAATCCATAGCATAAAATTTATGATATCTAGCAATATCCCGCGAAAAATTATTAAACAAACCTATTACACTCAATCATTCGCTTGCAGGTTGTGGTAATCATTTTTCGCAGGAACATACGTTTCATATGACCTACCCCGTCTGACATATAAGTATAATATAAATAATTCAAGACGTGAATCGATGAAGGCAAATTATTTTTATCCAGAAATTGAATTTAAACTGTCACTTAACATTTTAGAATATGTAGTAACGTAATTAAGTACATCGATTCTAGACAAAATTAATGTACTTTATACTTTACGAAGTATTCTAAAATGTGACAGTTTTAACAAAATTTTCTCAAGATCATAATTTTGCTACATATCCTTCATCCATACATGTCTTCAATTATGTAACGTCCGCCACACGTATTTTGAGTGAACAATTAGTTCGACGGCTCCTGCGTAATATATCGTACGTCTACACTAGACATACGATAAATTACGTAGCAGCTATAGAGTTATTACGCTCGATGGTAGTAAAGGGCAAGAAATGATGTTCTATACACAAGAACAATTTGATATATACCTATTTAGTTCGCCAACGACGACTAGATAGAGGCGGTTTTTTTTTTAATTTTGGTAACATCATATTAGACGGGTCCCTAATCTCATTAGTCAAGAAACAGTAATCGGAGCACTTAGATCTAGTTAACGTAATGCTAGTAATAAAAATATATCTTTTTTTTTTCTTTATTTTTACTTCGGACAAAAGTATTTTTATTATACCAATTTTTATTCGATTGTAAGAACAAATTTTCAATGTGCATATTTGATTAGGTGTAATATATTTTTTTTATTATTTTAAAATTGTTTATTATTTTATTTATTAATCGGCCGCCCGAAACATAAAATATTAGAGAATGCCGCCAGGACGATTTACCTATTTTTAAAGATTATTATTTCAAACAAGAAACAAATAAATAGAGAACGTCAAGCAATAAAATATTTCTTTATAAGTACGTCCCGTAAAATTTGAACCCAAACGTAAACAAACCCGTATATGATACGACCACAGAACAGTGATGCCAATTGGCCGATACAATACAATCATTATTTCTTCTACACTCGTCATTGTAAAAATGGCCTATTTTTACTGTTTTTTTTTTTAATTGATGATTAAATGTATTAAATATTGCTTAATTGTTATAAAATATATTGGAGAATAAAGTATGATGCTTTAACATTCCGATGAAAGTGTCGATACGTGTTCACAATAAGCGAATATATAATTTGTTCGGTGTTTTGGTTTGTTTACGTTCAATAAGTATAAATATAAACAATTTAAAAGAGGCGTACTATAAATACGAGATCTATATAAAATCGAATTATAAATATAAGTTTTCGTCATCTCTATATAAGTTTTTGCAATCGGCTGTCTTCGGTCCTAACGGCCCTACCATATATTATATAGCCCTGCTCTAGGGGAGTTTCAGGTGTCGAAAACGCCAATCTGGTACAGACTGGTGGTAGTTCACACGAAGAACATGCGACTGAACTTGAGCATTTTGTCCATGACGTGGATGCGCTTGGGGTTCCTCTCCAGGTCCACGTTGTCGAAGCGATCGCCGCTGGAAATTAAACACAATTAATGTTTATGCATCATGGTCGTTGTGAATCTGCATGATTTGTATAAATGGACGCTTTATACCACGTCAATCTGGTCCTGTGCTAAGTATAAGGGCGGATCCAGCTTTAGCGCCCGGAGGGGGCCGCGTGACCCTCTCCTGGCGCCTTCCCCCCTCCCTGGATCCGCCGTTGGCTAAGTATCCGACGAACTTGTGTAACAGGTACCAGACAACGGAAATATATTTAATTATTTAATAATTTTTATTCTATGCATTTTTATTATAATATACATCTTTAATGTGTGTACACTATACAAGTATTACATACATTTCCGTCGTCGGGTACCTGTGACACGAGCTCGTCGGATACTCAGCGCGGGGCCAGACTGTCGGGATGTGATCATCGTGAACGGTACTCACAAGGTGAGCGAGCGCGCGCGGAAGCACGCCAGGTGCGCGTAGTAGGTGGGCGTGGGGTAGGACACGGAGCGCGAGCAGCGCGAGTACAGGTGGCACAGGTAGAAGGCCAGCTGCTCCACCTCCACCACGGTCAGCCCGCCGTCGTTGCACACGCAGTGGTAGCGCGTCGGCCGCGCCGTGCCCTTGATGGCCAGGTGCGACACCTGGGAACACGCAGATACTCAGAACGGTACGCAGCTATGTCAAATCTCATACATTTTGTTTTCGAAATACGTAGGCGGTAAATGGCGATGGCATCTCGAATCGGGGCCTGCGGTCGGGGCCTGTAGTCGGGGCCTGTAGTCGGGGCCTGCGGTCGGGGCCTGTAGTCGGGGCCTGTAGTCGGGGCCTGCGGTCGGGGCCTGTAGTCGGGGCCTGTAGTCGGGGCCTGTAGTCGGGGCCTGCGGTCGGGGCCTGTAGTCGGGGCCTGTAGTCGGGGCCTGCGGTCGGGCCGCAGCCCCCTGCGCTAGTTGTCAGGTGTCGTGTATGTAGCGCCGGACTTCTTTAGAAGCGGGATTGTGGCGCTAGTAGTACCGCCACAATAATATAGCTAGTTTACCCGTTTTACTAAATATTTATAAACAGTTTTGGCCGTAACTCGTAAACGAATGACAGTATCGAACGATCGGCTCCTCGTCCACTCACCAGGTAGAAGTTGAGCTCGGTCTGGTGCACGATGTCGGTGTCCACGACGGTCCCGGGCTCCACGTTGTCGTGCCGCATCGAGAACAGTCTACACAACATAAACTAGTTCATGTTACATAGTACAACACAAACTACTTGCACTTTTTTACACTTTATTTGTCATTTTACATTCATTATTACTTAAAATACGCGACCGGTTTCGACGTAGTCATCGCCTGATGACGTTTCCACTAAATCTACAGTACATTCAATAATAAAATTCATTTTAAAATTTTAAAAAGAGTACAATTGCAAAGGTAGTTCTAGTGAACAAAAATAGAAACACGAGTGAAGTAGTAAGTTTAAATAATATGATATACGTAACTACCTTAACGGTACTATATTTACACATTATATAGTCCCAGATAAATGTAACCCAAACGTTAACAAACCAGAGACACCGAAATCTTCACATTACTTATTGACCTTATTGTGCACACTTATCGACACTTTCAAAAGTCTATGGATTCATAGGCGCTTACAACAATCATTGTGTTAAT
Source organism: Celastrina argiolus (assembly GCA_905187575.2). Taxonomy (NCBI): domain Eukaryota; kingdom Metazoa; phylum Arthropoda; class Insecta; order Lepidoptera; family Lycaenidae; genus Celastrina; species Celastrina argiolus. The sequence continues at coordinate 766,295 of LR994579.1, read as the reverse complement.
ATTGGCCAATTGGCATCACCGACTAGTCTACGGTTGTGTAATAGACGGGTTTGTTTACGTTTGGGTTAAATTAATCTTGGACATACTATATAATATGGTATATATACTAAAAACGTCGTAAAGCTCACACGGCCTGTAATTATTTTCATTAGTAAGGGGGTTTATATTTAGGTTAGAACTGAGAATGGCAGTTTAGTCACAATTTCACCAACGCGTGGTAGTGTTAACGGCTTGTTAAAATACCGTGCCTTTTTATTTCATTGATAGGAATTACGAGAGGAACAACATGACTTTAACGAAGGACTAACTTTAACATTGCTCGGTGAAACATGCCCTTAATCTTACTTATTACTAGTTTATTCTCATGATGCCTAATTGCCTTTACCTATTTGCATTTTAAATGATAATAATTTGACTCGTACCTAGTGTGGTGACGTTTCTGCACCAGCAGGAACAATATTTCAGGTTTGGCGACCCCGAACCGCTGGAACGCGCTCTGGAGAGCCACCAGCTCGCTGTTCATCACCTAAAAGAACAGTAAACAATCATTAATACGAACGACAAGAAAGATAGCATGATATCTAATGAACGACTTGAACGGTCGTCTGTGAAGTCGGGTGTTAAAGTCGTTGAGTACCACATTTGTCGTGATCGCACTTTATTATGCTAATAAACTTTCCAAATTCAAAGTTTATTAGAACATTCGCAGTGTAAAAGTGTAAAAAGTATCTTCTTGGCCGATATTGATACACTGTAACGAACTCCCCTTGTCTTATTGCCCTTTTCGTCTTCCAGCAACACAGACTAAACCACTTTCACTTCTCACCAATCGAGCCATAGACAATAGTGATTATAAAGCATCCCTTGGAATAGATAATAATAAAATCAATTTTTATAGTGGCCTTTAATACTTGAGTGTCGATGCCGGCCTCATAGGTTCAGTCAAAGTCCCTACGCAAGAGACAGACCCATAAAATTGTACATTTTGCTCGCCTCTGGGGACGACGGTTATTCCCATTTTAAATTATCGACCCCAATAGCATTAATAAAGTTATTACCAAGTACACAGACAATTAAATAATAAAACTAAATACACACTAACAAGTTACAAAGTAAATAATAAACAATATAAGTCTGTTACAATACCTCAGCAAATTGACCGTCGGACACGCCGTCCCGGAGCACGTACACCTTCTTGGGCAGCCTGCCGTTGTTGTGCTCCCTGTACACTTTCAAGTGGTCCACCATCATGTCTTCAAACTGCACGATCATCTCTTTCTAAAATAGTAAAAAATAATAGTAGATACATATTAATGTTATTCGTTAGTCTTTTTCATGAAAGAAATCCCTTGACAATTAGTGGAGCTAAATTTTATCTTCTTATCATATAAAACATTAGCTTTTACTCATTGGAGTAATAAAAAAAATAATCATTTCTTGGGGCATCTTATAGGATAAGTACAGTACGTTCCAGATAAATTTAACACAAACGTATACAAACCCGTCTACGACACAACCATAGACGAGTCAGTGATGGCATAGGCCCAATATTAATACAATGATTATTATTGTTTGCGCCTATGAATCCATAGATATATAGATTTTATTCTACAGTCGGCAGTGTCAAAATGGCGTATTTTACAATGAAAGTTTTTTATTTAGCACGGCCACAGAACCACATCCTTTTCACAAAATATTGTTTTCGATAATCGAATTGAAATGTCAAGTAAAATATATTACCTTTGGCGTTTGGACACTGAGCTCGATGTTATAGATGAAATATTTGGAGTCCATAGATGCCGTTACCGCCGCTATGCTCGGCACGCTCGACTGGAACACAATAGTAGTAACTTGAGACTTGCAGTATACCATCAAAAATAAAGGACTGCATTTTCTTAGTTTTGACGTGACAACGTCTTAAATCGAAGAACGCCGGCTGTACGCACGAAAAATGATGAGTCAACGCTTCTATTGCAAAACTCCGGGTGTTCTGCAATAGAAATATATCATACCTTTTGGTATAATATTTTTTGCATTTTTGTACTGCGATAGAAGGACGTGTGTCCACTGTGAGTTTCCATTATTTTGTCTCTGGCGCTGAATAGAAAGTGAGCAGGGACGACCTCCACATGTCCGACACCAGGGCCCGTATTAATAAAGAAGTCTCAAACCCAACCTGACTTGAAAACCTATTTTTGAGATAAAAAAAAACGTTTCGTTTCATTTTTAAAAATGAAGATCTTCACTTATGTTAAAATAAAGATTATAATGTTTTTCTGTAACCTATAATAATGAATATTACGGTATAAAAAGAAAAGAAATTAAAGTACTATGTAACATTAAGAACGTTTCACTTTTAAAAGTGGACAGTTGTTTTAAAACGCTTTATATCCGTCGAGTTAGTTCTCAAGTGATGTTGACATCGAGACTTCTTTATCAATACGGGCCTTAGAATATTGTGAAACTTGCATTACCAGTAATATTTTATGCGAGACTAGCTTTTGCCCGCGGCTTCGCTCGCGGATAACTCTGGTCTGTCGACCAAGATTTGGATTCAACTGATGAAGATAACGACGACGATGACGATCAAAAGTAGCCTAAGTTACTCCTTATAACTTTAGCTATCTACCAGTGAAAGTCTCGTCGAAATCAATCCAGCCGTTCCAGAGATTAGCCGGAACAAACATACATGCCGAAAGACAGACATACAATTTTTTTTAAATCGAATTTTCGTTTTCAGTATCCTTTTAAATGTCATATGCATTTAGAAAAACGTCGCTAATTGAAAGTTAGAAACAGGACACTTCAATTTTACTTATTCACATAGATATAATAATATTGTCCTTTTTGAAACCAGTAAGTGTACCTGATCGGGCGAGGGGTGCGTGACGTCGGCGCCGACGAGCATCACGTCGCCGCCCTGCAGACACTTCGGCAGCGACGACGCCTCCAGAGCCTGGTTCACTCCCATCAGCTTCGAGTTGATCTGTCCAATAATTACACGTCACGACATGACCGGTACACGAGCAACCTCCGAACGCCCCACTAATTTTTACATATCGTCGCTTCACTTTCCCAACCTCGTATCTATAAAACTACAACTTTTCAGTGGAGTGGAGTTTAAATGATGTTCAATTACTTACAGTCCAAAGTCCATGTCATGATAAAATCTTATTGATCGATGACTCTACTAAAGAGTCGTAGTTTTATAGATACGACGTTGTGAAGGTGAAGCGACGAAATGCGAAAGTCCGTACGAGTGGATGTACCGGCCGAGGTCGAGCGACAGGAGCGACAGAAACGTATGCGCGAACATCCCAGGGTCGACTACGACAAGATTTTTACCCGACTTCGACGAAGCCAAAAGAAAGGGTAATGGTTTAAGTTTATATTAGTCATTTTATGAGGGTGAAATGTCATATATTTTGTAGTTTATTTATCACGCAGACGACTTGTCGAATAAACGGTCTGAAACGGTCTGGCCGTCGTATTAATTTCTTCGGCAAACTCTTTCATGTTCTTTTTAGGATTTCGATGAAATTTATTGTGGTAGCAATTGACACGATGGATTAACATATAGGCTACTTTTTGCAGCAGCAAATTACATATTAAGTCACGAGACCTGCGTACAAACAAGAGAAGAGAGGACCGGCGTGGCACGACGTGGGAGACGCCGATAATACTACGATACGATCGTAACGCCCAATACTATGATGACAAATAATTGAAGACATGAATCGATGAAGGTCACATTTCGTAAAAAAAATACCCAGAAAATTGAGTTTAAACAGTCACTTAAACATTTTAGGATATCTACGTATTAATTACATTGATTCTAGAGACAGATGTTTAAGACGTGTTCCAAAAAAATATTTATTCTCAATTTTCTCGGAATTATGATTTAGCTACAGACCTTCATCTATTCATGTCTTCGACTCTACTGTTTAAACCCAATTGCGGTCAGTTCGGTTTGAGTGGATGCAAAGTTTGTGCAATATGGCCGCCAGAAGACCATATCGGTCGGTCTGTAGCGATTCCCTACGTGGAAAAGGTTCGTCTAGTGGCACACTAGAAACAATAATATGTACGTAATTTTAATATAAAATGTACCTTGTGAATATTTTATTGCATATCTACTGAGTGTGAAATAAATGAGTGACAATACTTTAGGGTGTCTGTGTGCCCCCTATGTAGAGTGTACTGTGAAAGTACCAGCGCTGAAAGACTCGCTTTTGACTTTCATGTGTCTATGAGAAAATTGAGAAATGTCCCAACGTCATAAATTTGTCCATACAATAATTTAAAAAAAAAACACAGTTTCAGCGCTGGTATTTCCATAGTGAGCTCTACATACGGGGCCTATAGACACCCTAAAGTATTATCACTCATTAATATTAGTCTGTATGTGTCTGTAGCGAAATGAAACCGACGGCCGTGTTCGCCTGCCTGGTGTCTGGTGTCTACGGCGACAGCGGCGTGTAATTCCATGCCGCTCGCGTATCGACTAGTGTCAATTGTTAATAATATTAGTCTGTATGTGTCTGTAGCGAAATGAAACCGACGGCCGTGTTCGCCTGCCTGGTGTCTGGTGTCTACGGCGACAGCGGCGTGTAATTCCATGCCGCTCGCGTATCGACTAGTGTCAATTGTTAATAATATTAGTCTGTATGTGTCTGTAGCGAAATGAAACCGACGGCCGTGTTCGCCTGCCTGGTGTCTGGTGTCTACGGCGACAGCGGCGTGTAATTCCATGCCGCTCGCGTATCGACTAGTGTCAATTGTTAATAATATTAGTCTGTATGTGTCTGTAGCGAAATGAAACCGACGGCCGTGTTCGCCTGCCTGGTGTCTGGTGTCTACGGCGACAGCGGCGTGTAATTCCATGCCGCTCGCGTATCGACTAGTGTCAATTGTTAATAATATTAGTCTGTATGTGTCTGTAGCGAAATGAAACCGACGGCCGTGTTCGCCTGCCTGGTGTCTGGTGTCTACGGCGACAGCGGCGTGTAATTCCATGCCGCTCGCGTATCGACTAGTGTCAATTGTTAATAATATTAGTCTGTATGTGTCTGTAGCGAAATGAAACCGACGGCCGTGTTCGCCTGCCTGGTGTCTGGTGTCTACGGCGACAGCGGCGTGTAATTCCATGCCGCTCGCGTATCGACTAGTGTCAATTGTTAATAATATTAGTCTGTATGTGTCTGTAGCGAAATGAAACCGACGGCCGTGTTCGCCTGCCTGGTGTCTGGTGTCTACGGCGACAGCGGCGTGTAATTCCATGCCGCTCGCGTATCGACTAGTGTCAATTGTTAATAATATTAGTCTGTATGTGTCTGTAGCGAAATGAAACCGACGGCCGTGTTCGCCTGCCTGGTGTCTGGTGTCTACGGCGACAGCGGCGTGTAATTCCATGCCGCTCGCGTATCGACTAGTGTCAATTGTTAATAATATTAGTCTGTATGTGTCTGTAGCGAAATGAAACCGACGGCCGTGTTCGCCTGCCTGGTGTCTGGTGTCTACGGCGACAGCGGCGTGTAATTCCATGCCGCTCGCGTATCGACTAGTGTCAATTGTTAATAATATTAGTCTGTATGTGTCTGTAGCGAAATGAAACCGACGGCCGTGTTCGCCTGCCTGGTGTCTGGTGTCTACGGCGACAGCGGCGTGTAATTCCATGCCGCTCGCGTATCGACTAGTGTCAATTGTTAATAATTTTTTTCGATGACAGGTAAAAATGTTTTATGTGTTTGACAGCGCACGCGCACGTACGGCCAGCGAACTCGGCCGGGACTCGCCTTCAAGAGAATGTTGCGCATCGTCTGCTCGTTCATTTTTTTCGTAGCGGTGAAGTCTTTGAGGCACTGGGTCAAAACTCCCACTTCGAGTTCGGCGGTTCGCTTGACCTGCAAAAAGTGAATCGGTTAAATCGAGAGACACACATTTTGAACAATCGAAGACACGAACGGATGAAGGTAGCAAAATAGGATACGTAACAAAATTATGATTTCGAGAAAATTGAGTTCAAATTGTCACTTAAACATTTTATAGGACGTCGTAAAGTGCTAAGTGCATTAATCTAAAGATCCGTCTCTAGAATTGATGTACCTAATACGCTATTACTTCCTAAAATGTTTAAGTGACAGTTTAAACTCAATTTTCTAAGTTTCATATCATGATTTCATATCATGATATCACCTTTTCCATTCGAGTCTTCAATTCCGCTTCGCTCCCCCGGCAGGCGCCAGGATAATTTTTGGTCAGTTTTGATAATCCAATCGACGATATCGTAGTAAATCATCTAGCGCCGGACCTCGGAATAAGGCGCGGGCGGGCAACGAGATCGGCGGCGCGATCGGCACGATAAGCAAATTTGGCGACTTTCAGTCGACGTTCAGAGACTGAAAGGCCACCAAAGTTGTGAAATTGGGCCGCGGGGCCTATGGCCCTGTATGTGTGAACATTAAAAAGCCAAAGTAATAGTTTCGTTTAGTTTTAAGGTCACAACTCGGTATAAATCTAAAAAAATATAAATCATTATGATACAAAAATACCTTATGATAAGCGTCCCTGTCTCTGTTCGTGATGATCACGACCACAAAAGTGACGCCCTTGTCGACCATTTCGAACAGCGTGTTCCGCAGTGAACGCATCTGGACACTCTCTCGAATGAACATGGGCCTTTCGATTTGCATGCCCATCTTGGTCCCGACGCTGATCAACTGAGAAGGAAAAAGTTAAACGATCGAAGACATGAACGAATGAAGGTGATATGTAGCAAAAATCTGACTTTGAGAAAATTTAGTTCAAAATGACACTTGAACATTTTAATAATAATAATAATAATAAACATTTATTCCACAAAACACACATTACACTACACAATGAAAAGATACATAAATAAAATAAAAAAATACAACAGTAAAAAAGAACAACCGCAGACGTAAAAGATACATAATTAAAGAACGTACAGACAAGAATAACACAACGTAATAAGAAAGAGTATTCTTCTTTGAAATGAGAATAGGCAATTCGAGGTCTGCAATTGGTTTGGTAGGCAGTGTAATGCATAAGTTGTCGAAAAGGTATCCACTCAGGTTGATGACTGTGGATGCTCCACAGCCCCTGATATCCTGTGGACCCAAACCGTCAGGCGTTAGACAGACTACTACAGGCACTTGTAAAATAAGGATAGATAGAATAAATCAATATATAAAATTGTTTGTGTGTGGGAACGGGGACAACCAAGCTGCAACGCTGTATTACGCCGCGTGTCTCAGGCCTATCGTTAAACAGCTGTTGGCATCGGGCACATCCCGCGCAGTGATAAGGCAGCTATAATAATAAGGGGGGGCAGGGCGCACACGCCGGGCTCGGCATTCCGCGCGTGGACCCGCGCAGGGCGGCCGCCGACTCCAGAAATATATAAATGTAAATAATAATGTGTACGTGTATAAGAATAGATACGTGTATAAAGTATAAGAGTGATTATTTTGTCTTACTGCCATAAATAAATGATAAAAATAGACATGGAATAAACAGGTAAGTTACCTTCTGGCTGTTATATTTTTGTAAATAAATAAATAAATACCTACTACATTGCATAACTTCATTCAATTTCATTCACCTAAACTGTTATTTACACCTTTTCGTAGCCCCAATATCCACGGAGAAGATGAAATACTAGTCCTACACATACCTTGAAAATTGGGTTGCTAAGGAAAGTGTCATGTAGCAGCTATGGTGCAATAGCTATAGCGGATATATACAGGCCGCTGGCAGCTGCATATGTGAAACATCCGACTGCCACTGTGCTTCGGTTCGAAAAAACAAAAGGTAAATCAATTTAGTAATAATATATACATTTTACCTTCCAATAAAATGTGTATTATGTTCCTTAACGTCCAAAGTCCTTTATGAGAGTACATCGCTTGCTACCGATTACAGCCCATAGATGTCGTACCGTTACCGCTGCCAGCGCCACCTTCCGTTAAATCTGTGAACTAAGTGAAAGCCACAAGCCGCCATCTTTGATATATCAGATCATTGTAAGTGTCTCATAATGATGAGGGTGGACACCAGGAAGCCCTTACTAGGGTGTATTATGTTCCTTAACTTTGGACGTTAAGGAACATAATACACATTTTATTGGAAGGTAAAATGTATATATTATGGTTCCGTTTGACGTCCAAAGTCCTTTATGAGAGACGTGTTTGTTATCTTCTGGTGGCTTGTGAATATTGCAACAATGTGATAAAGTTTTAAAGTAATAAAAGAATTACAATAACACCTATCAAGTAGTACTGTGTGTCAAGAGACTGGTCGAGTCTTTAATTCTTTATTTAAGAATATATTTTGGTTTCACGCAATCCGACATTACAATAATTACTGCTGATGTAAGTTTCCAGACGTGAAAAAAAATAATATATGTATCTTTATAATATAATACGTATTTTGAGAGGAAAACTGTAAAAGTACCTGAGGCGTTCACCAAGATACAAATATGGCACCGCCAGTGTGGATTAGTTTATATTCCAAGCAACTGGGGTATCACAAAATTTTAGCACCATCGACTCCGCTACTAGTAAGTAGTTACTATTCAATGCCATCGTGTGACACTTTTGGTTCTATGAATAAAATATATTACCTGGATGGTACAAGTACTATACGCTATGTACTAGTGTAATAGAACATCTCTGCAAATCTAGACTTATTCCTGAGAATTAAAGATAAATAAGTTATAATATTACCGACTATGTCGCCTTTGATCCTTTCCAGGACTGTGGAAATCGTCGCAAAGATCTTGCTAGGTGACCGACCGGCAATTAGGGAACAGATGTCCATAAGCTGCATTACGTCTTCAGTATCTTACATTCGACAGGAACTTCGTTAGTGTTCCATACACTTTTACTGAAGCTGTAGCGTGCCAGCGTTAGGCAAGCAACCTTCCCGATTGGGGTGATGAAGGTTGCAAAGTCGATAAACCCTATGAGGCGAGACCTGCATGAGGGACCAACCGCCAGCTGTACAGGAAACTCCATAAACTCTAGCACATATTATTAAAGTGTCATGGTGAGTATCCCGAGCTTTATGTAGTCTTTGAAGCTGTAATGTGCGAGCTTTCGATCCTTAAGTCTAGGACTGATTTTGACCCAAAGTCGACTACAGACAAGAGACCATGAGTTCTAGTACGTCTGCAATATCTTGGTTTTCAATAAATAAAACATATTTGGAAGTGCGTCTGTATCTGCGTTATAAAACTTTTGTCTTCGTATCATCGACAGGAACCTCGTCTTAGAATGTATGCCATTATAAAGCTCATGAATGTATACCATCAATAGAAACCTTATATTAGGATGTGTGCCATCATATAAACATCTTAATTGCGTATCATTAATCCCTGTATTAGTATTAGAACGTGTACTATTATAAACATATTGTTTGTGTATCATCAATCCTTGTATTTGAATATGTGCTATTATAAACATCTCCACTTTATATCATCAACAGGATATTTGTATTAGAATGTATCTATGCCATTATAAACATCTTGAATTTATATAATTGGTAGGAAATTTGTATTAGGATGTATGCCTGCTCTTGACTTTATATCATCGTTAAGAAATCTGTATTATGATGTGTGCCATTATAAAACTTTAGACTTTGTATATTGGACATAGGTAAAGCACGCGTCGACAATGACTCGACGGCCAAAGTGGATATAATATTAATATTATACTCTGTAAAGCTGAATCCGTTTGTGCGACAAACAGACCACTGCCCCGATTTTCATAGGACCTGGTATACGTAAAGTAAATAGGCGCAAATGTTTGGCGTCTCAGCCAACAGCAATCCTGCTATACCCGGAGGTAAATAGTTTCGACACTGATATTATAGTCCCAAGAGGAGTAAGACCTGCTTGAACATTCAGCTATTAGTCTATGTATTGTAATGAACTTGTACTGTCCTTATTGACTTTCGACAGGGAATTTGTATAGGTTTTGTGTCCCTTAAATATTACTCTTGCAGTGTAAGTGCGCGGCTATACGACATGTCCCAGCAGGATGAAGGTTAGGAAGCTAATTTTTTAGTTCCGAAGCTGATATTATAGCCCCAAAATCCCAAGAGGTAGAAGACCTGCTTGAACTGTCACAGCTAGTCAATATATTGTAATGAATATGTACTGTACTTATTGACTTTCGACAGGGAATTTGTATAGGTTTTGTGTCCCTTAAATATTACTCTTGCAGTGAGAGTGCGCGACTATACGACCTGTCCCAGCGGGAGCTGGAGGTTAGGAGGCAAACTTTTCAGTTTCGAAGGTGATATTATAGTCCTAACTTCCAAGAGGTAGAAGACCAGCTTAAACTGTCAGCTGTTAGTTAATGTATTGTAATAACCCTTCTGTACTTACTGACTTTTTGAACAGGGAATTTGTATAGCGTATTGTATACCATAAATATTGACTTTGCAGTTTGACTGCGAGGTGATACGACCTTTCCCCGCGCGGGAGATTTAGGTTAAGATGCTAATTTATAGCCTGAACTACTGCAGTTGGTATTATGTAATAGCCAACAATTATTTATAAATTTTAATGTCCTCGGTAAGCTGACATTTATAGTTCAAAACCAGCCAAAGTTTAGAACCTTTAGAATTGTTGAAGCCTGACTCTTGGTTCGATGTACTGTACTAGAAGGCCATGTATTTCATCATCTCGATCGATATTTATATAGCAAGCATACCAACAGTCTGTGTTATATATTTAATGGTAATAGTATTTTAGCCACAACTACAAAATGAACGAGATTTGCAAATCTAATGACTTTGATTAATATCGCGAGGGCGTCGACTGTACAATGGATTTCTTCACTTTATTGATAATATTCGTGATGGCGTCAACTGTACATAGTTTAAATTCATAACAATACCTCTTTTTAAAAATGATAATTTATGTGAGGTTACCGACTGTACATTTTATTCGATCACTTGTCTCAGTTTGAAATCATTCTATTAAAGTCATATTAAAATCAGTAAAGATCTCTTATATATTATGTGGTCATATTATATAATATATTATATCCCCCCCCCCCCCCCCTTTTTTTAAGGAGTGAGGATGGCTGACGCAAAGTCTTGGATCGCCAATTTAATTTTTGTTCGAATACCCACGATTTATTTATTAATGATGGTTCCAGAGAACTAGTGTGTCGTAACCTGAATGTATGTTATCCAGTCCGCCTACTTTTTATCTTGGCTTGTCAAGCATTAGATATCTGCGTCTGCATAAACATGAATTTTCTAAGCTATATTATATAGGCTTAGGGTATGTTTATTAAAAATATTTTCAGGCGTTTACTGTTAGAACCGAACAGTCAGGACGTTTAACGTACCTATAGAAGGTCTGGAAAAGTTGTAGGTACTTCCAGTGCAAACATCGATCTATTTCGTTCAGAAATGCTATGAGTGAAAACATCGATCTATTTGGATCGGAAATGTTATAAGTGTAAACATCGATCTACTTGGATCAGAAATGTTATGAGTGTAAACATCGATCTATTTTGATCACAAATGTTACAAGTGTAAACATCGATCTATTTCGTTCAGAAATGTTATGAGTGAAAACATCGATCTATTTGAATCGGAAATGTTATGAGTGTAAACATCGATCTATTTGGATCAGAAATGTTATAAGTGTAAACATCGATCTATTTTGATCAGAAATGTTATGAATGTAAACATCGATCTAATTTGATCACAAATGTTACAAGTGTGAACATCGATATATTTCGATCAGAAATGTTATAAGTATAATGTATTTTAAACTAAATATCTGCAGAACTGTACGTACTGGCTCAATTAGCAATAGAAAAGAGCTGAACAACTTCGCAAAAAATATTTTACTACCCTCCGCGAAGCAAACGTAAATGATGTAACGGATGGAAAATTGGATTTAGTAATGAAATATTTGTATTAATATATTTACATAGCCATTTGAAATGTCAAAGACAGCGGTTTATTGTATGAATACGTTTACATTTTAGGTAATACGTCTCCGTTCCAAAAATGGCGGTAGTCGTAAAAGTTTAAAAATAGCATTTTTTGTTAATTAATTACTTTTATACTATTCGGATAACAAGCTATGATAAACAGGTCACCGAATTAGGCACGATCTCAAGAAATAGATCATTAGTACCCGCCGCATAATCGTGAAAAATTATCATGTCACTCACCAAATGCGGCTGCAAACCTTTGCTTCGATCCTAATTTCAAACGGCGAAGAGATTTTCTGCTCCATCTTCTACAGTAACCGCCAATAACGAGTTCAAAACGACGAACTTTTCACCGCGATATCCCGATCGCGTGATTTACGTCTACCCGATACGCGGTAAAAAACTGTATAATTAACTCTATTGACGATCAGTAACGGTTTTACGACTTTATAAAACTCAAAAATTTGTTTTAAATAGATTTGATAGTTAAAAGTTAAGTTAAATTTATAACTTAAATAAGTAAGTTTTTAGCGACTGCATGGTTGCAAAAACGACGCAACAATGATCTGATATATCAAAGATGGCGGCTTGTGGCTTTCACTTAGTTCACAGATTTAACGGAAGGTGGCGCTGGCAGCGGTAACGGTACGACATCTATGGGCTGTAATCGGTAGCAAGCGATGTACTCTCATAAAGGACTTTGGACGTCAAACGGAACCATAATACGATTATAAGAAACGTAATTAAATAAATATGAGTTATTTAATTTATATGTCATCATTTGATGCAGATGGCTATGTACATAACTAGGTTAATTGTCAGACATTATATAGCAAGCTGCTGTCGGAAAAGAAAATCTTTAAGTTTGGTTTTGAGATTTGAACTTGTTTTTAGAGCACGAAGAGGGGGTGGCAGAAGGTTATTCCAGATTTTGCTTGCCAGATAGCGGAAACTACCTCTGAAAGCAGACGAGTGATGGAGCGGAGTAACCAGAAGATACGCAGATGCCCTGGTAGTGATGGTCAGCTGTTTATCGGAAGCCCACTGTAGCTTATTATAGAGGTAGGAGGGGGTTTTATAAATCACCACACCGAACAGCAGGGTAGCAAAGTGAAGTTTGCGGCGATTGTCCATCTTTAGCCACTTTAAGCCATTTATGTATGGCGTCACGTGGGCGCGTGGAGGCACTTTACAGCAGAATCTCGCACACGCGTTTTGCACTTTCTGAATATGATGTTTAGAACGAGTGAGTAGACAGGGCCCTATGACCGCGTCCGCATAATTTAAATTAGAGAGGACGAGGGATTCGCAGAGTGTAGCGCGAAGACTTTCTGTAATAAAGTTCCTAATTTTGTATAACACTTTTAAACGGTAGAAGCAACGGCTTACCATTTTCACGACGTGTTTCTCGAACCTTAGCCCTTCATCCATCAACACCCCCAGGTTTCGGGCTTCCGTTACCCTCCCGATGTTGGCGTCCCCGACACAAACAGTAGGCATATTAACAGCTTTGCTTATCTGAGTTTTGGTGCCCACTAACATGTATTTAGTCTTTGTGGGGTTCAGTACCAAGCCATTACTATTAGACCACTCATTGATACGTGCTAAATCCCTGTTCAATTTGTTTATAGCCTCAATGGCATTACACGGCTTAAATGTAATATATAGTTGAATGTCGTCTGCATATAAATGGCATTTACTATATTGTATGTGCTGAACTACGTCTGCACAGTACAACGAAAATATTAAGGGTCCAACAACTGAGCCCTGCGGGACCCCTCTATTTACACTGCAAGGACTAGAGCGCAACATCGTCCCATCACTAGTCAATACTTCAACTACCTGCGATCGATTAAGCAAGTAGGCAGAAAACCAGGCTATAGCTTCTGTGTCAAAACCATAGTATTTTAATTTAGACAAAAGCAATGGTATATTTATCGTTTCAAATGCTCGAGAATAATCAAGGAAAACTAATACTGTTACCTCTCCCGCATCCTGCGCCGCGAGAATATTGTCAACTACATCAAGCAAAGCAGTTGTTGTACTATGTCGTCTACGAAATCCCGACTGCGTCGAGGGCAATATATTGTTGTCCTCCACATATTTACTGATCTGGGCACATATTACCTTCTCGAGTATTTTAGACAGACACGGTAGTATGCTGATGGGTCGAAGGTCTTTCAACTCAAATACCTCATCGTTTTTAGGGATCGGTTTAACGATAGCCGTAAGCCATGATTCAGGAAAGGTACCAAATTTCAGGGAGTAGTTGACAATATTGGTCATAGTATTCACGCAGCTAGGGAAACGACTAGACATCAATAGCATGTCCAAATTAATGTTGTCGACTCCCACAGCTCTAGACTTCAATGATTTAAGTATCCTCAGGATGTCCGAGTTACCTACCATACAAAACTTAAACGTAGACGCACTAAAGGTACTAGAGTTGAAATAGGCCAACAATGCAGGGGACACAATATTAGTACCCGGAACATCCAAAAAATGATTGTTAATACGGTCCGGATTACATAGATAACTAGGTAAAGTGAAATTTTAAAGTACGTCGTACCGTATTGAGTACATTAATCTAAAGATCCGTCTCTAGAATCGATGTACTTAATACTTAATACTTTACTACATATTCTACAATGTTCATGTGACAGTTTAAACCCAATTTTGTTGGTATTTTTTTGCGACATATCACTTTCATCCATTCACGTCTTTAATAAAATTGTTATTTCATTTGCAGCGACAATAACATTTTTTTATAAGACTGGCTAGTGAGTAGTGGCCACCCACGACCGATAATATAATCGGTCACCGATTTTTTGTAAGTGAAAAATAGAACACACCGATTCCTTTATAGCCGACGCTCACGTCACACAATAAAAGTCGGTCAGACATAATCATGGAGGAAAAATCTGCCCGACTACCGATATCGATCCTACAAAAAGCAGGCCCCGGTCGGACGGCTCTGGGCGGAAATAGCGACATCGAAATGGAAATTTGGCCGCCGCAGCTCCATCCCACCACTACATTATGTTTATAAACTTTATGGGGTCTTATTAACCCCCGACTCAAAAACGACGGGGCGTTATAAGTTTGATGTGTCTGTGTAAATGTGTATGTGTCTGTCTGTGGCATCGTAGCTCCCAAACGGATGATCCGATTTTAATGCGGATTTTTTTGTTCGAAAGGTATATCGGTCGAGTGTTCTTAGCTACGTTTGGTGGAAATCGGTTCAGGATATCGAGGTCATCGGGTCGCTCGTTAGGTGTGATATGTTACACGCTAAGTCGGGATTTATTTATTTAGTTTTTTATTTAAAATCAGTTCTCACCGTTTCAACGATCGGAGCGACGGGGCAGTTCGACGGGTTTCCCTCCACGAGCATTATGGCCCATTTCTGTAACGCCTGAGCCTGCAGCAAGCCCGGCGACTGCCAAGCGCCTCGCCTGTAAAAACACTTTTTATCTTAGAAACTGCCGATTTGATTTCAAAAAACATTATTTTTAGTTTTTTTGCGCGTTAGGCAAAAACGATCAGTCTCGTCACGATGAGCGCGCACACGGACACGAAACACCAACACCGTGAAGTCAGCCAGTCAACATTTAATAGAACTAGCGACAGCGTTCACGTTATTCTGAACGCGTGCATCGTAACGTTATCCTACGTCTCGCGTCTGTAGAAACTATTAGTCTAATAATGCTTCATGTACGATAACGGGAAAAAATACATTTTTTATAAAAACAAGATCAAGTTACGCCAAAGCACACACCTCTTTTATCGTAACGGGCAACACGGAGCTCTTCGAGATCATATTCTTACCTCGGCTCTATAGAACCTCTTCCGCCGCAATTCAATTTTGGAACCTTCAGTACTTTCGCATCGATCGTCGTCATCTGGTCTGAGATGTTCAGTCCGAACTGCTTAAACTGCGGATTGCTCGAGTAGTTCATCTGAAATTATAAGAATTAAGTTTCGATATATTTCACTCGACACCGGTGGAGACACACGCTTCGCGTAAAATGCCTCCGTAGATTTTTAAGAATGTTCAACGTGAATTTTTTTCGATTCCTGAAGGAAACACATATGGGACGTATTTATCGCGTCCCATTGAAGTGCAATTGATGCAATGGGCACTCTGTCCAAAAAGAATCACATGTACTTTTTATTTATTATTTCAACGGAAATAGGGTATTTTAAGAATATAGATTAAATATTTTTGAAATTCATAGGCTACTTTTTTAAAATATTTTTTTAAAGTTTTCGGATCTATGACGTCGTCATCGTCGGTAGTATTGAATATATAAAAATGAATTTAAAAAAGAGCATTGTCAAAATTCAACATGGTGTTAAATGTCATAAGAAATACTAATCTCGAATCCCTATACGGAATGAAGTAAATATAGTAATTTACAAATATAAGTAACTAATGGGTATTAATCTTTCACGGAAAAATGTTGATGAAATTTGGTATAGTAGTAGTTTACATACTCAATTAGTTAATTAGCTCTGGCATTTATGTAAACACTTGCAGCTAGTGGACTGACTCTGGACGAGTGTGAACATTAAAAGTACTATGCTGCCGTCCTCAAACTAAAGGCGGCTAAATGACACCTGGCCGATTTTCACTTTTTAATGCCAATATATTATACCATTGTACGATCTCCATCGATCTGTCTAGGGACGATTTTTCTATCTTTTATATAGTCATCATCAGGTCCTAACCAGGTGTAGGTAGTTTTTGTAAAATAACTAATAAAGTGGGAAAAAGAGCAAGTATTTAGTGGATCATTACTATAAATAATTGTATATATAAAATCAATAGCATCGATTTGAATTTGAAAATTATTCCACGTTTTTTGTCTCTATCTGATTTTGTCACTTTGCCGCCTTTTAGTTTGAGAACGGCAGTATGTTCTATTGACATTTTAAAAAAATCTTCCGTTCATGACATGTGCAGTAGCCAGTAAGTAACGATGTAAATTATATTGAGAGTTAGTACTGACATATGGTGTCTACTGTACTGTAGCACGCGTGATAGGATATTCGAGAACAAGTTTGGTCGAGCGAGTCATATAAGGGCTCAAACTAGTAATAACCATTCATTTCCGGGGTCGCCGTTATCGAAATCGATAAGGAGGACTATATGGTGTTAAAACAAAACACAACACTAAAATAATAAACACCGATGTGGCTTTACTTACATTTCTGATAACATCTTGGATCTTCCTCATACGGACTTCGGGGGCCGTAGCTGCCTCCCTCACCATGATGGGCAGTTGTCTGTCGCTCAGTTGTTTGTTGATAGGCTGGCATCAAACGACACATGTGAGTGATGTTACACTCTACTTCTAATAATAATAGTTAAAAACGTAGTACAGAGTTGGAACACCCCAGTAAACCGAGCCAAAACATTCGACGGCTCCATAAAAGTAACGTTATCGAATGATAATCGTACGAAAATCATGACCGCGCCAAACGAGCATTGGCTTTACATTCCCGCGACTGCGACTTCTGTGAAGCGGTGACCGACACTAAAAACCCTTTTATTGGATCTAACGAGGCCTAGGGCCGTTTGAAAGCTATTGGGGCTTTCATGATTTTCATACAATTGCAATATTTGTAACGAAGTCATTTCACTGAGTGATATTTAACAATTGAACACATGAACGGACGAAGGTGATATGTAGAAAAATTCTGATTTAGATAAAATTGAGTTCAAACTGTCACTTGAACATTTTAGAATACGTCGTAACGTATTAGGTCTTTTTAGATTAATTAAGATGCGTCTCTAGAATCATTTTACTTAATATGTTACTACATATCGTAAAATGTTTAATCGAAAGTATTTTCTGGGTAAAAAGTTTTTGTTACATATCACCTTCATCCATTAACATCTTCAATGAAGTATACAGTAGGTATATTATATTTGTATAACGACATATCATCACTCACCTGGCCGTACACCACTTCGAGCAGCTCCACGGGGTAGTAAATACTCTTGTCTCTAGGCCCGACCCATATACAATTTAAATTCGGATATTTCAGCCTAAAACAAAACAAATTACTTTAGCTAAAATCAGTACTATTATATTATATACTAGCAGACCCTTGCCCACTTCGTTGAGCATAAAAACAGTTTATAATGAAAAATTCAACTAAAAAACGCGGAACCCGGGTACCTGTAACCCGGAACGCGGAACCCGCAACGCGGAACCCGCAACGCGGAACCCGCAACGCGGAACCCGCAACGCGGAACCCGCAACGCGGAACCCGCAACGCGGAACCCGCAACGCGG
Source organism: Celastrina argiolus (assembly GCA_905187575.2). Lineage (NCBI taxonomy): Eukaryota > Metazoa > Arthropoda > Insecta > Lepidoptera > Lycaenidae > Celastrina > Celastrina argiolus. Next base: position 748,007 of record LR994579.1, on the reverse strand, counting down.
AACCCGCAACGCGGAACCCGCAAAGCGGAACCCGCAACGCGGAACCCCCAACGTGGAACACGCAACGCAGAACCCGCAACCCGCAACGGGGAACCCGCGACCCGGAACCTGCAACGCGGAACCCCCGGCCCGGAACCCTTACGCGGAACCCTAACGCAGAACCCGCAACGCACACGGGAACGCTGTCGAATGGAATAAATAGTATCCTATGTCCGTCTCCTGCCTCTAAGGTCATAATCATCAATCATAAATCATCAAATTACCTCGCTGTATCGCCAAACTGATAAATAAATAATAATAATATAACGGGTGTAAAAAGAACGGTCACTATAACTTTTGTATATGATTACAGCACCTTTTCTCATTCAAGAAATGTATTTTTTTTTTAATTATAAAACAATATTTTTTTCTTTATTCTTGCGACAAAAAAATAAGAAATGATAAAAAGTAAACAACATTGTTTTTTAGTTATTGACAAAAAAAACTAAAAATATTAGGAAAGGTAGTATAATCGTATCTCAAAGTTACAGTGACCGTTCTTTTTACACAGTGTATAAGTTACCTATACTTCTTCACTACTTCGAAGTATTTGTCGACCGTACACTTGGAGGTCTTGCCCTGCTCGTCCGTGACAGTGAACGCGAGCTTGCTCGGCGGGGCAACGATTCCGTTACAGATGAATTCTCGTTTCCTTCCGCTCTTGGAATCGCCTCCGATCAAAGCGGTCACCTGTATTATAAATAAAGTGGAATATTTAATTTGGCTTCAAAGAAATAATTGTTTAATAGTCTGCGATTTATTTTTAAATATTTAGGGCGTGTTTCACCAAGCAATGTTAAAGTTAACGCCATGTTAAATATCATGTTATCCCTCTCGTATTTCCTGTCAATGAATGAGATGGTATTTTACCTACATACATTGCTTGGTGAAACACGCCCTTAACCAAATAGATTTAATCAAAAGTGTGATTTGGTTAAGAAATTTGATCATCAATTTCTCTTCATGGTATTTCTAATTATGGTAAAATTAACCAGCTTTTAATAGGTAACCATTTTTACAATTAAAAATTACCAATGAAACAAATACAATATTTTCCTATTTCCGTTGTCTGCTAACCATAAGTCAGGTTCTTAGAGCACTTAGTTCACACGCTCTTTCTAGCGCGGGACCAGATTGACGTGGTGTGAAAGCTTTCATGGATATTGTTGTTAATATCCGTGCAGCGTAATAGTTGAAGACATGAATGGATGAAGGTGATATGTAGCAAAATGCTGAGTTTGAGAAAATTGTGTTCAAACTGTCACTTAACATTTTAGAATACGTCGTGACGTATTAAGAGGAAACACTACGAAGTTTTTTCCATACAGAAATAGGGGTCTACGGGATTCCTGCTTCCTCCCTGGATAATGCTGCTAGAGTAACTATTTTTTTCCTGAATATTTTTGTGGATATTGTCCCTATTCTTTACTTTTTTTAATAAATTAATTATTTCAAGAGATATTGATGTTCAAATACCCTAAAAAAAATTGCCAGACTCTCCGCTATGTTTAAACATCTAGGAAACAGATTTGACTACAATAAACAACAAAATCAAAAAATAGGAACCTGGCACAATTATTTTTTTAGCTAATAAAGAAAAAAATATTTAAATCGATTATGTTTTGGAGGAGGAAACAGGAATCCCCTAAACGTCGATCTCTCAAAATCAAAATCAAAATCAAAACATTTTATTTCCATATAGGTTATTAAATAACACTTATAGAATTGTCCTACATGATGCCTACCACCGGTTCGGAAACTAGCCCGGCGAGAAGAACCGGCGTAAGAAACTCGCGCGGGGCCATCTTTTAGCAAAAAGATTGGAAAATTGTTCTTTTTCTTTTTAAATATAATATAATATACAATATACATAACAATGTTATGACTTAAAACTAAAATTATAAAAACAAAGAGTACAAAGTTGTAACCTAGCATAGAGGCACCTTATTCCCAGGGTGTGCAATCATCAATGAAATCATTAACCTTATAATCATATTACACCTTATAATAATATAAAATCTGGTACTTTTAATAGGTAATTTCAGTCCAAGTTGTCTCTATCACGCTAGTGCTGGCTAGCTAAGGCACTGCGAGACAGCAATCGATTTTATAAATACCTATTTTGTATTTCTCTCAACCGTGCTGTTTCCTCTTAAGTTCAATAATCTAAAGTTTCGTCTCTAGAATCCTTAAATGTTTAAGGGACAGTTTAAACTCAATTTTCTGAGTAAAAATGTTTTGCGACATACCACCTTCATCCATTAATGTATTCAATTATCTTATACGGTTCTAAACTTAATACTAAAATGAATAAATAATAAAACATAACAAATTACCCGAAGTCCTTTCAAGAAATGCTTAAACTCTTCGACTCCTCTCTGAGTATCCAACTCCCTCCGGGCATCCAGTTTAAAATCGACCTCTAGTGCTTTTAGTAACATTTGATGCTTTGGAAAACCTTTGTGCGCGACTAGAATAAAAGTATACAAGTTAGAATAAAAGAGAAATAAAATCTGTACATATCGTTCAACTACAGTTGACCACGGTGTCAACTCGCTCTTGAAAATTATTTCAATTCCGATTCAAGAACCAATCCAATACTGTCGAGTCATGTGCTACTCTCGAAAACATTGCCGATTACATTGGTATATTGTAATAGTTCCATAAAATGGACACTCTATTTCAAACCAATTTGGCGCTAGTGTCGCGGCGAACTGGCAAATTCAATATCCATTTTGTTCAGGAGTTGCCCCAGATTACTATAATTATCTACTCAGTGACCCATCATACAGAGGCGAACATACGAAACGCCTATTTTTCCATACAGAAATAGTGGTCTGCGCGACCCCTGTTGAATATCTTTGTATATAATTTCTATGTGCTTATTTTTTCCTTTTTTTAATAAAATAATTATGTATTTATGAAGATATAGACGTTCAAAAATAACAAAATAATGACCAGACTTTTCACTGTATTTTCAAACATCCAGTTCGACTGCATTATACAATATAATCAAAACATGAAAAAGCTATCAATTCACCAAAGACATCGAATAGTTGACCAACAATTTGAATCAACCTTATCTGTGGAATTGTAACAAATCTTGCAAGTGCGAGCGTGATGTAACTATAAAATATCTGTCCGTTCCTTTCTGTCTGATAATATTCCACCAATCAGCGTTCAATATGGGTTGTCGATTTGAATGCTGTGTTAGTTGATCATTCATTGGAATAGCGTTCGAGAAACCGAGATAAACAACTCACCGTCAATGTTGATGTAGGCTCCCGAATTGAACACTGCGGACTGGAAGAGACCCGTCCACATTTCCATTCCTTGGGTCAGATCCAGCGGCTCGACCGGGCGGCGGAAGTATTGTCGCCCGGCCTGTAATGAAGACACACGTTTACTAGTGACGGCCAAGGCGTTTCGGTCTCACGACAACCGCACATTTTATGGTCATGGGCAGAATACGACCTATTATTGTTTTGACGACATCCGTAGCGCAGTGGTTGAGCGCGTTGGTGCTCGAGCGAGAGGTCGCGGTTTCGAATCCCGCCGATTCTCATGCCGTTTTCACCAACGGATAGTGGTAATCGAGGAAGACTTTAGTGTATTAACTGTACCCGGTAGGTGATGCTCTCAGTGCGTCAACATTCGAAGTTTTCCGGGAGAGCTAGTGTTCTTTAACATTCAGTAATATATTCTACGAAGCTTAATACATACAATAACTTATTGATATTGGAGACACAGGGAACCGTTGTGGTGCTCCAGGGAATGGTTGCGGTACTCTAGTGAATGGTTGGGGTACTCTAGTGTATAGTTGCGGTACTCTAGTGAATGGTTGCGGTGCTCTAGTGAATGGTTGCGGTGATCTAGTGAATGGTTGCGGTACTCTAGTGAATGGTTGCGGTGCTTAATTTTATTGTTTATTATTTCTATGTTCTTAAGGGTAAAATGTAACATGTAATGTAATCAATTTCTTGGAATAAATGAATTTTTGATCTAAGAAACTGTATTAGAGCTAAAGAAACTCCAGGAGGATGATGAGGATTTGTGCTAGCAGGAGGTTGAGTACCCGGCGGTTGTGAATTGCCGGAAGGAAACCGACAAAAATAATACTATTTGTCGGTTGTATACCTAATAATGTACTTAGGACCACTGGGTTCTAATTATCTTATTACATTTTGTATTAAAAAATATATAATACTGTACCTTGACATAGTTCCCGAGTGTTGCTTGTTGCAATATGACATCGATACATTGTATCGCTTCCATTGGCATCTCCAAAGTCGATCCGCCTTTTTTCAAATAACTATTAAAATTAATTAAATATGTAATGCATAAAAATGTTATGAATGATTTTTTTTAGTCTCAATACTAATTTGCCATCCATGAGAAATTTATATCTTGAATTACAATTAAGGTATTAATATTATAAATATACTAATATTATTAATCTGAAACGTTTGTTTGTTTACTTGAATACATTAATCTCATTAACTACTGGTCCAATTTGTAAAATTCTTTCAGTGTTAGATAGCTTGAGGAGATTCATCGAGGAAGACTAGATTTTATGGTACACGCTCAGAGTCGGCTCAGGATCTGAGCACCAATGAAAAATGTTTCAAATAGTTTATTTTTTCCTTTTGGGGCTTATGTAAACGGGCTGAAGACGGGACAGCTAGTGAATATATGTTTCCTTACAATTGACTTACTTGCTAATAGTACCCAAATCTATAAGGCCGGTGTGTTTAATCACAACCTGGAACGTCATCGTCGCATTATTGTCGTCCAATATCTCCACCTAAAATAAGTTTTCCATAAATTATCACAAAATATAATATTTTTATCATTTTTAAAATTAATAATAATAGCTCCCCTCACCGATTTCGGTGTCGATAGCCGATTTCATTGAAACCAGGCCAGCTACGCAGAAGTTATTTTATAGTACCGAAGTGTGTGCGCAATACACAAAGACACACTTATCTTACTTTTACTCTCATAACCCAGTGGGACGGTTACCCGACATGAGTGGCGAGAGAACATGCGCAGGACCGACATTTCACATGCCCATCAGATGCATAGGTCCTTTCTTGTCAGACATCGGCCTGCATTGTCCTAACCAAACTTGAAAACAACATTTTTTGTTGTTCCAACGCGGGAATCGAACCCACGACTTCCGGGTCGAGAGCAGAGCTATGAACAACTACACCACAGAGGTGATTTGAAAATTGTATAGGTCAGTAGCAGATGAGAAACGAAATAACAATAAAAAAAAGATTAAAAAACTAAAAAAAATGGGTCTAAAAAGGCAGAAACAAGAAAATAATTCAATTTGAAATCCAGAAATGCATAGGTACAAAAGTGGTCAAGGTAGAGCCGTGGTCGTACCCGCTATTGGATTACCCGAATATTATTATTTTTCAAGTTCTGTTTTTTTCTTCCGTATTTTTGTGTGAGGTAACGCTTAGATTTTATTAGCGGGTACGACCACGGCTCTACCTTGACCATTTTTGTAACTATGCATTTCTGGATTTCAAATTGAATTATTTTCGTGTTTCTTGCCTTTTTAGACCCATTTTTTGCGAAGTCGGGTAAAAATAACTCGAGGCGAGTTTTGCTTAAAATATGAATTGCACCAAAGTATTGACAATTGATACTTACACTCGTTTCTAAAGATTCTGTTACAGTTTTAGTTATCAATTTCAGTGTGAACATGTTTTTAGATTGATCAAATGCTAGAGTATGATTTGGAAAATATTTTTTTTTTACTTGTTCAAATACTCTTGGCATCATTTTTTTTGGTTTGTCCGGTCTCACATTTACGTCATACCGGTGCTGAAATGAAAAAATACATTACAAAAAACACACTAATTACAACAAAAAAAAATGTGAACTGAAGACGTCATTTTTTCTATTACATTTTTTTTTATTCACTGCTTCTGAATTTTATGTTAATAATATGTACTTACTATCTTCATGTCTGAAAACTGCATTCTCAGATAATTGGTCACAACTTTAATCTTCCTCGCTGTCGGATCTTGCCCCATAATCTTACGTGGGATTTGGAATCGACATAAAGTTTGTGTGGGTTTTCTAGCCTGGAGGGATGCAGTATCTGAGGATTGTACAACCGTTGCCGGTTGCGGTTTGGTTTGGGCAAACTGTGCTCCTGCTGGCTGTGGAGCTACCGGTTGTGGCTGCTGTTGTGTTGTTGAAGGTCCTGCAGACGTTTGAGGAAGTGGTTGATGAGGTTGTCCCCATCCTCGGCCTTGTCCTTGTCTTTGTTGGCATGGAGCCCCTGGACGTTGTTGCGGAGCCCCTGGACGTTGTTGCGGAGCCCCTGGACGTTGTTGCGGAGCACCTGGACGTTGCTGTCGAGGTCCTTGCGGGGTTCCAGGGACCTGTTGCGGTGCTCCAGGGAATGATTGCGGAGCTCCAGGGAATTGTTGCGGTGCTCCAGGGAATGGTTGTGGGGCTCTAGGAAAAGCTTGCGGGGCTCCAGGGAATTGTTGCGGGGTTCCAGGGACCTGTTGCGGTGCTCCAGGGAACTGTTGCGGTGCTCCAGGGAACTGTTGCGGTGCTCCAGGGAATGATTGCGGAGCTCCAGGGAACTGTTGCGGTGCTCCAGGGAATGATTGCGGAGCTCCAGGGAACTGTTGCGGTGCTCCAGGGAATTGTTGTGGGGTTCCACGGACATGTTGCGGTGCTCCAGGGAATTGTTGCGGGGCTCCAGGAAAAGGTTGCGGGGCTCCAGGAAACCGTTGCGGGGCTCCAGGAAACTGTTGCGATGCTCCAGGAAACTGTTGCGGTGCACCAGGGACCTGCACCGGTGCTCCAGGGAACTGCTGCGGTCCTCCAGGGAACTGTTGCGGAGCTCCAGGGAACTGTTGTGGTGCTCCAGGAAATGGTTGTGGTGCTCTAGGAAACTGTTGTGGAGCTCCAGAAAATCCAGGAGGATGATGAGGAATTGCGCCAGCTGGAGGTTGAGTACCCGGTTGATCTGGCTGAGTTTGGTAGCCGGTGGGCTGTTGGGGATTTAGAGGCTGCGGCTGAGCTGCTTGGGATGCTCCTTTGGGCTTTCTTTTCTTTCGAGGTTTACCGGCAGCTAAGCCTAATCCACCTCCATCATCGTCATCGTCAGCTGGATTTGACACTTTAGGTATAACTTCAGATTTTTTAGTGGGAATGGCTTGATCACTTTCCGAAATTTTTAAAGTGGATGTCGCCGCAATTGTGTCTTCCACTTGCAACTCCTGAGATGTTGTAGGTTTTTGCCCATCAGCTTCGCCTTGTTCATCCTTCTTATTCTTCTTTTTTCCTCCTTCATGAAAAATATGAAAATAAACATTTAAAAAATATTAATTACACTTAAAATTCGAGAAGTGGAAGAAGGTAATTTCAAAAGTCGAGAAGGAATTGGAAGAGATCAGTTAGACATAAGAGAAATAACATAGCCGGAGGATGCTATCAAAAAGAGAAAAAAACTAAAATGCAGTTAAGCAGGCCACATTAACAAATGTTTGAATACTACGCTATATATACGCTAAACAAATCTATAATATTCGTCTGCTGTTGAAATATACAATCCTAATAGCGGGTACGACCATGACTCTACCTTGACCATATCTTTACCTATCTGGATTTCAAATTGAATTATTTTCTTGTTTCAGCCTTTTTAGACCCCTTTTTGCGAAGTCGGGTTATAGTTTTTTTACTTTTATTTTTTGCGAAGTCGGGTTATAGTTTTTAAACTTTTTTTTATTAGAGCCCTTTTTTGCGAAGTCGGGTTAAAGTTTTTTAATCTTCTATTTTATTTTACATTTTTCTGTTTCCACATTAACTATAACATTATATTTTCACTAAACTAACGTTAAATTAACACATAGAAAGTAACTAAATAAACTCCTAGATACTATTTGTATGACCGCATTTTAAATGTTTATTTTGAATTTAACAATAAAATATTAAAATTAATTAGAAAATTAAATACATATTTGTAATGTGCTTGCCAAGACCTATCTTTTGATACTAAACACGATACAATTATCTTAATTTAATTTTTTTCGGAGATAGTTTTTGAGGTATAATTTTCAAAATCCAAAATTTTTTGAAAAATTATATAGCCTATGTTACTCGCGGGATCACTACGAATCGATTGACACCTTATTTATTAAAATCGGACCAGTAGTTTAACCGCTACGATGGAACATACATACATACATACATACATAGACTGCCAAAATCATTACCCTTCCTTTTGGCTTCGCCGAAGTCGGATAAAAATGTTATAAATAAATAAGTACAAAACAAAAACAAATTAATTTATGGTTAAAAAAATAAATGGTTGATAGGTTAATTATAATATTACCTCGTCCCATTTTCTGCAATTTTATTTTCTATCTGAAACAAATCAACTTATATTGTATTAACATTATAATATAAAATACATTACTATTTAAATTAAAATCATCTATAATTAAAAATGTATACAAGAGAAAAATGTGTAATACCTGTATCATTATATTAATATTTTAGCCAATTGTAACACATGAATTTTTATCTATTTTAATTCTAATTTATTTATGTGATTTTTTATCAACTTATTGTGAATGTGGAGTTTGTCTATAAGTATTTGGCATGGGTTTTATTGTATTTTATAAATTTTTTTTGTAATGAATTTAGGTGTAAGTAATCAATTGTTGACAAACTTAATAAAACGAAATTTAAAAAAAAACCTTACATAGTATAAGACAAAGTCATTATTGATGTCTGTCTGTCCCTATAAATGCTTAAATCTTCAAAAGTATGGAACACATTTTTATACCTTGTGTTCCTTTAAGCACTTCTTTTACTCTGAACGCTCAGATCTTTCTTAAGCTAGTGGAACGACTGACAGATGTCAAAATTTAACATTTCCTTTATATCCCATAAATTCTATTTGTATTTTAAATTAACAATAATAACTACATTAAAAAAGAATCTAGAATAAATTTGCTCGATCCATAACTTAAAAATAACATCGAGATCAGTGAAATCTGTGAAATCTAAGTAAACATCAAAAACAAGATAGGTAAAATTATGCAAAATGACGTGATCATTCTGAGCGTTTTGAACAATTTTTGACAGATGACAGCTGCGTCTGGAACACGGTAATAGAGGAATGTTTAAATGTATAAATACATGCATATTATTGTGTACAAAAACTGAGGAATTTACAAGTTTATAATGTGATAAAAGTTTAAAAAATATTGTGTTAGTTATTACAATCTACCTTTTGTGCCAAGTTTCAATTAAAGACTTTGGAGTAGTTTGCTATTAGTAATTGAAGATCCCACGGGAAGCCTTTTGTATTATATGTAATAATATTCAATATTAGCTTCCGGTCCTAAGCTACCTGCCAGCCAAATTTCATTTTATTCCATAGTGGTTTCAGTGTTTCAGTTTCAGGACCAACAGACAGACAGACATTTTTTCTTTACGTTTTGTGGCCTTAAGACCCATTTTGATTTTCACTTAAATATTTTTAATGTACCGACATGACCCCTTTACATGACAGCTTTATATTATGTACAAATATTAAGTTTATTTTTGCTGCTACTAAGCCTGTCTGTCATTTTTTACTTTAACGTATGTTTATCTATGTTTCGAATTACGAATAAAAGTTCCTATTAAACATTTTATTAAATTCCTTTAGTCAGTGCAAAAGTAATTTAATTTTTATTTGTACTTATTTTATTTTGCCACCTCGATGCGATTTCTGACAAATTTCGATCTATTACTTCATAGTAATATTAGTGCCCATACCTACATTACTCGATCAATCATTTTTACCGCTCATTTAATTATTTTTCTGCTCATAAATTCACTGATAAATTTCACTATTTTTCATTACTTTTAACTTTACTGCTTAGTTTTAACTGCTGATTGCTAGCTTTTTTGATTTGATTGATCGCTAGTTCTATAGATTAAACGTGCCCTATATCTTACCAAAACTGCTTTTTACTGACTCTTACAAATCAGTGCCCTTGTTTTTGTCTCACCAACAAAAAGTAACAACTTAAGTAAGTTCTAGAATATAGCTAATATTATGATGCAATAATTGCATACAATCACCAAGAACTTTATTTTATGTATGATGATGGGAATTACGGCCTCGAGCGAAATCGGCAGAGTTGCCATCTAAAATCGGAATATTTATACCTAAAATCGGTTTAGATAACAAAAATATACAATTTGTCTGTTTCCCAGAAAATCCAATGATTATATTTTATAACTAGCTGTGCCCGCGACTTCGTACGCGTGGAAAAGTGATTTAGGGCACTTTAGTATTTTTAAATATATTTTTAGTTTATTGGCGCAACCGCTGAGAACTTTCGCTAATAGGTACTTCCCAGTGCATCCCAGTGTTGATCCCGATCCAGCAAGACACGTACCCGGCAAGCCTCTTGGTATGCAGGGTATAATAATAATATATTACTATCCTTTCGGAGCTCGGCAAAAGAAGTAGGCCTTCGAACAATATGTAGAAGTCAGCAAAGGTATTCGAAGTTAGGATAATATTATTCGAATGCACCGTATAGACCCAGACAATTTTTCACGTTAATTTAGTAAAGTATTTAACTTCGATGTCCGTCTGTCTGTCTGGGTGTCAAAACTCTAACACGTGTAGGTATCAAGCTAAAAATCATATTAAAAACTCAGCTCTACTGTCCCTTCTGGCTGTGAAAAGAAACAGGCATCTTGGCCACATCTACCCAAAGATTCAGCCGTTTATACTTTATATCGCTAATTTTCGCAATTTTCGACACGTCAAAGGGAACCAAAACCTAAAGGGTACTTCCCGGGAATAGAAATTTGATATGAAGCAACATCTTAATGCACTATTAAAATGTTGCTTCATATCAAATTTAAACGACATAGGATAAATTGCGAAACCATAAAAATATTTTCAATTTTTTAAACTTATTTACCGTTTTTGTCATTAATGTTTTGAAGTATTATTAAATTTAAACTTATATTGCAATTACTAAGGTCTTTAAAACGGAACTCTCGGTTAGACATGGGCGCAGCGGCACGCCCCGCCGAGGATCCAGCAGGCACAACTGAGAATCGAATCAGTTCGATCTTAACGGTTTTTGGTGTTTTATTTGGTAGATTACTTTGAAATTAATTAGGTTAAAGAAAACCGTTAGAACGTAACTTTTTGTACACCAGACCATATCAATCGACAGAGAATAAAAATAAACAAATATCTTCAAATCAAAGCGACATCTATACGCCATACGCCGTACTTACACGATTATTACTGGGAGCACAGTTAGCGGCTGTGCGTGGTTAAATTCATACTACCGGTACTGCCTGTTAGCACATTTTAATAGTATTTTTTACCCAGCAGTGGGGTGGAGTTCCTTTGGTTGACCTTCGCCAAAATTCCTACCTACCAGCATCTGATACCTACACTACACCCCGACTCGGATATAAGACGTCACGCATCAGCCTGTATCGCGCGGCGCCGCGATGCGGCGGTCGAATCACGGCGTAACGATTTTAATTTTGCTATATTATCTCCTAAACTATTAATTATACTTGCTAGGTATAAAGGGCAAATATAGTTTTCATGAAATTCTTAAGCCAACTAACGTATTAAAAATGATAAGGATTAATACCGTGATGGTATAAATAGTTTACCAAAAACCGCAATATATAAAATAATAATCTAAAAAAACGGGCAATTAATGCCCGTTTTTTTAGATTATCGCGAAAGGCTTTCTTTTAATAATACAGTTAATTAAGTTGATTTAAACAATAAATGATAATTTATTTCAATTTGTGAAGCAAGTTCAAAAATACAATTTTTATATTATTATGACACTGTGGAAACACTCTTCTCAGAAAAAAAAATCTGTTAGTTAGGTACTTATTTCAAGTTCTAATCTACTTTAGTGCCACATTCTATTGCTTCGCGTCACTGTGTAAGCGATCCCCCCGCGCCCCCCGCATGAACCGTTCGTCCGCAGCCCGCGCGCGCGAAATTCCTCCGACTTGCTTCCAATTTATCGTCACTGCTCGGCTCCTATGTATCGTAGCGTTATGTTATATAGCCTATAACCTGCCCAGGAATATGGGCTACAATCGTACCAAGTTTGGTTAAAATCCCTTCATTAGTTTTTGTTCCTATCGCGCACATACAGACAGACAGACAGACAGACAGACAGACAGACAGACAGACAAAAATTTTACTAATTGCATTTTTGGCATCAGTATCGATCGCCAATCATCCTCCAATATGTATTTTGAAAAAATATTCAATGTACAGAATTGACCTCTCTACAGTTTTATTATAAGTATAGATAGACAAAAATGTCAAATAACAACATAATATGAGTAAAATAACGTAAAAATCAGCGTACCTACCTACTTACTTGCATCTTACACAATATTATGGGTAAAGTAATATTAGAAAAGCCGGTATTATGCACTATCGAAGCAGTTTTGCCACTTTTAACATATTTTGTTTTTAGTTTTTTGTCAAAAACTAAAAAAAATTTTTTTCCATTAGTTTTTGTTTGTCGCAAGAATAACGAAAAAAAAAAACATTTTCTAGAATGCGAAAAGGTATTAGAATCTTAAACAAAAGTTATAGTGACTGTTCTTTGAAAACACCCGATTTTCGATTGAAGTGAAACATAACTTTAACATTAAACATACCTACATAAATGAAAAGGCAACCCTTTTCATTTAAGTATGTTCAACACAAAATTGTGAAATCAATAGAAAAATCGGGAGAATTTCCATTTAATCTCTAAAATCGTGGGAAAATCATTGCGTTTCGGTATGTCGGTAGTAGGTACGGAATCCATTTCGGTAGAAATACCGAAAAATCGGTAGGTTCAAGAACTTCAAGACCACTGAATTGAGAACAAAGATGGGGAATAACAGTGAATAAACATACACTTTTATATTTTTAATGTTCGTTCATGATGAACAGGCTAAGGTCAGAGACCATACTGCCTATTCATTAGATAAACCTACAAGTAATTCATGTTTTAATAAGTACTATAAAAGAGTTACTATGGATGTAAATATTTTAATGTCTTGGTAAAACCGTTCTTTTGAGTTAAAATCCGTACCTTTTTAGAGAGCCAGTCGTACTTTTTTGGGAAATCATACTAGCAGCACTGTTTCTCAGCTTCATTTCGCTGCAAAATACCTCAGAACAAAGAAACCTAAGGTACTGGAATAAGCATGTACTTTGCCTGCATATCTTAATAAACAAACCCGTCGACAAACATGGCGGATTAGGGAAGCTCACATTCTTTCTTTTTGAGAATATTGCGTATTTTATAGTCAGATTAATAACTAAAGCATAGATACCGGGTAATTAGCAAGAGCAGAGGCATATTTCTGTTCTTGTCTCACTTTACGACACATGCTAATGGGAAGGTGTCCGTTACATTATTTTTTTAGGCTTGTCACCATTTTGGGCGATCACCTCTGTACGTAGTTGGTCACAAGTTGCATGTCTGCTAGCATGAGCTAATTTCATGTCTTCATTTAAGGGACGTCCGTAGTTGACATCACATGTCGATAGAAATGAAAATAAAGAAGAAGATATTATGTTTATACTATCTACCACCTAGTATAGGTACATTACTTTCCTCTTTATCTTCGCCTATGTCTATTTAACTCAAGGGATTTTAGTTTGCCCCAACAAATATTGTGATTGTGGTGATAGTGGTGATTCAAGACTTCTTTTTGGGGAAGTTTTCTAATATGAATATGAATACATTGCTTCCGCGCGAAGCAAAGTTTTTAATGATTTAAAAAACTAAAGTCAATAAGCATCTAATCTAAGAAGTATTACTTAGCATCTTATAATCTTAGGTATCTATACCTCGGTACTACTATTGCTAAAATGTAAAGATTGTATCATTGTGATGCCGTTCAAGTTCTGGGGGAATCTAATCTACTAAAACACTATTTATTTTTATTTCAATTATATATTTATGTATATTAATGGAAAAGAACACCCCATAGCTTACATGAGCAGATCCTTGTCCGGACCAGAAAAGAATTATAGCATCACCGAACGTGAGACTTTGGCCGTTCTTGTAGCCCTAGAACATTGGCGATGTTATCTGGAGAACGGTCAAACTCACACTGTGTATACGGACCACAGTGCACTTGAGTGGTTCCTTTCTTTAGATAACCCTACTGGTAGGCTCGCTCGCTGGGGTGTCCGGCTCTCCTCCTTCAATTTTATTTTGAAGCATCGTCGTGGTGTAGATAATGTTATCCCTGACGCATTGTCTAGAGTTGTCCCTGTTTCAGCAGTTACTACTGCCAATTCTGTCGCGACTACTAGTGACGATTAGTATATAAATATTTATAACGGATGCCTTAATAACCTAGAGAACTTTCCAAACTTCCAAATTAAAAATGATATCTTCTTTCGGCATAGTAAAAACAAACATCAGCTTACTGATGAGTTTTCATGGTATCTGGATTTTGTCATATTATGTAGGGCAAAATCCTTTGCGGGGCGCGGCGGGTAATGTAACGGAACGTTACATGACTTCGTGTTATTACACTTGTCTTGTTGATTGTACCTACATTAAACTAATTATTTTCAAATTGATTAAATACTTACTACTAACTTACTCTAAAAATATGTACAAACCTTACAGCTTGGCAAAAAAGAGTGTGGAATAAATGAGGTCGCTTTTCCTTTTTTAGTGGCAACCCTCAATAGTACCTCTATAAACAATTTTAATACTTGTAATTTTTAGTTTTGACCTATTTTAACGATTAAAGGGACCTTACTCAACATAATATTATTATAATAAAATATATTTTATTTTATTATAATAATAAAAATTTAAACAATTTTATACTTGTAACTTTTAGTTTTGACCTATTTAAACGAGTATAGGTTACCTTACTCAAAATAATTATTATAATAAAATATATTTTATTTGAAATATGATATCGTTCCTAAAGACAAAAGATGTCTAAGACGCGCTAGTTATTCAATTAAATAAGCAGATTCAATCAGATGAATGCGACATATAAACACACACACAGTCTTATTCTATTAATAAAATGTATTTTAAATTTAACACTTAAGTTTACAGTATGTAAAATCTAGAGGGAAAGGGTATGTTAACCCTTACTACAGGTTAACCAGCATATCAAGGGTAACAGGGCTTCACTCATGATGCAACTCTAATTTGTATTTATAATTTTATGAAACATTATTCGTATCTACTTCTTTATACAATCAACTTTGGCAACAATAAACTTTTTTTATTTTTATATAAATATCACTAGTAGTTCCTGAGATTAGCGCGTTTAATCAAACAAACAAACAAACAAACTCTTCTGCTTTATAATATAAATATAGGTTTCATTCTACTAATATTATGAATAATATACTTGTAACTGAATAATATACTTGTGACTTATAACACAAGTTTTTTTAAAGTGTGTATATAATAAAACTAAATATATTTTTTTTCGTATTTCTATAATTACTTTAATCAGAGTTTAACAAAGTTTCGTCGAAATATTCTACGTCTGAAAACATTGTCATATCGCTGGAGCTTCCTGCAACTTCAGAATCATATTCTGATTCTGATGATTCACAACTGCAGCTACTGTCGTCTCTGAGGTTAATTACCAGCTGTTCAATATCTTCATAAATTGTTTTAATTACCTAAAACAAAAAAATACACATAATATGTAAATAATTTAATTTTAATAATGTAATAATAACTTCAAGTATCATTGTTATTCGTGTTGAAGTATACATTAATTGTCAATCGGAAAAACATAACCTCAAAATCAGATGTTCGTAAACAAGACTAAAAATCACTGAATTATAGTTTAAACAAAACTATAAATTCATATGCAATGTAATAACATATGTAGGAACCTTATTAGGCTGATAAATAGGGATAAATACCTGTCATATCGGCAGTTCTTTGATAAACATTACCTATTTGTGATAAAATTTGTCCTGCTTCATATTGAGCCAAACATCGCAATAAAACTTTATAAATCACTGCTCTACCACTACTACGAATAGTTTTGTTCATTCTGAAGAATTCAGAAGAGCTAATTTGAGCTACGATTATAATTAATCAATGTAAACAGCTTGCGTGAACGGACTGTTGACATAAAATGTACTAGTAGTTGACATGTTCAGTAGTGTTACCACATGTGCAAAATTTTAGTTCCCGCTGTCACCGCGTCAGACTCTTTTTTGCCAAGCTGTACATACTAACATAATTATACATTTAGTCAGAAAATATACGTAAAATATAAATATTCGATAATAGAAAATAATATAATAAAATAGATAGGTTGTTGACGACTGTACGCCTCGAGTCTAACAATAGAACCGGTCTCCAACGACGCAAGCGCCGCGCGGCGGCGCGCTGCGCCTTTAGTGCGCGAGGCTGCGAATATGCATTCACTATCCTTACTGCCCGCTCGCTGTCGATCTTTTTTTTTTTTGAGTTAAATCTCTAGAGTGATCGATCTAGATCTTTAATTAAAGTGGAATAAATATTGGAGTGATCCCCGTCTTAGGGAACCCTGATCCAGATCATAATACGAGCGTGGAGCGACCACGTCGTGCTGATCAAGTCCTAAGAAGCTGAAGGCATCGCTGCTGCGGCCTCCACCCAATTGGACTGAGAAGTCTCTGGGCGTCCTAGCTGTGCTGGAGTCCTCGTCCACCCTTTCACGGTTGTACCAGGAGAGTACCTGCTTCATTCCATAAGTGACAAATCACATTAAAATTTATGTAAGGCCATATACCACGTTCCCTTAAAAAATTGTGTCTCACCTACCGGATCTATTGTAATTATTCTAAAATTAAACATTTAATTTAACGCCGCATTTTATTTAACCTTAGGTTAACGTAAAATATTAAGGTAGGTGTTACAGCCATAGTGGGATTACTGGCAATGAGAGTGTAGATGCTTATGCCAAAGACGCTATAACAACAGGTGTGGCTAGTCACTACAAAGTTTATTGCCAGGATTTGCTTCCCCTAGCCAAGGGTAAATACTATTTTGATATTCAAGATAGTATCCCAGTTACACCATGGTTTTCAAATTTAAAAAAGCAAGCATAACAGTGTGTTCAACAGTTTGCCGAACCAGACTGGGTCACTGTTGCTCTCCCGTTTTTCTAGCTAAGATTAGGGTAAGAGATAACTCTTTGTGTGAATGCGGTCTAGACGAGGGCACTCTAGATCATATTTTCTTCTCTTGTCCAAAAAACCAATCCTCCTTATATGACTTACTCCCCCCTATAATCCCTCGCCCTATCAATTTCAAATCCGTCCTTCGATTTGTAAATACTCCTTTTATTGAAATTTTATGTACATATATTCTTACTAAGAAAATAAAACTTTAAGGTGTGTGGTACTAACCCTAAATGTTTGTGTTTGTTTTAGGTAATAGACTATTCAACATTCTTTCTCCTGTGCACCGTACAGCTTGGCAAAAAAGAGTGGACGCGGTGACAGCGGAAACTAAAATTTTGCACATGTGACAACACTACTGAACATGTCAACTCCTAGTACATTCTGTGTCAACAGCAAAGATTATTAGTATTTAGTAGTAACTAATACTTAATCTGTTGATTATTATTAGTATACCTATAGCCCCTATAGGTCTCTATTAAAATAATTACTCTAATCTATGATATAGGTAGTCAACAGTCCGTTCACGCAAGCTGTTTACATTGATTAATTATAATCGTAGCTCAAATTAGCTCTTCTGAATTGTTCAGGGCCCTGATTACCTAACTCCGGTCGCTTTCCCGTCTCTCGAGATCAACTGTCATTGTGACGTTAAATCTTTTTAAAACACGATTTAAAAAGTTAATATGTCATAATTTTGACGTTTTAACTTTTTAAATCGTGTTTTAAAAATATGGTAACGTCACAATGGCAGTTGATCTCGAGAGACGGGAAAGCGACCGGAGTTACGTAATCAGGGGGCTGAATGAACAAAACTGTTCGTAGTAGTGGTAGAGCAGTGACTTATAAAGAAGTTTTATTGCGATGTTTGGCTGAATCTGAAGCAGGACAAATTTTATCACAAATAGGCAATGTTTATCAAAGAACTGCCGATATGACAGGTATTTATCCCTATTTATCAACATATTAAGGTTCCTAAATATGTAAATATATTGTATTTGAATGTATAGTTTTGTTTAAACTATATTTCAGTGATTTTTAGTCTTGTTTACGAACATCTGATTTTGAGGTTATGTTTTTCCGACTGACAATTAATGTATACTTCAACACGAATAACAATGATACTTGAAGTTATTATTACATTATTAAAATTAAATTATTTACATATTATGTGTATTTTTTTATTTTGGGTAATTAAAACAATTTATGAAGACATTGAACAGCTGGTAATTAACCTCAGAGACGACAGTAGCAGCTGTGAATCATCAGAATCAGAATATGATTCGGAAGTTGCAGGAAGGTTCAGCGATATGACAATGTTTTCAGGCGTAGAATATTTAGACGAAACTTTGTTAAACTCTGATTAAGGTATTATAGAAATACGAAAAAAATTAAATATTTAGTTTTATTATATACCCACTTTAAAAAAAACTTGAGTTTTATGTCATATTATTATAATAATACCGTGAATAATATTAGTAGAATGAAATCTATATTAATATTATAAAGCAGAAGAGTTTGTTTGTTTGTTTGATTAAACGCGCTAATCTCAGGATATTTATATAAAAATAAATAAAAGTTTATTGTTGCCAAAGTTGATTGTATAAAGAAGTAGATACGAATAATGTTTCCTATAAAAAGGTACATACAATTTCAAAATACAATCTAGAGTTGCATCATGAGTGAAGCCCTGTTACCCTTGAGATATGCTGGTGAACCTGTAAGGGTTAACATACCCTTTACCTCTAGATTTTACATACTGTAAACTTAAGGCGAGGAGTAACCGCAACTAGCGCCACTCTATTTAAAATAAATTTTACAATGACACAAAGATCTTATTAAAAAAAGTAATCGGTCCAAACTTTAAGTAAATAGTTAAACTAATTTATTGGCATTTAATTACAGCTCTAAATCCTATACTGTATTTGCTCTCGTAAGTAATAACTAAAACGGCCGTTTTAGTTATTACTTACGAGATATATTATATAATATTAGTTTAACTATTATATATTACTATAATAAATTAGTTTAACTATTTACTTAAAGTTTGGACCGATTACTTTTTTTAATAAGATCTTTGTGTCATTGTAAAATTTATTTTAAATAGAGTGGCGCTAGTTGCGGTTACTCCTCGCCTTAAGTGTTAATTTAAAATACATTTTATTAATAGAATAAGACTGTGTGTGTGTTTATATGTCGCATTCATCTGATTGAATCTGCTTATTTAATTAAATAAATAGCGCGTCTTAGACATCGTTAGTCTTTAAGAACGATATCATATTTCAAATAAAAGATATTTTATTATAAAAAATATTTTGAGTAAGGTAGCTACTCGTTTAAATAGGTCAATGTAGTAATAATACACTAAATACTTGCACTTTTTTCCCACTTTATTAGTTTTTTCACAAGTTATTTATTAAAATACACGACCGGTTTCGACATAGTCATCATCAGGTGTAGGTAGATTTAAATTTTTAAAAATATTGTAAACAATTGTGCAGATTTTTTTTTTTTTTTGTGTTTTAGTATTTAGTGTATTATTACTACATAAAATGTATTTCCATCAAGAACCTACGGTACATTCAATAACATAATATATATTAGAATTTTTAGTTTTGACCTATTTATATAAATAGGTCAAAACTAAAAATTACAAGTATTTAAATTGTTTTTTATTATTTATAATAAAATAAAAGATATTTTATTATAATAATATTATGTTGAGTAAGGTCCTTAAACTCATTTAAATAGGTCAAAACTAAAAATTACAAGTATTAAAATTGTTTATAGAGGTACTATTGAGGATTGCCAATAAAAAAGTAAAAGCGACCTCATTTATTCAACACCCTTTTTGCCAAGCTGTACCCTTGTTTCTTCGTTTATCCTACTCATAAAGCAGAGTCTTCGCTAACCCACTCTGACATTGGCAAATCACAAAGGAGCCATTTTGAAAAGAAGAAGAAGAAGAACTTATGTTCTGACATCTGACTTAGCAAATTAATGACAATAGACAAAGAGAATATAATCACTACGTTTTACAATAGATTTATGTATTTTTACCTACTTGTCCTGAATTCCTTAATCCAAATTCTATCGTTTCCGTAAATCCTAAGTTCTTTAAATAAAGTTTCCTTCGTTTGTCATTGGCTATGCACAAAGTGCATGCCATTAGAGAAAAAAAAAAAAAAAAAAAATGACAATAGAATTGACAGTAAAACATATCCCCGTCGTCTGTGCAGTAAAATGACAGAAAAATTAACAATCGGAGTTCGGACACTGCTAACAACTTTTACACTAGACTTTTTTAAAAATAAGTAATTTGTAAATAATACTCAAAATCTGATGGGATTGTAAGATGAAGGTGTAAACTTATGCCTCCTCCGACAGACATGACATGTGGTAGTTGTTTTAAAATGTCTTGCAGCGACGATAGTGAGGGTTTAATAGCCAAGGAGTTAATCGACTACGACTTCGCCGAAGATGCCTTGGATTTTGAGGTCAGAACACTTTTATTTATCCTTAATTACTCACCATTAAGTAATCAAGATCTAAGATCTGCAGTAACCGTAAAGTCCACCTTTACGGTTACACAGAGTTTTCTTGTCGAATGTAAAAACTAAAAACAGTCATAAGTTTTCATAATAAGTAGGCGTTATTAGATTACAGCGGTCAATATTCGCGTTTGATTAATATAGTAGGTATTGACTATATTTATTTATTGCTGTAAAATGCAGACGAAAGTTATTAATATAAATGCATTTAACTTTAGCAGTTGTTTTTATTTGTTTTAATTGTTGTGGTGGTTTTTCAAGCCTTCGCTTTAATTTTCAAAGGCACGATATCCCGATCCATAGGAACAAACACATTAATTTGCAGTCTCTGCTAACTGTAACATTATAGATTTTATAATAATATGTAATCATTGGCAAAAAATTTAATTACCCCATACTTACCCAAAAACGTAGTGATTATATTCTCTTTGTACTTACCTACCTACCAACTGTCATAAAAATTTATTGATTAATATTATTTGATATTCAGGGCATAACATCAACTAAACTAGTGGAGTGTCTGGGGATTTTGACCTCAGACTTCTGGTACAGTGAATGGATTTAAATCAAGGGGGCTTTACTTTATGATAGTAAAAAGTATAAAGTTTACCCAAAATTTTTTTGTGCTTTTGATTTTTTTATTATTTTTTAAACAAAGACTATGAAAAAGTCATACTTATTAAACATGTAATTTTATTTCAAAATCAAAATCAAAACATTTTATTTCCATATACCTATATGGAAATAAAATGTTAATGTTATTAAATAACACTTATAGAATTGACCTACATGATGCCTACCACCGGTTCGGAAACTAGCCCGGCGAGAAGAACCGGCGTAAGAAACTTGCGCGGGGCCATCTTTTAGCAAAAAGATTGGAAAATAGTTTTTTTTCTTTTTAAATATAATGAGGTGGGAAGTCAAGTAAAGTAGACTTAAGACGTGACCATCCTTTATTAGGTTTAACTACAGAATAATCTTATAGACTAAAACAGAACTTAAAGGTAAAAATACATTTTAGCTTACTCTACATATTAATACGATACTAACATTATAAAGGAACATACATACATTACTTATACAAAGGAACTTACACACTACATCTCCCCCCAAAAAACAAAAAAAAAATTACATACAAATTTTTTTTTAACATCTCCAAAATCGAATAAAAAAAAAAAACATTACACATTTTTAAAAATTACATGGTTTTGTTCTATTTTTATGAACAATTATTTCTTTTCCATCTCTTAAAATAGTAACATTTGGTCTATTGTCTTCAACAACAACATATGGACCATCATATAATGTATTTAATTTAGTACCAGTTTCGTTTTTTAGCATAAGTTTATCTCCGGGTTTGTACAATATTGGATTAATGTTATTATCATATTTTATTTTTCGTTTAATTTTTGAATTAAGTAAGTTAGTTCTATTGTGGGAGTACAAGTGGAAGCCCCAAAGGGAGATCTCCGACCGAGCGAGATGGTATGCTCAGTCAGGCCGAAGCCCACTGTACTTGTTTTCAGATGTCGTATATATAGCGCCGGACTTAGAAAACTTCGATAGCGCGATGCAGGATGTGGCGCTAGTAGTACCGCTACATCACTCCCCCCCGAAGACCGGAGGTCGAAACTTAAGTCGTCTTGTGCTTGGGTCGCCAGTGCCAGTGAGTCCCAGTGAGTCGGAACTGTGCTGCTGCTGCACGGGCTCCAGTGAGTCGGAGTGCTGCCGTGCGGGCCGATGCTACGTGCTGAAACAGGAGAGATGTGCTCTGCTTGCTGACCGGTCGTTGTAGTAAGAGTGCCCGTTGAAGCCGATGAGGGTTCGACCAGGCCGCGCTGCGTTGCGGCTAGTGGACGAAGTACCCGAAGTGGCTGAAGCTGGCTGGCGTGGTGCGGAGGGGCGGGGAGTGATGATGATGAAGGAGGCGTGTTCTGTCGAGGGTCACCAATGTGGGAGTACAAGTGGAAGCCCCAAAGGGAGATCTCCGACCGAGCGAGATGGTATGCTCGGTCAGGCCGAAGCCCACTGTACTTGTTTTCAGATGTCGTATATATAGCGCCGGACTTAGAAAACTTCGATAGCGCGATGCAGGATGTGGCGCTAGTAGTACCGCTACATCATAATATAATATACAATATACATAACAAGGAGCGTATAAAGGGTCATAATGATCTCGGCCAGGCAGTAGAGCGTGGAGACGAGAGAACAGAAACGGCAGCCTTAAAATAAGATAATTGTCCTGTGTTCGTTATCAAAAGATAGGTCTTGGCTAGTACACTATAAACATATTATATATTTAATTAAATAAAAAATATAGTGTTGTTTTATGTGGAAACAGAAAAATATGAAAATGGTCAAGGTAGAGCCGCAAATAAAATGTAAGCACCGAAATACGGTAGAAACAATACAACTTGAAAAATAATAATATTCATCTGCTGTTATATTCAATGTCAATATCCACTGGTAAGGTAGAGACCTTGACCATTTTTGTACCCATGAATTTTTGGATTTCAAATTGTTTTATTTTCTTGTTTTTAGACCTTTACACCCCTTTTTTGCGAAGTTGGTGTGAAAGGTTCTACTAAAACGTGATTACTACACTCAATGTAAAGGCTCAAACTTATTTAAAGAGTATATTAAGATAAAGTACAATTAAAAGGCAACATGTTAAACAGAACGTAAAAGAATTATATCAACATCTGACAGAAAAGTCAAATCTATAAACTTAAAATATAAAGTTCTATTTTCAAATACGAAAGAGTTTACGTAGGGTCCATCACAGTTGGGTTATAGTTTTATAACTTTTTTTTTAGTTATAAAAAGGTTAAATTAAGATTGCCAAAAACTTTGAGTAGGTAATGTCATGATTCATATTATGAATTAGCTACAGTATTTAAAAGTTCAAACAAAGACTGTAATAATATATTTCAAGCGGGTGCAGCATGTATTTTGAGTTTTTATAGAGCTCCAGCAAAAAATCAAGTTGAACTCATTGAGTTTTACTTTCTATGTAAAAGGAACAGCCAAAATAACAAGTGTTATTTTGTCATAATATCTTACAGCTGATGCAGTATATCTACAAATCCAGTTATGGTTAGGAAATGTAGTGAAAATGTAGACATTAAAAATTGGTTCTGGAAGTATTTTAATAACATGCTTATCCCATTAACAATGAATCAATAACCAGCTCCCGATAATTTTTTGAAAATGTTGTGTTGTAGCTGCAAAAAGGGTTGTGGATCTGCTTGTGGATGTAGAAAGAGTGGCTTGTACTGTAGCATGTCTACAATGCAGCGAAAATACTTGTTTTAATACTCCACCAATTATTAAAACAAGTGAAGTTGAAAAAATTTATTTAATAAAATTTTTCTCTCATCGAGCATTTGATGGGGGTTAGTTGCCTATACTTGCCACAGTTGTAGGGAAGGTTGGTGAACACGGTTTTCAGATAATAACAATGTCCATGGAAACCATTTCCAGATATATTATAATAATAATTCCCTCCGACGCTTTTAACAACACCCATAGGAGAGGATGGTTGATGGGGAGGTTGCTATTTTTTCTCTGGCACCCCATGGTTAATATATAATTATGTAGTTTACGCTACAATATAAACATAACATGTACATAATATTATTATATAATTAATTTAGCAGTCCATGTGTATGTTACGGGTAATGCCAGAAGATGGAGTAAACCTAGGTTTACCGGGTTGATTACCCAAGCTTCTTGGGTAAAGTCCGAATAATAAGTGAAATAAATTTTAATTTGGAGTATATATATACAAATAATATCCTATAATCACCTAGGTCTACCCAATTCTGGCGGGGTAGGTTAGGTTAGGTTATTACTTGGACTTTACCCAAGAAGTCTGGGTAAATGTTTTGTAAATGTAGTTTCAGTGCGGCTAATTTGGGAGTTTCACACTTTTACTGTTTTAATTGTACACTAGTTAACAAGTGCCATTTTGACCAACTTTTTTCAGCAGTCTCCGAAAATTATAAATGAGATGTCATTCGATTCGGAATGGCATCTAGATAATTTATGAAAAAAAATTAGGTTCTGCTTGTAAAAATTGTAAAAGTTATTAACAATTAGCTTAAAAAAAAGGGGGGGGGTATAGTTTTTTGCAAATATCTCGAAAAGTAATAAAAATTTTTGAAATTTGAAAAAGATTCAAAAAGAGGAGGAAATTTCCTAAAAAAAAATCTCGATTCCCGAAACCTTACGATCAATATTTATAATTTTCCCAGAGGGATGAAAATACGGCTGAAAACGGGTACTCTGGCTTACGCAAGCCACTCCCACATCTACCCTTTACTGAATGAATATTATTTTAACATACTAATTATGAAATAAATAATTGAAAAAATTCAGGCACTGACTACTAAATAGATGAATGAACAATAATCTGCTTGAAATAATTTTTTATAACAATTTTTCATTTAGTTATTCAATAGTTAATTAATAATTATTCTTTGCTTGAACATGAACATTGCAAGTGTGATTAAATATTATACTTTTTTTAAGTTCTATTTTTTCTACCGTATTTTAAATTGAATTATTTTCTTGTTTCAGCCTTTTAGACCCTTTTCGCGGAGTCGGGTCATATTTTTTTTAACTTAAAAGTTTATCTTTTAACTATTTCATATTTTTCTATTTCCACGTCAAACAATATAATATTTTTATTAAATTAACCATTACATCAAAAGTAACTAAACAACTCCTAGATACTACTTGTACGACCGCATCTTATACGTTTATTTTCTATTTAACAATTAATTGAAAAAAAAAATGTAGTAATGAGTCATCATTATCATTATCATTAAATGAGTAAAATATTGAAATATTCGTGGTGTGCTTGCCTCTATGACCTATCTTTTAATACTATACACGTAGTGATTATATTCTCTTTGATACTAAACACGAATCTATTGTTACTTTCTTTTTTTTTTAGTTACATTTTGTGGTTTAACTTTTAAAATATATAATTTCCCAAAAAAAATATATAGCCTATGTTACTCGCGGCATCATTACAAATCGATCGGCACCTCATTTATTAAAATAGGACCAGTAGTTTAGATGCTGCGAGGGAACAAACAAACTAACATACATAAACACTATGCCACTTCTTTGCGTCGCGCAGTCGGGTAAAGATAAATTCATGTTGTAAAGGCACAGCCATTTAAATACATTTGAATCAAATTTGAGTCCCACATAATATTTTGCATCCCTTGCCAATGTCATGAGTGAACGAACTACGAAGGTGCTTGTACTTTATCATAAGTAGGTAATTTGAAAACTTACGACTCATGAGTCATTACCTAGGCGCGTCATAAATTGGTTATACACTTGCGATCGTGGCTTGTAGACTTAGTAATTAGTGCCCTACGAGTTAAGATGGCCCTGACGTGTGTTAATATCATGGTACGGTGTTGCGAAGGTAGGGTATGTCGTGTGTGAACTACGGTCCGAAGTTGCAGCGAGCGGCGGGCGCGAACGGGGACACGAATAGTATCAGCGGATATTTCGGTGAGAGTCCCCGATTCGCGTTTAGTTTCGGTTCAGTAGCGCGGCGCGAGTAGCGAGTGCGCTGTGTTGTGCTCGTGCGGCGTTCGTGCGACACGATGGTGTGCGGTAGCTGTGCGCTGTGCGAGCGGCTGTTCTGCCGCGCCGCCCGAGACGAGCCGGAGGCGGTTGAGGACGTAAATGTTTTGATATTCATTTCGTCATTTTCATTGACTAGGAATGCGATTCAAGCTCGAAGATTCGTTGCTACTAGCAAGTCGCTGTGTTTAGTACTTTTTTTGTTCATTACTTAGACAATAACAGGCCGAATACTGAAACAATTAAATTTAGGTGGTCCAGTCAGCTCACCTTGTCATCCCGCCAAGCAGTGACAGTGACAGCCTGTGAATAGGAGGGCTCCTGGCATTAGTTAGCGTTTCAGTTCGGCCGTTGCTCATCTCATGTAGATTGTAGACACCTAATGCACATCACACTACACTTCACACTAATATTATAAGGGCGAATGAGGGAGTGTGTATGTTTGTTATTTCTTCACGAAAAAACTACGTAACTGATTTTGATGAAATTTGGTACGGTAGTAGGTATGTAGTTTAAATGCCGGAATAACACATAGGCTACTTCTTATCGCAGCAAAATGTACTGTCCCGGTGGGATTGTGCGTGTACGACGTACCGGGATACCTCTATAGTGATTAGTGAAGCCTTGTGATAATTAAAAACGCCTCCGTGGTCTAGTGGTTCAGAGCTTCGCTCTCGACCCGGAGGTCGTGGGTTCGATTTCCGCGTTGGAACAACAAAAAATGTTGTTTTCAGGTTTGGTTAGGACAATGCAGGTTGATCACCTGATTGTCTGACAAGAAAGATGATCCATGCGTCGGATGGGCATGTAAAAAGTCGGTCCTGCGCCTGTTCTCTCGCCAGTCGTGACTCGTGTCGGTTTACCGTCCCACTGGGTTATGAGAGTAAAAGGAAGAGAGAGTGCTTCTGTGCATTGCGCACACACTTGGGCACTATAACTCCTGCGTAGCTGGCCTGGTTTCAATGAAATCGGCTACCGACACCGAAATCGGTGAGGGGAGCTATCTTGTGATAAGTGTGTGACAACTCACACATACGTATTTAAAGTAGACTGTACCACAGTTCATATTAAATCTATACTAATATTATTAAACGGAAGAGTTTGTTTGTTTAAATGCGCTAATCTTAGGAACTACTGGTCCGATTTGAAAAATTCTTTTTTTGTTGGATAGTCTATTTATAGAGGAAGGCTTTATGCTATATAACATTACGCTTTAATATTACTACAATATTACAAATTATAATATATAAACAGGCGACGTTTTTACAAAATTTTAATTGCCGATAAATAATAAAAAATTCGACATTATCGTTGGGAACTTCCTTGATTCTTTACTACTTGTTACCTTCGTCATCCGTCGTAACGTTCTCACAGTTTTTGTGTCAAGACCCTACAGCTGACATCATAATCACTCATCAGTAGTATAATATTTAGTACTAGCTGACACGTACCCACTTCGTTGAGCATGGAAACCGTGTAAACCTTCCCGGGACTTCCACGAATATTTCAAGACCAAAAATAGGCGAATCAGTTCAGCTGATCTCGAGTTTTAGCGAGACTAACGAACAGCAATTTATTTTTATATAGCCTATGTTACTCAGTGATAATGTAGCTTTCTGATGAAAAAATAATTATTAAAATCGGTCCAGCACTTTTTGAGTTAAGTCGTTACATACCAAAATACAAATCTTTCCTCTTTATAATATTACTGTAGATTTACCAAGCACTGGGCCCTGATTCGAGAATCGAGATACTTAAGTTACAAGAATTTTTTGAAGCGTACTTCGTCTACAGGGCGACAGGCCCTTAGTCTATAGTCATTATCATTTACGTTTACGTATGGGATTTGACGAATTTGGCCCACAAAAATGCTCTTAAGTTTGGGTTCAAACAACAACAATGACAATAGGGTCGACCCCCTCATTTGTCTTACACAGGTTGCTGGAGACTACAGCAACCTCGTAATATGATGTAGACGCCTATTAGTATTGGGAATTCCGTTGTAAAAGTTGTGGAAAAAGCATTGTACACAATACACATCTAAGAATTCTCCCTCAATAACAATATCAAATATTTTGTGACGTCACACTGTAGGGACAGTGAGGAAAACGAGTGACGTCATGCTGTAGGGACAGGGAATTCGATGGTGAATTGTTTGTGTAGGTACTACTTGTACTGGTTTATAATAGGTCTATATAGATAACTACAAAGAGGGGCTGTTTAATGGGGTAAGTCACCCCGACCTAATTTTCCCTTTTAAGATAGGTTTTGCGAGGGGTTGGTTCATAAGCTATTTTATGTGGTCATCTGTTAAGTATTTTTGTCTCACTAAACGTATACGTGACTAACTATGTGGCAAAATGCAAGCAGGACGTTGAGGACGTTGGCGGTGTTCCAAGCAAAGAAACTAAATAAAGGCTCATTTTTCAAGTGAGCTGATATTCGCCGAGACGGATTTCTTGTGCTGACCCGATATCTATAGTGTAACCACTAACCACGTGCGTGAGTCGTGACGGCCTCGTCGCGCCCATTTTCTTTTTACGATAACAGGAACATGGCTATTGATTTTCAAAGAAACATGCGATGTCGAATGAGGTAAATCTGTGATTGCTTCAAATGTTTGTTGAAGTGTTAAATGTGTGCTTAAATATTAAAAATTAAAAAAAACCCGGACTTAGCGTGTTACATACCTAACAAACGACCCTGATGACCTTGAAGTCCTGAACCGATCTCCACCAAACAGATAAGAACACTCTCGACTGATGTACCTTTCAAACAAAAATAAACGCATTAAAATCGGATCATCCGTTTGGGAGCTAGGATGCCCACTCCGTCGTTTTTGCGTCGGGGGTTAAAAACCAGCAGGCTAACCTACTCTCGACCCCGACACAATCGAGAATCGAATCAGTTCGACCTCAACGGCTTTTGGTATTTTGTTTGGAGGATTACTTTGAAAGTAACCAGGATAAAGAAAATCGTTAGATCGTTACTTATTGTACTCCCGACCATATCAATCGATTGAGAATAAACAAACGTCAATTTATTCGGGAGTACACGGCACGATCTAATCTGAATCAAAATCGAATCAGTTTGGAGAGTAAGACTCCAGGACAAGTGACGTACGGTTCTGTTATCAACAAACAAACAAAATTAAAAATTTGAATTAACCCTCGACTTCGTAAGAATAGAAATAGAAGAAGAACAGAGTTTTTTTTTGTAACTGAACCGATTTTCTTTCAACGTGTTATTTTGTAATGTACGATGATTTCTGACAGGTAATACGAGAGGTTACCTGTCAGAAATCATCGTACATTACAAAATAACACGTTGAAAGAAAATCGGTAATAATAGTAATAGCTCTCCTCACCGATTTCGGTGTCGGTAGCCGATTTCATTGAAACTACGCAGGACTTATATAAAGTGCCCAAGTGTGCGCGCAATACACAAAGACACTCTCTCTTCCTTTTACTCTCATAACCCAGTGGGACGGTAAACCGACACGACTGGCGAGAACAGGCGCAGGACCGACTGTTTACATGCCCATCCGATGCATGAATCATCTCTCTTGTCAGACAATCAGGTGATCAGCCTGCATTGTCCTAACCGAACTTGAAAATAACACTTTTTGTTGTTCCAACGCGGGTCCCACGACCTCCGGGTCGGGTGCGAAGCTCTGAACCACTAGGCCATGGAGGCGAGAGGGATCATATATCACATTATATTTAATGAAGGATGAACTGTAATTGGCACCACAGAAATATATCAAGATAGAACGGTTACGATGTCGTATGCACTTACATTTCGCGCGTGTCATTTTTACGATAAGCCCCGCCCACAGTGTGACGTCATTTTCTTAGTGTGCGTGTCGAATAGTGAGGGGATACCCACGTTAGATTATCGATAGGTCTCTGGTTACTGGGTGGTCAAAACTTGTTCTCAAAATATTTGGATCTTGTTTGCATCCTAAAATAGAAGCCTAGCTATGGCTTATATGATATGCTATGGCTATGGCTATTTATTCCATTCGACAGCGTTCCCGTGTGACTTGAAATAAAACATCAGACACTATGAAACGTGGTAAAAGTTGAATTTCATCAAATACTGTTTTTATGCTCAACGAAGTAGGCAAGGGTCAGCTAGTCGTCAAATAAAAGTATAAAAAAGACATGCAATATATATGTAGGCATATACGAACTAAAGTCTTTAAAACATTGCATAGGTACATTTATTTTTACTAATTATTACAATTAATTTAATTTTCGTACAAATAATAATTTATTTGTAGGAAAATTAAATTAATTTATCGATAAGTCCTAAAAGTAATCGATACACGGTAGTGTCAATCACTATCCCATTCGATGACCAATCACAGCACTTTATCTGACCTATGACCGCTTCGATATTACCGATGCAGGAGCACGATTCTCGGGCAGTGGAAAAAAGCTCGAACATTAGTATATCCCGCTCGCACGCGCGGTAAATCTCATTTGCATGAGCGGGACAGACCGATAGTAAAAACTGAGTTCGAGCCCTGAGAATTAGGGCCCAGGGCGGCGATTCTCAGTCCTCGAACTTAGTTCCGAATATTAGTATATCCCGCTCGCACGCGCGGTAAATCTCATTTGCGTGAGCGGGACAGACCGATAGTAAAAACTAAGTTCGAGGACTGAGAATTAGGGCCCTGGTGATAATATTTTTTCGTACAGTTCGTTGTACACTGCGCGCGCATATTACGCTTTTGAATACGAGCATTGTATATGAACAGCAATGGATATTAATTTCAACGGAAGACAATATAATTTATGTTCCTATTTAATGATCATGGTATAAGTAGAACAATTATTTGGTTTCTCAATTAATATAATTTTTAATGAATTTCAATACTGACTGGTGATAAGAAATGTTTCCTTTCTGCATATTAACGTCGCTACTTTTGTTTTTGCAGTTGGAAACAGCACAATCACGCATATTTTAGTATAATTTTTAATGTTTTTACGGCGCGAACGCAGGTGCACGAGTCCCGTTGCGTAATGAAGCAGTTTTTTGATAAGCATGCAATATAGTGCATGGTTTTGACACGGGTGCCACGCCTACTTCGCCGTTCTATCTTGATTTATTTCTGTGATTGGCACATTGTATTTTAACAAGCAGTTAACACTAACGACTTAAGCGTTGTTAGAATCGGGACTAAACAATTGAACCGTGAACTACATAACCCTAAAATCATCAGGCTAGTTCCCGAACCGGTGGTAGGCATCACATAGAGACGACGTTCAGAAAACATTTTGTAAAAATTTATACTGAATAAAATGTTTTGATTTTGATCAATCGAATAAACGCTATGTTATGTATGGACCATACTCGAACCAGCTTTAGGCTGCCATGTTTGTGAAGTTGTTTAGAGTAGGCAGTAGGCTGCCTGGACAAAACTGGGGCAAAGTCGCATAGAACAATACCTTCGTGGACCGTGGTGATAGCCCGTACTCCGTTATTTTACTTCGCGGGTTTGAGTTTGGCGCAGTCTTGAGCTAGGCAAGACTCGAGTGCTACTCTATGAGAACAATAACGAGCTAATATTAAAGCTCTTTGACAATTTAGCCAGCCGTGCTAGGTTAAGATGATCGTTTTCGACGATCAAACTAAGATGATCACTAGATAACGTGTCACATACAAAAACAAGGCTAATAACTGTCCGCGCGGTATTTGCCGATAGAGCTAGCTGCATTTGTTTAATAATGAACTGAGACCAAAGTTTTAAAACATTTTTCAAGTTGAATTGGAGATTTGAAATCACTAATTATGTCACTTACAATTTTTCTTAAACACCGCAATGTTGGCAGTGTTCCGAACTAAATGAAATTACAGGTCACTTTTGAAGTGAGCTGATTTACGCCGAGACGAATATCTTGTGCCGACACGATATCTAGTATCCAGAAGATGGAATGAAGATGCAAAGTACAGTTGTCAGTTACATGCGGATACTAAAACGTTAAATTAAATAGTGCTTAATTAAGACATATTACGGTGTCCCAGTCACTCCGCCAAACAGTGACAGCCTGTGCATAGAAGCGTTTCAGTATTCGGTCGTTATTGAAATTAAAGCAACCTGCAAAAAATAAGGAAACTAGCCATATAACCTTAACTTTATATGATAATAATAATTTCAATATACTGTAAAATTGAGATGGCGTACTATATTGCATGTTTCGTTTATCGTGTCTATTGCATGGAATGAAAAGTAGCCTGTCTTAATACAGAGTGTCAGCTTCCTGCATACAGATTTTATTGAATTTTATTAAAATTGGTCCAGCCGTTTGCGCGTGAAGAAGTAGCAAACAGATTATGAAACAGACGTCGAAAACATTAGTTAATTAATTCAATGCAATTACAATCGGCCTCAAGGTCAAGGATGCTAGGAGTTAGGACAGTTTCCTAATAATAATTACTGCATGACTTCATCCGTGAATCACGCCGGTAGATATTAGTATTCGCCGCCGCTGACGCTCCTTCCTTATCAGAGCTATGGTTTTCAGTTTGCCGCACCAGGGCGGCGATTCTCAGGCCTAGAACTCATTTCCGAATATTAGTATATCCCGCTCGCTCGAGCATTGTACGAGGCCTGAGAATCGCCGCCCAGGGCCATAATTCAAGATGACATTTATGACTTACGAAGTTCGAAAACAAAATGTATGGCATTTGACATAAGCTTCGCTAAGTGACATAAGAATACGCTTGTCATTTAGCGAACCTTACGTCAAACACCATCACCATCGCTATTATGCCGAACTTCGAAATAATAAATATATGAGATTTGACATAGCTTCGATAAATGACAAGCAAATTTGTATGACACTTAGCGAAGTTTATGTCAAATCCCATACATTTCTGCATAGAGTTTATTAATATAAATAGTTATAGAGGGTACCCTCTCAGGTTTTTTTGACTACTACTAATGTCATTTGATGGCTACATAGCGCCATCTGATATCATCTTCCGCAAACTTTTGGTATGTATAGCTATAAAATATATCTGGGGGCACGGTCGTGCCCCCGTCAAGACGAGCCAAGCGAAGCGCAAGGGCACTACCTACCTTTTCTCGAAAGGTTTCGTCGTTTTTTTGAGCTCTCATAACTTTTCTTTGGAAGATGCTAAATAGTTGAAATTTTCAACATATAATGACATCGGTAAAGACATAAAACATACAAAGTTTGAATGTCGTAGCTATTATACTTTAGATTTTATCAACGTGTAAAAACCCCAGATTTCGTCACTGACTCATTTATAGATCATCAAAATTCATAAGGTACTTCCTAAAATCCTAGAAAGCTGATATTATTTATGTAAGCTGTTATTGCTACAAAACCAACAAAAAAATTATTAAAATATAAATGCCGCCATTTTGAATCCAATATGGTGGACGGTACAAAATGGATGTTTACTATACGGATCTGATCTTTAATACATAAAAGGAATACAATAGTCATATACAAGTATATAATAAACGGACGACCTACTTTTTGTAGGACCGATAATCGGTCAGATTTTTGCTCCATATAATTTCTATCCGACTTTATTTATTTTGAGTGCGTTGCACTCCTGCAATTAGACTGTTCTATTTCATTCCGATTATTAATCGGTGACCGACTTTTTGTAGATGAAAGATATATTTATGAGAGAAAAACTAGTTTTTTATCCACTTTTATAAAATTAGGCATTAGCGCGAAGTAGCAGGCAGCAGGTAGTAATAAATTGCTGTCTGTACAAATTACAAATTATGTAAAACACGTGAAATCGGTTATCGGTCCGATAGTAGTCACGGCAGTTTTCAGTCGTATACGATATTTTTATACTGCGAATGTTATTCGATTGTTAAGAAATATTCACATGTCGTATTCGTAAATAACCAGCTTACAAAAATAAATGAAATCCCACCAAAAACATTTTCATGTAAAAATGTTGCCAAGACGAGCCTACATAGCTTACACTCTGAAAAAGTTATCAGATATCTTATAACGCCAAGCTCTACACTACACCTTAATCAAAATCTATCAAAAAGTGGTCAGATCTCATGTAGAACCAAAATTCATGATCTATGCCCCCTTACTTCACCAGGCTTAACTTCACTTACGCTTCATTGTAGTTAAAACGTGATACTTGACCGTTTTGCTACCGTTACGAAGATTTCATAGGGATTCATTAATCGTGTGTAAAATAAAACGGCCAAGTATCACGTATTGACTGCAATGTAGCGTAAGTGAAGTTAAGCCTGGTGAAGTAAGGGCGCATAGATCATGAATTTTGGTTCTACATGAGATCTGACCACTTTTTGATAGATTTTGATTAAGGTGTAGTGTAGAGCTTGGCGTTATAAGATATCTGATAACTTTTTCAGAGTGTAAGCTATGTAGGCTCGTCTTGGCAACATTTTTACATGAAAATGTTTTTGGTGGGATTATACATACCAGTATATTTTCAGTATAGTTTCAGCAATTTTACTTGTATTCAAGTTGATAAAGTTTGGCTTTGTTAAATAATTTACATATTTAATAAAATATTCATTTAACAAATCATAGCCAAACTTTATCAACTTCTATACAAGTAAAGTTTAATACTTTACAGAAACCTTGAATTTCACAATATATGGATAGGTAGGTACATAAATAAAACCATTTTTATTTTACAGTTTATTTATTTATTCACAGGTTTACATATACACTTACATTAATGAACATAGAATGTATTATGTACTACACAAATCACAAGCATCAATATCGCAAACAAATAGCACAAACGTAGCGTCCTGGTCGCAAAAAAACGATTGCACTGAAATAGTGGAGGAACTAAAAGCTCAACTCACACAATATCTTCTGGAAATACACACTTCACACAAAGAACAGCACAAATAATAAGGAACAAAACTACAAACAAGCGCAAACGCAAGGAGCAGTCGCCATACTTGTTAGGCAATTTCAAAGAATCTTATGGAATTTGACAATCGATAGGAAATCAATTCACTGTGTTGCTATAGTAATTATTACTTAACACATTGAATGCCAAATATATTTTTAGGTCATTATTGGTTCCCACCATACATATAGTCATCTACGTAATACTACGTACTCGGCACCTTGCTTAAAAATGGCATGCAATTTTAAGCAGGGTGCCGGAGTACGTAGTACTACGTAGATGACCATTTCATATTCTATCCCTTTCCCACCTAGATCATAACTTCTCCAACAGCTACAGAAGCACCTGGACCACAGATACCCCCAGTACAGCCTGGTTCTGCTCAAGTTCAAGCAGACCCGTTTCTACCTGCGCCCTTTGTACCACCTGCTTCGCCAGCCGTGCGTAAAAGTCGTGTTCAGTTGAGAGATTTTCATTTCTTAGAAAAACTCCCACCTACACCTACGAAGGCTGTTCCAGCGAAGCCTTGTCGTGTCTGCACTAAAAATAAAGAACGAAAGGAGTCATCTTTCGTATGTGCCACTTGTCCGGAAAAGCCTGCCTTGTGTGTTGTAAACTGTTTTTACACCTACCACACTGATCCTCGTTTTGTATAATTTTATATAAAATTATGTTGATGCTCTCAGATGTTCCTGTTTTTTATATAGTATACATATAAAGTTATCGATCTTTTTAGTTATAAAACAAATTTTTGATCTCATTACAATACTGTACTTTAAGCCTTCAAAGTACCTTATAAATGTTGTGTTTAGAATAGTTTTAAAATAATAAAGTTACTTTTTTTCCATGTCATGTCTTATTTGAGATGCCAACGAACCTAAAAACGTCCTTCCTGGGAGGCCAAATAATGCAACTACCCGTTTAAATTGTAAGAAACTGCTACGTTGTATTACGTATTTGGCCCCTAGCATTACTAGTGCCTACGCAATATTGCGTAGTCGGCATTCAATGTGTTAAAGTTATAAGGTATTCAAAATTTTAAATTTATCAATTATAAAACAAGTTCAGTAAAATAATTAGATACTGAAATAAATATTTAAAATAAATAAATTTCAGAAATAAGAAAAATTAAAATATTGTAACGGATATGACTTCAGTGAGCATTTCCTGCCGCCAAAACCAAGCTGTCAGCCATCTTGCTCGCCCTCCCACCAAGCCTACAATCAGCCACTGCCGGTGGGGATGGGGATATTTAAGCCAGCCATGCCATACTTGATTTACCATTTTTGTTTAGAATAAATACAGTGTAGAAACTCTGCCCAATTTTATTTTTCACCGCTTCATTCAGAAGTGGGACGGACAAAATGAAAAGACGACATAATTATTTAGTGCCTCAGCATATGTGTTATTGTTATTAGGTTCAAATTACACGTCCAATAATACACTTCTAGTTAATCGTATTTTACTTTATTCTACTACGTAGATAATACAATAAACAGTATCTTATAAATAGCTATGTAGGTACACTGATCCCACTAACCTATCCGGGCCTCTCAAGGAGACTAACTTAAAACTATCTTAGGCATCAACGTCAATGTCATCTTTGACATCTAGTTGTTTTAAATACATAATATCATTATGTAACATATATCTATGTCACAAGTACAAAGTGAATTATCAGACACGGATGATGATTCAGGATCCAGTACGCCACCTGCTAGAAAGCTGCTTAAAAAATTGCTCGAGAAGAATGTTCAGCAAGCCGTACAGGATCTTCAAGACGACGAGCCATCCATAAGCAAACATAAGCAACACCGCGCCGCTTCATTAATTCCAGAGTTCGACCCAGACATCGAAGAATATACCATCGCTGCTTGGATAAAGAAAATTGACCAAATCGGAGACATTCATGGGTGGAATGACGCAATAAAATCATTCTACCTACAAGACAAATTACGTGGTCAAGCAAAAAAGTGGTATCACCGTCTAGACAATTACGATTACTCTTACGTTGAGTGGAAAGAAATGTTGTTGCGCGCTTTTCCCAAACACAGAGATTACGGCAGTATGTTGGAAGAATTGTTGCATCGCAAAAAACTACCCACAGAGTCGATGACAAAATACTACCAGGAAAAAATTGCTTTATGTTTCCGGTGTAAATTATCTGACAGCGCCAGTGTTTCCTGCATTATTCGAGGCCTTCCAATATCCTTGCAAGCAAATGCAAGAGCTTTTCAGTGTCAAACACCAGGAGAACTTTATGAAGGATTTTTGTGTGCTCTTGATGATTATCATGCGAATGTACCATACGAACAAGGATCGCATAAGACACACCGGCAAGCAGTTGACAAAAGAATTTTGGCAAATCCTGAGACTGATCCGTGCCCTCGGTGCAAGAAGACAGGACATTTACTGCGGAATTGTAACCAGCCAGATACTCGCACGTGTTTTAAATGTGGAAAACAAGGGCACATAGCGTTACGGTGTTCATCTTCTGTCTCGAACAATAAAGCCAGTCAGCCTGCCAGCACCAAAGAAGTAAACCTATTGAGACATTACAGCGATAACGCCTACAAAAAGGTGGCAAAAATTAATGGCGTTCACATCAAAGCTTACATTGATACTGGGAGTCAAGTCAACGTACTAAATCAACAAGTTGCAAGTGCGTTGTCCTTAGAAGTAAAACCCACAAGCGTGGTGCTTAAAGGTTTCTCTGGTGGTATTACTACAAGCCAAGGTGTAGTAGATTTTGAGTTGGAGATTGATGGGATAGCTATGCAGTGCCAGGCTCATCTATCCAGTATAAATATGAACGAAGTGAATTTACTTATTGGACAACCAATTATTAATAGCAATGGCGTGACCTTGACTATTAGAAGGGGCGTGGCTAACTTTGAATACGTTCCTAACTCTGGGTTCGAGATTGATGTTGTCGAGGAGAATAACAGGTTTAAGGTCGTCACTGCAGGTGAGGAGCATCTACCGCCAGGTTCTTCTATCATTAAAGTTTGTGTTTTAGGTAATAGAAGAGAAAATAACGTAGTGACTCCACCACGACACTATGACCTCCATGGTGTGTCCTTCTCTCTGCCAGCAACCCTGATGTGTGGTGAGGAGGGCTACATCAAAGTGGTCAACATGGGCACAGATACTATCAAGTGGCCGCCAGGAAAAGTGCTGACAAGAGCTGAAAGTTGCCAGGAGCCACCACACCCTAAGCCAGTTAACCAGGTACGTTGCCTTTTCAATAGCCTTAGCTCTAGTAATCATTCCTTAAGCCAAGCCATACCTTCAGAAATAGGGGGTGTCGAAATATGTAATATTAAAATAGGTCCATTAAATAATAAAGAGCACTCAAACCTAGTCACTTTGTTGTCAAAATTCAAACACTGTTTTGCTTCCAATACGCACGAACTAGGTTGTACGAATTTAACTAGGATGAAAATCAATCTTACCAGTGATAAGCCCATACATCGACAACCGTATAGACTTTCGCATTGTGAACAAGCAATAGTCAAATCAAAAGTAGATGAGTTATTGGCTGCGGGTATAGTTAAGGAATCTGAATCTAGTTATGCATCGCCAGTAATTTTGGTAAAGAAAAAAAATGGTGATAGTAGGCTCTGCGTGGATTATCGCGCTTTAAACGAAATTACAATAAAAGATCGATTTCCCTTGCCAAATATAGATGATCAAATATCTAAGTTAGCGGGTAAAAATTATTTTACTACCCTTGATATGGCCCAAGGATATCATCAATTGTGTATAGATCCTAAAGACACACATAAAACTGCATTTATTACTCCCCAAGGACACTACGAATATGTCAGGGTACCTTTTGGGTTAGCAAACGCACCTGCCGTTTTTATGCGCTTAGTAAATAAATTAGTAGAATCTGTAGGTAGTCCGAAAATAAAACAAGACCTAAATGGATGTCCCAATGAAATATTGGCTTTCTTAGACGATTTACTACTACCTTCTACTGATGTTGATTCGGGGTTAATCATTCTAGAAAGAGTACTTAATAAATTAGCCCTCGAAAATTTAAAATTAAACATGAATAAATGTGTATTTTTACAAACTCAAGTTACATATTTGGGTTATGAAATATCGGCCGATGGCATTCAGCCAGGTAAAGAAAAATTATTAGCCGTATCAAAATTTCCAGTGCCTACTAATGTGCACCATGTACGTCAGTTTATCGGTCTATGTAGTTACTTCAGGAAGTTTATTCCAAAATTCGCCCTTTATGCCCGTCCATTGACAGATTTAACTAAAAATAACACTACGTGGGTATGGGGTATTGAACAAGAAAATAGTTTCGAAAAACTTAAAACTAGCTTGTGTTCTGAACCTGTACTTGCTCTTTATGATCCCGTACTCGATACAGAGATACACACAGACGCGTGCAAGCTAGGTATTGCCGGTATATTACTACAAAAACAAACCGACGGCACGTTACGACCGGTACAATACTTTAGTCGAGTTACGACGAAAGAGGAGAGTATGTATCATAGCTACGAGTTAGAAACTCTTGCTGTTGTTCATTCTTTACGTAGATTTCGCGTGTACATTGTAGGAAAACGAATTAAAGTAGTAACTGACTGTACCGCGGTTCGAGCTACGCTTACTAAACGTGATATCATTCCACGTATTGCTAGGTGGTGGCTCTCAATACAGGATTACGATATGACTATAGAGTATAGGCCAGGAGAACGCATGCAACACGTTGATGCGCTGAGTAGACATCCAGTTGATACCATGAATATACATCGCCTAGAAATTACTGATTGGTTTTATACCTTACAATGTCAAGACGATAAGCTAAAGTCGATAATTACCAAGCTAAATAATAATACTACGGAATTAGAAATTAAGAATAATTTTGTTATTTTAGATAATAGGCTTTATCGTAAAACCGTTAACGGCAATCGATTAGTAGTTCCTGGTTTAGCTAGATGGAAAATTTTACAAATGCACCATGATGACATTGGACATGTAGGGCTAAACCGATGTATGGAGATAATAAAACACGATTATTGGTTTCCAAAAATGACTAAGTTTATTAAAAAATATGTGACCGCATGCATTTACTGTGCGTACGGTAAAAATAGCTATGGTAAAAAAGAAGGAAAACTACATCCTATTCCAAAACCTACAACTCCAATGTGTATGATACACATAGATCATTTAGGACCGTTTTGCAGGACGAAAAAGGGTTACCAGTACATGCTAGTTTTTACAGATTCTTTTTCAAAATTCGTGATTGCTGAGCCCTCACGAACAGTCAATTCAGTGGAGACGGTTCGCTTACTTAAAAAGATATTTTGTCTCTTTGGCTATCCAAATCACATAGTGACTGATCATGGCAAGGCTTTTACAAGTAGGCACTTTAAAAAATTTTGTAACGATAAACAATTTAGGCACACTCTGAATGCAATTGCTTGTCCACGTGCAAACGGTCAAGTTGAACGTACCAATAGGACTATCCTTGATGCCCTGCGGGCCACTGACCCTACTGAAGCTTCAGTTAACTGGGCAAATTCTTTACCTGATATAATTTGGGGCATAAATAATACAATTAATGACACCACCAGTTACAAACCTTATGATCTTATGTTTGCTCATACTAGTAGACCTGTATGTGATATATCTATTCCTGGACGAACTTCAGAACCTATTGAGTCTAGACGTTCGAAAGCTTCAACAAAAATACAGCGAGCTAGTATTAAAATGAAGCGTAATTATGATAAAAAAAGAAAAAATGCTCATGTTTATAAGAAGGGAGATTTTGTGCTTTGGAAGCAGGCACCTACTAGTAGTGCAGCAAAGGTTAATACAAAACTAGACGACTTATATTCCGGGCCATATATAATTACTAAAGCTATTGGGAAGGACAGGTACCGGATAAGAAGTATTAAAGGATTACGTGGATATAAAAATTTCACTGGTTTAGTTTCGGTGGACTCATTAAGACCTTATAGAAGTGTAGCCCCAAATACGGATAGTGGTAGTAGTTCTGATGAGCAACTAGAAACAGATGACTTAATTGATTTACTCGAAAGCTAATTGTGTGTTTGTTCCCATTGCGGGAGCAATTGTTTCAGGATGGCCGAGTGTAACGGATATGACTTCAGTGAGCATTTCCTGCCGCCAAAACCAAGCTGTCAGCCATCTTGCTCGCCCTCCCACCAAGCCTACAATCAGCCACTGCCGGTGGGGATGGGGATATTTAAGCCAGCCATGCCATACTTGATTTACCATTTTTGTTTAGAATAAATACAGTGTAGAAACTCTGCCCAATTTTATTTTTCACCGCTTCAATATTGTATAAAATTATCGACTGTGCTACCATCTGTGACACTTTATAGTAACTAGTTGTTTTGGAAGTTGATTACAGATGTCGCATTTTGAGTGAAAAAAAGCACAGATGTATGGAAGTGTCCTACCCCTGCATTTCTGTTTCCGAACTCGTAAGTGATAGTGGCGATGGCATCTTGAATTATGGCCCTGGGCCCCGATTCTCGTACCTACCTCGAACTTAGTTTCGAATACATCATATTAAGACATACCCGATATAGGGGGGCTAGTCTTGAGCTTCATCATGTATCACCAAATGATAGTGGGGTTAAAATGATCAATCTGTGCACGAGCACGCATGATTTGGAGTTCCGCGATGTAATTGGATTTCATTACAAACTGTTTATATGCTCAACGTAGTGAGCACGGGTTAGCTAGTTAATTTATAACGTAGGTCCTATCAATTAAACAAGTTTATGAAAGTCAACAAAAAGGCCTTAACACTAGCCCGCCGAGAACAACCGCCGCGGCGTAAGAAACTCGGATGGGCCCTCTTTTAGCAAAAAAATGGAAAATTGTTCTTTTTAATAATCTGTACAGAATATGTTTAGAATGCTACTTAAAATATATTATATTCTCAACGTAGCAACATTTTGTATACAATATCGTCCACTAGATTTATATCGGGGTCGCTTCCAGCTGTTTGTTGATGAAAAGCTTTTTTCATTTCACTAGTAAATGTTCCACCGTGATCTATCTCGCGGTCTGCCAAACCCGAAGCGTCCGTGACATAAACATCTAAAATAACTCTGGATTGTTGTTTTTCAATTCAATACAATCTCATCTGGGCGGGGACGAATGTAGACAAGACTTCATATCCAACATCCAATTCCTAAATAAAGATTTGGAACAATCGTCATGTAGATTGTAGAGTGCGGGGTTGGAGGAGCAAATAAAGCTTGGAGTCAATCATTAACTAGTTACACGTTTCAATGATAACTGATTCTAATTAACCATTCTATTCGGAGGTTAGGACGAGACTGACTCACAATAATTGTACATATTTGTAACGACTATAAAAACCACATTACACAACCTAAAGATTAATTATCACTCATTTATTTTTCACCTAATACATATATGTATGTTTAACTAAATAAGATTTACTGCTTTCGTTAGATA
Source organism: Celastrina argiolus (assembly GCA_905187575.2). Classification (NCBI taxonomy): domain Eukaryota; kingdom Metazoa; phylum Arthropoda; class Insecta; order Lepidoptera; family Lycaenidae; genus Celastrina; species Celastrina argiolus. The sequence continues at coordinate 705,200 of LR994579.1, read as the reverse complement.
TACAAAACTGATGAAATCCATTACCTAATCTAATAATATGAAGTATCTTTAACACCTAAATCTTCACAAGATAGCTTGGTTGCCCAGTTGCACATATGTGGCATAAGTGAGGAGCTTTCTCCTTCGAACGCTATCTATTGTAATAAATTGGACTTACACACTGATTTATAATTTCAGTCAGTAAAATGAATCTGTATCACATCACCTCTCTTTTTTCATTGTCAGTTAGCAGAGACAGAATGATTTTTGCCTGTCATTTTACTGACAGAGATTAAAAAACAGGGTTTAGTTCATGCGAACTTGTATTTGTTTACTGCGCGTATAATAAGTATTGATAAGTGACATTAATATAGGTAGCACTGACGCAGCATTTACACTCCATTCCTATGTCTTTTAAACCGTTATAAACTCATTCCTACCTACAGACTAGAGCTTCCCTCTATAGTAGAATCAGCTTTCGCCACAGGTTTCATTTAGCATACCATTGTATCTGTTGACGTTTATAAGAACACCTCACACCTTTCAGATTCAGCTGGCGGAGTCGCTGGAGGTGCGGTTCACGCAGCCGCTGGAGGAGCCCCTGAGCATCGGCTCCCACATCGTGTGCACCGGCACGCCCAGCGCCGACCTGCCCTGGTCAGTACTCCACGACCATGTGCCAATCAATTTATCGTATATAATATGCATTAATAACTGTAAAACAGTTATTAATGCATATTATATACTTATTATTTTTATTAATAAAATACAACTTTTTAACATTTTAATAATAAAATACAACATTTTACCTTCTGGGTTGTAAGCCGAGACACGGCGGTTTGTAGGTGATAATATGTGATCACTACATATTATTATTCCTTAGAACAATAGTTGATCCACCCGAACTTGCTAGGGTACATAATATTATGTCATATTATTATAGTGTTATGCAGAGATACTCTGTTAACTGTTTATGCTGACGAATATAATATATATATTTATAGACAATATAATATTATTTAGTAGCACACACCCAAAATATAAATCCCAATATTATATGCATTCGATATATGTTTATTATTATTGAAAGTGTTTTTGTATTATAATACAGAAATATTTTTAATTGAATCAACTAACCTTTCTTTCCTTGTACTGCGCTAATACGTAATAAGTATATATTATTATACATAGGTATATTATGTATGTAATAAACACTGTGCAATTAACTTATATACTAACTGACAGACCCTGTTCTGTGGACAGACCTATGGCGTCTACCCATGTGCGCGCCTACCCCCGTCCCCCTGCGACATAACTTTAGTTACCTACTATGGGCAATGGGTAATGTGCGGGGTGTGCGGACGGCGCGGGGGGGCGCGGGGGGCGTGACCGCTGCATTGTCCATAGCAATGAATCACACTATAATTATTTTCCACCATACTATAATTTCAATATTACCTATATTATTATTTTAACTAGTTTATGTATTTATGTAACTTTCTGTTCGATGTTGCTGAGCGTAAATCTGTACTTCAGATGACAACACTTATGGAACCACATAATACCAGGCACTGTGGTGTTCACGCCGCGGTAATACGCCTGAGTGGTGTCCATTTCGACGGTATAGGCATTACATTCCGTACCGTAGTTTCCGACCGCACTCATCCTTAATATATTTTTTATCTTTGTTATAGTTAAATGTGTAAACTATTTTGTTAATTTTAATCCTACTGTGTATGAATTATAATTTTAATTTGCTATTGTTTTTTCTAAAGTGTATGTAATGTGATGTCTAAATTTGTCGAATAAATGTTTGATTATTATTATTATTATTACTATCGGAAAGACTGGCGCAGTAAGCAAAGAATATGGTTGTGTGTAAAGTCGGCTTACGGACGATATAACGTGACAACGTCCAAGCCAATCGTGCCTTTCACTCGCTCCTGCAGCGCTCTCGCTCCTATCGTAACGTTACAATGAGTCATTATAATTCGTGCGTGCAGCCATCTTTCATCGATTTATTAGGCGTTGTTGCATCAACCCTAAGGATATCACTTTATGCTTACAAAGTTTAGTAAGGTGATCTGTATGAGTAAGCTACAAGGTCTTCGGTTGTTCAGGTCGAGGTTGGTGGCAACTATTACTATAGCATCATCTCTTTATAATTAAATTCACGAGACTCGAATTGTAAATAAGCATTCAGGTCGTTCGCGTATCAATCACTACGTCATAAATTTGAATAACAAATCTGCCTAATTTCCGCAAACCAGCGCCAGCACCGTAACGATGCTCGAGACGGACGTTACTTTGAGTTTATTGAATTTATAATTATTTTCATTTTTACAGAAAGACATTGGAAATGAAATAAATCCAAACGTGAGGAATGTAACATACATATTGATATTGCAACCAAATAAAATGACACCTACTCGTATTTATCGTGTTATAAAGAAATACAATTTCTGGTTCACGATGTTCACGAATAGATAAACTATCTTCAAACATATTAATACGTTTGTCAGATCCAGGGCACTCCACCCAACATAACGGCTGATGGCAATCCGCAAATGGTTTTAGTGGGTAACCGGGCGAGCCGGGAGTCCCACATACCTTTCGGGGGATGCGTAATGCATGTCCCTTGCGACATCCAAAAAATTCTTTCTCTTTCTCTAACATTTATACGTGTGTGCCAGGTTCTCAATAAACCTGTGCTGCGGCGAGACGGGCGCGGTGGGGGGCGAGGCGGAGGAGGGCGACGTGTGCGTGCACTTCAACGTGCGCCTGCCGCAGCAGTACGTCGTGCGCAACACGCGGCGGCGCGCGCGCTGGGGGCCGGAGGAGACCACCGCGTACAGGTGGGCAGCAACTACTAGAGTAATGTCTAATGATACAAATGTGCAGCTATTTGTATACGAAGTATAAGACACCATTGACATTTCTTTATTTCATAGAATCGTTTAGGATATTATACATCTTACAACCTGCAAATCCAAAAACATGCAATCAAAAGCAAAACTAAACTGTATAATGTCTCTTCCACAGATTGTTCCCGTTTAAAGTGGACCGGCCGTTCACGCTGGAGATACTGGTGGACGAGAAGGAGACGCTGTTCGCGGTGGACGGCGAGCACTACTGCAGCTACGCGCATCGCACGCCCAGCGCGCTGGCGGCGCGTGCCGTGCGCGTGAGCGGCGTTCGCGACGCTTCGCTCGCCGTGCGCCGCTGCGACACGTACCCGATGTTCGCGCCGCCGCCCCCGGAGGTAAGTACTGCTGCACGGCACCGCACGCCCAGCGCGCTGATCGCCGTGCGCGACGCCTCGATCGCCGTACGCCAAACTACTGCAAACGTCATTACAACGACACTCGATAGATGGCGTTGTGTGATTTTTGAATCGCGCTAAGGAACTAGGGAACCCTTCTCGTTGTAATGTAAATAATTGTCTCTAATTTGTTATTATTATTAATTTACATTTCGTATATTATAATAAAACATGTGTGAGTTGTAAGTTTTATTTTGAATAACAATGAATGTGTAAGCCCAAGACTAATCTGGGTTAGGTTAAAAGTCGGACTCACTCGCTTATTTATCCTTGGTGTCTATGCACCGACGGATCTGGGCGGAGGTGGGTCATTAAAAGCCCAACAAGAGAGAGAGGATTTTTGGGATAACATGAGAGAGGTATTGAATAAATGCGGAGAAAATGAACGGATCGTGATGTTAGGGGACTTTAATGGGTGGGTTGGAGTAAAGCGTGATGGGTATGAAGGAGTTCTGGGTACGTTTGGGGACGAGAGAGTGAATGACAATGGGAGAAGCCTGCTTGAAGTATGCTTGCAATGGAATCTGTGCGTGGCCAACACAATGTTTGACCACAAAAAGATCCATTTATATACAAGAGATGAGGGGAAGTCTAGAAGTATGATTGATTTTGTTATTGTGGATGAAAGACTGAGGAAGAAAGTGCTAGACACTCGGGCATACCGTGGTGTAGGGCTCGACTCAGACCACTTCCTGGTCATAGCCCGAATGCGTGGCCTCTTTAAACGGTGGCGACACCGAGGGGCTCAGACTACGAGTGTGTTAGATAGAGTAAAAGTGGAAAATCTACAAGAAAAAGAAAAGAACGACGAGTATGTAGAGAAACTGAAAGAAAGATTTAGAGGCATAGAAGAGATAGGTGTGATTGAAGATTTGTGGGAGACATTTAAAAAAGGGGTCGTGAATGTTGCTATTGAGGTGTGCGGGGTAGCTAAAAGAAGGAAAGGAAGAAAGAACTATAATGTGTGGATGGACAAAGATGTACAAAGGGCGGTGCAAGAAAAGAAGAAAGCGTGGTTGGATTGGTTAGCAACAAAAGCTAACCAAAAAGTTCAAAAGGCAACGGTTGACGAGATAAAGGAAGCAAGAACGAAGTATAAAAGATTGAAATCAGCAGAGAAAGAAGTTGTGTCTAGAAAGAAAGAAGAGCGAAAGGATGATTTTGATAGGAGACTCACTGAAGATTTTCAGTCAAACATAAAGTTTTTCTGGAAATCCATAAAAACAGCCAGAGGAAAAACATCTACCTCGGAGCTAAGTACAGTGAGGAGTCAAGATGGGAACATTATAAAAGGAGAAGAATGTGTGTTAAAGAGATGGAAAGAGTATTTTGAAAGTTTGTTTGAAAGAGAGGAAGTGCAGGTACAACATCCGGCACCTTCCATGGAAACTATTATAAGTGTTGATGAAAGTGAGATAAGCATGGATGAAATAGTGAAAGCGTTGAAAAGTATGAGTTTAGGTAAGGCTGCAGTTTATGACAGGATAACCGTTGAGATGCTGAGGGCCGGGCAGGGAATAGTGGCTAGCCAGCTGTACCGCCTTTTCAATTTGTGCTGGAGAAATGGGCAAGTACCGGGAGACTGGTGCAAAGCTGTAATTGTGCCATTGTATAAGGGAAAAGGGTCACGGCAAGACTGCATAAATTACCGCGGTATAAGCCTTCTCAGCGTCGTTAGTAAAGTGTATGCGAAAGTGTTGATTGAAAGGGTTGTGAATGTAACAGACGAAAAAGTATGGGATGCACAAGCGGGATTTAGAAAGGGAATGGGATGTACGGATCAGGTCTTTTCCTTGCGGTGCATAGCCGAAAAGTGTTTGGCTAAAAACAAGAAGGTCTATTGCGCTTTCGTAGATCTGGAAAAGGCCTATGATAGAGTGGTGAGGAATGAATTGTGGTCAGCTTTGTCCGTGAACGGTGTGAGCAGTATCCTCATACGAGCATTACAATCTCTGTATAGGGATTCTAGTGCTTGTGTAAGGATAAACGGGGCATACACTGAATGGTTCTACATCGAAAAAGGTGTTAGACAGGGATGTGTAGCGTCACCGTGGCTGTTTAATCTGTTCATGAACAATTGCGTGACAGATCTAAAAGTGAATGAAAGTGGGTTGAGATTGAATGAGTTACTCGTCAAATGTTTTCTCTATGCTGATGACCAAGTATTACTTGCGTCTTCGGCAGAGGAGTTGCAGGAGATGATAACTGTTATGAGTGGAGCTTTTGTTAGAAAGGGAATGAAGATAAATGTAAAGAAGACGAAAATGATGGTGTTTGAAAGAGATGAGGCAGTGACAGACTGCAATATAGTGATTGGAGATGAACAAATTGAACAGGTGAATGAGTTTGTGTATCTGGGTTCAAAGTTTACAAGAGATGGAAAATGTGAGAGTGATATTGAAAGACGAGTGAATGCAGGAAACATGGTGAATGGAGCTTTGCACTCCTTTATGAACAGTCGGAAGGTGTCTAACAAGGCTCGTTTGGCTGTGCATGAGGGGGTGTTGGTTCCGACACTCATGTACGGAAGTGAAAGTTGGGTATGGCAGAAGAAACATGAAAGCAGAATAAATGCAGTTGAGATGAGAGCGTTGAGAAGTATGGTAGGAGTTAAACTGAATGACAGGATAAGAAATAGCGAGATAAGGAAACGTTGTGGTCTGAAAGAAGATGTAGTGACAAAAATTGAGAAAGGTATGCTGAGATGGTTTGGTCATGTCGAGAGAATGAATGACGAACGATTGACGAAAAAAGTGTATAAGGCGAGTGTGAATGGAAGTGTGGGAAGGGGTAGACCTAGGCGGACGTTTCAAGACCAAATTAGGGACGTCTTGAAAAAGGCCAGGTCAAGAGTACCCTAAACCGAAGAGCATGTATGAAGAGAATAATGAAAGTGGACGAAGCGAAACAAGTGTGTAAGGATCGTAGCAAGTGGAAGGAAGTGGTCTCTGCCTACCCCTACGGGAAAGAGGCGTGAATGTATGTATGTATGTATGTATGAAATTTGTATTACAGGTGCCGTTCCGCAACAGCTTGTCGGAGCCGGCGGGCGCGGAGCCGGCGTGGCGGGCGAACGTCATCGCCGCGCTTCCGGGCGGCCTGCCGGAGGGCCACCAGCTCGTCGTGGAGGGCAGGTAACGTGCCTAAGGCTGGGTTTCCGCGGAGCGGGGCGGAGAGGAGCTTAGCGGTGCCCAAATTGATCAAACACTATGCTCGTGCTGTTTCCGTTGAAGCGGAGCGGTGATTTCGAGCATAGTGATTGGTCAATTCGGGCATCGCAAGCTCCTCCCCGCCCCGCTCCGCATCAGCGAAAACCCGGCCTAAGTGGGAAATTGCTTATAACATTCGAATTACTCATGTTTGAATTTTGGCAGATGAACATTGTGTACAGAAATACTTACAATAATACTTACATATTTGCGACTCTCTCTGTCAGGATTCGCGGGCTGCTGCACTCGGTGACGGTGGACCTGCTGGACGAGTGCCGCGAGTGGCCGCGGCCGCAGGTGGTGATGCACGCTGCGGTGCGCGCGCACGACAAGCCGCAGCTGGACGCGCAGCTCGTCGTGCTCAACGCCTGGCTCGGCGCCTGGGGGCCCGAGCGTCGCCAGCGCAGCGCGCGCCTCGTGCCCGGACAGGTAAAGAACCACTCATCGTTTCAGTTATGAAGTCCACTGCTGGACATGAGCCTCCACCAAAATATTTAAAGGGGTTTTTTTTTTTTTTTTTTTTTTTTTTTTTTTAATGGAAAAAGGGGGCAAACGAGCAGGCAGTTCACCTGATGTTAAGTGAATCCTGACGCCCATAAACATCCGCAACTCCAGAGGAACTGCAGGTGCGTTGCCGGCCTTTGACGAAGAGGTAGGCTCTTCTCTTGAAGGCTCCTAAGTCGTATCGGTTCGGAAATACCGTGGGTGGCAGCTGGTTCCACAAGATGGTGGTCCGAGGCAGGAAGTGCCTTGAGAATCTCACGGTGGTTGATCTGTGGAGATCAAGATGATGTGGGTGGAACTTCCGGCGCGAGCTTCGATGTCGAAATGTAGCTGCAGGTATTAAGCCAAACAGTTCCTCGGAACACACCCCATGATAAATGCGATAGAGGATGCAGAGTGAACCGACATCTCTACGCAAGGCCAAAGTGTCAAGCCGCTCGGAAAGAGCCTGGTCGTCGACGATTCGAGCCGCTCTACGTTGGATGCGGTCAAATGGAGGGAGCTGGTATTGGGGAGCCCCCGCCCAAAGGTGAGAGCAGTACTCCATATGGGGCCGAACCTGCGCCTTGTACAGTTGCAGGCGGTGAGCAGGTATGAAGTACTGCTTCGCCCTATTGAGAACCCCCAGCTTTTTGGAAGCTAGTTTAGCCTTCCCCTCCAGATGACCGCGAAACTGAACGTCGCTCGATATGTCAACTCCAAGAATTCCGATGCTAGCTGTGGCAAATAGGGGAGTGTTATCGAAGCGAGGAGATACGACAAAATAAAATAAATAAAAATAAAAATTGTTTATTTTCTGACAAATATTAATAATTTACAATGTGTGGGGATCTCCATGTAAGTTGAAACTTGTGTTAGGAGAATCCCGCTCTTTCTATGAGACTAATTTTTTATACAAGATAAATACAAAATAATTATTAGTTAAGGTTTTTAGATTAATACATTATAATTATTATTATTTCTATGCCTACTGCGAGTAACCGTGATATGCATGTGTGTGTGTGTGTGTGTGTGTGTGTGTGTGTGTGTGTGTGTGTGTGTGTGTGTGTGTGTGTGAGTGTGTGTGTGTGTGTGTGTGTATAAGTTATATTATATATCAATGTATATATAATATATTTATTATGTTATGTTTTTTTTTTATATATTATACTATATTATATTATATTGTACTATATTATACTATATTATATTATATTATTTTATAACCGTTTAAACAGAGTATTTATTAATTTTTATTGCAAAAGTAGCTCAATTTCCTCATAACTTTGTAGTTCCAACCAATTTCTCATAATGTTTTTGCATTTACTGTATGAGACAGAATATATAATATGTTTTCTTCTATTGATTTTATTGTATAATATGATAGAGCGCAAGGTAAATTGTTGTTTTGCAAATGATGTGCGGACAGTTGGTTGAAATATAACACAACGAGGGTTCCTTTTATTTAATATATCTGGTTCTACTTTGGTACTTTTATGAACCTTTAAAACTGTTTTCAGTATATAAAGTTTCCTTACTGTTAATACATTGGCTTCTTTGTATAGTTGCTCTGTGTTATATAAAATTTTCTTATTTAGCATTATTTTGAGTAAACCCCTCTGTGCACGTTCCAAGTTTAATATTTGTGTTTTATATGAACCACCCCAGACTGTTAAAGAATAAAGTATTACAGATTGAACCATAGCGGTGTAGATATTGGTGATGAGTTTTTTGTCCATTAATTTTCTTAAGTATCGAAAGAGCCAAGTTAGTTTTCTAATGCGGGATGCAACACTTATGATTTGTGGGTTCCAAGATAATTTATTGCTGATTATTACACCTAAATATTTTGTAGAATTTACTCTTTCTAGTTTCTGACACGTACAGTGGTTGCTCGGGTAATTATTACATTTATGAGCTGTTATATTAAAATTACTGGGGGGTTGGGTTGTTTCGTTAATAGAGAATGGGATATAGTTAGTTTTATTCGTATTTAAAGTAAGTGAGTTTATGTTTAGCCATTCAATAACTCTGTATAGTCCATTTTCTGCACACTTATATACTTTGGACCAACTCGTATCCTTAAAAAGTAGTGCTGTGTCATCAGCGTATGATATAATAGTACCGTTATGTAATTTTAAGTTTGTTAAGTCGTTAAGAAACATCAGGAACAGGGTTGGGCCGAGCCCACTGCCCTGTGGGACAGAGTATTCGGTGGTTATTATTTCATCACTGGTGGTATCTGAGTCTAATTTTACCTGTTGTGTTCTACCAGTCATGTAACTTTTCATAAGATCTAGAAAAGGGCCCCTAATTCCTAATTTTTCCATTTTACAAAGAAGGAGTGGTATGAAAACAGTATCGAATGCTTTTTTTAGGTCTAGGAATATACAAAGTGTCTTCTTCTTGGAATCAATATTTTTTGTAACACTGCTAATAAGGTCATGTATGGCATCTTCAGTACTAAGCCCCTGTCGAAAACCGTATTGACAAGTTGACAATAGGTTATTTTTATTTAAATATTTTGTTATGCGAGTGTTAATTAATTTTTCAAGAATTTTAGCTATCACTGGTAACACGGATATGGGTCTATAATTATTTATGTCGTGTTTACTGCCATTCTTAAAGATGGGATATATTAATGAGCGTTTTAGTATTTTAGGAAATGTTCCGTTTCTGAAACAGACAACACATAAGTGTGTTATTATGGGTATTAAAACTGATTTAGCCATTTTTATGAAGGCAGTGGGGATTCCATCCCAACCTGCAGCAGATTCTGATTTGAGGCTACTTATTATTTCACAAAGGGTGTTCTTTTAGCGGTGAACGCGCAAACTTGAGTCTTCTTAGGGTTGAATTGGACTAGATTTAGTCGGCCCCAGTCCGAGACTTTAGTTAACAAAGTTTCGACTTCAGACACAAGTTTGTTCCGACACTCGTTGACATGTTCCCGAGAAATATTTGCTCGGCCTGTGTAAAAGGCATCTCCAGTACTGTCATCCGCATAGCAATGAATGCCACCAATTTGGAACAAGTCATTGATATGCAGAAGAAACAGCGTCGGAGATAGCACACAGCCTTGTGGAACACCAGCATTGACAGATTTGGGGTCCGAGCATGCTCCGTCAACAGCGACCTTGATGCTACGATCTGTCAAAAGATGCTAAGATCTGTCTGGGTAATCTTACTTCGGCACCCCACGGTCGCCACCATTACTGTTACATAATGCTATGTCATTATGTATTAGATTTAAAACAATAAGATGTCAAGATGACGTCTGACATTGAAGCCTAAGATAGCTTGATTATTAGTCCCCTAGGGAGGCCCCTAGAGGTGAGATCTCTGTATCTATCTAGTTATATATAGGATACTGTATAATGTATTATCTACGTGTGAATAAAGCCAAATACGATTAACTAGAAGTGTTTATTATTGGACGTATAGTTGGATCCTAATAACAATAACATATGCTGTGGCACTAAAACATGGTGTCAGAAGAAGAAAAAGAAAATATTAACCAAAGAGAGGGTACGTCGAGAACGGCGAAAAAGGAAATTTCGAGACCGGCTGGGTGTGGTTCAACAACAATGACGACAATGGCTGCAAACGGAGTACAAAAGCTGGAAATTTCGACGGAAATCATCAACAATAATGCTGAAAACTTCAGAAAATGGACTCAATCGTTCGAGATATATTTGCTGGCGTCGGGAATGGAGAAAACCGAAGACAAAAGGAAGATTGCTATCATGCTACACTCTATGGGTGAAAAAGGTCTAAATATCTTCAACTCCTTTAATTTGGACCTAAGCAGTTCTACATTCAAACAAGTTAAGGAAAAATTTGTTGAATACTTTGAACCAAAGAAGAATTTGACAGTTGCAAGACACAGGTTCTTCACATTAAAACAACGTGTGAACGAATCGTTGGACAATTTTCTGATGGAACTAGAAAATGCAAGTCATTCATGTGAGTTTGGTACGCTTCGTGAGTCCCTGGTGAAAGATATTCTCATCGCTAACATGGCCACAAACTTCTCACAAATTCGACAAAAGCTGCTACAAGAACAAGATCTCTCCCTGGAAAGAGCCAAGCTGCTATGTAGAACACTCACTATGGCACAGAAGAGTGAAGATTCAATCAATGGGGGTGAAAGAAGAGAAGATGCCACCGTATACAAGATACACAGAAACCGTCGGAACAGCTCTCCGTCATCATCGTCTTCATCGCACCAGCATAGAAGAAAAACCAGATCTCCATTGCCGCATTATCAACGAAGAAGATCAGCCACACCCGGGTCCAGAACAACGTGCGGGAGATGCAACACAACACATGCTCATCGCAACTGCCCAGCATGGAAGCATAAATGCAGGTCATGTTTTAAATATGGACACTTTACTAATTTATGTTATAAGAAAAATAATGTCAGGAATGTTGTTTCTGAAGTAGACAACTCAAATCTCGATGATGAAGTAACAAAAAAAAGTGCTGAGAGATTTACTGTAGGGACATTGTTCAACATTGAATCACAAAGTAATAGTAATAGCACAATTTTAAGTAAAAATGATAATTCTTGGCATTATTTTCTTAATATAAACAATAAAAGAGTAGATTGCATAATTGATACTGGAGCAGATATAAATATGATGTCTTTAGACACATGCAAAAGCTCAAAGTTAAAAATTAAAAATATGGACAAACAACAGTGTAAAAATTATAATATTTTTGCATAAAATGGTCATAAGATTCCCATAGTGGCAGTGTCCAATGTAGCCTGTTGGCTAGATAATAAAGTAGAGCCTGAAACAATTACTTTTGTAATAACAAGTTTGAATTGTCCAACTGTAATTGGCTTACCAACTTGTATAAAGTTAAATTTAATAACAAAAAACTTCTCTGTAAGTTGTCAAAATGACAATAAAATTGTGAAAAATATACATAACCTATATGAAAAAACATGTGACAATATTGTAATCAAATATAATGATGTTTTTCAGGGTCTAGGATGTCTTCCATATGAACACAGTATTGTATTAAAGAAGGATGCCACACCGTGCATAGATCCCCCGAGGAAAGTACCGTTTGCTCTCATCGAGCCGTTAAGGAAAGAATTAGCTATCATGGAACAACTGGGAATTATACAAAAGGTTAACAAACCCACATTATGGGTAAGTAGTTTAGTCATTACCATGAAAAAGGCAGGAGGATTAAGGGTATGTTTAGATCCTAGATATTTAAATAAAAATCTATTGAGAAGTCATTATCCTATTAAAAATATTGATGAAGTCAGGTCAAAATTATCTAAAGCTACATATTTTTCCCACTTGGATGCGTTCTCTGGTTTTTATAATATAAAATTAACAAAGGAAAGTAGTGATTTGTGCACATTTCAGACCCCATTTGGTCGCTATAAATTCCTACGGTTGCCCTTCGGGATTAATACTGCGACAGAAATATTTTATAAAACTATGATTGATTTATTTGGGGACATTGAAGGCATAATTATTTGGTGTGATGACATATTAATATATGGGGAGACAATTGAGATACATAATAAGAGATTAGAATTATTTTTAGAACGGGCTAGGCAGGTAAATCTGAAATTAAACAAGCTCGAGTGTAAGTTTCTTTTAGAAGAAATAACATATTTGGGTTATATTTTTAGCAAAGATGGTGTTAAAATTGATCCAGATAAAATTAAAGCTGTAAAAAATATGTCTACACCTAAAAATGTTAAGGATTTACAAAGATTTTTAGGCATGTTAAATTTTTTAGCCCCTTTCATTGAAAACTTAACAGACAAAACTAATGTCTTAAGAAACTTGTTAAAAAAGGATATACCATTCCTATGGGATGATAATTATCAAAAGTGTTTTGAGTCACTAAAAGATATTATTACTAAAGCACCTGTATTAGCTAACTATAATTGCAATTTACCTTTAATTTTGTCAGTAGATTCATCCAAGAATGCTGTGGGCGCTGTTATCATGCAAAATAAGCGACCAATTGCATATAGCTCAAGAACATTGACAAGCTCTCAACAAAACTACGCTCAGATTGAAAAGGAATTGTTTGCTATACAGTTTGGTTGTAATAAATTTCATCAATATATTTATGGAGGTCCTGTTACCATTCATACAGATCACAAACCTTTAATTTATCTCTTTAAAAAACCTCTTCACGAAGTGCCAGCTAGGTTGCAGAGAATGATGCTTGCGCTGCAAGGATATGACTTAGACGTAATTTATGTACCTGGTAAACATATGTATATAGCAGACACGTTATCAAGAGCTTCACTCAGTGATACATATGTACCACAATATGAACAGGATTTACAATATCATGTCAATTCAATTTTTTCTAATATTTCAGTATCAAAGTCATATTTAGAGTCAATATTAAAGGAAAGTAAACAAGATGAATCATTAAATTTGCTTAAATCTTATATAAAAAATGGTTGGCCAACAAGCAAAAACAAAATTAACTGTTTGGTAAAACCATATTGGAATATTCAAAGTGAAATACATATAATGAATGATTTACTCTTTAAGGGCAGTAGGCTCATAGTTCCAAAGGCTTTACAAAAGCAAATATTAGATAAAATTCACTGTGGTCATTTAGGTATAAATAAAACACTTAATATTGCTAGGGAAACAGTTTATTGGCCCAATATAAATGCAGACATTAAAAATTTAATTGAACAGTGTCTGGTATGTGCTAAATTTAAACCTAACACAAATAAGGAACCTTTGAAGTGTTATGATATTACACAACTCCCTTGGGAACGAGTAGGGGTTGATTTATTCTATTTTGATGGGGAGAATTACCTTGTCTGTGTAGATTACTATTCTAAATATTTTGAGCTAGCTTCTTTATATAAGAATTACAACGTTGATAACGTGGTAAAAAACTTGAAATCATTAGTATCGGATAATGGTCCACCTTTCAACTCGTGTAAGTTCAAATCCTTTCTGGTTGAATGGGACGTGGAGCATATAACCACGAGTCCTTATTATCCTCAGAGCAATGGTTTTTCGGAGAGCGCTGTGAAAATATCCAAAAACATACTACGTAAGTGTGCTGGAGATGGTTCTGATGTATATGCTAAATATACTACCGTAACACAGCTAAAGGCGATTTTCCCAGTCCAGCATCATTATTAATGTCTAGGAGTTTACGTATGAATATGCCTGTCCTGTGTAAGAAATTAAAGCCGAATTTAGTAAAATTTTCTGTTTACAAAAAATGTCATGAAAACAATAAAAAGAAAATGACATATTACTTTGACAGATGTGCAAGGCAAAGAAATGAATTCTTTAAGCCTGGAGATGACATTTATTTTAAAAAGAATCCCAAAGATTTTTGGACTCCTGGTGTAATACATAGAAATCTAGATTGTGGTAGGTCTCATTATATTACCGATATGAATGGTGTTATTTATAGGAGAAATAGAGCGCATATAGACATAGGAAAAATAATTTAAAAAAGATAAATCCTCCTTCCTCTTTTGCGGGTGACGGAAAAGATGAATTTAAAAAAATAGATCCTTCTTATATTGGTCATGATACGTGCAATATATTTCCCATAAATCCTAGTTGTTTCACGAGTGAAAATTCTCAGGATATTAGTAGAGATAATGATAACTGTGTTCCTGTGGAAAGGCAAATAGGTACAGATTATGTTACCAGATCTGGTAGAACTGTAAAACAACCAAAATTGTACATACATGAAAAATTTAATTAGTAAGTTATATTTTGTAATCATGTATATTATATGCATTGATATATTGTATGCGTTTCTCGAAAAAGGGAGATGTTACATAATGCTATGTCATTATGTATTAGGATTAAAAAACAATTAGATGTCAAAGATGACATTGACGTTGATGCCTAACTTAGTAATAATATTAGTCCAAAATGTGTCAAATTCACATTGCCAAATGTAAGGCAATTTGAAACCAATGTGCTATTAAATAATGAACGTATGGAACTAGTGGATACAGCAGTATTCTTAGGTATAACATTAGATTCAAAACTTCAGTGGGGCCCTCATATTGCTAGGCTGGCCGACAGACTCAGTTCAGCAGCATACGCAGTTAGTAAAATTAGACAATATTCAGATGAAAGTACAGCACGTCTAGTGTATTTTAGTTACTTTCATAGTATAATGTCCTATGGCATTTTGCTATGGGGCAACGCTGCAGATATAAATAATATATTTGTGCTGCAGAAGCGAGCTGTTCGGGCAATCTACAAACTGGCCCCTAACACCTCACTTAGAGAAAAGTTTAAGGAAACAGGAATCTTAACTGTACCTTCTCAGTACGTCCTTTCAAATTTAATGTATGTTAAAAAAAATTTACACTTATTTAAGAAGAAAAGTGAAAACCATAATAGAAATACTCGAAATAAGCATAAACTTGATGTACCAGTGACTAGACTTAGTAAAGTAAAAAAATCGTTTAAGGGCCAATGTATACGCCTATACAATAGGATCCCAGAAAACGTTCAAAATTTTTCTAACAATAAGTTTAAGAAAGTAGCCAAAGAACGTTTGTGTGCAAAAGCTTACTATACAGTAAATGATTTTATGAATGACAGCACACCTTGGGAATAAGGTAGCCCTCTGCAAGGCTATATTTAAATACTATAAAATTACTGTACTTTTGTTATTTAGTTTTAGTTCTGACATTTATAAATCTTAAAAAAGAGCAATTTTCCATCTTTTTGGTAAAAGATGGCCCCATGCGAGTTTCTTACGCCTGTTCTTCTCGCTGGGCTAGTTCCCGAACCGGTGGTAGGCATCAAATAGTCTCGACGTTCAGAAAACATTTTGTAAAAATTTATTCTGAATAAAATGTTTTGATTTTGATTTTCTAACGAGGCCCTTCTAGGTTGGATCTGTATATCTAGCTATTTATAGCTAATGTATATTTAAATATAATCTACGTGAATAAAGCCAAATACGATTAACTAGAAGTGTTTATTATTGGACGTATAGTTGGATCCTAATAACAATAACATATGCTGTGGCACTAAAACAATTACGATCTATCAAAATTAATATTGTCGTTACTAAAAGGCTATTTAAATGTCACTTAAACCTGCTTAACGCGTAACATGACTGGCAGATTTCACTTTTGCCCTCTCAAGTAACCACATCTCGCCAACCCTGCAGGTGGTGACGCTGCGGGTGGCGCGCACGCCGGAGGGCTGGGCGCTGTACTGCGGCGCCGCGCTGCTGGCCGAGATGGAGGCGCGCGCGGCGCTGCAGCCGCGGGCCGTGCGCGTGCGCGGGGACCTCACGCCCACGCGCCTCGTGGTCACGCCCACGAACGACGCCCATGCGCCCGCCACGCCCACGTAGAGTGACCATGTGCAGCTAGGCGGTAACGAGTACATCGACTGGTGGTAACGCTCACGTAAAGCAGCATGCCCACGTGCAGCGAGTCCACGCCCCTGTTACTAGTCGTAAGACGATATGGCTATTAATGACGTGATAAATAGTAAACAAAAGACGAAACGAAAGAGAGGAAAAAAGTTTATACATAATATTATGAATTTTTCACAGAATGGGATTGAGGTGCATTTTAACTTCATCCAGTTTAATAAGCTGACATAATCTGAACGCAGTTTGACGATACTGCATTTATGTTAAGAATGACTATTGTGTGTATATATTGAATAATATGTAATGTATGCGAAAAGTAATTATGGAGCCTTCGGGCACATCACACATGCTCCTTGCCCGTGAGCTTCGTAATTACATTTATCGTTGTTTCTTATAATTTTAATTTAACTTGTTGCATTATACTGTTGTATTTAACGAGCTGTATGTATGTATAGGACAGAGAATGTCTACAACAGAGGAACTTGTTGTACCTCGGAGCCAGTTGGCTCTTCTATATTATATTCGAGCTTCGGACAGAGTTATTTGGACAGATTACATAGGTCGTTTACGAAAATGGTGCCATTCTTTGATTATTTATCGACATTTATATTTTATTAGGCGACGAAAGGTTTAACTGTGACAATTAATAGATGTTAGATAGCTTTAATGTGTCAGAATAATCAAATAATTTGTTAAGTATTTAAACTAGAGAAACTAACTGACCTGCGGAAGTAATTCCTAATTAGGAAAACATGGCTAAGTTCAGTAAGTTGAATTGGAATTAACAACGAATAACTCAAAACTGGCTAAGGTACAACAGGCTCCCCTATATATGAAACAATATTAGGAGTATACTGTTGATTAACCTCAGTTTTTATGAATATTTTTTTATCTACATAGTCTGAAAATATTGCTTATGATTTGAAAAGAAAATGTAAACACTTAGAATAAGTATATTATATAAAATTTGTAATGAAGTATAATTTGCATTTGAAGTAATAACTGACTGTGATGGCATACTGCCGTGTGATGGAATTAGTTACCGTCCTCTATAGAGAAAGGCTTATGATATAGTCAGGACATTTGCTTTAGTTTCATTACCATGGTTTTTTAATATAATTATTTTTTTACACCATACTTTTCGTTCGTGTGGTTGGTCAAGTGTGTAGGTCTATATAGGCGAATTTATAATAAGACATGTACTTATAAGGTGCTTGAGAAATGCGTATACTGTTCTCCACTAAATTATACAACTTATTTTTGTAAGCAATTGGTATGTAAGTCATCATGTACATTAATGAAATTAGAAAAATGAACATTGTTCAATTACTACATTAATTGAAGTTTGGAGGATTAGACTGTTGTGACTTGTTGTTACTTCTACTGTTTGTACAGAATATTCAGTGCGGTATCGCGGCATGGTTGACAGAACGAGCAAATTCAAGCCACAAACGTAGCTATAATATATAATAATATGCATCATAGCAAGACATATTACGATATATTATTTTCTACGTAAATTTGAATGAACCCCACACGCAGATATAATATATACTATAGCTATTGATACTAAAGGATATTTATGTTAATATATATTATAGCTACGTCTGTGATGGGCTTAAAAGTCGCCCTGTCATATAGAATTCTGCGCTGTGTAAAAATCACGGCATGGCGTGGTCATATGGATACTGGACAGTGGACACTGGTTACAACTTACAAGTTAAGGCGTGTCTCCAGCTAGTTTTTTGATGCACATTGGGGCGTAGCTATAGGTACACGTTTGTATAGTCCCCTCCCAATGTGTCCACGCTCCTGCTTACGCAAAAACATTAATTAGCAGTCCGCCTTAACATATAAAAACTACTGTCCAAGGTCATATCCACGTCATTTTACGTACACCAGCCCCCTGATTACGTAACTTTACTTAATGCCACAGGGCTTTCCAGTTTCTGGAAATAGTCTATCATAATGACGTTTGAACTTTTTAAAAAGCTTAAACGTAAATTTTTTGACATTTCATTTTTTTAATCGATTTTTAAAAGTTAAATCGTTAACGTCAAGAGCCAATGTTCATCCAAGGAAGGTCACCGAAGTTACGTTATCAGGGGACAGCTGCTAAGATTTGACAATACTCTAAAAACTTTTCAAGAATAAGTAGTTACCTATCTAGTCGACTGATATAATATCTTCACACTGTTCTTTTGGACCATTACCAAAGATGAAATGTAGACAAATAAAAATTTTCTATTAAACTTTTACATTGACTAAATAATATGATTTCCAGACTGTTTCTTTTGAATAATAATTTAGTATATAAGTTTTATTACGTTAAGGAAATGAATATATAGTTAGTTTATAAACATGTTATAATTACGGTAACAATAAGCTGAAGTAAAGTTTTTGTTTCGTTATTTTATTGTATACAATACTGCTTGTTTTTACTTGTAACTAAATTTAAAAAAGAATATTATTACGTTGAAAAATATATATTATTGATCTCAAAAAACAATTAAAACACTGCAATAAATATATAAGGTTATAAATGTGATTTTTTTTCTAATTATTATCCTTTATAATTTTTTTTTACTAAAACAGACCGTCACTGATCATTTAAAGCTACAAGCTATTAGGGCCCATTAGCCCCCGGTTTCTGAAAGGCTGATCAAATCAACATTTAATGTTAGCTGAACGACGATTGTTTATTTCAGATTTTGAGTAGGTAAACAAGCCATTCTGAACGTTCATTGGTTAAATTTACTCGCAACAATTTCGCTCACTCGTTACGTTAACTGATCAACAATTTGATCAGACTTTCAGTAACGGGGGTAAGAATGTCATATAATAATATTTTTAACATTTAGGATAGGATTAACATAGAAGATATTAAAACATTTTATTAATTACTAACGCCATCTATTAGGCAACACTCGTTAACTCTCAAGTACAGCATGCTATAGATGGCGTAACGGATCACTCTAATAAAAGCTTGACTTTCATTTCATATTCATACGGATATATTATAACAAAACATTTCTTCGTCATTCTACATGATTCGTCTGCAGTCTACATGATTAGAGACAAATGATATTTCCAATGGGGTGACATGCCTTTTTACCCGACTTCGGCGAAGCCAAAAGGAAGGGTAATGATTTTGGCAGTCTATGTATGTATGTATGTATGTATGTTCCCTCGTAGCGGCTAAACTACTGGTCCGATTTTGATGAATGAGGTGTCAATCAATTTGTATTAATGCCGCGAGTAACATAGGCTATATAATTTTTTTTAAATTTTGGACTTAGAAAATTATACCCCAAAAACTATCTCCAAAAAAAATTTTATTAAGATATTTGTCTCGTGTTTGGTATCAAAAGATAGGTCTTGGTAAGCACATTACGAATATGCATTTATATTTTTTATTTATTATTATACTTTATTGTTAAATTCAAAATAAAGGTTTAAAATGCGGTCGTACAAGTAGTATCTAGGAGTTGATACTTTCGATGTAATGGACAATTAAATAAAAATATTCTGTATTAATAATAATTATTATTATATTTGATGTTTAAAAATATTAAATAAAAAAAAAGATTAAAAAACTATAACCCGACTTCGCAAAAAATTTGTCTAGAAAGTCTGAAACAAGAAAATAATTCAATTTGAAATCCAGAAATGCATAGGTCAAGGTAGAGCCGTGGTCGTACCCGCTAATAAAATCTAAGCATTATTTCACACCGAAATACCTACGGTAGAAAAAAAAGTTCAAGGGTGCGACCACGGCTCTACCTTGACCATTTTTGTACCCACAGATTAAGTATTAGTTGTTTGTACCTATGCATTTCTGGATTTCTTTTTTTTTTTTTTATCTATTTTTTACAGAGGCTTTCAACACTAGGGTGTTGATGTCAGCCTCATAGGTTCAGTCAATGTTCCCTACACAAGGGACAGATCCATAAAACTGTATATTTTGCTTGCCTCTGGGGACAACGGTTCCGAAAGGATACAATTGTGTAGTTTTCCAATTATAGCACTAGAGCGCATTATGCGGCATAATGCTTAACATTTAATGTTTCAACTACAGCAACGCTTCGCACAGTCGAGCACTCTCAAAAGTAGTGTTTTCGCTTGATGCGTGCAATGGATACCAACTCAGTGACAGAAAATTAACAAGTGTTTTTTCTTTAAGTTGCGCGACGTTGGGCGTCGCGACGCCCAACGTTGCGACGACGACGCCCGACGGCGGGACGCCCGACGGCGGGACGCCCGACGGCGGGACGCCCGACGCCGCAACGCCCGACGCCGCGACGCCCAATGTCGCGTCGCCGACGCCTGACGCCGCGACGCCCAACGTCGCGACGCCGACGGACGCCGCGACGCCCAAAGTCGCGACGCCCGACACTGCGACGCCCGACGCCTAACGCCGCGACGCCGACGCCCGACGTCGCGACGCCTAAGGTCGCGAAGCCGACGCCCGACGCCTTGACGCCCAACGCTGCGACGCCCGACGCCACGACGCCACGACGCCCGACGCCACGACGCCCGACGCCGACGCCCAACGCCGCGACGCCCGCCGCGACGCCCGACGCCGCGACGCCGACGCCCGCCGCGACGCCCGACGCCGCGACGCCGACGCACGACGCCGCGACGCCCAACGTCGCGACGCCCGACGCCGCGATGCCCGACGCCGCGACGCCTAACGTCGCGACGCCCTGCGCCGTGACGCCCGACACCGCGGTGCCTAACGTCGCGACGCCGACGCTCGACGCCACGACGCCCAACATCGTGACGCCACGACGCCCAACATCGTGACGCCCGACGCCCGACGCCGCGACGCCCAACGTCGCGACGCCAACGCCCAACGCCGCGACGCCTCACGTCGCGACGCCCGACGTCGCGACGCTGACGGATGCCGCGACGCCCAACGCCGCGACGCCTAACGTCGCGACGCCGACGCCCGACGCCGACTTTCAATCCGACGTTGCGCTGTTGGCGCCGACCGCCAAATTTTTCGGCGTCGGCGGTCTACTCTCGGTGCGCAATTCCAACTCGCACTTGCCCGGTTTTTTATTTATTAATTACCATATGCTTGCAGTATAAACGATGTCGACGCCCGACGCCGCGACGCCCGACGCCGCGACGCCCGACCCCGCGATGCCCGACGCCGCGACGCCCGACGCCGCGACGCCCGACGCCGCGACGCCCAACGTCGCGACGACGACGCCCGACGGCGCGACGCCCGACGCCGTGACGCCCGACGCCGCAACGCCCGACGCCGCGACGCCCAATGTCGCGTCGCCGACGCCCGACGCCACGACGCCCAACATCGTGACGCCACGACGCCCAACATCGTGACGCCCGACGCCCGACGCCGCGACGCCCAACGTCACGACGCCAACGCCCAACGTCGCGACGCCCGACGTCGCGACGCTGACGGATGCCGCGACGCCCAACGCCGCGACGCCTAACGTCGCGACGGCGACGCCCGACGCAGACTTTCAATCCGACGTTGCGCTGTTGGCGCCGACCGCCAAATTTTTCGGCGTCGGCGGTCTACTCTCGGTGCGCAATTCCAACTCGCACTTGCCCGGTTTTTTATTTATTAATTACCATATCCTCCAGTATAAACGATGTCGAAATTTCCAAACGTATATCTTCAAAGACTAAGTAGTAGTGGTATTACATTAATATTTAAAATCGGTTCATAAACGACGAAGATATCCACGAACAAACATAAAAAAACATATATTTACGAATTGAGAAACCACCTCCTATTTTGGAAGTCGGTTAAAAATATTATGTTGATTATTTCATGTTACAATCTACCTTTGTGCCAAGTTTCATTTAAGTAAGTTGAGTAGTTTGGCTGAAATAGCGTCAAATAGGTAGTTACAATTTTTTGAAGATCCCACGGGAGTCCTTTCGTTTTTCGGGATAATAATTTCTAATAATGCTCTTCAGGTCATAAGCTACCTGCCTGCCAAATTTCATTTAAATACGTTGAGTAGTTTGGCTGAAATACCGTCAAATAGGTAGCTACAATTTTTTGAAGATCCCACGGGAACCCTTTCGTTTTTCGGGATAATAATTTCCTATAATGCTCTTCAGGTCATAAGCTACCTGCCTGCCAAATTTCATTTAAATACGTTGAGTAGTTTGGCTGAAATACCGTCAAATAGGTAGCTACAATTTTTTGAAGATCCCACGGGAACCCTTTCGTTTTTCGGGATAATAATTTCCTATAATGCTCTTCAGGTCATAAGCTACCTGCCTGCCAAATTTCATTTAAATACGTTGAGTAGTTTGGCTGAAATACCGTCAAATAGATAGCTACAATTTTTTGAAGATCCCACGGGAACCCTTTCGTTTTTCGGGATAATAATTTCCTATAATGCTCTTCAGGTCATAAGCTACCTGCCTGCCGAATTTCATTTCATTCCATAGAGCGGTTTTAGCGTGATGCGATGACAAACATTCCCATACGGACAGACAGACAGACAGACAGACAGACATTTTTTTCAAAAATGTTATTTTTAGGTTCTGTGGCTCTTATAGACCCCCTTTTTTGATTTTCACTTAAATATTCTTAATGTACAGACATGACATCTCTACAGATTTATTATATGTATAGATAGATGGTACTATACCACACTCCCACACCTATTTAAGTTCCTCACCAAAATGATATTCCCATTTCTGGAGAGACTTTTTCTTAATTTGAGGACGAAGCTCACTGGCAAAAGGTTTAGAGTAAAGCATGAGACCATCTATTACTGCTTCTTTGGCAAGCACATTAGACCCGTCGGAATAGGTTTTTAGGTTTCAAAAACTCTAAAGTTTTTTATTTTTGGCATATAGTTTCGGGACCATTTGCTGAGCCTAAAATCTGATTTTGTGTCATTTTGGACTATTGCGTCAGTAGATATTTAGGTATTTGTCTTTTTGGTCGCTGTCGGTCGAAAAGAAAATTATAGTTGAAAATTTAACCTTTGTGATGTTATTGAGGTAGTAACTGATCTATAGATGTATTTTGTGTCAGATCCATCCACGGGTTTTCGAGTAATTATCTAAGACCTAGAACATCGCCTAATCAGCCCAAAAAAAAATTACAATTTGTAAAATTGGTGTTACACGGTTTATATGATTGACCTCTATTGCTGTACAAGTTTCGTGTTACATTCATCCACGGGATTTAAAGATAATGAGGTTTTTTTAATTAAACAGCTGGTAGAAGCTGCAAAAGAAAATTGAAGTTATTAGAGTTTACGCCTTTCTGACTACTAAGTCGTTACAAATCACATTTGAAAATTTGTGCCATTTTCATCCACGGGTTTTAAAGTTATTGATAAAACAAACTTATTCGCGAGTCTGAGCAAGCACGGGTGCGGGCGGGGGGCACGTGTCACGTGGTCCAGTATCACCTTGCTTGACAAGCCGCCGGCCTAATTTTGATAATTCGAACAAATTTTATTTAAGAGGACAAATATTTTTTTATTTCTCACTTATACTTATTGAATTAATAAAATAATATTATATTCATAGTAGTATATTTTTTCTTTAAAATATAATTTCTTAATTAAGTAATTATAAAAAAAAATAATAAGATCTAGTCGTGCTGAGTATCCTTAATAATTTTAAATACCTACGATTTTTGTGATCTGGGATTTTCGGTACTGATAAAGGAACCGGGATTTCCCGGGATTTTGGTATGTACAGTCGGCTGCACTAACATGGATACATCTACAAATTTGCAAAAATATATCTACGTTTATTTTTCAAAAATATCGTCACCTTATTGCATTCAAAGCGATGTAACCAGCAAAATGTTTCAAAATTATGAATACATTATTTTCATAATGAAGTAAACAGCAGTATTTCAGTGAATAGTATACACACTTAAATTCATAATTATGAATACGCGACAAATTTCAGTAGCATGTACCATTGTTTATTTCATTATAATGTAAACGTTAATTTTGTGTTTCAGAAAAGGCTGGTCCAAATTTCATTACATTGCAATAAGTACAATAATGAATTCTATAAATAATAGAGGTGATATGTTGACGGGTATTATTATGGACGGTTATTTAAAAATCACACATACATTAGAATATCGAATTCTTTAGTGTAATAGGTATAACTGCGATTCACGCGAACGTATATATTTCAAATACTACTTTTATCGGTTTTTATTGTCTCTCAAACTATAATATTATGATCAAAACTAAACGATGTTAATATTGGTCTATATTAGTAATATTGTAAATATAAATAATATAAACTAACATGGGCAAAATGAAAAACATAAAATAATAAAAATTGTAGTTTTAAATGAATCAATTTGGATTACCTAAGCTTAAAAACAAAAAACAAACCAACAAAAAATTTAATTACTGAATAATGAATATTACGAAGTGCGAACGATGACTGTAAATTAACTCTGTTGTACAAACTCGTGAAATTCTCTAAATATTTCTGGTTTCGTTTTCATCATATTATGTATAGTTTGAGGGTAGAAGTAAAAATCTGACTCTCGGTCTCTCAAATATAATATTATGTTTGCGTATAATTTCTGATCGATTGCAATAAATTGGATAAATCTTGTCTTTTCGTGTTTTTTTAGTCAGAAAAGCAAAATTATTTTTTTAACTAGGACTTGAATAGTCAAACAGTGAATGAACTGATGACGAATTATTGCGATCTCGTCATCTTTGAATAAAAGTAAAAAAAAGTATATCAAAATCGGTCCATCCATTTAGTAGTTACGATGCCACAGGCAAACAGACGGACACACATAAATAATAGTCAAACTTATATCTAATTTCGTCCTTTTCTTTCTATCTCGCTCGCACATTAGGTAGTTTGGCGAGCTTAAAAATCAGCTCTGACATCTGCCTCATTGGCGTTAAGTTTTCCATCACCAGCGGTTCACTTTCGATACTATAGTCATAATCGAAGTGCTGCCGCAGGATATCCGGTGAGTTTTTATAATTATAACTTTATTGAACCTCTGAAACTCGTGGAAAGATTCTAAGCTCTAATGGTTTTTACCGTTTGCATACTATTCATAGAATTTTATATTCTTAAATATCCAAATAATAAGGAATCTTTCTTTGTTTCAGAGAATGTTATGCTTATTTTATGTTGTGTCCTTTGTAGTGTCAGGAGTTACTTATTGCAAAGTGAATTAATATATTTCTGTGGATAATTTAGTACTTTTGTCGGTATTATGTGGGTACCTACACAATATTTTAATCTAAGAAAACGTGCTAACGTTTGTAATAGATTTGGTAAAGATAAAAATTACTTTGGCGTTGCAAATTTACAATCGTACTACCCACATGTCATTGATAATTCTATAAATAAAATTTAAATGTTCACTTGGTCGCACACTATTTCTCCTTCCTTTTAGTTATAATGGATAATACAAATGTTGCCAAACTACGGCAGGGCCCTCTGGTTTGCAAATCGAACGTTCGCATCGTACTTCCCTAAAAAAGGGGGGGGGGGGGGCAAACATAATCGCAAATATGACCTGTTATAGAAGTTATCGAACGAAGTAATCGAACTTCGCAGACATATTTATGAAGGCGGACCTTCTTGTATAAATCATCAAGGAGGAGAATCACCCACGCAGGGTTACTTTTATACCAGACCCACGCAGGGTACATTTAGCACCAATAGGCCTGAAAATAATAGCACACGAGGGTCCTTTCGTCCCCGTGAAGTTTTACAAAACAGACACGAGCCTGGTCGAGGAATCAGGAGACGTGGTCCCCAGGATTCACAATCGAGGAATAGGCGACGTCGATTCTGACCACTTCGAGGCGGGCCAATTAATTTATTTTGCATACCGGTTGAGATATCTAGGTGCACCTCGCAAACTTTTAAAAGATATCCGAGGGTACCGCTTTCAAGCGAGACTTATTATTTCTCATAGCGGGTGCGACCACGGCTCTACCTTGACCATTTTTGTACCTATGCATTTCTGGATTTCAAATTGAATTATTTTCTTGTTTCAGCCTTTTTTTAGACCCATTTTTTGCGAATTCGGGTTATAGTTTTTTAATCTTTTTTTTCTTTGTAGTCTACTTTCCTAAGTTAGCTCCATCGTCATACAGTCCACTTTCACTAGCTATCAATTATAATTAATTATTTTCAGTTTTCATAATTTTCGCTTGGTATCGGTTTATCAAACTACTATAATACCATATTTACTTAAGTATAGATCATCTTTTAGTATATAATTTTCTTTCTATATCTTAGTCAGCCACGAAATTGTTAGCTTTTAAAAATTTATATGAACTAATAACTAGTAGATCTACATGAATTGAATTTGTGTATTCTTGCCAAATTTCAAATATTATAAATTTCATGTTACAAGTGCCATCAAATTGTTCGTGTAATACATACATATTACATACTACATAGGAAATCGGCCAGTACAGTTTTCTTTTTACTTGGCTGAACACAATGCCTTGTTCTTATATTGGCGTAGATTAATGCATTTGAAGAATTTGACTACCTCAGTTAAATTATTATAAACATAAGTTTTTGATACAAAAAAAAAACACTTTTCTTAAGCTTGTGATATGATCCTTATCATCAACACTAACGAATGATTTATATTGTTAATAAAGTACGATTTTTCTCGGCTAGGAAATCGATTTAGTAAAGATCTAATAATGTATATAATAAATTTTTGTCAAAATCGAGTTCGCAACTTCTTTCGGTATTTTTTGTTTCTCGTATAGTTACGGACATTACCTACGCTTTTTAAAATATCATCTTTTTCCAGGACTTGATTCTTATCAGCAACACTTTTGAATTAAGTAATAAAAGGTATAATTTCGTTTTCAAAATCATTCGCGTTTATGTTGTAGTGTACTACGACATAAACACTAATATGTAATGTATTATCAGACGAGTTGAAATGTTTGTAAACGCTTTTTTCTTTTTATTTATTACTAGCAGCTAGGCTCCATGCTCAACGAAGTGGGCACGGGTCAGCTGCTGACCCGTGTCCACTTCGTTTCAAGACCAATAGCCGAATCAGTTCAGCTGATCTCGAGTTTTAGCGAGACTAACGAACAGCAATTGGTTTTTATATGGCCTATATTACATAGTGATAATGTAGCTTTCTAATGAAAAAAGAATTATTCAAATCGGTTCAGTACTTTTTGAGTTTATTCGTTACATACAAAAATACAAATCTTTCCTCTTTATAATATTAGTGTAGATTAGTGTAGATAATTTTAATGCGTATGTTAGTTGCAAAAGAACCTTAAAAATCCATAAAGTTATAATTTTAATATTTAATTATGGTTGCATTTTGCCCCAGGGTGACCCTCTAATAAATATAAATAACTAATTCTACACATTTCATTTTGACAAATAACATATTATTATAACATTTCTGTCATTAACTCGTTTTCAGAAATCGGTTAAAAAAATCCCGTGATTTTCGGCACCGGGAAATTCCCCAGTTGCATAGCCTATTAATTTTCTATTCTATAATATTATTTGTCCGTCTGTAAATATTCAAAAGAATTACCTTTTAAAGTGGTACAAATACCACACAATTTATTATTATGTACTTACTTACCTATATAAAAATGTAACAAATTAATATATTATTATTATTATCTAATAGATATTGCTTGGATTTTTTTTGTTGTGTGTGATTTGAATTTATTTTGTGAATAAATCACAAAATAAATTCCTTCCACTGTTTGATGGGGGTGCGGGGCTGTTTATGGCATGAAAGTATGTATTTTAAATATAACTACGTATTTTTTGTTAATGTTTTAAAATAACAAAAAATAAAGAAAAATTCGTACCGAGTTCCTACAGTGAACTCAGAAAGTATAGTGTGAAAACTGAAAATGTTCCTACCTTCTAGTGTGTAACGCCTACCTTACGTGACGTCACGCCGCGCGGCGAACACAGAAATACAAAATATTATAAAGTTTGAAACGGACTACCCCACGTGGCCACGTGGCCACGTGACACCGCGCGCAGCGCAGCCCCGCGTTCGTCCACGACATTAGTCCGTTCACAATTATTCTCATATTTTTGGGTTTAATTCTTTAGCCCGTGCATGAAAATGACACAAAATTAAAATATAGATTTATAATTAAATTGTGATAGTAAATATGTAAACTCTAGTAACTTTAATATTTTTTTGGAGTGTTTATAAGCGTGGAAAAACAAAAAACATTAAATACTTCGAAACCCGTGGATTAATCTGACACAAATTTTTTTCATAGGTTTATGTAAGACTCCTAACCTGAATTATAGTTGTTTCATCGACTATAATTTTTTTACAGGTACTGTTTTAACGAACTGGCAATATGTCGGGTTGCAATGGGCGAAAATGGCCCAAATTAGGTATCCAGAATCCGAATGATATCCCACACATGACCCCGTTGTTATTTTAAACTTAAATTTTTTTGAAACAGATTTATTACAAATTTTAAAAATCGCCCACTTATTTTCGATTTACTCAAAATGCAATGGTCAGAAATGACACAAAACTTGAAAACAAGCTAGTTGGGCACTACTCTATCCACATGCAAAAATTCAGAAACTTTAGAATTTTTGAAGGTTATCACCTCAAAATACGCTAGCCCGACCGGTCTACATCGACAGTTTCGTTTCCAAACAATAGGTTTGTGACGGAATGAGACGGAACCCATTGTAGTTTCACAGAAACATTGCTAGAAACCAGGCGTAATAAATCTAATGCTTCGAAGGCGATTGGAAGCCCACGTTGCTTAGTAACACACTGACTTAAGTGTTGGAGAGCACTTTTCGAATCCGATAATATCACTATACTGTTAATGTTATTTAAATTATTAACATACAATAGTGATTCTTTTATAGCTACAAGTTCAGCCGTCATTATGTTATTTTCTTTGTTCAATTTAAACTTTTGTGAAACATTCAATTGTGAATCAAAAAAGGCGGCTCCAACACCTTGAGTGCATTTAGAACCATCTGTGTATATTTTATAACAATCAGAATAATAATCAGAAATAAATTGCAAAAAATAATTTTTAAGTTCAAAATCAGATAAGCTCCGTTTCGGGGGCATATCGCCAGCTCTGCAATGAGTTCCTTTACATCAATAGAAGATACCCATGTACTTAATGAATAAGTCTCTAACTTGCCACTTTGATAAACATTAACATCTTTCCATTCCGAACAGATTTGTGCTAGCATAGGATTATTTGTGTTACTAAAATTTTACTTTTATTACGAAATTCCGCAAAAGTTAGCTTATTTAAAGAATCTAACACATGACTGAAACTGGCATAGTCTAGACGACTTCTTACCAGGGACACATAAAGACGGCGAATATACTTGGGATGAACTCCCCACGACCTGCCTGATAGAACTTTTAAAATATTCAAACATTTATAGTTTTTAGTACACAATTCATTTATATGAAGACTCCATCTCAAGGACGAGTCCAGCCATAAACCTAGGTATTTAACTTTGTTAACCATGTTAAGTGACAAGCCATTGACTTCAACATTAACATTTAAAATTCTTCTTGATCTGTTAAATATACAAATATTAGATTTAGGTACAGATAATTGTAAGCCAATAGTATCCAGATAATTAATCATCGCTTTGATAGCTAATTTAAGGCAGTTTGCCGCTTCTACTTCTTTTCTATTCACAACAGTTTTATACAAAACGAAATCATCGGCATACTGGGAACTACAGACATTATTTATGATCCTGGTAATGCCCATAGTTAAAATATTGTATAAAAGCGGAGAGAGAGGATCACCTTGTGCTAATCCTCGATATGTATTTCTAATTTTTAAAGATGTATTATGATTATTTGAGTTAATTCTACAACACCGTTTAGAAAGAAAATTGAACAAATATTTACAAATCTTAATACCAACTCCTATCTCATGTAGAATATTAACTAATGCAGTAATATTGACATTGTTATAGGCATTATCAATATCGAGGAAACAGGCAATAGTGGGCTCCCTTCTGGCAAAACCTAATTGAATATTAGACGTAAGCAGGGCCAAATTATCAATACAAGAGTGACCGCGTCTAAAGCCTGTTGATGAGTCGGGAAGGAGGCCCTTGCTTTCAACAAACTACTCCAATCTTTTTAATAAAATCAAATGAAATACACGGACAAGACATCAATGAAATAGGGCGTAATGAAGAAGCGAGCGTGGGGTCCCTTCCCGGCTTAAGAATAGGGACTATTTGTATGTCTCTCCACTGATCAGGCACGCTACTTGACGTCATTACAAGATTAAATATTTTTAAGAGCATTAATTTAGCATTAAGTGGAAGATAATAAATCATAGTATATGAAATATTATCCATTCCTGGAGAGGTATCTTTCTTCTTTAAACAATTACGAAATTCCGCAAGAGTGATTGGTGTTTCTAATATAGAGAGTTGTCCGTCAACCAAATTTGCCTCTTGTTCAGCGACATAATCGGGGGTCAGCGTATGCAGTAGCTTCATTGCATTATCTGGATCAACACCATCTCGGCGTCCAATGTTGCCCTTAAGCCAGCGCAATTTTCTCCACATAGCAGGTGCTGAAGTTTCTTGGTCAATACTGGAACAAAACTCTCTCCACGACTTAGATTTTTCTTTTCTTATAAGTATTTTGGCTTGAGATACTTTGTTTTTCCAACATAACAAATTACAAGGTGTAGGATTGCGTCTTAACTGGACCAATGCAAGACGCCTTTCAGCAACTGCCTTCGAAAGCTCTTTGTTCCAAAAATGTTTTGGTTTAAAATTTGATGTTGGATCCTCACTGATTTTAATCCAAGGGATGTGCTTATCAGCCAAATATTTAATTTTATTAGTAAACTAGCTGACCCTTGCCCACTTCGTTGAGCATAAAAAGAGTTTATGAAACGCGGGAACCCGCAACGCGGGAACCCGGAACCCGCAACGCGGGAACCCGGACCCGCAACGCGGGAACCCGAAACCCGCAACGCGGAAACCCGGAACCCGCAACGCGGAACCCGGAACCCGCAACGCGGGAACCCGGAACCCGCAGCATGGGAACCCGAAACCCGCAACGCAGAACCCGCAACGCGGGAACCCGGAACCCGCAACGAGGGAACCCGGAACCCGCAACGCGGGAACCCGGAACCCGCAACGCGGGAACCCGGAACCCGCAACGCGGGAACCCGGAACCCGCAACGCGGAACCCGCTGCATGGCAACCCGAAACCCGCAACGCGGAACCAGCAGCATGGGAACCCGAAACTCGCAACGCGGAACCCGCTACGCGGAACCCGGAACCCGCAACACGGAAACCCGGAACCCGCAACGCGGAACCCACAACGCGAAACCCTAACGCAGAACCCGCAACGTTCACGGAAACGCTGTCAAATGGAATAAATAGTATCCTATGTCCGTCTACTTGCGCTACTTCCTCACCAATTTTCAGCCATATCGATAAAGCCGTTCTTGAGTTATAAATAATTTAACTAACACGACTTACTTTTATACATATAGATGTATAGATTACTCCTACTAACATATGCTAAGCCCGGTGAATGCTCCCGTCACAGTCGGTCCAGCCAATTCGGTGATCATTAGTTAGATGACGATGATGATGGTGATGAAAAGTAGCCTAAATTAATCCTTATAACTTTAGCTATCTACCAGTGAAAGTCTCGTTAAAATCGGTCCAGCCGTTCCAGAGATTGGCCGGAGCAAAGTGACACGCTGACAGACAGACATATTTTTTTTAAATTACATTTTCGTTTTCAGTAAATATCGTTGCCAATGCAAAAAAAGCAGAAGATATCGTTTAAAATGTCATATGCATGTAGAAAAACGTTGCTAAAAAAAAAGTTACAAACTGACACTTCAATTTTATTTATTTGTATAGATGTATAGATTTGGAAAACCTCCCCAATCTTGGCGTTTCCACTGACGCGGAGCGGGGCGCATAGGAACTTAGTGGTTCCCAAGCGGAGTGGAGCGGAGATTTCGAGCATAGTGATTGGTCAATTCGGGTACCGCAAGCTCCTTTTTTTTTTTCGAGGGGAAATGCGTTGCGCATACCCCGCAACCCCGGGACAGTGTCGCGAGGTTATGTTGGACTCCCCAGTGCTTCGCACTGAGTTTACCAACTAAAACCCCCCGATGTCCTTCTTCACGCTTTTTGGCGGGGCCATGGAAACTGCTATACTACCACAACCTCGCTGGCGTATTGCCTCATCGGGCATCATCTTATTATAGATGACGGCGATGCTGCCATCTTTCTTCGCCAAGAGTTCCCCGGACATTAGGGAGCTCTAGCCCTCTATATCCTTCACCAGACGTCAACCCCCGGTGGTACCGTCTACGGATCCATTCACGGCTCTCTATTTAGCGCATTGAGGTGCGCTAAGCGTCTCCGTCCTCGTCGCCTCCGACGCATCGGGTGCGACCCCGCCGAAGCCTCCCGCTCCCGCTCAGCTGCCTCTTTTTGCAGCATAACCGTGGAGCAGAAACTGACTGCTGCATCCCAGGTTTCCTTGTCCCGTACCATAGAGGCAACCAGAACAGGAAGCGATAGATCTTCACCGATGTGAGAAGATAAAGTATCGCGAGTACCTGCCCAGACTGGACACTCCTCCAGCGTATGTTGTGCCGTGTCTTCGGCTCCGCCCTCGCAGTGATGGCAGACTGGTACCGCAAGCTCCTGTCCGCCTCGCCCCGCGTCAATGGAAACGCAGCCAAACGTCTATAACGTCTAACGGTCGTCATGGTAACGACGTTGATTACAAATGGAAAACAAAAATTATGAAATGCTTTAAATACAGTATTTATATCAGCTTAAACTATTTGGATTCATGTTTTTGTTAATCCTAATAATTTTATTAATCCAAATACATAGTTTAAGCTGATATAAAAACGGCATTTATAGCATTTCATAATTTTTATTTTCCATTTGTAAACAATGACACCCGTGTCATATAAACTGGCAACGACGTGAATCGATCGAGCCCAGGTTCAAACCCCGCGTGACCATCACGTATTTTCTTCTTTTTTCTAATTTTCTGCTTATTTTTTTCAACATTTTCTTTCATAATAACCTTTTCGTGACAATAACGAACATACCGTAAAAAAATTTGCGAAATTGGTCAAGCCGTTGTCGAAGCGCACACGACGTAAGAAATTTTGGAGGTCGTTTTTTTACACTTTGGGCTACATTTTTGGGGTTTTAGTAAGGAACCCTACTTTTTTTAAACATATAATATAGCCTATGTTCAGTGCTAGGAATGTAGCTTTCCAACGGTGAAATAATTTTTTATATTGGTTCAGTGGTTTCAGAGCCTATTCCATTCAAACAAACAAACAAACAAACAAACGAACAAACAATCAAATGTTACCTCTTTATAATATTAGTATAGATATAGATATAGATATTATATATCATATCCTACTTGAACATCACTCACTTCGGCAACATCAAACATTGTTGCTGCTTCTTTAGTGTATTCCGTCCAATTAGCTTGTTTATAATTTCTCTTTTTGATGTATCTATTTGATCGTATAAAGCCACAATTTAATTTTAACACCAAATGGTCACTACCTAGAGATTCATTGGTAACATTCCAGCCCATGTCAATTGCAATGTCAGTGAATGCAAAAGATATATCAGGAGAGGATTTCTGAAGATTTCCATTAACCCACTTGACTCTAGTAGGTGAACCATCATTGAGGCATATGAAATCATTATCAAACATAGCCTTATAAACAGTCTCACCTCTTCTATCAGATTTACACGACCATAGAGTGTGATGCGCATTAAAATCACCGATAATAAGACATCCAGATTTAAAAGTATTAAAGATTAAATCCCAATCCTGTTGACTTGTGCAAATGGTGGGAGGGCAATATATAGCAATCACATGCTTTAGTGTAGGCACATTAAATATTTCTATATTAATAATCTGAATATCAGAGTTTGAAATATTAATAATTCGTTCTGAATATTTAATAGATCTATGTATAATAGCGCACAAGCCACCATATGAATCTTCTCTGTCTGCTCTTACTATGTTATAGCCCGAAAACTTCAATGAAATGTGGGGAGAAAGCCATGTTTCACTCACAAAAGCCCCATATGTATTTTATCTTGTAAAATTAAAAGTTCAAAATTGATAGCTTTATGTTTTAAACTATTAGCATTCCATTGAAAAATATTGATATGACTGTGCAAATTATTATTATTACTGGCCATTATTGTTTGTTCCCATGAACTTAAGCAACGTCTCGAAATTCAAATATTCTTGTAATAAAACTACTACTTCAGACCAGAAAAACTCCATTAACATTTTGAACTTATCTTCGAAACTTCCTTCTGAGACAAATGCTTCTTTTATTTTATCCAAAACCCTTTGAAACAACTTTTTCCGTTCTTTACTATGGCTGTTGTTACAGCTTTTCACAACAGGGATCTCCGTTCTGGATATATCCAAATTGAGAAATACTTCCTCTTCATTATGTTTTGATATTACACTTCTTTTCTTTGCTTTATTCTTTGACTTCTTATTAACTTCAGTATGAGATGTTGACAGTTGCTTTGTAGTAGGAGAAACACATTCGTCTAGTTCCATATTATCATCTTCACTGTCTGAAACATTATTATTATTGCCAGAACCACCAACACATATATCTCTGTAAGTAGGAGACGAAGCAGCACCGGATCTAACATAAGAAGTGCTAGGGATAGCAGTTGGTTCATCTGTTCTAGACGAGCTCATTTTTTGTGTCTCTTCTTTCATCTTATATAAAGCCAATTTATAAGAGCAATTATTACTTCCCATATATATACGGATATCTCTCTCCCTTTTAAAAGCTGGACATACCGATTTCATTAATGATAGATGGTCGCCTTTGCAGTTAACGCACTTATAATTTTTCGTTTCACAATTTTCGTGTTTTTTACCACATTTAGGACAAATGGGAGCCTTGGACGGACAAACGTGATAGTTTCTATTCCCTGAACATTATATTTTGCCAAAAGCTTTGCAAATGCCAACTGCTTCGGTAGGATAATAGTTTTGGAGGTTACAGAAACTTCAAAATTGTTACTAAAATCTCCCGGTGGATTAGGAGATACAGATGGGGGGGGGGGGGGGGGGTGTTTTGCAGGTTTCGTCGTTTGTTTCTATTGACGAGCGTAAAACCATCATCAGGTAAAGGATCTTGGGAATCCCCTTCTAACTGCCTTTTATTGCGTGGCTGGATTATTCGACAGTCGTCGTCGATATTGATATGATCTACGGACATACCTGCATCATCCCATTCTAGATCTACCTGGTCTTCGAGTTCACCGGGAGATCCAAGCACGATTCTATTTATAGTTTGGGAAGACATCTCGTCATTAAACACGGGTTCCAACACAGCTTCTTCTTCAGATTCACTCATAATCACAAAACTTGTGGGTAGTTCGAAAAAAATATATACGTGAAAAAAACGAAAATGTTCACTATTATACACTATTAATGTACAAAGTATTATTAAAGATCACCAAAAAAGTCATAATTAACCAAAAAATAATATTTAAACAATAAATGCACTAAGATTTTAACTTAAACTTGCGTCACAGATACTGTAACTAAAGCGCGTCCAAGCGTGTCGGACGCAACCGCCATACTGATTTCTGGATTTCAAATTGAATTATTTTCTTGTTTCAGACTTTCTAGACTAATTTTTTGCGAAGTCGGGTTATAGTTTTTTAATATTTTTTTTATTATCACTGTTGATGTCGCATCTTCAGTGATGAATTAGGCAAGCGAAGCGCGGGAAAAGTAATTAGTTGTGAATAATTAAGTTTCTATCGTCTCATTTACACCTACTTAACCATTATGTTGTTTCAGTAGTGTGCCTTATTTTTACACAGTTAACTTGCAATATACATAAACTACCACTAAAGTTTTGGGTTACGATCGTACCTATGTTTCTACTCTGGAACGAAAAGCTTTGCTTTAGGATTTATGACTTATAACTATAATAAAAACCATGCACTGGTAAATCAATTATTGTAAAAAGTTTGTACATGGTGTGTACTATTGCTAATTTAACCTGCCTTCTGTTCGGATAGATTCAATCAGAATCTGTCAAATTATATCCTTTATTGCCAGCCGTTGGCGCTTTTCTCCTTCGAAGCTCATCTTTTATGTTGCTCACAGTAATTTAGTACATTTTTACTATACCCATTATAATAAATAGTTTTGAAAATAAGAATTTAAATCGTTAACATATATTTGACACAATTTAAACAAGGTACAGTCGCTGGTGCTTTACCACCTCCGATTAGTTATTAGTTTTTCTCCCCATTTTGTCTGCAAATGAACACT
This sequence comes from Celastrina argiolus, assembly GCA_905187575.2. NCBI lineage: Eukaryota > Metazoa > Arthropoda > Insecta > Lepidoptera > Lycaenidae > Celastrina > Celastrina argiolus. Next base: position 668,458 of record LR994579.1, on the reverse strand, counting down.
TAGATAGATATTCAATGTGGTTATATCCAAAGAGTACACTGTACAGTAATAGAAATAAAGCCGCTAAATAAAGTTTTTGTAAATCAGTTACATTTATAGCCCAACCAGGAACATATTTTAAACCCTCTGTAAAGTAAAATAAACAAAAAAGTCTTTATTTTTCTTAATTTAGCATGTTTTAACTGAGTGTTCTAAAATTATCTTTTAGAGAAAAATGATAAGCAATCAGCTTACTATCTCTATTTATCGAATACATTGAAACCCACTTCATGAGTTTGAAAAGACGAAGAAGCGATAATCATTTTTGAGTATTGACTTTGACAATCACCTGTGCATTTGACATTTCCAATGTTTGTAAAATTTTGAAGTTTTCTAAATAAAAGTAGGTAATTTTAGTTTGATCTTTTAAATTCTGTAGAAGATTAAGTATCCGTTATATGTGCCTTTTTTGTTCAGGTTCTCAAGTTCAGTTTGTCTTGTATTCAATCATAATAGTTGAAGTGAACAAATGAAATAAAGTTCTTTCGCCGTTGTCGGTACCGGGAGAAACATTGGTAGCAGCGGTCAGAGTTGATGTCTAGTCTGACCTTCTCAAGGTGACCGATATCGCGGTACGTTCGCTCAGTGCGGGCTCGGCAGTCGGCAACGATACGTTGCTGTACGTTTGGCATAATAAATAAATCAAAATGAGCGTCCAAACGGATTCGGACAAGCGAAAGCAGATTTCGGTTCGGGGTATCGTAGCCGTGGAGAATGTAGCTGAAGTGAAGAAGGCCTTCAACCGCCACGTCCACTACACCCTGGTGAAGGACCGGAATGTGGCGACTCCGAGGGACTACTACTTCGCCCTGGCGCACACCGTGCGGGACCATCTCGTTTCGCGCTGGATCCGCACGCAGCAGTATTACTATGAGAAAGACCCCAAGGTAAATATTTACCAATTTTTAGTCAGTGGACTTTGTATATCCAATTATAAATCAAAAGTTATCCTTTGATTTGAGACCAGAACTTGTAGTTTAGTCGCGAAATATTTTTTACTCAACTGGGTAAATTAGATAGAACATTGTAACAAACATTATTGGAATCTATTTGACCTGAAACCACTTACCAAATAGACACAAGGTCAGTAAGTGAGACTAGTCTGCAACTAGTTTAGGATAAACATACACATTATTATTGCCTATTTAGTATTTAACTTAATTATTGGTGTGTAATTATTGCGAGACACAGTATATATCATGGACTATAATGATCATCATCACAACACAGAAACATGGTATAAAAATACTGCTTGGCAAATAAAGTGATGATATATTTTTTATGCAAATTTTTAAAGTAAAGCATTTGTTATCTATTTAACATTAAATATTTCTATGCACAAATATCGGAATAAATAAAATCTTTACTGCAAGCAATTATTCACACACATAGTAAACTTCTAATAAAATTTACAGAGAGTGTACTACCTCTCGCTGGAGTACTACATGGGAAGATCCCTCCAGAACACCATGATTAACCTGGGTATCCAGGGTACTGTGGACGAGGCTCTGTACCAGCTGGGCTTGGACATTGAGGAGTTGGAGGAGCTGGAGGAGGATGCGGGTCTCGGTAACGGAGGTCTCGGAAGATTGGCCGCATGCTTCTTGGACTCCATGGCCACCCTCGGAATGGCAGCTTACGGTTACGGTGAGTACATTATTGCTAATAAAATAAACATACGAATTAATTTTGTTAACTTATCCACTAAGTGCTGCTAGTTACTATAATAAAGGAATTACTCAATTATGTCCATAATATATCCAGACACGACAGGCATTATAATGGGTTTTTTCACTGAGGTTTGAATTTTGGTTTTAGTAATGTTAGGAATCAAACTTGCTGTGGCCATTATTCTCAGCACTCAGTATGAGTTTAGAGAAAAATTACCCAGGATATATTAAGGACTAGCTGTTCCCGCGACTTCGTTCGCGTGGTAACTTAAACCGTTTATGCAGCGCACGCAACGAAAGTCCCAAAATGTGAATAATTTTCCCCGTTTTTGCAACATTTCTCACTGACGCTTCGCTCCTATTGGTCGCAGCGTAATGTTATATAGCCTAAAGTAAAATTCATTGATAGGAAATACGAGAGGAACAACATGATATTTAACGAAGGATTAACTTTAACATTGCTTGGTGAAACACGCCCTTAAGCCGTTTATGCAGCGCACGCAATGAAAGTCCCCAAATGTAATTAATTTTCCCCGTTTTAGCAACATTTCTCACTGACGCTTCGCTCCTATTGGTCGCAGCGTAATGCTATATAGCCTAAAGCCTTCCTCTATAAATGGACTATCCAACAAAAAAATATTTTTTCAAATCGGACCAGTAGTTCCAGAGATTAGCGCGTTTAAACAAACAAACAAACTCTTCCGCTTTATAATATTAGTATAGTTATGAACAGCTTTCAAATAAAATAGTATCATCAAAATCGGTTCACACAGTCGAAAATTCTTATACTTACCTTAAAACAATCATAGAAAATTTATTAAAATTGAGAACTTTCCCCTTTTTGAAGGTGATAAAAACAGGAGCTGCATTAAACAGATATTTTATGCAAAAAACGCACAGGCATTCATAGCTACAGAGCTATGATGTAATTGACAATTTCATATTGTTGGCTCCAGTCCAGTTGTGGTTCAGCTAATTGAATGTGGCAAAACATTTAGAGGTAATAGACTGAGAAGGAGACTCATAAAATAAAGTATAATTATGTTTTATTGAGCACACTGCCTGTAACTTGAGGAATTCAGTTTATGTGTTAGTAGCGAAATGGTTGATTACTTTAAATAACAGACAAAATTTTATCGTAAGAGGAAAACGGTACCTTTTTATTTATAGCTGAACAAGCATTATACCTAAGTAAAACTTTGGATCATGATTAGAAACCATATTACCTATTCAACAAAGAAATATATATTTTAGTTACAATTTATATGTATTTAGTTTAATAACAATTTTTACGATTTTACGGTAGGTACGAGTTAATGATTTCCAAAAAAAACTACGACTGGCTTTCTGAAAAGGTAGGTAGGTACGGGTTTTAACATAAATGTACGGTTTTGTCAAAATATTTAAAATGCTAACCCTTTCATAGTTTGTATTGAAAATGAATTACGGGAAACCGTACTTTTTGATACGTTCTGGCATCGCTGGGGGAATCTCCACTGGGACTAATTTTCGATATTATGGTATTACTTGAAAGTGGTTACTGTCGCCATCTAGCGAATACGATGAAAATCTTTGGAAAACAACCCAAACCAAACCCATTGACGCGATTTTCGGCCGTTCACCCGACTACCAAAATATCTTTACGAGCGGCAGCACGCGGTATCACCAAATGATTCATTTTACCATGTTATGTTGACAATAACCTCAGATAATTTTTAAGATACGGTTTACGATTTATTTCACAGATACAGAACATTTTCTAGGTGCATGTTTAGGTTGTGTGAATCATTGTTATGCCAAGATAAAACCGTGATATAACTATAAACACAAGTAAAATTTTAGAGTAACTTCCAATTAATGGTCAAGCAGTGAGCGAGCTGATGATGACGAATTATAGCTAAGAACATCGATCACGTCAGCTTTCAAACAAAAAAAAAACTAATTAATATCGGTGCATCCGTTTGGGAGCTACTATGGCACAGGCAGGCACACACCAGTAGCTCTGTCTTTATCTTTGTCTCACCGATTTTAAAGTAAGGCCCCTACATCTGAATGTAGGGGCCTTATCTCCAAACTGATTCGATTTTGATTCAGATTCGATCATGCCGCGTACTTCCCAATACATTGTCATTTGCTCATTTTGATTCTCAGTCGATTGATATGTTCGTCAGTATAAAAAGTTACGATCTAACGATTTTCTTTATCCTGGCTAACACAATAAAATACCGAAAAAGTTGAGATCGAACTGATTCGATTCTCGATTGTGTCCCCCACAGTTTTCTAGTGAGCGGAGCGACAGGTTGATTTCGGGGAGAAGTATGTGCAATTGCACACTGATTTAAAATTCTGCATTCCTTATCACACTCTGAGCAGGGGTCCCCACCTTTTACTATATACGCCTCACGGCTCAACTTAAAAATACTATCCAGCCTCCCAATAAAAAAACAAAGGTATAATTTTCTGATACCTTTAGTACCTTTCTGTCACAATATTAATAATATCTATGGTCGCTTCACACCACGTGAATCTGGCCCTGTGCTAAGTATACGAAGAACTTGTGTTACAGCTACCAGAAAACGGAAATACCTATATTTAATACTTTTATAGATACAGATACTTTAATTTTTTATTTTATTTTATACTGTAATACACATCCGTTAGCCAGTAACATTGTAAACTTTTTGTTGCCTCGGCGGGATTCATACCCGCGACTCTCTCGCTCGAGCACTAACGAGCGCAACCACTGCGCTACGGAGATCGTAAATCATGACAACAACTATTTTCGTTGCAATTTAGTAAGTAAACTAAGTAAAGAGTAAAATGCCAAAATGCGAGATTAAAATTTGTTAATCTTGCGAGATCCAGAGCTTGCTATCTCGCCTCGCGATTGCATTCCACACTCTATACAAGTACATTTTCCATATTTTTTTGTTATTGGGTATGTTATTATTATATCGTTATCAACCGCGATAATTTCATTGAGTTGCGTCGATGTCACGGCGTGGGTCGCGCGTGCCCGGCAACTGACGATTAGCAACTGATCACTGACTAAACTGACTTACTGAACAGTGGAGTGCGCTGATTATGAGACCGACGTGCTGATTATCTAAGCGTTTAGCCGCTAATAGCTTATTTTATTTACTTGCCCTGTACTTGATCCCGGCGATGTCAGCTAATTTATTATCCATTATCGCATCTCTATTGATAAACTGCACCTAATCGCTACTGATAAGGGATTGATCAGCGCGTAAACATGTTATGTACTCAACTACTCAAACAACTAGATACGTTTTCAATGACTTGACAATGAATTGACGACCGAACACTGAAACGTTAGGAGCTTTCATATTCACAGGCCGTCACTGTCGCTGCTTGGCGAAAAGACAAGGACAGAAAGTCACAAGCCACTCAATTTAATTATCTTTTTAGTACGAGGGAATTAAATACTTCGTCAGAGATTTGACTTAAAAAAAGAATTTATTTACGACTTACAGAGTTCTTAGCACTATTACAACAGAATTAATATTCAATCTTAATTACTAAATCCTAAGTTTATATAAACCAAATATGCTAACTTAACATACTCGTAGTGTCAGCTGTTCTTCAGAAGAGCTGACAAAGCTTATAGTAGTAGGGTTGTCACTCTTAACTAGGGCGTGAGTCTGTCTACATGCTATAGAAATAAAACAAGAAGGGACCTCAATTTTAAGACTAGTTAAAACAGTCTTACAAGTTAGGTACAATCTATAAAGTAGTAGGTACTATTTAGTAATTGGTAACACCGACTCACCATTATGTTTATATACTGTGTTATGCAATTTCCAATTCCGTGATTTATATAGGCTAAACAGTATTTATGGCCAGACAAGGTAGACTGGCCATAAATACTGTTACAATTAAAAATAAATAAAATATTCGATTTGAATTTGGAATCTGTAATTTTTACATGATTATTCATTGTGTTTTCTCATGTTGGCGCCATTACATTGTTTATTATTTTGCGATATTGAAATGGAGTGGGGTGATAAAGAGAACAGAATCGATTTGATTGCGTTACATAAAGTAGGTATGGAGCCCAATGTAATTTTTGAAACCCTCCATACGCTTGGTGTAAGCAAAATGTTTGTGTACCTACGCCATAGGTCTATTAATAGGTACAATAAGACCACCTCTGTTTGTGACAGAAAAAGATCTGGCCGTCCACGCTGTGTTCGTACGGAAAAGGTGGTTAAGGCAGTAAGAGAAAGAATTCGAAGAAATCCGGATCGAAAACAAAAGATTTTATCTCGGGAGATGAAGATAGCCCCTAAAACCATGTCGCATATTTTAAAAGACGACTTAAGACTTTCAGCCTATAAGAGACGTACTGTTCATTTTCTAACTGATAATTTAAAAAAGAATAGAGTGCTAAAATCAAAACAGTTACTGAGGCGGTACGCAAAGGGAGATCACAGAAAAATTTTGTTTACTGATGAGATTTTTTTTACAATTAAACAACATTTTAACAAGCAAAATGACCGTATTTATGCTCAAAGCTCAAAAGGAAGCTTCTCAATTGGTTGAGAGAGTGCAACGTGGGCACTATCCGACGTCAGTGATGGTTTGGTGGGGTATTAGCTATGAATGAGTGACTGAGCCATACTTTTGTGAAAAAGGTATCAAAACGTCGGCACAAGTGTATCAAGATACCATTCTTGAGAAGGTAGTGAAACCCCTTAACAAAACTATGCTCGATAACCAAGAATAGTCCTTCCAACAAGACTCGGCACCAGCTCATAAAGCTCGCTCTACGCAGTCTTGGTTGGAAACGAACGTTTCGGACTTCATAAAAGCTGAAGATTGGCCATCGTCTAGTCCCAATCTTAATCCGCTGGATTACGATTTATGGTCAGTTTTAGAGAGTATGTCTTGCTCTAAACGCCATGACAATTTGGAGTCCCTGAAGCAATCCATTTAGAATTTTCCTATGGAAAGAGTGCGTGCTTCTATAGATATCTGGCCTCAACGTTTAAAGGACTGTATTGCAGCCAACGGCGGCCACTTTGAATAAACTTTTCATATTTTAAATACCTTTTTATTTATGAACTAGCTGACCCTTGCCCACTTCGTTGAGCATAAAGACAGTTTATGATGAAATTCAACTAAAACCACCTGTAACGCGGAACCCGCAACGCGGAACCTACACCGCGGAAACCGCAACGCGGGAACCCGGAACCCGCAACGCGGGAACCTGGGACCCGCAACGCGAAACCCGCAAACGGGAACCCGGAACCCGCAACGCGGAACACGCAACGCGAAACCCGCAACGCGGAACCCACAACGCGAAACCCTAACGCAGAACCCGCAACGTTCACGGAAACGCTGTCGAATGGAATAAATAGTATCCTATGTCCGTCTACTTGCTCTAAGCTACTTCCTCACCAATTTTCAGCCATATCGATAATGCCGTTTTCGAGTTATAAATACTTTAACTGACACGACTTACTTTTATACATATAGATGAATAGATTACTCCTATTAACATAAGCTAACGCCCGGTGAGTGCTCCCGTCACAGTCGGTCCAGCCGATTCGGTGATCATTAGTTAGATGACGATGATGATGACGATGACGATGATGAAAAGTAGCCTAAATTAATCCTTATAAGTTTAGCTATCTACCAGTGAAAGTCTCGTTAAAATCGGTCTAGCCGTCCCAGAGATTAGCCGGAGCAAAGAGACATGCCGACAGACAGACAGATTTTTTTTTAAATTGCATTTTCGTTTTCAGTAGATATCGTTTAAAATGTCATATGCATTTAGAAAAACGTTGCTAATTGAAAGTTACCAACTGACGCTTCTATTTTATTTATTTTTTGGAAATCCTCCCCGATCTTGGCCCGTCTATAAGGCTGCGTTTCCACTGACGCGGAGCGGGGCGGATAGGAACTTAGTGGTGCCCAAGCGTAGCGGAGCGGAGATTTCGAGCATAGTGATTGGTCAATTCGGGTACCGCAAGCTCCAGAAAACAAAAATTATGAAATGTATATGAAATAAATACCGTATTTATATGAACTTAAACTATTTGGATTAATATTTTTGTTAAGAATAGTTTAAGATTATGTAGATACGTTACTTATAGCATTTTATAATTTTTTTTTCTATTTGTAAACAATGTTGTTACCATGGCAACTGTGTCATATAGACAGGCAACGACAGGAATGATCGAGTCCAGGTTCAAACCCCGCGTGAGCGTGACCAACGTATATTTTCTTCTTTTTCCTAATTTTTTGCTTATTTTTTTCAACATTTTCTTTCATAATAACCTTTTCATGACAATAACGAACATACTGTAAAAAAAATTGCGAAATCGGTCAAGCCGTTGTCGAAGCGCACACGATGTAAGAAATTTTGAAGGTCGTTTTTTACACTTTGGGCTACATTTTTGGGGTTTTAGTAAGGAACCCTATTTTTGTTGAAAATATAATATTATAGCCTATGTTCAGCGCTAGGAATGTAGCTTTCCAACGGCGAAAGAATTTCTCATATTGGTTCAGCGGTTTCAGAGCCTATTCCATTCAAACAAACAAACAATCAAATGTTACCTCTTTATAATATTAGTATAGATAAAACTAACACACTGTAAAAGAAATAAATTTTATTTGCAATAGAAAAAAATACATTTTTCTTTGTATCAGTGTTTATGTCAGGACTAGGTAATACTAAATAATATAATATAATAGATAGACTAAAGTTTTTTAATATTCTGTCTCAAAACAAAGTGTTCCGGCGATTTGTGATGATACAATACGAACACGCGCGCTCCGCGTGACTGTCACTCAACTCGATTGACATTTTCACATCGCAGTCTACTGCTAGAGTACTCGTAGTAGGTATGTTAACGATGATTGAGTAACCTTTTCTATTTTAAATGTATGAACTCTGAACCTACAACAGTAGATCACTCTCTATACTCCTTCGTTTTGTAGATAAGTGGCGGATTTAGTTATAGACACAAATTCATTCTTCAAATAGCCGTTTAAAATGTTGCCTTAAAATTTAAATAATAATATCGCTATGCTAAAATAAAATTAATAGATATGAAAACGTTTTATTTATGAATAGTTTAGGACATTCAAAATATACTATTAGAATATATAATTATTTTGTATATTTTTACTTACTTATTGTTTTTATTTTTACTAAAAGAATTTTCTTTTCCTTTTAAATATTGGCTTTGCAATGGCATATTAACGATAAACCATTCGGTATCCTACTTGGCCTAATAACATAATTTGTATTGCTGCTGCAATGCAGTTCATATGTTGCTATACTATGTTTCTCACGCGTGACGTCATTGCAGGCATCAGGTACGAGTACGGCATCTTCACGCAGAAGATCGAGAACGGCGAGCAGCAGGAGGAGCCCGACGACTGGCTGCGCTACGGCAACCCCTGGGAGAAGGCGCGGCCCGAGTTCATGCTGCCGGTGAACTTCTACGGTCGCGTGGAGGACACGCCGCAGGGCAAGAAGTGGGTGGACACGCAGCTCGTGTTCGCCATGCCCTACGACAACCCCGTGCCCGGTTACGACAACAACGTCGTCAACACCCTGCGCCTCTGGTCCGCCAAGAGCCCCATCGACTTCAACCTGCGCTTCTGTGAGTATCCCCGTCGCTGTTAAACCTTAACGTTTGAAGCCACTGTAAGTGTCAAAAAGTCGCTTTCAAAAATTAAATTACGAATATATTCAAACGGTCCAATATCGGCCGTACATATGGGTTTATTAACTAGCTATTTAACGGATTCATGGGCTACCAATTCCATGTACTCATACATCGCTCTCACGCACCCCCTCTGTCCGCAGTCAACTCCGGCGACTACATCCAGGCCGTGCTGGACCGCAACGTGGCGGAGAACATCTCGCGCGTGCTGTACCCCAACGACAACTTCTTCGAGGGCAAGGAGCTGCGTCTGCGCCAGGAGTACTTCATGTGCGCGGCGACGCTGCAGGACATCCTGCGCCGCTACAAGGCGTCCAAGTTCGGCTCGCGCGAGGCCGTGCGCACCACGTTCGACAGCCTGCCCGAGAAGGTCGCCATCCAGCTCAACGACACGCACCCCGCGCTCGCCATCCCCGAGCTGCTGCGCATCCTCGTGGACGTGGAGCGCGTGCCCTACGAGCGCGCCTGGGACCTGGTCACCCGCTGCTGCGCCTACACCAACCACACCGTGCTGCCCGAGGCGCTGGAGCGCTGGCCCTGCGGGATGCTGGAGAACGTGCTGCCGCGCCACATGCAGCTCATCTACCACATCAACTTCCTCCACCTGCAGGAGGTGCAGAAGCGCTGGCCGGGCGACGCCGGCCGCATGCGCCGCATGTCGCTCATCGAGGAGGAGGGCGAGAAGCGCGTCAACATGGCCAACCTGTGCGTGGTGGGCTCGCACGCCGTCAACGGCGTCGCCGCCATCCACTCGGACATTCTCAAGGCGACGATCTTCCGCGACTTCTACGAGATGTGGCCCGAGAAGTTTCAGAACAAGACAAACGGCATCACGCCGCGCCGCTGGCTGCTGCTGTGCAACCCGGGCCTGGCCGACCTCATCTCGGAGAAGATCGGCGACGAGTGGATGACGCACCTGGACAAGCTGCAGGCGCTCAAGCGTTGGGCTAAGGACCCGGCGTTCCAGCGTGCCGTGATGAAGGTCAAACAGGAGAACAAGCTCAAGCTGGCGGCTCTGATCGAGCGCGACACCGGCGTGCGGGTCAACGCCGCGTCGCTGTTCGACGTGCAGGTGAAGCGCATCCACGAGTACAAGCGCCAGCTGCTGAACATCCTGCACGTCATCACGCTGTACAACCGCATCAAGCGCGACCCCGGCGCGCCGCACACGCCGCGCACCGTCATGCTGGGCGGCAAGGCGGCGCCCGGCTACTTCATCGCCAAACAGATCATCGCGCTCACCTGCGCCGTCGGCAACACGGTACGTACGCGTCACGCACTCGTGTACGTACGCACGTATACACACATGAACACACACATGTAAAATATAATGATAGATATAAAATTTGTAAATAATTTCTATGAACTTGCAATTATGCACTTCAGTATGCGACCAGAGGAAAGACGCCTCTAGTAACATCAATAAGGTAGATAGCGGCGCAGTTTGTGTTGGCACCAAGTCAACTTCAATATTTGTTTAAACCTAATCCTGTCGCGTCTATTTCTAAACAACTAAATAATGTACATTTAAAATATTGATTTTGTCGTTCTCTTCTTTTCTCTAGACTGGTAAAAAAAACGTGTTAGTTACTTATGTTAATTGGATTGTATTCTAAAAACATATTTTTTATAATTACTCTCTAAGTGACTCTGAAATCTGTTCAGTATGTTTAGCTGTACATTTATAAAACAGTTAATACTGTTTCCGTTTACGAATACAGACACTGACGAATGCAAAAATAAAATGAAGCTTATGGCTAATTCAGCATGCGTTATTTACAAAAATATTATACTCTCATTTGAATAGCATGCATTTAATTGGTAACGTTTTAAATGTAAATTTAGTTTTGTTATCATCTAACACGGTTGATCATCAATTTCTGACACACAAAATAAAATAGATTTAAAAATCACTCATTAATACCGGGACAAACTACTAAAATAAAATAATTTTAAACAAAAAAAAAACCGACTTCAAAAGGTGAACTAAAAAGCAAAAAATAAATTTACTTCGCACAAAGTAATACTTATTTTCACTTAAAGAAATAAATTTATTCTATAATTTTGAAGTCGGTGCCAAGTCCAGCGTTCTTTCATAATTTTAGTATATAGTAATAGTTACATTGATAGTTGTATATTGTTTTCTGATTCTTTTTTCTGTGACTGCCTACATATATTTAGTAATTTGATGTTGCAGTAAGGTTGTTGAAGTACTTACTTGGCACCGACTTCAAAATTATAGAATAAATTTATTTCTTTAAGTGAAAATAAGTATTACTTTGTGCGAAGTAAATTTATTTTTTGCTTTTTAGTTCACCTTTTGAAGTCGGTTTTTTTTTTGTTTAAAATTATTTTATTTTAAGATTTTTAGTTAAACAACGCTGAAATCTTCAAACGTGTATCTCTAAGGACTCAGAAGTTCTGTTTACTACTTTAGGTCCAGGATATGGTGCAAAATCTTACTATTTGGTAATATATGCTTGGGATACTTCAGAAAAAATCAAAATCGATATATGTTTCCATATAAATTTTGAGGAGTTCCCTCGATTCCTCACGGATCTCATCATCAGGTCACCACTTTGGTAAACACTGGTACAACACTGTTATTGTCGTTGTGACGTATGCTTGCATTTCTTCAAACAACGCTGCAATCTTCAAACGTGTATCTCTAAGGACTCAAAAGTTCTGTTCAGTACTTTAGGTCGAGGATATGGTGCAAAATGTTACTATTTGGTAACATATGCTTGGGCCACTTCAGAAAACATCAAAATCGATATATGTTTCCATATAAATTTTGAGGAGTTCCCTCGATTCCTCACGGATCCCATCATCAGGTCACCACTTTGGTAAACACTGGTACAACACTGTAATTGACGTAGTGGCGTATGCTTGCATTTCTTTAAACAACGCTGCAATTTTCAAACGTGTATCTCTAAGGACTCAAAAGTTCTGTTCAGTACTTTAGGTCCAGGATATGGTGCAAAATCTTACTATTTGGTAACATATGCTTGGGCCACTTCAGAAAACATCAAAATCGATATATGTTTCCATATAAATTTTGAGGAGTTCCCTCGATTCCTCACGGATCCCATCATCAGGTCACCACTTTGGTAACCACTGGTACAACACTGTAATTGACGTAGTGGCATATGCTTGCATTCCTTTAAACAACGCTGCAATCTTCAAACGTGTATCTCTAAGGACTCAGAAGTTCTGTTCAGTACTTTAGGTCCAGGATGTGGTGCAAAATCTTACTATTTGGTAACATATGCTTGGGCTACTTCAGAAAACATCAAAATCGATATATGTTTCGATATAAATTTTGAGGAGTTCCCTCGATTCCTCACGGATCCCATCATCAGGTCACCACTTTGGTGACAATGGGACCAAACGGGAAGCACCACCTTTCAAACAAAAAAAAAATCATCCAAATCGGTTCACCCAGGCGAAAGTTCTGAGGTAACAAACATAAAAAAAAAATAAAAAATAAAAAAATAAAAAAAAAAAAAACATACAGACGAATTGAGAACCTCCTCCTTTTTTTGGAAGTCGGTTAATAAGGACTCAGAAGTTCTGTTCAGTACTTTAGGTCCAGGATGTGGTGCAAAATCTTACTATTTGGTAACATATGCTTGGGCTACTTCAGAAAACATCAAAATCGATATATGTTTCGATATAAATTTTGAGGAGTTCCCTCGATTCCTCACGGATCCCATCATCAGGTCACCACTTTGGTGACAATGGGACCAAACGGGAAGCACCACCTTTCAAACAAAAAAAAAATCATCCAAATCGGTTCACCCAGGCGAAAGTTCTGAGGTAACAAACATAAAAAAAAAAAAAAAAAAAACATACAGACGAATTGAGAACCTCCTCCTTTTTTTGGAAGTCGGTTAAAAATCGAATGCGATACTGAACTCTAATAATTACCATTGTAGTGTTATATAAAATAATCAACGTTTACAATTTATTCGTGGATGTGTGAAGAGGATCAGATTAAAAATAATAATAACTAGCTTATTCGTGCCAACTTCGTTGAGCATAAAAACAGTTAGTGATGAACAGTTTAAACCTTCCCTGGACGTCCACGAATATTTCAAGACTAAAAATAGCCGAATCGGTTTAGGCGTTCTCGAGTTTTAGCAAGACTAACGAACAGCAATTCATTTTTATATATAAGAAGATTATAATATCTATGGACGCTTTGATAGAAATGTAATCATCTATTAATTTAAAAAGTTTATAAATTACGTATTACTTATTTGATGCTCAATGTACTGCCTCGGGATCAACAATAAAATACACTTTTAAGCTGTGGAGGATCTGATGTATATGGAGCGCTAGAACACGTACGCTCACGTCTGGTTGTCAGAGCAACTGTCATACACGCACGCACATACACTACACTCAATTAAACGTTTCTTATTTGTCTCAGGTGAACAACGATCCGGACGTGGGTGACAAGCTGAAGCTGATCTACCTGGAAAACTACCGCGTGACGCTCGCCGAGCGCGTCATCCCCGCCTCCGACCTGTCCGAGCAGATCTCCACCGCCGGCACCGAGGCCTCCGGCACCGGCAACATGAAGTGAGCGTCTCTCGTCTCTCATTTGTCTCAGGTGAACGACGACCCGAACGTGGGCGACGAGCTGAAGCCGATCTACCTGGAGAAATACCGCGTGGCGCTCGCCGAGCGCGTCATCCCCGCCTCCGACCTGTCCGAGCAGATCTCCACCGCCGGCACCGAGGCCTCCGGCACCGGCAACATGAAGTGAGCGTCTCTCGTCTCTCATTTGTCTCAGGTGAACGACGACCCGAACGTGGGCGACGAGCTGAAGCCGATCTACCTGGAGAAATACCGCGTGGCGCTCGCCGAGCGCGTCATCCCCGCCTCCGACCTGTCCGAGCAGATCTCCACCGCCGGCACCGAGGCCTCCGGCACTGGCAACATGAAGTGAGCGTCTCTCGTCTGTCGCACCCCGGTCGGTCCAGCAACCACGGGGCCAACAAACACATTATTTTTAATCATCAATATGTTAGTAACAGTTGGTTCCAATTTGCAACCAACCCTTGTACGTGGGTGCCGATGTCGAGCAGTAGTTTTTTGTTCTTTAGTATGGTGCTATATACTTACCAAAGACTTCTCTATATCTTCTAAAAAATACCGTTCTCATCTGTACGATTTTTTTTTCTAATTTTTTTTTCTAGAGAATCAATTAAAATACACAAACAAACACTATTCACTTGTTCTTTATACCATCTGATTACTTTCATTAATAGCTTTTGAAAAATCATCATTCCAAATTTTGATGATTCTTTGAGGGCGTTGAAATTTCTAACTAGGTAATAAAAAAAAGATAAATAAGGACGTACATTTATTCAGGTCCTATGGAAGTGCAATTGATCCAATCATGAACAATATCCAAGATCTGACTTTATTTTTCTGGCCCGCTTGACATGAAATGCCCCATATACCAATTTTTTTTTATTTTTATTAAACAATAAAAAAAAAATACATAAAAAGAACTTAATCTACACAGTGTAACATAAACCATAACTTTTTTTCCGCACACTGCTAAATGCTAGTCATCGATTACAGGTAATCTAAAGTAAGTGTTTATATAATATAGGTACATTATTATTATATGTTTCAAGAAATTCCAACACTACACATGAGATCATTATCATCTGACATCATGGTCTCCTACCATATCCTCGCTTTTAGTATAGACTCGGCACAATATACTGATGATGTATTGTATTACAGGTTCATGCTGAACGGCGCGCTCACCATCGGCACGATGGACGGCGCCAACGTGGAGATGGCGGAGGAAGCGGGCGAGGAGAACCTGTTCATCTTCGGCATGCGCGTGGACGACGTGGACGCGCTGCAGAAGAAGGGGTGAGTTGAACCCGCCTCGAAGGACCAGTAGCTTTGAACCCGTTTTATGAAACTATCCGGGCTGCAGGACCATTCTCAGAGAGTGCGAATCGATTACGCACGTGTTCGTTGTGTTGTGTACGAGTCGCGAAGGCTTTAGGTATATATCCGGATAAAAAAACCAATCCCGAATCGATTCCAATTCCGACATTAGTGTACATAGGTGGGAATACGTTGTTAAGGCAAGGCTGCTGTAAATTATAATTATAGCTGTAACAAACACATACTTAACACGCAGCGTTTATACTTTTCTAATCTTTCTGCTATAACACGACGTTAATTAAACTTGACTACGCTATATGCACGCAAACAATTGGTTCGATTTTCCCGATTAGATGTAATGAATGATAAATATTATCGCAGGTACAACGCGTACGAGTACTACGAGCGCAACCCGGAGCTGCGCGCCTGCGTGGAGCAGATCCGCAGCGGGTTCTTCTCGCCCGGGGAGCCGGGACGGTTCGCGGCGGTGGCCGACGTGTTGCTGCACCACGACCGCTTCCTGCACCTCGCCGACTACGACGCCTACATACAGGCGCAGGACACCGTGGCCCGCGTGTACCAGGTGCGTCCCTCACCCTCCCCCCACGTCACGAGGTGCGGGCGCCTCTCGCCCGGGGAGCCGGGGCGGTTCGCGGCGGTGGCCGACGTGCTGCTGCACCACGACCGCTTCCTGCACCTCGCCGACTACGACGCCTACATACAGGCGCAGGACACCGTGGCCCGCGTGTACCAGGTGCGTCCCTCACCCTCCCCCCACGTCACGAGGTGCGGGCGCCTCTCGCCCGGGGAGCCGGGACGGTTCGCGGCGGTGGCCGACGTACTGCTGCACCACGACCGGTTCATGCACCTCGCCGACTACGACGCCTACATACAGGCGCAGGACACCGTGGCCCGCGTGTACCAGGTGCGTCCCTCGCCCTCTCCCCACGTCACGAGGTGCGGGCGCCTCTCGCCCGGGGAGCCGGGACGGTTCGCGGCGGTGGCCGACGTGCTCGCCTACATACAGGCGCAGGACACCGTGGCCCGCGTGTACCAGATGCGTCCCTCACCCTCCCCCCACGTCACGAGGTGCGGGCGCCTCTCGCCCGGGGAGCCGGGGCGGTTTGCGGCGGTGGCCGACGTGCTCGCCTACATACAGGCGCAGGACACCGTGGCCCGCGTGTACCAGATGCGTCCCTCACCCTCCCCCCACGTCACGAGGTGCGGGCGCCTCTCGCCCGGGGAGCCGGGGCGGTTCGCGGCGGTGGCCGACGTGCTCGCCTACATACAGGCGCAGGACACCGTGGCCCGCGTGTACCAGGTGCGTCCCCCCCCACGTCACGAGGTGCGGCCGCCTCTCGCCCGGGGAGCCGGGGCGGTTCGCGGTTGCTGTTGTCAAAGAACGTATTTCGCCGAGACAGCTACTATATTAATTTGTTTTCTTCCAGGACCCGGCGAAGTGGGCGGAGATGGTGATTCTGAACATCGCCAGCTCCGGCAAGTTCTCGTCGGACCGCACCATCGCCGAGTACGCGCGGGAGATCTGGGGCGTCGAGCCCAGCTGGGAGAAGCTGCCCGCGCCGCACGAGGTCTAGGCGTCCGTCCGGTTGAACGCCTGTCCGGCTAGGTCGTCTGGTTAGACGCCTGTCCGACTCGGCCGTCCGGTTGGACGTGTCGTTCCGGCTCGGTTGTCGGCAGCCGGACAGCATCTGACCTTGCAGCTAGACCGTCCGGTTAGACGCCTGTCCGGCGCTGTACACGTAAACAAAATGTTTCTGGTTAAAGTTATAAGTTGTCGGTCTTCAACTCACGAAATAATGCGCTCGTTTTTAACGTACTTTTATACGCAAATGTTGCACGTAAACGCCAGTGCTGCGCGTAAACGCAAGTGTTGCACCTAAGCCCAAATGTTGCACGTGAACGCAAATTCCTAAAATACATATTGATTGCAATGATGCATGAAGTGTAATAAGTGATATTGTTTAATTTTCAAGTTGAATTTAGACAATACTTTTTAAATGAAACAATATTAGTATATTATTGATGGCTGACCGCCAATTATTAAACTACACTTTTCCGAGGATTTTGTTTACACGTACTGTGTGGGACACGTAGCGGACTATTTGTAGTTGTAGCTCAAAATGTTTTTTTAATAATGTAATATGCATGCAAGCATAATATAATATGTTTAATTCTTGAGCCGAGTGTATTGACTCAGGCCTACTTCTGATTTACCGAAAGTTCCTTTAGAGCCTTCATCGACAAACGGTCGTTACTCCTAGGCCTCAATAGTGTCCCAGTAAGTCAAATTATTTAGTTATTTCCCGTAGAATATATGTACAACTTATAATAGATTATAATCTTTATATTTATATTGTGGTGGTTGTATGTTGTGTTGATTAAAGTCTTATTATATACTATGTTGACAATATTCTAATCTATATACAGCAATATACTGTTACTAACACAAATATATTTTTAAGAGTAGCTATTGAAAATGAATATTTTAAATGAAATTATCTTATAAAACAGCTATAAAGCGTCCAGCAAAGTTAACTATGTTGTAAAGATTTTATATTTATTAAGTAATTAGTAAATAATGTAATGATATGTGCCATACACCTCTTAAACCATCGTTCACAGCCCACAGACTATGTTATTGTTACCATCCACAGTGCCATAAGATTTAGTTTATAAGTACTAAATGTATTATAATACTATTTTTATCATGTTATGTACTGTATCTATATGTATAGGTTACCTCGTATTGTCTGCCAATATGTGTTAACTGCCAATTTATTCGATATTTATCAGGTAGTTACACACCGTACAGTCTGCCGTCCAATCTGCAGGCTTGATCCTTCATCTACAATCCGCTAATCTTACCAATATTATAAATGTGAATGTCCGCTTGTTTGTTACGCTTTCACGCGAATACTACTAAACCGATCGTCATGGAACTGTACACACATATTCTCGGAGGTATTACAAATACTATAGGATACTTGTTATCCGACGCTGCAAAGCTAGTGTTTACATAAATAGTATAAACGATTCTGCCAACTTACACGGTCAGTTCTGAATTCTGATGTCATCATGCCCATTGGACGGTAGGCATTATGGTGTGTGTTGAGCGTTATGGTGTCATATTTTAGAAATAATTTGAGTACCGATTAGGGGAGACTCAACCGAAATTAGGGACCGATAATAATTAATAAGATAAAAATTTAAAAAATCGGTTACGATATCGTGCGGGGTAGCTCCTAATATAAGTTTGTATAATAATTATTATGTATGTTTGCCTCGGCCAATAAACGAATTAAATATTTGCAGCCTTACAGCAAGAAGTGTAATGTATTCTTGATACATATTTGTAGTCTGTAGCCGTATTTTCCTTGCCTGTAAACGATGGTCTTAGGGGAAATATAAAAGTTATTTTTATACAACACTGCCAAACTTGTTGTTACAACGGAGTTTAGATATTATTTATTGTTGAATTTTGGCATAATTTGGTAATAAATTTTATTATTATAAATATTGAATGTTGTTTGATATATCCCGATTATTATATTATTTGATTATGTTTCTATAGTGTACAAGTAATAATATAGTGGTTTGCATAGAAATTGATTTATCTATATGTCGTATTTTGAAAGTTTGTGGAGTTCCTAGATGTTATTACTGTTTAACTCTTCTCAAGCGTTGGTCTAGTTACTGTGTTGAACCTTGAGGTGGTTTTCCATTTCATCTTAACTATAGTTATTCTGAGAAAAACCTTAGGTATTTTTGACTTTTTTATTCCGTAATGTAAAAAAAAATATTAATGAGTACCCATAACGTTGGATTTAATATGTAAGATAATAATTCATATGTATTACATACAGTAGGTATAGGTACATACCTTATTTTTTTTAATTTCCTTAAAAATTATAGTTATTGATTTCTGATACCAGAATTCAGAAGAATGATTTTTTTAATAATAATTATATTTAATTTATTTCAAATCGCCTATTATGATATAATGATGATTGTTGGGAGCTGTACTAGTAGGAACTATGACACAGCCCCCAATTTCTATAACTCTCTATTATTTAATTCAGTAAAAAAACGCTTGCCCTAATTATGTTTCTCCCGGTCTATTCAATAGGTCCCTGGACTGTGTAGGTGCTAGCGTCACGTTGGCCGTTACATGAATAAGGACTAAGGAGGCGCAGGACGTGCGCGGACCGCGGCTGATCCTCGAGGATCGGCGGCGCTCGGGCGCGCTCGGCCCGTAACGATCGGGGCGAGCGGGACGGGGATAGCGCCGTCCCGCTCCGCGTCGTCGGCCGTTCATGCCGGCTACTACGGTAGTGGCATTCGGCGTCGTTGCGTGTGACGGATCGGTCGCACGAGTGTCGCGAGTGTAGCCGTGTTGTGCCCGCGCTAAGCCGCCGAGCGTTGTTCAGGTAACTAACTCACTCTACCACTAAACACGCCCAGCGATAGGACAGGAGATGTCTCCCCGACGCGGCGACCGCGCGCGGCCGATCGATAGATCCCGCCGCGGAGCCCCGTCGCTCCGGCGCGAGCCGGGCCCGGGATACACAGATTTCGTGACTGACAATTCCGCCTAAAATACACGACACCAGCCAAGCGAAATACTTAAGAAAGTAACACGCTAGTATTTGTAAATATACATGCAAGCGTGATTAAAATAATCAATCCCCGATAAAGTTGATAAATATAATCTACAGTAATGTTCTTACAATACAATGCCTCGGTAGCGATCAGTAATCAATAAAACTTACTCATCTGGTGTAGATGGAAATTAGATTAAGGATAGGCATTTCCTTCTTAGTAAGGACTTGGATTAAAAGGACTCTTCGTTAGATCTTTAATCTTCCCAGTGATTAAAGGTGTTTAAAGATAGGCTTTTATTCATTATTATTGAATAGACTCAAATTGAATGTGTTAAGTTATTGCTAAAAAGGATTCCCCTTATTTAGATCTATATAAAATATCTAGATGAATGTAGATAAAAAATCAAAGAGCTTAAGCGTAATAATGCAAATCAGTGTAAAATAAAAAACATGCCAATAATTCACACGTTGATCGGAACCAAGGCTGTCGTCCTTTGACCTTGCGTGAGAGGCTGAGTAACAAATGAATCATTATTGCTAGAATATAGATAGAGCAGGAGAAACATACGTGCATTACTGTCGTGAGTCAAGACGGCGCCCGCCACGCCTATGTGTACGCGAATCTAATGGCCGATAGACTTAAGGGAAGCTGAGCAATTCATGAATTCAACGTAACTTTGAATGTCCCATCCCGGTGTGATAGACATCCAAAGGTTACTTTGGTTGTAACTTTTAAGACTGTAAACTACAGGCTCACTGCCGATGCAATCGAGTATCGAATCAGTTCGATCTCAACGGCTTTTGGTGTTTTATTTGGTGGATAACTTTGAAACTAACCAGGATAAAGAAAATCGTTACATCGTAAATTTTTGTACTCCCGACCATATCAATCGACTTCGAGAATCAAAATAAAAGTCAATTTATTCGGGAGTACGCGGCACGATCGAATCTGAATCAAAATCGAATCAGTTTGGAGAGTAAGGCCCCTGACTGACCGTTATTGCTAGGCGTAATATGGACACGCCTAATCATATCACCGATTTATAAACAAGGATTTATTCTGTGGTTGTACTTGCCGAAACTGAAACGATTGATAAATTTAGTAGCACTTGTGTCACTTGTTGTCTTTGCCATTCAGCCAAGCGGTGGCAGCGACAGCCTGGTGAGGATCCCAATTTTAAGTAGCATTTGAGTCGGCCTTTAGGCGACAGTAGAGTCAGTAGAGTCGAGCGGTTTATTACTCGCTTCCTCATTATATTCGGGGCTCCGAGTTACGACATGTGTAATTATTATTTCAGTACGTGAAACAAAAACGTTGAGTACAGTTTTACGGGAATTGTAAGAACTGAGGAGTACGATATTTGGCTGAGTTACAGTTTATGAGGAGGATAGTGTGCAAAATGTTAAACATGTATAAATAATTATAAAAACAATACACTATCTCAGCTTGTCGATATGACTCTAAATTTTTTTATCTAAGGGGCAAAATATAACCTTGTAAAGTTCAAACTTAAAAAATATTATATGAATTGTTATGCAGGGCGAATTTCGAATATAGAGCAATCTGTAGTTAATATTATGCCATTAACTAATACCTATTTTGACAAGCTTACCGCTTTATTATAACGACTCTCAAAATATGAAGATCCGAAACTATTTCACCAACGCATGGTAGTGTTTTGCTGTTAAAATACCATGCCTTCTCATTAATGGATAGGAATTACGAGAGGAACAACATGATATTTAACGAAGGATTAACTTTAGCATTGCTTGGTGAAACACGCCCTAAGGCTTTCTATTCTGCCAAAGACTATTGGGAAACGCAAAAAGCTTCACGCTAGGTTTAAAGCGATTTAGAGATCAAAAGACTAGTCTCATTATTCAAGGGCAGGTGCCCTTGTGTACGGAGCGGGGCACAGAACAACGGCAGGTAGACAAGACCGCGGGTTTGTGTTATTGTTCGCTCAAAACTCACAGTATCCGATGTACCTGTTAACTGTTTAGTAATAACTATTAACAAAATTCAAATTTGGAATGAACCTCGGCTTTGTAAGACAACAGCGTTTTCACAGCTCAACCGATTTTCTTTGAACATAATATAGTTTTGTTAATACTTAAGTAAGGATTATATGTTCATTACGTGTGATTAAGGAAGAATTTATTAATATTTCGGAGGTTTAGGTACTGATGAGACTTAGTAAATATTTTTAGTTTCACCAGTAAGTCCTAAGATTTTCATTGTTTGGGCTATTACAGTCACAAAGTGTATGATCTATTACATTGGAATATGATTATACTTTTTTTTTTTTTTTTTTAATCTTTATTTAAAGGCATTACATCTTATAGAAATAAGATCTTATAATAATAATTCTCTAATATGATTATACTTACTTTTCTCATTTTACAAATTTTTTTTCGTCAACAATAAAAAATAAATGTGTATATATGTGTAATGTATACCCTTTACATTTTTTTTTAGATTTGCAAGAATAGCGACAAAGTAAATATAATAAAACATTTCTTCAATGAGAAAGGGTAGTATAGTTAATTATATCCGAAAGTTATAGCGACTGCTCTTTTTACACCCCGTATATTATGCATTCTGCACTTTACAGTGCGGCTGAGGTTGTTTTAATGTGAAGGTTTTGCGTTTGTACAGACATAATTCATAAGGACGTTATGCAGATAAATACAATGTTTTATTGCGGTTTGATTAAGAGTAACGATTTTTCAATTTGCAGAAATGTTTTGTTTTTATCGAGAAACCGGTTAAGATTGTCTTTTGAACTCTCGAAATGTGCGTTAATAAAATAAAATCATCTCATAATATAAAAATTACAAACGCATTACAAGGCATAATCAATAAAATAATATGATAATATATTATCTCAAGCAGATGAGAATCAAACTCGCATGCAACATTTTGCCTTCCTTCAATAACATCAACATCACCTTAAACTTAATAAAAATAAAAGAGTTTTTATGCAAAATTAAAAAATAAAGTTTGTTTTTGGAAGTCATTTTTATAATATATTCCAATTACCAGCTACCGCCGGTTCGGAACCGGAACCCGACGAGAAGAACCGGCGCATAAGAAACTCGAGTGTTACCTTATCAAAAAGGATAGTCAAAACTGTACTTTAAAAATGTAAGACTTTAAACGAAACTAAACCTTACGACATTCAACGTACATACGTGTGTCGCTGCAGAACCTTTTGCTATAGCATAAACTAAATAAAAATTAAAAAAAAAAACCCGAATTAGCTTGTTACATGCCTATCACACCTAAACAAACGACCTGATGACCTTGAAAACCTGAACCGATTTCCACCAAACATAGCTAAGAACACTCTCGACTGATATACCTTTCAAACAAAAAAAACTGCATTAAAATCGGGTCATCCTTTAGGAGCTACAATGCCACAGACACATACACATTTACACAAACACGTCACACTTGAAACACCCCGTCGTTTTTGCGTCGAGGGTTCAAAAGTATCATCGTCTCTCCCACGTGTAGCCTTAAAGGAAACTTTTCTTTTATCGTACGTACATACTATATGACTGCAGCCCAGACGTTGTATAAGAAGAGCCTGCACACCGCAGCCGGAGCCGGGCGGGGCGCTAGACGGATCGATGTAGTTACAGACTACTTCAGCATCAGTCTGCTATTGGGTTCTTATATACAATTTAATAAGTCGCGGCCGCCCGGCAGATGTTGAACATGGTCATTTCGTAAAACTTGATGTATAATCTTGTAACAGATGGTTTGGCCTACCTACGTTAAAATATATTATGCTCCATAATTAAGTTTTTATCGATATTATTGTTTGATTTCTTATTGCCTTGACTTTTTTATTATTGAAATTGATGTTTTAGGCGTTGTCTATTTCCCAAAATGCAAAATGAGCTGTGTGGATTTGAATGAACCTTTAATAAGGCTATAATGTAGAGTTCTCAAGACAGCTATTATATTACATCCTGCCCTTACGGCGTGTAGTTATAAAAAAATATCAGATTTATCCATAATTTGTCACCCTTAAGCCTTCCCTAGACTTTATTATCTACTCTGTCTGTGCCTAGACTAACATTTTAAAACCTTAATCACCTAAATCGGGGCCGTTCTCGAGTTTTAGCGAGATTAACGCACAGCAATTGATTTTTATTATGTAACTAGCTGACCCGTGCCGACTTCGTTGAGCATACAAACCGTTTAAAACTTCCTGGCATTTTAACGAATATTTCAAGACTCAATATAGCCGAATCGGTTCAGCCGTTCTCGAGTTTTAGACTAACGAACAGCAATTAATTTTAATATAAAAGAAGAGATAGATGTAATATCTAACTATTTTTAATTCAAATATAACAAATGTATTTCCACCA
This sequence comes from Celastrina argiolus, assembly GCA_905187575.2. Taxonomy (NCBI): domain Eukaryota; kingdom Metazoa; phylum Arthropoda; class Insecta; order Lepidoptera; family Lycaenidae; genus Celastrina; species Celastrina argiolus. The sequence continues at coordinate 644,122 of LR994579.1, read as the reverse complement.
AACCTTCGCATGACGACAGAATTTTGAGGAGCTTTATGGTGTCTCAACTGTGCCCGTTACTTGCCGCCGCGTCGCGTCGCGTCATGCGCTTTCCACGCCGCGTCGCGTCGCATAAACCGTGTGTGCTTTACGACTCCGCTTGCTGCAGATTATGTTACATGCCATATACGGATATACGACCAGACACATGATTTATTTCAAAAGAGATCACAAAGTATGGCGGTGTAACGCGTAATGAAGAGAGGGACGTTGACAAAGATAACAGCGCGAAGTAATAACAAAAGTAGAGTTCAAAAACACAAACTCGATAGCGAATGAACACATACATAAATGAATAAATTATACCAAAAACCGCAAAAATATGTAGGGATCTGCTGGCCATTATCTTAAAAAGATTTAATTTGCCGCAATCCTTGTCTTTTTCTCTTTGTAGGCCGTTTTTTCAGTAATTTTATCGCAGATTGGTCCACCATATAAAATATATGATCGACTTTTTGTATGACGAGTGCTTCGAGCTATTGCAATCAGTATTTTCTATTTGTCACCTACAAAATAGTCGGTCATATAAAGTGTGGTCCATATAAGATATGGATTTGGGACAACCGTAATGGCTAGCTGGAAGGTGACAATAGTAACTGTAATAGTAGCTAAGTATGTACATTTTGTTTAAAATATTTTATGGAAACTGGCTGTGCCCGCGACTTCGTCCGCGTGAAATAGTGGAATAAAACCCGCGATCTTTCACCGATGTTTGTCTCTCCAACAGGAGTAAAAACTAAAAACCCCTAAGAAATGCCTCTCAGCGACGATATTATTAATAAATGGGCTATCCAACACTGAAATAATTTTTCAACCCAATATTGTACCGTTTTAAGGGTGCCTAATTAACGATAATCGGTCAACGACTTTTTGTAGGTGAAAAATAGAACATTCCGATTTGAATTGTTAAAAGTCATATAAAATGTCGGTCAGGAATAATATGGAAGAAAAATCTGACCAATTAAAGTCCTATAAAAATAGGCTGTGGGTTGAGCAGCCTTATAATATCGCTCAATACTCGTACATATTGAACACTCCATCCATATCGCCTCCGTGGTCTAGTGGTTCAGAGCTTCGCTATCGACCCGGAGGTCGTGGGCTCGATTCCCGCGTTGGAACAACAAAAAAATGTTGTTTTCAAGTGTGGTTAGGGCAAAAAAGGTGATCGATGCGTCGGATGGGCATGTAAAAAGTCGGACCTGCGCCTGTTCTCCCGCCAGTCGTGTCGGTTTACCGTCCCACTGGGTTATGACAGTAAAAGGAAGAGAGTGCTTCTGTGTATTGCGCACACACTTGGGCACCATAAAATAACTCCTGCGTAGCTGGCCTGGTTTCAATGATATCGGCTACCGACACCTAAATCGGTGAGGGGAGCTATTATAATTTATATTGCACACTCGCTAGAAATGGCGCTTTCAATAGACGAACTGTTATCAGTAACGGGCCAACGGCAGTTGTACTGATAAGGAAATTGCTGAAACTTTTAGCAAATAAGGTTGAACAGGTGTGAAGTGTGAACGTATCTATATTTTAATGTTAACAAGCTGAAGAGTTTGTTTCAACTCGTCTATCTCAACAACTTCTGGTCCGATTTGACGCAATCTTTCAGCAAATAGCTCATGTATCAAAAATGTTTTGTATAATATCATCGTGCAAAAAAAAAGCTAAATTTTATTTTCAATTAAAACAAAACATAGGTGCAGAACCTGTTTAGAATTTTTCAAAGCAAGTTTTATATCATGCGGACGGAGTCGTGGCCGTAGATAGTTTAATATAAAACAAATGCAAACAATTTATTTAAAAAAAATATATATAATATAACAAAATGATACAGTAACGTTCCCCCAAACTAGGCGACGCTTGACCTACGGGGGACGTTTATAAATGGCGACTGAGAACAAAATTTCTTTGAAATTTGAAACAAACAATTTAATTGTATACCAGAGGCTAATAGGTAGGAATTTGGATGGATTTGATGGGTGAGGTCTTCAAAAGGTGAGGGGTAAGTGAAGCCGATGAAAATAGAGTTACAGAAACCCTCGCCGCAATAAAAAAAAGAAACCAATAAAAAATAAGTTTAAAAAAGCCGACTTCAACAACTAAAAAGCATAAAATAATACTTTTATAATGTACTTACAATTAATGTTCTTGTTAGAGTCGGTGTCAGCAAAGGTGAGATTCAAGTCAGCAACATTAGGAAGCTGTTCTTTTAGATGACACCATAAAGAACTTTAATTGTAAATTATACGTTTAAACGTAGTTTCTTTTTTATTTTTTACTTTTTAGTGTATCTAAGTCAAAGTAAAAGATAAATCCGTTTTGTAGCTACGATGCTACAGACAGACTGACAGACACCATATTTATAATTTCCACCTCCTTTGTTTGTCGAGAGTCGATTATAAATGCGAAAGTAAAAAAAATGAAAAGGATCACGAAAATCCGATCATTAACCTCAGAGTAATTGGTGTTAAAATGTTTTTTACGTTAAAAAAACGTGCCGAATTGAGAACCTCCTTCTTTTTTTGGAAGTCGGTTAAAATACGCTAGTTTTGCAGGATATCATTAAAAAATCAGAACGAGCTTGGCTAGTCTAGGTGTTAGACGTTAGACACGTCCAGGATTGTAATTAGTATAATTGGCTTAGATCCTAAGCTGTTTAGTTTAGCGATTTACACAAGTGTCTTAAGGTGTATAATATTATGGCGCGACTGAGGGCGGGACGACACCAGAACTAGTCAGACGTGATGGTAAATACAGGGTTTCTTTCCTGCGCGTCAATCTGACTTTCCATTAACATTTCCTATTCTAGATTTTACCTAAATTATAAAATAGACTTTTAATAATATACAGGCTATAGCCTGTGTAATATTAATGAGTGACAATACTTTAGGGTGTGTATGGATCTAATAGAGTTTACAAAGAAACTACCAGCGCTGAAAGAGTTACTTTTTTTTAATTATTGTATGGGAAAAATTATTTTGTTGTGGCATTTCTCATACAAATATGAAAGTCAAAAGTAAGTCTTTCAGCGTTGGTACTTTCACAGGAATCACATGCACACCCATAATACTTGATGTTATTTTACACCTTGTTCAAACAAAATCATAAGTAAGCCACATAATACGAGTATACCTATATGTACAGTATCAAGCGAGCAAGTGATAGTGAACAGCTGAGAACACTGTCTAAAACTAGATCAAAATCATTTCACCCGTTTGAGAGTTACGATGCCTCATGTCACATATACATACATGATACATACACATACACACAGATATATCAAACTAATAACGCTACTCTGGTTTCCTCTTTTTTCGTCAGTGGTTATAAATAGGGTCAGTTCACATTAACAAACGCTCGTATGCTAAAAAGCTTTCATCTATACACAAATAGCGTTGCGTAAACTATATCTTAACCTCTATAGGTCCATACTACATCTATTGAGTAGTCAAATAAATCCCCTAAATAGCTTCTACTACATACAATACGCTTTTAGTTCACTACCATAGAAATTCATAATTCATATTGAAATCTAAGTCGGCAGAGAGCTGTTATAAAAATCGTGAAAGCCAAAAGTAAACCGTTCCCCAGTAATGGCGCTGGAAATAGCCGAGAGGGCCGGGGAGGGCTACACTCGGAGGGCCGCAACACTTACACACACGTAATATATTCACACTTAACACACACATCCAAACACTCACTGATTTACAGGTGGTTTATACCTCAGGTTGTGGCCAGCTTCGGGTAAACAAGCTATCATCCCGTCTTTTAAATTACTTTGAAAGGTGTGACCATCCCTAAGTAGAGTATTACCATACAATCGTCTTAAAGAACAAATACAGTATTCGTCGGATTTAAAGTCCATATTTTAGACACTGTAATTTAATTAATATCTATGGATTCTAGCCCGTGATAAGTATTTGAAGAACTTGTGTTACATGTACCAGACAACACATATTTAATATTTATATTAAAGGTACAAATATTTAAGATTTTTATTATATTAATACACAAGTAATACACATCCATGACTCAGGAACACAGAACATATTATTTGATTCCTTCGGTGGGAATCGAATCCGCAACCTCTGGCCCGAGCGCCAACGCGATCAACCACTGCGCTATAGTGGTCGTCAAGTTATATGCCATGTGATAACTCTATAGGCAGCTACTTATGTAATAACAAGATCAGATTTTAGATGCTTATTAAAGCTATGTTTTTCTAGAAAAGCTTTATCGTCTTACTTTTATAATGTAGTTACAAATATGTATCACCTTAGAAAATTGGTGAAATATGTTCATAAAATAAAAAGTACAAGACCTAACTATGTCAATTTTTTATGGGACCTTATGGCAGCTATTTAGGTTCGAATAAAAAAGAATCACGCAAATGGTATCATTAACCTCAGAATATTCGGTGTACATACATACATTAAACAAACTAGCCGAATTGAGAAATTCCTCCTTTTTTAAAAAGAAAAATGGCGCAATTTCCTAGACAGTGGAAAAAGTTATTGTAAACGTACATAGGAAACACGAATCTGCTACATGACGCAAGTTTAGCCTCGGAGTCCAGAGCTTTGCGTCCCCTACCTAATAATCTAAAGTCACTCGCCAAATAACTAGGGAGCTAATTCTGGGTTATTTCATTAAACCCAGACTCGCGCAAGTGGGCTGCAGCAATAAACTTTTAATATTATTGGATTGTTTTATCGTCGATGAATCATGCAAGTTTATGTACACACAGATGATTATTATAAGCAGAAAATTAATGTAATTGCATACTAATAGCATTTTAAACCATTCAAGTTGCACCTAAGGCTAGGGATTTATTTGTATCTCTTCGTCCGGAAAATTTTAATTACTGAAAATGGAACTCTGAACGAATAAAATAGAGTTTAAAATCCAAACAGGGACATAATGTAGTGCCAGCCTAATACAAGTTCCTCGCTCTACATAAACTCCATAGAGCTGAAGCCCGATCCACGTACCTCGTTACGTGCTCCTGTTCCTCTCGTGCGTGCATGACATGACGCGCGTACGAGCGGGACAGGCTGACATTCGAAACGTGTGATGCTTTACATTCGGCTATTCATGGGACGTTTCCGCATTACATTGTCCGGTGTGATTGCTCCACGCTGCACGCACGGCGCACGTGGACAAGCTTTTGTGGGCTCTTGTGTTGTCCATGTCTATAGGGAGTGGAGACGACACGAACTCTACATTGCTATAGATGCCCTTACTAGATGTTGCCCGTAGAGACACGACGAACTCTCTATAAGTTGCGTTCCAGTTGCAAAGAAATTATAATGAAATTTTCTATTACATTCCTCTTTTGGAGTAAGTTCGTGCATAAAAAAAGGAATGTGATTGATAATTTCGTTAATTACGTTCTCTCCTTGCAAGTGGATGAACCTTTAGTAGGTACATTGCGGTAGTTACACTAGATGTTGCCTAAGACTTTGTATTGACAAAATCTAATTCAGGGTACCGTTCATTTTTTCGTGTTAAAAGTTGTGTGGGCTATACAGTATACAGGTGAAGAACATTAGAACATTTTTTGTTTTGGCACCTCATATAAATGACTTACCATAGCGCGACAAATCACGATTAAAGATCTCCATAAAAGTCACAAAACAGACATTCCTGGTCAGGTCAACGACCAGAGCGTTCGTATGTATATGTCGCAGTCATCTGGTTGAATCCGCTATTTAATTGAATGACTAGCGCTTTCATTGAATCCTGTTTTTACCAACAAATTAAAGAATCCGAAACTAGGACAGCCATTAAATATTTTAGTTTTAAACTTCGAAATTTCCGAATGTGTACTATTATAACGTATATTAAAGTAAATTAATCAAAAAATATATCAACACATTGCTATCTGTACGAGCTGTTTGACGCCATTTTATAACCGCCTAGTGATTCAATTAAATAACCAGATTCAATAAGATGACTGCGACATATTATACTAGCAACCAGCGAGCCCCAACATAGTAAGATTCACTTCTTGCGGTAATTTTAGACCTTTGATTTTTTTTGAGTATAAGTAATTTATAATATGAGGTGCCAAAACAAAAAATGCTCTACACGTCATTCTCTTTACACTATATTCGGCGTAATATATGAACCATGAATGAGCCTGTATTGCTGCGCTATTTATAGATTATAAACTAATCTAAGCTACCAAACTCCATCCGAGTTTGGTTTAATAGGAAGCATCAACAAACACGCATCATCATTTAAGTAAAATATGGCATGACGTGCATGTTAAAATCGATGGTTAAATTAGAAAAGGACAGACGTACCCCCGAGGGCAGCGCCCTTCCCGAATTCACGGATCGCCGCCCGGCCTCGCGCCTGCCCCTTCTGCTTACTTTGACGGCTGCGAAACTAATATTATAATTAAACGCACCCACCGGCATGACCTACATGGACATCATTTACTAAGCAACAATAGTGTACAATTAGTAACAAGACTACATTTTATAGACATCGGCCGATTATTTAAAAACAGCGATTAACAAAAATCGCGCGATTGACGCGCAATCGATTGCTGAACGTCAAAAAATAGTGTTAATCGCTCGCTGTTGTTTATTTCATTTTGCTACGACACTAGCGCCAAAAACAATTTAGTGGCAATCATAGGAACTATTAATTAAATGCTACGTCAAACAAACATAGACGCCAAATTCCTTTTTCTTAATTTTATAACTTTAACTCTTCTGTTTAAATTGGTGTTTGGCGCTAACACTTTTAACCGCTTGCTTTTGTAAGATATTCGTAATAAGCCTCCGGATGTGAACTCAATCTCTATTCTCTCTATATCGAGAGAAGTTGTGGCTGACGAAAACACATTGCGCGTTGCCTTTACAAAGTGGTTTGAAGCACATAACACGTAATTTGTAAAGTAGACGTAGTAGGTACACAATACACATAGGGAACGATTTGCAAATAACACATTGATTTATGCCGTGTATGGACTTCCTTGGATTTTGGCAGTCTGTTTGTACGTAGGTAAACATACCTATGTTATGTTATTTTAGTGACGTCTAACTCTAGTCTATATATTATCATTTATGTAGTCGGGTAAATGTTAAAAACCTAGACGTTTCGAGACGCCCGGCTTAATACGGCTTGCTTTCTCTCACTCTAACACACAACGCTTGTGGGTTCTAACCCTAGGTCTCTTTTACTCTAGTGAAAGAGAGGGAGCATGATACATCTGCCGTATGAGATAATGGAAGACAGACTGGCGCCGTAACGCGTTACGTAGCTTACGTAACGACGCATTTTACCCTCCCGTAAGTACGCTTTAAAAATGTGATTATTCATAAACCTTTTGTCTTGTTACAGATTCGGGCAGTGCCCTGCCGCATACGCGGCCTTGAGGTTTCTTGGTGTGTGTGTATAACGTGTGTACATCAGTGCAGTGACAGTGACAGGTGAAGTGACCATGGGCTTGTTCACCGGAGTAGCGGCCCTCGTCGCACTGCTCGCTATAGGTGAGTTGCTGAATATTTACTCACATCGAAGTTCAGACGCTAGGCAAGAAGTAGGTAACCGACTGTTTAAAAAAAGTTAAGAAAAATTATAACCCGACATCGCAAAAAGGGGTCTAAAAAGGCTGAAACAAGAATAAAAATATGTAATTTGAAATCCAGAAATGATTAGGTACAAAATTGGTCAAGGTAGAGCCGTGGTCGGCATCGGATAGTTTGTAGTAAGTAATCTAAAATAAATACAGTTTTTTTAACAGACAACAATGAGAGACTGGTGTACCTGTTACAGAGCACCAGGCTCCCGCCCTCACGGACTCTACGTTTTAAACAAAGCAAATAAAGAAACAATTTAAATTAAAAGTACATGGCTTTTAGCTTGATTAAAGTTATTTGTAATATGAACTTGTGTTCAATATTTTGCGTCCGAGGAAATTAAATGACACAATGCCGTTGAGTTAGCTCATATCCTGTAATAAAGCTTTATTAAAGATGTAATCTTGATATCATGATGTAATGATGACAACGACATAATTTTGATTCATTCATAATAATGAACTCTCAGTTCCCACACCGACTTTGGTGTCGGTGGTTGGTTTCGTTGAAACCAGTCCAGCTGCAGGAATCATTTGTATAGTGCCCAAGTGGGGCGCAATACACAAACACATTTACTCTTCCTTTTACAATCATAACCCAGTTTGTCGCCTCCGTGGTCTAGTGGTTCAGAGCTTCGCTCTCGACCCGGAAGGTTGTGGGTTCGATTCCCGCGTTGGAAAAACAAAAAATTTTGTTTTAAGTTTGGTTACGACAATGCAGGACACCAAAATCGGCGAGGGAAGCTATTATAACCCAGTAGGGCGGCTAAACGACTGGCGAGAGAAAAGGCACCGGACCGACTTTTACATGCCCATCCGAAGCATGGATCATCTTTCTCGTCATACAGTAAGATGTTCAGTCTGCTTCATCCGAACCGAACTTGAAAACAACATTATTAGTTGTTTCAATGCGGAAATCCGAGTCTCGAGATAATCGAGTGAGTCGAAAGCCGTGCTCTAACCCACTGCACTGTATTAGATTTAGGGAGGCGGTACATTACTATTAAGTTGTATTTAAATCAATTGAAGATATTAATGGATGAAGGTGATATGTAGCAAAATTGTATTTCGAGAAAATTGAGTTCACTTAAACATTTTAGAATACGTCGTAACGTAATAAGTACATTAATTTAAAGATCCATCACTAGAATCAATGTGCTTAATACGTTAGTACATATCCTATAATGTTTTAAGGACAGTTTAAACTCAATTTTCTGGGTAAACTTTTTTTTGCGACTATCACCTTCATCCATTCATGTCTTCGATTATTAGAAGTGCGGTAGTCTGTAGGTACTCGCGGTCATGTTAGGTTTGATGTTATCTCGACGAACTCAGTCAGGGTTCGGGGCAGAGGTGAACGGACGACAGATTTACTTCCTATTACAAACATTTGTAAGATAGAATAATTATGTAACCCTTTATACCTATTTAAAATACTTTTTTGCAACTACGAACGTACAACGTATAGAAGTTTAATGGTATTGAACCATGTGTAACTTTTGTGTCAATAAATAATTATTATTTATCTATTGATTCCGTTCAGATTTAAATGTGTGGGCAACGAGTTGAAGCCTCAAAGGGAGATCTCCGACCGAGCGAGATGGTATGCTCGGTCAGGCCGAAGTCCACTGTACTAGTTTTCGAATGTTGTATAGGTATATATAGCGCCGGACTTAAAAAAATTCGATAGCGCGATGCAGGATTGTGGCGCTGGTACCTAGTACCGCTACAAATCTAAACAAATAAAAGCTCAATATTGACGCCTAAAATACTGCCAATTAAAATATCGTCTCTTGTATTCAACGCGCAATAAGGAAAAATATTTATTCCTCAGGTAAAAGTTATATATAGGACGATTGAAAAATCAGTCCTAAGGAGAGCAAGGATCGATATAACAGTATGTCTTCTTCTCCCGCTAATATCCGAGTATATATGTCGTTATTAATCTCATTACTGTCTGTCGCATAATTTAGCATAATTTACTTAGGGCAAGTTTTGTTATATTATTCCAGTCCACACTCGGAGCCCTTTATCAACCAAGTGTAAGATAATATCGTGTTATATTTAAACGCTTCCTATTAATATGACACATGATATAACGAGGCGCTACCCGTCCGATAAGCGAGCTGCGAGACACCCGATAGTGTACAGTACGAGTATTACCGCCTCGCTGTGGTGTAGAGTGACTGATGACTGATGGCTAAGCACTAGGTGTCGTGTATGAGCATCGTAAATACAAAAGTGGTAGGTCCTATCGTTCTGTCACTGTGCCACAAGTAACATATTAGAACCAGCTTAAGCATCCTTCCTTTTCTCTAATCTATACTATAATATTATAAAGCGGGAGAGTTTGTTTGTTTGTTTGTTTAAACGTGCTAATCATAGGAACTACTGGTCCGATTTGAAAAATTCTTGTTTTTGTTGGATATTCCATTTGTAGAGGAAATCTTTAGGCTATATAACATTACGCTGCGACCAATAGGAGCGAAGCGTCAGTGAGAAATGTTGCAAAAACGAGGAGACTTTTATTGCGTGCGCTGCATAAACGGTTGCAAACAAACAAACAAACTCTTCTGCTTTATAATATTAGTATAGATTTCGGAGTTACGACCATTTTTTGTATAAAAATACTTTTATTCTTCTTGAGTCTTCTGTGATGCCCTTTTTTTGCCGAGAAAAAATTCTTAAGCATCTCACTGGTCCTACCTTTGGGTATATGAGCGATTCTGTGATACCCCAGTGTATGCTTTAGAAGTCTAGACGGAGTATCACAGCGGCATATGTAAGCGCGTCCGGAAATGAACCGTGCCTCGAGGGCAAATCGATACCTCTATAGCACGTGAGCGCGGAGCACACTCGATACTGAAATACCATGTCCGCTGTTTATAATTATACCCACTTCAATATATTTACGTGCAAATAATAAGGGGACGGAGACAAATAGCGACTGCGTGCTATGGGTTAGTAATAATAACAATAGTAGGACGCTTCACACCACATCAATCTGGTTCCGTGTTGAGTATCCGAAGAACTTATGTTTGAACAGACGTGTATAACAGTAATATGTTTAATATTTTTTATATTTAAGATTCTTCTTTTATAGTACTCGTACACAAATTTATCACACCTCTGACCTAGGGACATAGAAAACTTTTTGTTCTGCGGGATTCAAACCCGTGACCTTCAGCTTGAGCACCGACGCGTTCAACCACTGCGCTGCAGAGGTCGTCAAGATGTATACTTCATTCCGATTCAATATGATATAAAGGTAAATAAAAAATTGAAATGCGACAGAATTGTTGTGTTATAAGTTATTGTACCTATTTCTTCAGTGTGCGTTAAACGAGTGACGTTTAAATTGGTAGCATTACAGCCGCCCGTACTGAGCGTTGTTTACATTTGTATCACATTGAATCGGAATTCGGAACTTCTGTCGTACTTTTTCTTAATCCCTTTAACAAAAATACGACTTACCTCTAATTAAAAAGACTTACAGCTTTGCAGCGAATTATTTGGAGGTTCTAGTTTGACGTGGAAATCGTTTAGCGACTAAAATTATATACTCACTGGTACAAAGTTTATTTTAACGGTTATTGTACAAACTTTAACTAAGTAGAATCTGTAGACTGTCGTTAATCTGTGCTAGTTAAGTTTACAGACGACCTTGTGACGGCCACGAACCCGCTGACCGCGAGTGGCGTCTGCACCAGAATAGTATCGATACCTGTGGATTCCTACTTTTTTTTTGATTGAACACAAATTGTATCCGAATACAATTTGTGTTCAAAGGAAAATTATCAATTTGGGCAACAGACAAAGCCAAAAAAAAATGCATTGAAAAGGAAGTACAAAAATATTTTTTCACTATGTCAAAACTTTTTGATATAATAAATCATAATATCTATGTCCGATTCTCATCACGTCAATCGGACCTTGTGCTATGCATCCTAAGATCTATTTTTAAAAAGCTATCCATTTTAATCTACAACTATTTTATACAAGTAATATAGAGACATAGAGAAGCTGTGAAACAATTAAAATTAAAAGAAATGCAGTGACCTTAATGAGTTTAATTGAGCAAAAAATTGGCCACATGTGACATGGCGCCAGCACTTCCTTTGATCGCCGAGTTGTTTCGCAACTCGCAACTTATTCACACACGTTAGTCGAGGCACTCATAGTGGATAATATATTGATCTGAGCTGTCGGATATATTGCAATAGCCTATTCTAATATGTTTTGTAATCTGTAGGAGCTGTATATTTATAAAGATTTTTGAACGAAAGGTGTACGATTAGCGACAAAAACTTGAACTCAGCATTATTTGGATTTCAGCCTCTCTATCGGTTATCGGATTGAAAAAAGGTCTATTAGGTACGTTACTGTTTACACATAGAATAAAATATTTATTCGCATTATCTGATTATGAGTAAGCCCATCGCCCCTGGGACGGGACGGGCCACTAAGTCGAAACAAATAGTTTTCTGCACGCACGTACTGGTAATAACTGTAGCGGCTCCACATTTAAAATCACATTAATTCGCCCATAATACATGATACAGCACAATTTACATTACGTGTGGTGAGACTGTAGATCTGTGCAATCTGTCCACATTCATAAATAAAAAAAAATAAAGCTTTTATTGAAAGTTTAAACAAATAGTTTTTTTGAGTCAAATAATATCAAAAGAAAAGAACGGTTTCATACAGGTTTCAGGAGATTTCGTTACAAATTTTTTTTGGCGGAGTAATGCTTAAGCAAGCAACAATTATTAGTCAAGTTTATTAGAAACAAAAATGTCAGTTACACACGTACTAAACGGCCAAGTCATTGTCCAAACTGCAAACAAATCGTCGAAGCGAAAAAACCTGAATGTGTGAAATATGTGGGATATTTCACACATTCAGGTTTTTTCGATTCAGAAGCAACAACAAGCAAGCAACTATTGGCCATATTTAAAAACAAATTTTAAACAAATACATAAATGCCAAGCCACTGTTCAAACAAACTCACATATTTGGTTACACACACAGTTTCTAATGATATCGTTACAAATAATACATGTAAATATTTTAATTAAGGAGTAACATCTCCACAAGCAAGCAACAATTACACTACCACACTATTATAAAGGCGAAAGTTTGTGAGTGAGTGTGTATGATTTTTACTTTATTTTATTGCCATTTGATATGATATTACATGCTGGATTAACAGTAACACAGGCGGCAATGCATTATTACGGCAGCGAAATGTACAGTTTTTTTTTCAATCCGCGTACGAACTACGAAGTAGCGGGAAACAATTAAATAGTTGGCCATATTTATTAAAAACAAATGTCGATTACACCCGTACAAAAGGCCGAGCCACTGTCCAAACAAACCCACATATTTGGGCTCGCTATAATTAGACACGCCACACCATTTATTATGCGAACTCTACATTTTATAAACTTGCGAGCGTTGCCCCAGCCTGGCGCGGCGCTTGTTATGGGGAAATAAGACTAAGGACCTACACCATAGAAGCCATCATTGCGTGTATAATGATTAGGTTTTATTCCAAAATAGTTAAAATAAAGTTTGGATCTAACAAACATTATTTGACTTGTAACGGAATCAACTTTCTACGCTTAGCAAAAACCTTGATATTATAATTTAATGTTTATCCACACCCGTTTATTCAATTCATTTATTTGCTTTAAAAATGGTAAGTACAATAAAAGATGGCTACAAAATATTATGCTTATTACATGACTGACGATTATTAATTTAACATACAACATTTCACAAGTACAATAAGCTTTATGCTCGTATTTCCTTACATAATGTGATATTTAATCTCAAAATACGAACACCTGTGGTGCTGTTGCGACAGGTGAAAATAATAATAAACACAAGTGACAAAACGCCAAGTCACTAGCCCACTCGGCTCTAGCTTAGAGTCCCCTGGCCACTATCCCAGTACCTACTGCCCACTGCCCCAGAGCTGACTGGAGTCACTGGCCTCCATCAGTAACGGGCGTAATTTTCCAATCGGCAACAAAGTGTTGGTGTTCGCCCACTTCGGAATGGCGCAAGAATTCGTCCAACTGTAGCAGCCGGCCACAGCCTACGTAAATACTCAATTATATTGATTATATTTGAATAAATAATCATTATGTTAATACGCGAAGCTTACAATTTAGGTACAGTTTCACGATACGAGTAGTGTAATGCTCTAAACCACTATCCTCTGTGGTCCAATGGTTTAGAGCTTAGCTCTCGATTCGATTTTGATTCAGATTCGATCGTGCCGCGTACATCCGAATGAATTGACGTTTGTTTATTTTGATTTTTAATCGATTGATAAGGTCGGGAGTACAAAGTAACGATTTAAAGATTTTCTTTATCCTGGTTAGTTACAAAGTAATCCACTAAATAAAACACCGAAAGCCGTTGACATCGAACTGATTCTCGTAGTAGTAGTAACTGCTGGTTAGTAGTTTTAATATTATTATGCATAATCAATACCTAGCCTTGAAGGAACTATTGATATGCCTTCTTGGACTTCAGGCGTCCATTGTCCTTATTGATTACATCATCAGTTTAACAAACATTTTCTAAATTGTTTTATATGGACGTAGGAAATAGAAAACTTATAAGAAGAACCTTAGAGGATGTTTATGTGCGACTATGATAGTCCATTAAGCTCATTTTAAATGCCAAGGTAATCTACAAATAAGTAAGCTTATTTACATCCTTTATCTCTGTCGCTCAATGTGGAGTAGGTAACCTGAAACAAAACGTCCGAATAAGCTTTCCGACACTTGAAACACGCCCTTAAAGTATTTGTACAACAAAAGCGTATCGTTACTTCGCTCGCCCACCGCACGCTGCGAGCTAGACCGAGTTTCCGGATCCTTCATCCGATCTAGATCGTCGTAAGAGTCTCCTTGCGCCTTTGTGAAGAAACCCAGGCTCGTTAAGAAAGGAAAATTCGACAAGTTTCGTAGTGGCATAATAGTAGATGATTTTCAATTTATCGACAAATAACAAAACATATTTTTAAGTAACCCTCAAATTGTGACCCAGCGAGTGAACTGACGAAGATGAGTTCTTGCTGGGAACACGGTAGCTTTCAAACAAAAATTAGATTACAATCGGTTCCTCCGCTTGGGAGTTACGATGCCACAGAAATACAGACACACAGCGCTCTGTTTTAGTCGGGGATTCAAAATGTAAATTATTTTAATAGACATTAAATTTTATAGTTGATTCAAAATAAACTATCCCTCTGGAGAGCTAGCCTCGTTTGCATAGCACCTGCGCGCTGCATGTACGGTTAAGTCACCAGTCGCGACACACCGGTACCACTGGTGTACCACTTCGGAACCTTATGGCCATTGTAATAAGAACCGAACTATGTGGTACACCAGGTTCACCGGCGACCGTCTTCAAGTATTCAGTGTCAGCTCGGGTTACGGTGAGGCAAGAGATAAGGTGGAGGAATTTAGGCAGGTTAATGACCTATTTCGACACTCATTAAGTCTGCATGTGTACCTACTTAATATGAGGGCTTTAGGCTGCTTTACCCGCGAGCGATAATCGGTGACCGACTTTTTGCATTATATTGCAAAAGTGCAACGTCTTACGAAAATTCGGTCAGAAAAAATATGGAGGAAAAATCTGACCGATTATCGGTAACTGTAAAGTTGTTAGCTAAATTCGTCCGTATTATCAAAGTCAAGCCAAATATTTTTATTCAGAATAAATTTTACGGAAAATGTTTTTGAACAGCAGTGCTATCCTCTAAAAATGATATGCAAATCTCGACAGTTGAATTCGCGGTGTCAATGAGTGTCTTTCCCATACTGTGAACTTCGAGACACTCACCGCGGATTCAGCTGTCGACAATCGAGATACGCAAAACATTCTTAGAGCATAGCACTGCTGTTAATATGATGTACCCAACAACATTCAATATTATGTCACCGACACAGGTTCTGTAGTCATTGAATATCTCAGACCCTTTTGCGTACGGTTGGTGACGACTATTAGCTATTCTGCGTACATTTGGGTTATCCGTTTTGGCCGGTCCAGCATTACTCGAATTTAGAAGATTTTTTTTTCCAGAGCGGCATGGAAAAAAAAGTTATACCAAGGAAACCGCACATTATCCATTTAGTCCTAGAACCAGTCCACTAAAGTGCTGTTTCATTAACCCTAGATCGTTAATGAAACGGCTACGTTGATTTCACGTCTATTTTAAGAAGCCCCGTGTTATTACAGCAATTAGAGCCGTTGTCGGACGCGCGAGGAATCCATAACAACGTGCGAACGACCAGCAAACGTGTGGATTGCGGTCTAAACAGACTAAACACTTCGTTACATTAATTAATACGCCAATTGTTCGTGTCGACGGCTGACCGGTGACCACTAACGCGGTTTTATATGAGCGTGCAAACAGTTCGACTAATAAAGAATTATTTCGAAGCGAAATTGTGGACCACGCAGTAAACAGAATATATACAAAATTCTTTATTTGTGCATAAAATACATACAATACTCGTTTGAGCAATAAGAGGAACTGTAGAAAAAGGCGGTCGTACAGCTTACAGCAGTCTCTTCCAGACCACCTAATATACATTGGGTTCAAACGAAATAACAGCCGTAGAGAATACTCCATATCGTGTGGGGTTTCTATAACTCCATTCCTATCGGCTGTATTTACCCCTTATTACCTTTGGAAGACTCACATCCAAATCCTTACCACACCTCCACATACGCATAGGGATTTCTTCTAAAAGAGTCCAGCTTACGCCACTACTGCTCATCGTCCAATCTGAATCAAATGGAAATTTACCATTTGTTCCAGGTTCCGAAACTTAGGAAACGTACAGGCAAACCATTTTGATATTCTAAAGTCTAAACTCTAAAGTATCAACTAAGTTGATGTCATTAAACTTGTCTAGGAGTCGTCACCCGGCGCGGGTGACGGGGGAGGGGGAGGCGTTGCCCAAACGTGGGCCTGATTACAGGATTCAGGGCGCGTGCGCGTACGCAGAGCATTAGTATGCGCGAGCGTACTACGGCTTAATTATGATACATACGCCATTGTACCGCGCGTATACGGCTGTGAAGTGTGAGTATGGACTAAGTCGTGCCGGACGACGGTGCAAGGGTCATGGGCTCTTTGAAGAAGGTCCCCCTGGAATTTACCATAACTTTTTAAAACGGGGCTATAGATAAATACTCGTAAGTATTCAAAACTTTAGGTGCTACTCAACACGTAAGAATTGTTTTACAGAAGACGGTAATATAAGTTTAAGCCAAGACGAATATAAATGAAAGAGACTTACACAACAACAAAAGAAGTTAAAAATATACAATGGCATTAAACAGGTACTAGGTAGTGCCATATAGTGCTATGCTTGGAGCCGTTGAAATAGTATCCTCGCAGGTAGTGACTGCGGATTCGGTGGAAACGCGGTTCTATTGTATTCCCCGGGGCTCCGCCAGCGACGGTTCAGTCGGACTACCGCGGAGTTTCAATGGATATAGCTGCGTTCAGTTACTATCTCAACAGACGCAGCAAGCCCCATAAACCCGTGGTAATTCTCGGCGAAAAAGAAAAAGTGTATAGATTACGAACAAAATATCACATTCCACAAGATCGCGGCAGGAAATGACAATTGTTTGAATTGAAGGGGAGCTCTACCACAGTGCTAAGGACATCAAGTGCAGGGCTCAGGTCCCGCGAGAGTACTAATCTAGATGCCCTACATAGTGAATACAGGGGACTATGTTATTGCAAATCGCGCCGCCCGGAGAAAGTACTGATCACTGAAAATAGAACTCTGAGCTAATTCAATATGGTTGTAAATCAAACAGTCGAGTTGTCAAATATGACACTGGCATTTGGTCAGTGTCATATTTAACAAAACAAACTCAAAATCGATCTCAAGAATTGCGATCCAAAACTCTACTTGAGAATCTATTTGACAGATAAAATAACGTTTCTTTTCACTTTTACATGAGGAACTAGAGAAAAGAGAATCGCAATTCTCGAGAGCAAGTTTGAGAATGTTTTATTAATACGGACCTCGGTTATAACCCCAGCCTAGTGCTCAGCCTCTCGAGCCTCGCCGTGAGGGCATCGCGCTCTGCTAATGGAATTATTCGCTTTTTAGTATCAAATGTATGTTTTTAGGGCGCGTAGAGTTTGCATTCAGGATTGTTGTTTGAAGCACCTATTCTTTACGTTTTAAACTAACACCGTTTAAGTGTAATTGTGTTTATAGGTAAAGTATTTAAAAAGGATAATATTATGTTGATAAAAAATGGCCGATTCATCAACGATTTTGAAAATAAATTCTTTAGAAATTGTTTTTACTTCTTTAGTCCTTGACCATGCTAATCTTAGCGTAGCTATACCTACACATAGGCATGAATCGTGTCAAGCCAAGTTCAAATTATCAGAACTGGCCGATCGGCAGCAATATTTCACGAACCATTTGGCACTACTTTTGACACCTTCATCTTTTATTACTCTGTAGTACTTGTACTCCAAAATAACTTGTCACAACCTCTAGTCTTCTTTAAACAGTAGCAGGTAGATAGTGAGGCTGCGTGTTTGTAAATCAAGTTACCCGGCCGCGCACGCATCTGCCGCGCTCGACCAATCACAGCGCGCGGGCGCGGGGAACATCTGTCGCGTGCGCCATTTTTTGTGGCGGCCATTTTTTTTGTTTGCCGCCACGGGGGATGCTCGGGCCGATTTAGGTTGGTAAATTTTTGGTTAATTCATCAGTGTTATCGTCGTTTTATTAGATACATGTATTAATATAAGTATTTTACTACATAATATTGTAAGTGAATGATTACGCAGAACTCTACTGGTAAAAATATCAATATACTTATTAGGTATATTATTTATATTTTAATTTGAGTTTAATTAAGTATATATACTTAACTAGCTGACCCGTACCCACTTCGTTGAGCATAAAAAATATAAAAAAACCGTTTAAACATTACCTGGATTTCCACGAACATTTCAAGACCAAATATAGCCGAATCTGTTCAGCCGTTCTCGAGTTTTAGCGAGACTAAGGGCGCGTACACATAGAACATCCGTTTTACAGGTCCGTTTAAACGTATATGTTATTAGCGTATGTAGTTGTATGAGCGAGTTCATACAGAATACAGTATTCCGGATCCAGTAAAAAATACTGATCCGAGAAAATAAGCAGCAATCCGTTTTACAGGTCCGTTTAAACGTATATGTTATTAGCGTATGTAGTTGTATGAGCCAGTTCACACAGTATTCCGGATCCAGTAATACTATACTAATCCGTTTTATCGGATTGAAACCGCACGAGACTTTGCACGGGGGTGCGCGGGGTGCGACGTGCTACACACAGCCGCCATTTGCCGGTTTCATTCCTAGAGTAGTGCACGTGTCCAGTGCTATCATAATCATGGCAAGCAAGGCGTTTGAAAAATATGTTGAGCAAGAAGTTTTGATAAATTGTGTTGAAAGTAGACCAGTTCTTTGGGACAAAACACTGGAGATTTATAAAGATAAAATTGCAAAAACCGCAGCTTGGCGCGAAATATGCGGTATTCTAAAGGAGGATTTTGAAGCTATGGAACAAAAAGAAAGACAAGAATTTGGTAAGTATTTATTTTATATTGTAATGGAGACATTTTTTTTTTATTTTAAATAGCTTCATTCTGCCAAGAAACTGACCCAGATTCGGACACGAAATAGTTTTCGAATTCCGTTCGAACTGAATTTGCAGTTCGACCACCTCGTAGCGTTTCATCATCAGGTAGGCTATTGAAATGAAATGCTTCAGATTCGGATGTGTTGCCATCCTTTAAGCCCTCTTTTTCCCTTACAAAGTTGTGTAGAACGGTACATGCCTTAACTATCCATATAGCTGTTGTTTTGTTGACGTCTAGAGGCCGGTGGAATACTCTCCACTTATTAGCAAGAATACCAAATGCACATTCAACGTATCGTCTAGCTCTGGTCAAACGATAGTTATATATTCGCTTATTTACGTCTAAATGCGTCCCGCTAAATGGCCTCATTAAATTTTCGTGTAAACCGAAACCTTCATCGCCGATTATGACGTAGGGAACTCTCGTTTCTGAGCCTGTTATTAATGGGCTAGGTTCTGGTATTTGTAAACTGCCATCTAGCATCATTTTCCAAAATGTCGACTCCTTGAATATTGATGAATCGCATTCTTTTCCATACGACCCAATACTAACATATAGAAAACGATAGTCAGAGTCTACGATCGCTAATAATATGATGGAAAAAAAGTCTTTGTAATTTAGGTACATTGAGCCACTTTTTGCTGGTTTTCGAAGTCTGATGTGTTTACCGTCCACTGCTCCTAAACAGTGGGGAAAATTTGCTTTTGTGTCGAATCCATTTGATATATGCTCCCATTCACTCACTGTTGTAGGAAGTCGCATAAACTCGTCATTCAAGTTGTTCCATATGCATCGTGTAACTTCCTTAATAATGTTGCTTATAGTTGACACACCGACACGAAAGACGTAATAAAGTTCTTGAAATGTACACCCAGACGCTGCATACCTAAAAAAAATAACTTAATCAATTACTATATTATTACACATATATTGACTTCCCATACAAAGTAACGTTAGTGACTGTAAGGGTTTAGTTTTAGTTAATTTTGTCTATTACTGATTATGTATATGTCTATGTTTCGTAGAGGTACTTCTCTATGGTCAGACTATTAAAGATGGCTTGATGAATAAGTCTTGTTTTATTATAAAACTATAAAAATTATAGTGACCAACAAATTTTGTATGGAAAGTCGAAATTTTTATGAGAGTTTTTAGCAAAGTCGTAAATCAAAACTCATACTTATATATATAGTACATAAATAAAATAAAATTAAACTGAACTGAACTAAATTATAAAATTACCTAATTAAAATAAATTGATTTAAACATTAGTAATACTTTTTTGCTTCCCATTATTTACTGACCGATTAGTTCTTGCACTGTCAATTTGACTTATCCACTGACCAATATGGTAATTAATTACTGACAAGTCTATTCTACCTTCTTATTCGCCTTTCACTTACTAAGCTATTGACAACCATCTTATATTATTTTTTACTTGCTTCAGGAAAATATGTTATAAAAAAATGGAATTCGACTAGAGATGCCTGGATACGAACATTGAGTGAAAAAAAGAAATTGAAGAAATCTGGAGCTGCTGCCTCAAATACCAAGCCTTACAAATATCACAATCAAATGTTATTTTTGAAAAAAGTTGTCACCCCAGGTGATACACACGAGAACGTCCCTGCTAATGACAACATCACGGAAACAGCAGAAAGTAATAAAGACAACGAAGATGAACCTGATCAGATTACGGAACAAAGTGGTAGTGACAGACAAAAGGAAAGACAAAATTTAGCCCCGCCGCAACGCAAGGCAATCAAAAGAAATGTGAATGAAGTAGACGCCAAAATGATTGAATACATGAATGATCAGTTAAAAAAAAGTAAAAATGAGTTTGAAGATCCCAATTTATCGTTCTTCAAAGGTATTTTGCCGCAACTGGCTTCACTTAATGGCGATCAAATTTTAGAATTTCAGTCTGGAGTGATAAACCTTTTACAAAATATTAAAAGTAGAAGATATGGTCAGTCAAACTACGAGTGGCCTCCATATTCACAAAGTTCTAGCACTCCTCACTACCACACCCAAGGTTATTTTAGTAGGCCACATCATCTTGACTCTACACCATCAGTAGAAGGTTCGCCATCAGTAGAATCTACATTCAGCCAGGAGTCAGACTTGCCAGATCTGTCTATGTTTTGAAATAAATCTTCATTTTTGTAAACCTTTTTGTCATTTTAAATTTTAATTGATAATAACAAAAATTAAAGTTCTTACCTTAAAAATATCGCTAGTTTTACTTCAGGGCACAAGCTTTTCCTCCAGTTTGTGTCTTTCTTTTTTAAATCCTTTTCTAATCGTTTAAGAAGGTCATCAAAAGTAGACGTCGTCATTCGGAAATAAGTAAAAAATTTAGATTCGTCTTCTTTCAGCTGACGCACAACATCACCACGACAAAATCTTTGCCTTAATAGTGGATGTATCCAATAACGCCGGGGCTTCCTCCGCCACAGACGACGATAGTACCAATACAACACGACAACGTCCATTCTCGTAGAAAGTAGGCGATACACTGAAGAACGAAAGTCCAGTAGCGTCGGATCTGTTAAAATCGGTCCTGTAAATGCTGTGTGAATATTACCTCCAGTAGCGTCGGATCTGTTAAAATCGATCCTGTAAATGCTGTGTGAATATTACCTCCAGTAGTGACGGATCAGTTAAAAAGGATCCTGTAAAACCGATGTTCTATGTGTACGCGCCCTAACACTAACAGCGATTCATTTTTATATATTATAAGATATTGGAGTTTAATTATTTACCTACATATTAATAAATCGTTATATAATTTTAGTAAAATATACTAACACAATAATTGTCACTTGTCGGTTGATAATGTAGTCAAAAATATAGAAAAATATAAATAGGCTACTCTACCAATAATTACAAACACAATAGATATGTCAGGAAACGTCACTGGACTACATTCCTGTTTATTTATGGAGATGGAATGTAAATGTACGAGTTCCTCACTCCTCCTGAGGGATAACATTAAAAACTATTTTCATTCCAAACATCCGCTAAGTTAACATAGAGCAAATCGTGAAGAAACAACAAACAGTTCATACTTCATCATTAAAAAAGTAACTGCTGCATACCCAAATGCTACTTAAATTAAGAGGCTCTCGAACACACGCTTTTTGTCGCTAGCCGGCCTGCCTGTGATAATGGGCCCTTGCCTCTTAACATAAGCGCTTAGTATTCGGAAGGTAGAGTTCATAAAACAAGCTTACCATAACTCGTTTAAAAGAAGAAATAGATCGAGACATGAGAAGTGTTCTTGCAATGTCTAGTTAGATTTTAATGAAGATTTCGTTCGTTTAGTCCTGATATCACCAACGCTTGTAAGTGTTGTTAAAATACCATGCTTTCTCATTCATTGACAGGAAATACGAGAGGGATAACCATGGGGATAACATGATATTAAATGAAGGGTTAACCATAACATCTGTTGGTGAAATTGACACTTTGTCTTTTTTAAATGTGTTATAATCCTATTAGATTTTGCGATACCCAAGCTAAAAAATCTCTCAGGAATCGTACCTTTTGCCGCAATTAAAAGTAGCCTATGTTATTGCCCGTGGTCTACTCTATATTTGTACTAATTTTTTTACTCTATATTTGTACTAGTTTCTTCAAAATCAGACCAGTAGTATTTAAAGACTATTCATTGTAAATCGTCCAATCTTTTTAGATGTTCGGTATGCCAATAAAACATAGAAAATATATAACTAACTGAATGCAAAGGTAAAACCGAGTATTTTAACTATGTAGGAAACGATTAAAATGATAATTGTGTTTCCATATGTGATGTTGGTGAATCAGGTTTGCGCTGCACCTGTTCTGGACATCTGCTGTCGGCTCTCGGCCTTATCTAACAGTTTCTGAGAATATACGAGTTTAGTCTTTGGACACACAAAAAATATTTTGCTTGCTATTTTTTTGGAGTGGTGAAAGTAGGTTTTAATCTACAATTTTTTTGCTTTAAGTATAGTACGTCCAAGATAAATGTAACCCAAACCTAAAGAAACCCGTCTATGACAACCAAAGACTAGTCAGTGATGCGAATTTGCCAATATTAATACAATGATTTTTGTTTGCTATGAATCCATAGACTTATATTCTACAATCGGCAGTGTCAAAATGGCGTATTTTTTTGTGAAAGATTTTCATTTGATGTTTAAACATAATATGTTTAAACATCAAATGCAAAATGTTTTAGATAATAAAGTGTCATCTTTTAACATTCCGGTGAAAGTGTAGATAAGTGTGCACAATAAGCAAATAAGTGAAAATTTCGGTGTTTTTGGACTTTTCGGTTTGTTTACGTTTAGGTTAAATTAATCTCGGACGTACTATAGTCATTAGTAAGTTTACAATGGTGTTGTAAGCATTTGAGTCATTTCCAGAATGAGAAAAGGCAGTAGAATTATATCTCAAAGTTATAGTGATTATTCTTTTTACACCTTGGATAGATCGAGCTATAAATCATAATAATCTTTCGCTCGCACATAAACTATCAAAAGCTACTTGGCAATAAAACAAAAGTATTACAATAAAAATAATTGTACAATAAAACATTTGAGTTTTAAGTGTTAGGTATTAATTGTTTATATAAATAATCGTTATCTACCAACATTTAAATGTTTAATTGTAAGGTTATTTGTTGCCAAATATGAAAATATCGTACACCACGAAGATTGACCCTGATCGCTTTACGATGTAAACATTCCACACTTATATTATAACTCGTTTTAATAAAAAAGGGACACTCAAAATAGTAGGGATCTAAAAAAAATGTTTTTAGTAATTTTTTTTTTCAAAAAATTATATAAAATATCAATTATGTTAAAAAACTATTTTTATGGGAATGAGAAAAGTCGATTATATCAATAAAATGTTTTTTTCAATGTCAAGTCATTATGGCGAAAATTACCCGACTTTTATCGCGCTATCGAAGTTTTTTCAATTCGGCGTTAAGTATATCACTAAATGACAAACGAATTGGTAAGTCACTTAGCGAAGCTTATGTCAAATCCCACACATCTTATTTTCGAACTTCGTAAGTGATAATAGCGATGGCATCTTGATGGTATTTTAAATCAGCAGGCATTTAAATCGGCATTAAGCCGATACAATCGAGAATCGAATCAGTTCGATCTCAACGGCTTTTGGTATTTTTATTCGGTGATTTGCTTTGAAAGTAACCAGGATAAATAAAATCGTTAGATCGTAACTTTTTGTACTCCCGACCATATCGATCAATTAAGAATCAAAATAAACAAACGTTAATTTATTGGGAAGTACGCGGCACGATCGAATCTAAATCAATATCGAATCAGTTTGGTAATGGGCCAGGCCAGCGAAAAAGCAAAAAATTCTTTTATTAAAAAAATTACGTTTCTAGAATGAGAAAAGGTAGTATATTCATATCCATAAGTTATAGTGACTGTTCTTTTTACACCCGTTATTTCCTCTGTCGCTTTTGACGACACCCACGGGAAAGATGCTCGAGGAGGTGCTACTCTTTCTCGGGCATCCCTGGGGTAGCTATATTTGTTCAGTGGACCGTATTCATTCATGCTAAGCAGTGAGTCGCGCGACCCGGTCGCTATAAACGAAATGCTACCACAACAGTAGTAATTAATAACAATTGCGTGCCGGCCTATGTGCTCGGTGACGCGACGCGAATGTGGAAGCAAAAGGTTCTCATTATCCGAAAGATGAAGTGAGACCAAATTAATCCGTCATTGTATTTCAATGCACGGTAAATAAGTGACATTTAAATTGGTTGCATTACACTAAGTGTGTTCATTTACCAAGCCGAATATAGTGTGAAGGAAATGACGCGTAGAGCAGTTTTTGTTTTGGCACCTCATATATAACAGGATAAAAAAAAGGTCTAAAATGACCACAAAGAGTAAATCTTACTATGCTGAGACTTGCGGTTTCCTAGTCTGCACACGAACGCACTGGTCGTTGACCTAACACCTGACCAGGAGCACGATTCTCGGGCAGTGGAAAAAAGTTCGAATATTAGTATTTTCATATATTAGTACCGCGCGTGCGAGCGGGATATTCTTATATTCGGAACTAAGTTCGAGGCCTGAGAATCGCCGTCCTGGGTTGAAACTCATCTGTTTTGTGACTTTTATGGAGATGTTTCATCGTGATTTGTCGCGTTATGGTAAGTAATTTATATGAGGTGCCAGAACAAAAAATGCTCTACGCGTTATTCTCTTCACACTATAATCGTCTTGATGTATGAACCTTAAGACGCGTTGTATATTCTACTGTTGTGTTCTCCTTGTTTGCTACTCGATATTTATAAAATTTCTTAGTTACCCTCGAGTTCTAAAGCAATTAGCGATCTAATGATAAATAATTATAACTAAGAACACTCTTTATCACGTCAGATTTTAAACTTAAGAACCTATATCGAAATCGGTTTAGGATTTGCAGCCACGATGTCACATGCGGACACACAAACTTATAACACCGTTCCCTTGTTCTTGTCGGGGGGTAAAATTTTATTGGTAGTGTTGTCTCGCACGCGACCTCTGTGTTCGACGAAGCGACGCGACACGAATCTGGGTCGAGCAGAAGTGCTCTCTTCATCTAGGTTCCGGCTAGCTCGTACACCACGAACTTTGTAAGACGCCACAGCCCATTACGAGGACCATCGACTCCGTAGGATAATCGACACAATTAGCGAGCTACTTTGTAATATCAATTACAGATTCGATTTACTACATACAAGTAGAGACATTTAGGGCCGGACTCTGAAAGGCTAATCAAATCTATGTTCAACTAACATGACATTCAAGTTAATAACACACATTTAACGCTGATTGGTGAAACATTTATCAGAGAAAAAGAGAAGGACAGATATTATATAATTGCATCACGCTCGCACTCGCAAGGCTTGTTTGTACGGAACCTTTCGTCAGGCCTCCGTCACTCCATGTACTTGCGCGCTATAATTACCTACCGCCCGACCGAGCGGTCTCGGGCCACCGGAGGCCCAAGCTCAGTGCGGTTCATAGATTAGAGTAATTATTTTAATAGAGGGTGCGGTTGTCGCGAGCGAAGCGCACGGGTGTTTTTACATTTTAATTCGTTCGTACGCGCCTTACGATGCCTTCTGGTACTTTATGTGCTGTAGATTACAGAACATTCCCGATTTGAATGAATCTACAAATAGATTATTTATACATTTTAAATCATTCAACAAAACTTCTTCTTTTTACGGGAAGTTAAAAGTGCCAACCGATGCGTTTCATAATTATGTAAGAGAACTTGAGACTATGTTTATTAATAATTTTGAAAAAAATATGAAACAAAGG
This sequence comes from Celastrina argiolus, assembly GCA_905187575.2. NCBI lineage: Eukaryota > Metazoa > Arthropoda > Insecta > Lepidoptera > Lycaenidae > Celastrina > Celastrina argiolus. Next base: position 617,437 of record LR994579.1, on the reverse strand, counting down.
CCGGGTAGTATTCTTTACGAGCTTTTAAATGACATAAATTTTGATTCTCCCTGCCCTTGTTTCCCAAAACAATATCTAATAAAACTTTTTGTTAGATTCAGGATTTTTGCTACACTCAAATTTAATAATAGAGAATTTAGAAAGGGTAAGAAATTTATAAAAAATTATATTAAAATAAAACATATGTAACTTTAATTTTTTTATTTTATTTTACCTACACACTGACGTCTATAATAATTATGTTCTATCTAGATTGCACAGTACAGCACTAATTTAGGACTGCCACATATAAGTCAGAACATATTCACAGTTCTCAATAACATCGACACAAAAAGTTATGTTAATTTAATTTTATCAAAGAGGCAGCCCTGCGATTGCTACGTGATCGCGCGGTGCGAAGCAATCACAGCTATACGCTTGAGCATTAAGGCACAGTTTAGCATGCAGTGGTGGCTGACGCGACGGAGTAGGCTATTATAGCAGTAGGTATTGGAAATTTTCTATTGAGTGAAGTATCTGGTAACTATTTAGTAATCTGTGCTTTCGTGTCGAGTCCGAGTCTTTTTTTACCCGACTTCGGCGAAGCCAAAAGGAAGGGTAATGATTTTGGCAGTCTATGTATGTATGTATGTATGTATGTTTGTATGTATGTATGTATGTTCCCTCGTAGCGGTTAAACTACTGGTCCGATTTTAATAAATAAGGTGTGAATCGATTCGTAGTGATCCCGCGAGTAACATAGGCTATATAATTTTTCGAAAAATTTTGGATTTTGAAAATTATACCTCAAAAACTATCTCCAAAAAAAATTAAATTAAGATAATTGTATCGTGTTTGGTATCAAAAGATAGGTCAAGACCTATCTTTTGATACCAAACAACAGAATGAATGAAGAAGACAGATATGGTCAAGGTAGAGCCGTGGTCGTACCCGCTAAACAAATCTGTAATATTCGTCTGCTGTTGAAATATACAATCCCAATAGCGGGTACGACCACGGCTCTACCTTGACCATATCTGTACCTATGCATATCTGGATTTCAAATTGAATTATTTTCTTGTTTCAGCCTTTTTAGAGCCTTTTTTTGCGAAGTCGGGTTATAGTTTTTTAATCTTTTATTTACTTTAACTCCTTCATTGTATAGAAATAAAAATATAAATAGAAGTCCAAGTCTAAGGTATACAGGTGTCAATAGATTCGTGATAATTTTATAGCCTGATGAATTTATACAAATTGTGGTTATACATTATCATTTGAACTTCTATTCGCACTTTTGTTTCTATACAGTCATGTTCATGTATTCTACTACATCGCGTTAACTTACGTTTCAACCTTTCTATCTGTAACTAAAAGTTATAATTAATAGTTCCCTAAAGGGCTGTTATTCGCCCGAAGAAACTGTCGGTGAGCTTTTCAAAGCTTCGTTACTTTGCTGCTCGCCGGTCCATAAAGTATGCATCTGTGTCAGTAGTGTAGTGCGCTATAACTACAGTTGTTTGTCTGCAGTTCGCTGTAATATAATGTGTTACGTACAATCGCTGGCAATGGTGTACTGCGTTTCGGCCCTACGACTAGGGCAACAGAGTCCAAAGATGCTGCGCCGGGTATGTCGGCGACTGTACGTCAGTCCCTTTGTTCGCCAGGAGTAACCCGGGCCCGCCCGCTTCCGGCCTCGCTAACCTTGCGGATAAATACAGATGTAAAGCTCCGCGCATAACAGATTTGTGTAAGCAACGGTGTATGTGTCGCAGTCATCTTATTGAATCTAGTTATTTAATTGAATCACTAGGCGGTTATATAATGGCGTCAAACAGCTCGTACAGATTGCAATGTGTTAATATATTTTTTGATTAATTTACTTTAATGTTCGTTTTATTAGTATTCATTCGGAAATTTCGAAGTTTAAAACTAAAATATTAAATGGCTGTCCTAGTCTCGGATTCTAAAATTTGTTGGTTAAAACAGGATTCAATTAAAACGCTAGTCATTCAATTAAATAGCGGATTCAATCAGATGACTGCGACATATGCATATTGTATAGTACGAGTTTCAATATGTTATGTATTATAGTTAGTAGTTCTTATAATGTATTTGGCACTATCTGTCCCGTGCCCACTTCGTTGAGCATAGAAACCGTTTAAACCTTCCCTGGTCTTCCACGAATATTTCACGACTAAAAATAGCCGAATTGGTTCATCAGTTTTCGAGTTTTAGCGATACTAACGAACAGCTATTCATTTATATCCTCCCCGTACTCGTATATATATTATCTCCCCTAGGAATGCCAAATACTAACCAATGACGTAAACATAAGATTGCACTAACCAATGGTATAGGTAACATACGCACGCTGCAGTTTATTCTGAAATATAAACAAACTGTAGAAACACGTGCGCAAATTATACTTTTAGCATTATTTACAAATCCCATCTAATCAAAAGTTTGAGCACCACATACGGAAAGTAAACTTAAAATTTCTTTGCCAAACCTGTTCTTTATATTCAAGGACGACATGTGAGGCAAGATGACATCAAAAACTTGGCGATATTAAAGCTACATATACATATATAGCTACATATACATATATAGCTACATATACATATATAGCTACATATACATATATAGCTATAATATGATTCAGGCGCAAAATGACAAACACCACAAAAAGGTGCAAAAATGTGTGCAGACGATTGTAGACTTGTTTCAAACTAGTTTTGGTGTCATAATGCAAAATATCCGTGACGTTAACCTCTAGGTCTAGAGCTATTTACAATTTACATGCTACAGGTTAACTATACAAAACCGGTACCAAACTTGCATCTGGTCTTCTAGATGTCTACGAACAGAGGTTAATAGCTTACGCCAGAGTCTCGTTTCTCGGATATGAAAATCTGTAAACAATTAAATAAACTGCAACTAGATTAACGTGTCATTAGTAAATAAGTAACATTTTAATTAGTAGCAACATATCTTTGTTTCCGTTTAAATTGGATCTGAATATAAGCTTGCAATGAATTGAGTAGGATACGACTTCGTTCTCCTTTGTATGATTGCTCCAATCAGTGAGCAACTAAACATCAGTGCTAGTTATAGAACTTATAGAGGTCAGAATATTCCCTCAGCGAGTGCAATGTCAGTCGTCGAGTTGAGGCCAGGGGCCACGGGCTAGGGGGCCGGGGGCCGCAATTGCCGCGTCCGATTTCTGGCCCCCGGGGATAGTGACATGTAAGGCGGTTAAGGCTGCGCGTGCGTCACCCGACCGCAGCTATGAGGATTATATTTGTATGAGAAATGCCCCAGCATCATAATTTTTCCCATACAATAATTTAAAAAGTACCTCTTCCTCCGCTGGTACTTTCACAGTAAAATACGGGACTCATACACACCCAAAGTTCATTTTATTTAGTTAATTATCACTCATTAATATTAAAGACTATAGAGATGTCGTGTTGCTAATCCAATAGTAAACAAATATCGATGTGCACATCTAATAATGCATGGCAATTCATTGTTCCTTGTTGTTTACAAAATATATTAAGACCTTGTTAATATGTTTTAACACAATGAATAATGTTCAGAATAAACATCAGATATACGGAGCACTTGGCACAGGCATGAGGCAAGCATTAAAGGCGCTCCTTTACGGTCAAATCTACCTTCAGTTCGGTCTGAACGGATGCAAATCGTCTGTGTGCTATTTGGCTTTGAGGCAGATCGGCCGGATGGACTGTCGCTAGTGGTATTTCTTTCGATATCTTCGTGTATGTGCTCGGATTCGTTTAGGCTGTAACCCAAGAGACTTCAGTCCTACCCTTTGAGTAGAGAATATAACAAGTTATATCCTTTGAGAAAGGGAATATGATGCTTCCAGATGCCATCGCTACACTTGCGAAGTTCCGAAACAAAACAAAAAAATATGGGATTTGACATACCTAAGCTTCGTTAAGTGACATACGAATTTGCTTGTCATTTAGCGAATCTTATATCAAATCCCTTACATTGTAGAGACAAAATGTAAGGGATTTTACATAAGGTAGGACAATAGCGATTGCATCTTGAATCCGGGCCCTTATTCGTTCGGCCCATAACTAGGGCCCTCTAGTGCAGTTGCTGAGTAGAGTCCGTTAAACTTGTTGAGTGCTACAAATGAATATTATATCTGTCCACGTCATTTAACACAGCCTTCAACCGGTCTAGATTTCAGATTTTAGAACCAGATACGGTCTACAAAATTAGAACAAGCTATAAATAAGAGCGGTGCATTTAGTTTTAACGATGTTTATACAATTTAAAATTATTCGTACCTACCAACTTTTGGAAATAGGTATGCAATTTTTTGCTTTTGCATATAATTTATGTTTACTTTTATGTATTTTTGTTTGAGATAAGTTATATCGACGGTTAACAATCAATAATGTCTATCTCATACATTTTCTACTTATAATAGGAAGATACTCAAAATGTTTTAAATATCTTTAAAAATATAAAAAAAATATGGTGAAATACGAAATTTTGAGATTAGTGCCTAAATAGGTAAAGAAGTAAACCTTGCAGCAATAAAAGTATTTTCTGAATGTAAAAACTAATTAACCATCTTCTTCCCCAGGAGCAGTGCGATGCGAGGACGAGAGCATCGGACCGATCTTCATGAAGGAACCACCCAACCGCGTGGACTTCAGCAACACTACGGGCGCCGTGGTGGAGTGTGCCGCGCGGGGCTCCCCCGCGCCCGACGTCATCTGGGTGCGGGCGGACGGCACCGCCGTCGGCGACGTGCCCGGGCTGCGCCAGGTGAGACCCACCGCCACAAGTGGAGTCACGATATCGAGAGAGACTTGGCCAAGGTCAAGAGCTTGGCCGCGTTGGAACAACAGAAATCGTTGCTTCCAAGTTTGGTTAGGATAGTGCAGGCTGATCACCTGTAATCTGATAAGAAAGATGATGCGCCGAATGGGCATGTAAAAAGTCGGTTCTGCGCCTGTTCTCTCGCCAGTCGTGTCGGTTAACCGTCCCGCTGGGATATGAGAGTATACACTCGGGCACCATAAAAAATTTGCGTAGCTAGTTTCAACAAAATCGGCCACCGACACCGAAAACAGTGTCGAAAGCTATTATAGACAGACTTACACACTTCCAACTCTAACATGGTCAAACAAATTAGTTGTGGCAAGCCATCGCGTAGAACCTGCATCATGTAAAATAAAGGTTCGCGGGGCGCGGAGAATCTGGATCGGTGCTGATCTAATTACCAGAGTTGGCTATAAGGTGTATGTTGTGATGCCAAACAAATTATAGTCCACATTTTCAAGGCGAGCAATGACGAACATAACGGATCATTTTTCACTTCTTAATAGTCCTAAACAGAGGATCAGATTTGGATGGATTATAAAATGTATTTTCGTGGGAAAAGTTAAGAGAGGTTACGAAAAGGTTCTGTGGACTTCAACTTAAACTTTTCTGCAATTTTAATTGAACATTGTATTCGTACATGTTGCATTTTTTGTTCGATACCTTATATTAGAATTATAAATAAAGTTGAATTATAAATATTTTAATGAAAATAAGTGGCACTTACTGGCTGACTCCACCTGTATGATTGTAGAACTCAAATCGCCTTGCGAACTACTGCATACTTGCGGTGAATGTTATTATCTAACGTTCATCTAATATTATAATGGTTCTCGTAACATGGCGACGTGCGGTCAATATCAATAGTTTCCTCAATTGATTCTTTCAAGAGTTTACAATAATGGCATATCTTGCATACTTGAATGTAATTGCCATGCGAAGTGCACACGCACTGCGCTATGTTCAGACTGCTAATCCTTGTAAACTGATACATCTATACTAATATTATAAAGAGGTAACGTTTGATTGTTTGTTTGTTTGTTTGTTTGTTTGTTTGTTTGAATGGAATAGGCTCTGAAACCACTGAACCAATATGAAAAATTCTTTCACCGTTGGAAAGCTACATTCCTAGCGCTGAACATAGGCTATATTATATGTTTAAAAAAAGTAGGGTTCCTTACTAAAACCCCAAAAATGTAGCCCAAAGTGTAAAAAAACTACCTCCAAAATTTGTTACGTCGTGTGCGCTTCGACAACGGCTTGACCAATTTCGCAATTTTTTTTACGGTATGTTCGTTATTGTCACGAAAAGGTTATTATGAAAGAAAATGTTGAAAAAAATAAGCAGAAAATTAGAAAAAAGAAGAAAATACGTGATGGTCACGCGGGGTTTGAACCTGGGCTCAATCGATTCACGTCGTTGCCAGTTTATATGACACGGGTGTCATGGTAACGACATTGTTTACAAATGGAAAATAAAAATTATGAAATGCTATAAATAACGTATTAACATAAACTAAAACTATTTGGATTCATTAAACTATTTGTCCACCACTAATAAATAGTCGGGTCATTTTAATAGGTAACATTTGACAGTTTATCAAAAAATGAGCGACGTAACGTTGTAACGACGACATAATAAAATAAATATTTTCTTTTTGTTAAAACTGCAGAATTTACTAAACTTTATTTAATAATTATTAGATATTTATTGTCAACATAACCAATATGAGTTTTTTTACGATTTGCTTTCACTGATAAACGATCTTAAATATAATATACAAATTATGATTTAATGAAATAAACGTCGTGATAATGTTACGTCAGTTAACACTTTTTCTTATTAAACACTAGAGACTTACTCAAAAAATCGATTAATCTTTTAACAACTATAAATATACCTATTTAAAAAAAGTACTTAACTTATAAGTTGTAATAAGAATATATTATAAATGTTAATTTAAAAATCAGATCGAAGGAGTTAGATCCATGGTCATAATTCAGGAACAATAAAAAAAAAATCGAAAACGTCATGATAAGACGCCACTATGTCTTTTGTCGTCATTTGTCTTTGTGCGAAGTTAACGTCTGTCTGTTCTGTCATTTTTTTTTTCTTGCTACTGAAAACGAAAATGCAATTAAAAAAAAATGTCTGTCTGTCTGTTAGCGTGTCTCTTTGCTCCGGCTAATCTCTGGAACGGCTGGACCGATTTTAACGAGACTTTCACTGGTAGATAGCTAAAGTTATAAGGATTAATTTAGGCTTCTTTTCATCATCATCATCGTTATCTAACTAATGATCACCGAATCGGCTGGACCGACTGTGACGGGAGCATTCACCGGGCTAGCACGTTAGCTTATGTTAGTTCCATCTATACATCAGCTATTTGTATTAAAGTAAGTCGTGTTAGTTAAATTATTTATAACTCAAGAACGGCTTTATCGATATGGTTGAAAATTGGTGAGGAAGTAACTTAGAGCCAGTAGACGGACATAGGATACTATTTATTCCATTTGACAGCGCAGAACCAGCAACGTTCACGGAAGGGTTTGGCGTTGTGGGTTCCGCGTTGCGGGTTCCGGGTTCCCGTGTTGCGGGTTCCGGGTTCCGCGTCGCGGGTTCAGGGTTCCCGTGTTGCAAGTTCCGGGTTCCGCGTTGCGGGTTTCGGGTTCCCATGCTGCGGGTTCCGGGTTCCCGCGTTGCGGGTTCCGGGTCCCCGCGTTGTGGGTTCCGGGTTCCCGCGTTGCGGGTTCCGCGTTGCGGGTTCCGCGTTGCGGGTTCCGCGTTGCGGGTTCCGCGTTGCGGGTTCCGCGTTCCCGCGTTGTGGGTTCCGCGTTCCCGCGTTGCGGGTTCCGGGTTCCCGCGTTGCGGGTTCCGGGTTCCCGCGTTGCGGGTTCCGGGTTCCCGCGTTGCAGGTTCCGGGTTCCCGCGTTGCGGGTTCCGGGTTCCCGCGTTGCGGGTTCCGGGTTCCCGCGTTGCGGGTTCCGGGTTTCCGCGTTGCGGGTTCCTGGTTCCCGCGTTGCGGGTTCCGGGTTCCCGCGTTGCGGGTTCCGGGTTCCCGCGTTGCGGGTTTCGGGTTCTCATGCTGCGGGTTCCGCGTTGCGGGTTCCGCGTTGCGGGTTCCGGGTTCCCGCGTTGCGGGTTCCGGGTCCCCGCGTTGTGGGTTCCGGGTTCCCGCGTTGCGGGTTCCGCGTTGCGGGTTTCGGGTTCCCATGGTGCGGATTCCGGGTTCCGCGTTCCCGCGTTGCGGGTTCCGCGTTGCGGGTTCCGCGTTGCGGGTTCCGCGTTGCGGGTTCCGGGTTGCGGGTTCCGCGTTGCGGGTTCCGCGTTGCGGGTTCCGCGTTGCGGGTTCCGCGTTGCGGGTTCCGCGTCGCGGGTTCAGGGTTCCCGTGTTGCAAGTTGTGGGTTCCGCGTTGCGGGTTCCGCGTTGCGGTTTCCACGTTGCGGGTTCCGCGTTGCGGGTTCCGCGTTGCGGGTTCCGCGTTGCGGGTTCCGCGTTGCGGGTTCCGCGTTGCGGGTTCCGCGTTGCGGGTTCCGCGTTGTGGGTTCCGCGTTGCGGGTTCCGCGTTCCCGCGTTGCGGGTTCCGGGTTCCCGCGTTGCGGGTTCCAGGTTCCCGCGTTGCGGGTTCCGGGTTCCCGCGTTGCGGGTTCCGGGTTTCCGCGTTGCGGGTTCCGGGTTCCCGCGTTGCGGGTTCCGGGTTCCCGCGTTGCGGGTTTCGGGTTCCCATGCTGCGGGTTCCGCGTTGCGGGTTCCGGGTTCCCGCGTTGCGGGTTCCAGGTCCCCGCGTTGTGGGTTCCGGGTTCCCGCGTAGCGGGTTCCGCGTTGCGGGTTTCGGGTTCCCATGGTGCGGATTCCGGGTTCCCGCGTTGCGGGTTCCGCGTTCCCGCGTTGCGGGTTCCGGGTTGCGGGTTCCGCGTTGCGGGTTCCGCGTTGCGGGTTCCGCGTTGCGGGTTCCGCGTTCCCGCGTTGCGGGTTCCGGGTTCCCGCGTTGCGGGTTCCGGGTTCCCGCGTCACGGGTTCCGGGTTCCCGCGTTGCGGGTTCCGGGTTCCCGAGTTAGGGGTTGTTTTTTTTAGTTGAATTTCATCATAAACTGTTTTTATGCTCAACGAAGTGGGCAAGGGTCAGCTAGTCGCTTATAAGTCACAAACCAAATTTCGCTATGATGGTTTCCATATAATTTGAGATATTTATTATAGTAGAATTCTGTTCGCCACCTATAGTTCAGACGGCATCTCATCAGGGCCCCGATTCTTGTAACTCGAACTTCGTTTCGAATCTCAGTCTGTCACGCTCGTGCACTAGGAGCCCTGTTTTCGCTTATAAGTCACAAACCAAATTTCGCTATGATGGTTTCCATATAATTTGAGATATTTATTATAGTAGAATTCTGTTCGCCACCTATAGTTCAGACGGCATCTCATCAGGGCCCCGATTCTTGTAACTCGAACTTCGTTTCGAATCTCAGTCTGTCACGCTCGTGCACTAGGAGCCCTGTTTTCGCCGACATTTTATAGTCTATTAATCTATACTACAATTTATAGATAATATTTTTATTTTATTGTTTGTTTGTATGCTCTCAAACTACTGAACCAACTACTGTTTATTGCGGAAAATGTGTTAAATATAGTGCCTGTGGCATTTTGTTTTGCGCGGACTAAGTCGCAGGCAACGTCTAGTATAGTATATCTAGTTATCATAATATTATATCTTTTTAGTTTGTCTGTTATAATATAATAATATTATATACTTGGTATAGCATTTAACAGCTTAATCTTGTTGCAAACAAAAACAATGAATTGAACCAAATAAATTACACATTAACTAACATTTATATAAGATTGGTAGAATGTAGTATTGTCTATTTTAGAAAGCATTAAATTTGATTGATCAACATTATAGTAGAGACAGTGTTAAGTGTATCTCCAGCTGTAATAATTTCTTCTGGGACCTTAGTCTCTAAACTGATTCGATTTTGATTTAGTTTCGATCGTGCCGCGTATTCCCGAATAAATTGACTTTTATTTAATTTTATTCTCAGTCGATTGATAGGTATGCTCGGGAGTACAGAAAGTTACGATCTAACGATTTTTTTTATCCTGGTTAGTTTTTAATGTAATCCACCAAATAAAATACCAATAGCCGTTGAGATGGAACTGATTCGATTCTCGATCATGTCGGGAGTGAGCCTGCAGCTTACTTAAAAATCAGATTAAAAGTATTCTACAACCTCATCCACCGCCGCCCATTGCAGGTTCTCCCGAACGGCAACCTGGTGTTCCCGCCGTTCCGCGCGGAGGACTACCGGCAGGAGGTGCACGCGCAGGTGTACGCCTGCCTCGCGCGCAGCCCCGTCGGCACCATCCACTCCCGCGACGTCAACGTGCGAGCCGGTGAGCATACCCTCCGCTGCCACTGAAATGTGACGCGGTGCGATATTCTAGCAGCAATATAAAACCAGTGCCGGATTAAGCAAGCGCAAGGGCCGTAGCTAATTCTCTGACCTGCATATTATACGACAGACATATTGTAGAGCTGATTATCAGGCCGACTGAAATTTTACGCGTTTATACAAGCAACTATTTGGAGAACTAATGCGTTTATGGTATGAAATTATTTACGCCAAGGAAATAGTAGTAACGAGTGTCTGGCGTGGAATGTCTCAATGAAAAGAAGTAACGTTTCACGTTTTTGTGACATATATTAATAAGTTTAACGTAAAAAAATACGCTCACACAAAGATGTGCGTTAAATATGCGGAGCCTGTAGCAATTGCTACTCTTGCTATGTGGTTAATCCGGCACTGTATAAAACATACTGCAATAGAAGACCACGTAAAATAACTAACTTCTGCCGTCCTTATCGTAAACAACGCAATCGACATTTTTGGCGAAAATTAGTTAATAGTATATTCGGAATCACCGCAACGAGATCTACCAGGATCAATCGCTCAACTTTTAATAGCTGTATATACTTTTTGTTATTTTGTAAAATATGGATCCATTCCAAACTAATAACTAGTCGTAACCATCGTAAAAACATCACAAATTAACTAAATATGTACATATAATATCGCACATGCAAAGTCCACATTGAAAGGCACTAAACAAAACAAAAATATTTGGAATATTTCTATTAGTTTCATGAGACAACAAAATATTAAAAAAAAAACTTTGATCGCGATTTACTCGAAAGTAACCTCCAAACAAGTGCGTTGTTTATGATAAGAACGGAACAGTTACTGTAAGGCCAGTTCACACTGAATTCGCGCGATTCAAAATTCGAACTCTTGAATTTCTCTTGTGTGATGAATTACGTACGGCAGCTAATGTGGCCATTGTATGGTTACAGAAGCTTTACGTGACCTTGGCCAGGCAAAAATACATGTTTTAAATAACATCTATTAGTTCAATAAATTAATATGCAAAAAACAATATAAAATGCAATAGCATACTAAAAAGACTGTTGTTACATGGGAAACTTCTGTATCATGTAGAAATTGGCCTGGCTGGCGATCAACAGTGTGTTTCCAGCTAACCAGAAAATGTGTGTTTATACAAATTATATACAGTAATTGTAGGTATGTTGTGGGTACAATACCTACTTGAACAATGATATTATAACTGTTGTATTTTGTATGTAAAGCTTTTTTCGCAGCCTTTTTATAAGGAAGGAGTCTAGACAGGACGGAGAAGTTTAAAACTATAATAACACCCCTACTTTGAAATGTTTGTGTTACGCCGTTCATATTTTTAAAACGAGTAAATCTATATTACTCCGCTAAAGTGCACCACATCAAAGAGGATTTAAGAAAGAGTTATTTATAAGCTCGTGATATGAAATGTAAAAGGTCACAAGACAAATCGGTCAATAACTCTCTATTAGTCATGCCCTCAGCTGCGGCGCTCCGGGCCAATAGGGTCAATTAGATAATCACTTAATAACGACCTCATAGGTACTAGAAGTGCATCCAATATAATTGAGAAAAAGTCCAAAGGGGAACATCCGTGTGGTGTGATCACATTTATCTTGTACGATTTTAATTTACGTAAATAGCCTCATTTTCTTGAACTGGTGTACAAGTTCATACATGGGCATAATAACAAGCTTGTACCAGCGGTGGCCCAGCAGTACGACACGGACGTGAACAAGGAGTACGTCATCATGGGCAACAGCATCATCCTCAAGTGCCAGGTCCCGTCCTTCGTCGCCGATTTCGTTGACGTGCTGTCCTGGCACACCGACGAGAGCGAGGACTTCTATCCGGGCGAAAACTACGGTTGTCCCACCGAGTCTATCACCGCCTCCACTCCATCCGTATCCGTATATTCCAGTTGTGCAGCAGCAGTACGAGTCGGAGGTCAATAACGAGTACGTCATCCGAGGCAACTCCGCCATACTCAAATGCTCCATACCATCGTTCGTGGCAGATTTCGTCTCGGTGATCTCCTGGCACGACGAGGCCGAAAATTCTTTTACCATGAACGGCACAAAGGAGGGCGAGGGTAACCTTACCTGAACAGATACGTATCCCACATCATCCATCCTGAGATTTCTCTCATTTCAGTCGTGACTCAGTACTACGAAGCCGAAGTGGTCTCGGAGTATGTGATTCGAGGGAACACCGCCGTTCTGAAATGCAACATCCCTTCTTTCGTTTCGGATTTCGTGAAGGTCGAAGCCTGGGTCGACTCCGATAGCGGAGAATATTTACCAACCGCCGATATCGGTAGAGTACCTCTAGACAAAAGTAACTGAATACCAATTTCCAGTCCATTTGAACCATATTATCAAACAATTTTTTTATTTCTATCTCACCAGTTTCTTTTGTCCTCCTTAAAGTCGTGAATCAATTCTACGAAACGGAAATTTTGACTGAATATGTCATACGGGGCAACGCTGCGGTTTTGAAATGTTCCATACCCTCCTTCGTCGCCGATTTTGTTAAAGTAGACGCTTGGATCGATGAGGAGGGGACAGTCATCACTTATTCCGATGACGACGGTAAAGTGGCGTCGACGAGCTTCATTTTAAATCTCCCATTTTCTCCTAATCCTAGCACCTATTCACTGCCTTAACATTGGTTGTTGTTGTCTAGTTGTATCTCAGTTCTACGCGACGGAAGCGGAGAACGAGTACGTCATTAGAGGGAACGCCGCCGTTGTCCGCTGCAAGATACCTTCCTTCGTTAGCGATTTCGTTTACGTAGAGTCCTGGATCATGGACAACGGGGAAATATTGACCATTAACAATACAAACATATCGGAGGGTATAAATTATTTGATATAAATTAATTTACAATTAGCGATAGTTACTATTCCAAATCCTTGTATTTTCCTAAAAACAAATGACCACTACAGTGATAACCCAGCCGTACGAAGCGGAGGCCGACAACGAGTACGTTATTAGAGGAAACGCCGCTATAATGAAGTGCGAAGTTCCGAGTTTCGTTTCCGATTTCGTGTCCGTCGAGATGTGGACGGACAGCGAGGGAGGGAGTTATTACCCGGGAAGCGCCGAGGGTAACGCTCTAACGTAATTACGTGTGCATTTCCCATTTCCTGACATATTGATTCTCTCGCCGTAGCGGTGCTCCAGGTGTACGAGGCTCGAGTCAACGACGAGTTTATTTTGAGAGGCAACACGGCCATCCTCAAGTGCATCGTGCCCTCGTTCGTGGCGGACTTTGTTTATGTCGTGTCGTGGATAATGGACAACGACACCGTTGCTGCGAATCACAATAACTCTTTCGTAGAATCCGGTACTACACATCGCTCGCCCACCAACCCATCCTTCACCACCTCCCGAAACAAAATAGCTATTTAAGATAGGGTGATTTATTTTCACAGTCGTGCACCAAAGTTACGAACCGCGAGTCATAGACGAAGACGTTCTCCGCGGTAACTCGGCCATAGTGAAATGCACGATCCCATCGTTCGTGGCGGATTACGTGCAAGTGATCGAATGGATCGCCGACGACGAGTCGCTCTCGGCATTTTCGAATGATTCGATGCGCAATTACGGTAGTAGAGATAGCTGCGCATCCCCAATTGCCCTTTTCCGTTCCACGAAATCCCCGCTGCAATAACAAACGTAACTCCAGCTTCGATATTACAGCCGTGAATCAGTTCTACGAGTCGCAGGTGTACGACATATACGTCATACGGGGCAACGCCGCCGTGTTCAAATGCCACATTCCTTCGTTCGTCTCCGACCACGTGGGAGTAGTCTCGTGGCACGACACCGAGGGCGGGGAATATGCGTTGAATGATAATTACGGTACCATAGACTGCCTTCTCGGAGGATCCACTATCCCTACCCGAAATATTTACTCTTTTAGTGTTTTATGGGTGTTGGCATTTGTTATTTCAGTCGTGTCCCAGACGTACACGGTCAACTTGGTCGAGGAGAATGTCCTGAGGGGGAACGCCGCCATATTCAAATGTCTCATTCCGAGCTTTGTAACGGAATACGTTTCTGTATCCTCGTGGATTATCAGCGAAGATAACGAGGAGAGCGAGATCTATTTAAATGATTTTGCAAACAAACCGGGTATTTCTTACTAGTGATACTGTTCATACTCCTTACGGTCCTAGTGTTCCCGAACACCTATCACAAGAAGTAAATTAAAGTTTTCAAATTGAATTTCCAGTCGTGACGCAGGCGTACACTGTGAATCTGATGGAGGAGAGCGTGTTGCGGGGAAACGCCGCAATTCTCAAGTGTCACATTTCCACCTTTGTCACTGAATACGTTAGCGTTTCGTCTTGGATCGTGTCGGAGGGTGACACAGACGAATTAGAAATAAAGACAGAATCAAATAACTTGGGTATATTTATATCTAGGCCAAATCGATATCCTTCAACTCCAATCCTAACTGCTTGTGTACATCCGATTGTGATTAGTCTTGTTGTAACTTTACAGTTGTCTCCCAAGCGTTCACACTGAACTTAATGGAGGAGAATGTTTTGCGGGGAAATGCCGCCATCGTCAAATGTCATATTCCAAGTTTTGTCTCCGAATACGTAACAGTTTTATCGTGGCTAATATTCGAGGGGGACGTCGAGGAAAGAGAAATAAATGGGACAGGCCTAAATGATATCGGTAAAATATAAATAGTCAAGAATAAGATCTCCAATCCGGCAATCCTTATATACCTCCTAGGGTCGTACAGTTTATTTGGAAATACATTAATTCATTCATTTCTTTCCATTTCTACATTTTAGTCGTATCGCAATCGTACACCGTAAACCTCTGGGAAGAGAACGTCCTCCGCGGGAATTCTGCCATTCTTAAATGCCACATCCCCAGTTTTGTAACGGAGTATGTTACCATCACCTCGTGGATCATATCGGAAGGAGACAACCAGGAAGACGATATTAATATAGACTCAGATTATAGTTTGGGTAATACAGAATTTCCTATGACCTGATAACCTTGAGCCTCCAACGTAACCTTGCCCTTTTCTGCTTCCTTTTTTTATTAGGTAGGTAGGTAACGGTCGTTTTATTTATCTATCGATGAAAGAACGTAAGGAATTTTAGCACGGAAATATTTTTTTCATTACAGTCGTGTCTCAGGCGTATGACGTCAAGTTTTGGGAAGAGTACGTCTTGCGAGGAAATGCGGCGATATTGAAATGCCAAATTCCCAGCTTTGTTTCTGAATACGTGTCGGTAGCTTCTTGGATAGTTTCCGAGGATGATATAGAAAAAGAAGTTCGGATTAATGAGACTTCGGACTTAGGTACAAAATAGCAAAACATTGAAATCTTTCCTTCTTTCCACAACCTTTTTCTTGTTACTCCTACACTTGAATGGTATCGTCGTCTAGGGCGGCTGAATTGATTATGATTATCGTCACACCGTTTAGAGCTTGTACAGATCGTCTTATCTTTTGGTAAAGAAAAACGTCGAATAGGATATATATACTTTTAGTTCATTTCATTTATTGTTTTTCCTTGCAGTTGTATCTCAGGCATACGATGGAAAGTTTTTGGAGGAGTACGTCTTGCGAGGCAATGCGGCAATATTAAAATGCCAAATTCAAAGCTTTGTTTCTGAATACGTTGGGGTAGCCTCTTGGATCATTTCTGAAGATGATGTAGATAAAGAAATTAACGTTAACGATACCTCAGATTTAGGTACAAAATCAAAACAATATTTTTTTTCTTTTTCCTATTACCTTTTTCCTTGTCATATTTCCATGCTCCTGTATAGGTTTTATCTTTAGGCTTAGCACGACGTAAGCGATGATAGATTTCAGGATATCTTTGGCGCAAACCTCTTCCCAAACCACTGATTAGGTTGATTGTTTCAGTGGTTTCGCAGGCGTACGCCGTCAACCTCCTAGAGGAGTACGTTCTTAGGGGCAACGCGGCTATACTGAAATGCCACATTCCCAGTTTCGTGTCGGAGTACGTCATTGTCGTCTCCTGGATCATCAGCGAGGGCGACGAGGAGGAGGAAATTAACATTGACACTCATTCCAAATCTGATGGTACGACCTTCCTCCAAATATATTTCGTATAGGATGATTTTGGGATCCATTGCATAGGCACCTATGTTCCTACGAAGGGCTCCCGTGGAACCATGGGCCTCACGGCCTACCTCTCCCGATATTCCTCCTTCCTTAGGATAGTGCATGTAATTGCATTTGTAAGTAAATTGCGACCTTACGTGGCTTTGAATAAAATTGACTTGATTGAGCTTACGGAATGAATTTTTCCACCATCGGTGACATCGACAGTTATACTAATGAATCTGTATTTTCAGAGGGCAAATACTTGGTACTTCCATCTGGTGAATTACACATCCGAGATGTAGGACCCGAGGATGGCTACAAGTCGTACCAATGTCGGACCAAACACAGACTGACCGGAGAGACTAGACTGTCGGCTACCAAAGGACGATTGGTTATCACTGGTAAGTCCTCATAGTATTTATCTCCTAAATAATTCAGTAGCGCATTTTTCATAATTCTAATCAATTGTTTATTATAATACTATTTGTTTTTTAATTGGTTAGTTTAATAATTCTAATTTAATTAAAACAATCTTCATAACTTTAAATTTAGTCAGCGCTACTGGTTCACGTAATATAACTATGAAAGCCATGACCTATAATGCAAAATGAAATTTATAATTTTATAACTATAGAATTCGTAAAACCAGAGCTTTCTTAGTTATATTTGTTTATGTAAATACTTCATAATTACATGTCAAATTTGGGTTACTTTTGCAAACAACCATATGTGATTCAATAAATTGTTTGCGAAAGTATTCTGACTAGCTACAGTACAAACTTTAATTATAATAATCTTCGGAGTGTTACAAAATCTAAGTAAAAAATGTAAATTCACGAATTCAGCACACCATTCTATAAAAAACTCTTGAAACTATTATAATTAAAGTTTTGTTTAAATTATTTTAAACATGTTATTTTTCAAATGTCCAATTTCATTGCTCATAAACTTGCCTGAATGTTGGGACAGGGTATCCTGCAGAGCCTTGCCGCGATTTATTTCGATACAAAAGTAGGGATTTAAAGTCAGTGACGTTTTTCCGTCGAGCCCGACCCTCGTAAAGCCACCTTCTCCCAACATGAACAGAACCGGTGGGGCGCGTCCCACCAAAGTTCCCTAGCGCGCAGACCACTAGCGGCTTCCAGTTTAGTGAGCGCTCCGGCCTGGCGCTGCTGTGCGCCGCCCAGGCCTACCCGGCGCCAATGTACCGGTAAGATTTTTACGGCATTAAAGCATTTCCGTCGTTCCTCAGAGCCGATAGGGAGGGTGCCACCAAAGTTCTCGTCGACCCAGGTCGGCGCGATGTACATAGTGAACCTGGGTTCCAAGTACTCTTTGCAATGCCCGGCTCAGGCTTTTCCTGTCCCCGTGTTCAGGTAATTCGCAGTGCCACTATCTCCACCGATGTCTGTTACATTCTAGAGCCGGTCGGTCGCGTATCGCCAAAATTTGCAACCGTTCTCACTGGGACAATGTTCGAAGTGAGGAAAAATGAGTCGTACGCCTTGCAGTGCCCCGCGCAAGCCTTTCCCACTCCCCTGTTCAAGTAATTGTTGCACCGATGTAAATAATTACTTACTTTTCTACTGTAGAGCCCGTCGGACGAGTCTCTCCCAAATTCGCCTCGCTAGTTATGGGTACCATGATCGGAGTGAGAAATAATGAATCGTTTGCGTTACAATGTCCGGCCCAAGCGTTCCCAGTCCCGATTTTCAGGTATTTATTGAATGTCTAAAATATTCACATTTATATGATTACAAATACTTCGTGCATATATCTAAGTGAACTAATACATTGCTTCAGAACCGATGGGAAGGGTTGGCCCGAAATTTCCGAGCTTAGAAAAAAGTCGACTCTTTAATTACGACACAGAGTCCAGCTTAGCACTCTTATGTCCCGCCCAGGCATTTCCCGTCCCAATGTTTAGGTAAGAGAATATCGTGAACGGTATAATTTAAAAACATTGCTCATCCACACAGAACCGATGGGCAAAGTTTCTCCAAAATTTCCTTCGACGGAAACCGGACGGAGCTTTACATATTCTTCGAATACCTGTGTGACATTGTTATGCCCGGCCCAAGCGTTTCCGAGTCCAGTGTTCAGGTACTTTCGATTAAACACATTATATTATGCCCCTAGAACCGGTCGGAAGGGTCTCGCCAAAATTCCCTTCGATGGACAGCTCGAGGAGCTTTAGTGCCATACTTAGCGCCCGCTTGACTCTGTTGTGTCCCGCGCAGGCGTTCCCGGTCCCATTGTTCAGGTAAATGCATTTGTACTACGTCTCACTGCGACTCAGCTGTAACTTTATTCTTAGAGCCCGTCGGTCGAGTGTCTCCCAAATTCACGACCACCGACAAAAGTCGAGCCTTCGACGCTAACGAACGCGCTAGTATCACCCTCCTGTGCCCCGCGCAAGCTTTTCCCGCCCCGGCATTCAGGTACACGTGACGTTTCATATTTCTAAACTCTATGCATATTATTTTTCCATAGAACCAATGGGCACCGCAGCTCCAAAGGTAGCATCAAAAACGATCGATATCACTGAAGCTTCAGCTAATGCTACTTGTACTTTACTTTGTATGGCACAGGCATTCCCCGTCCCAATATTCAGGTAAACTATTTCTAGTGTACCTCTCAATAAATTCGTTTTTCTCACTATAGAGCCAGTAGGACGAGTTCCTCCGAAGTTCCCAACAATGGATAATTCTAGAGGGTTTAGTGCAATTGTAAACGAAAGTTTAACGCTATTGTGTCCCGCGCAAGCCTTCCCCGTTCCTCTGTTCAGGTAAAATTTTATTAAAAAATACTTAATATTTTTAGAACCAATCAATAGTACTCCGCCGAAAGTCCCAACAAAAATAATCGAATTTGTGGAGTTTAAGAAGGGTTCGAGTTTCACTTTACTTTGCTTGGCCCAAGCGTACCCTGTCCCCGTATTTCGGTGAGTTATTCGTATTAAATAATACCTTTTAAAAAAATAGTTCATATCATATCCTATCAATATTTTTATTTGTAGAACCGATTGGATCCAAAAGTCCATCATTTTCGAGTGGTTCAAAGCTTGCTTGGTTTGAAATTCAATCGAGACAAGATTTTGCTCTCCTATGTCCGGCACAAGGATTCCCCGTTCCTCTATTTAGGTGAGAATAAAAGGGCATTAATTTATAACTTTTCAGAACCGATAGCCTCCAAGCCTCCCGTGCTATCGACAGACGATAAATTCGCTTGGTTCATTAACAGACCCGTAAACAATCACATAGCGTTACTTTGTCAGGCTCAAGGATATCCAGTTCCAATGTACAGGTAATGATAACATCTCTTGCTACCTGCTTTTACCCGAGCCTACCTTTGATTTTAGAACCCATCGGATCAAAATCACCAACATTTTCGACCGATAACAAATTGTCCTCGTACATTAGAACAGTTGGACAGGACCTTAATATATTGTGTCCGGCCCAGGGCTATCCGGTGCCTATTTACAGGTGACTAATGTTTATTCCTCTTTAAATTTTAGAACCCGTTGGCTCTAAATCTCCCACATTTTCTAATGACGTCCAGTTTTCCGGTATAACTCGTAGAACTTCTCAAGACTTTGCCTTGTTGTGCCAAGCTCAGGCGTTTCCTGTCCCTATTTTCAGGTAAGAACGTATAGAATATAGAACCTAATCGTGTCCTGTAAATCTTGTCTCAGAACCCATCGGGTCGAAGGCTCCGTCGTTCTCCTCGGAATTTAAAAGCACAACGTTAACGAAACTCGCAAAGCACGAAATCGTTCTGCTATGTCAAGCGCAAGCGCATCCACCCCCCATTTTCAAGTGAGTGCAATTTGTAACATGAATTATATTTTTCTCCCAGAGCCGGTTTCTGCCAAAGCGCCCATGTTTCCCACTTCCGCATCGTCGTACGTTTATCAAATTGAATCGAACGCGCAAGGCTCCTTGCTATGTCAGGCACAAGGGTACCCTCAGCCGGTGTTCAGGTAGGTTCAATCATAGTTTAGTTAGTATATTTATGAACATATTTACTTGTAGAGCCTGTCGGTGCAAAGGCCCCAACATTTTCTACAGACTCTAAGGGTAGTATATTTGTAAGGGAAACGAACCATAGCTTCGCTTTACTGTGTCAGGCTCAGGGGTCGCCCACGCCGATGTATAGGTAAGCTAAACCGATTTGTATTTCTTTATACAGAACCGGTCGGTTCCAAGCCACCGTCCTTTTCCAATGATCTTACGTCTTCAGCGGTGACGAGACATAAACATCAGAGTTTTGCCCTGACGTGTCAAGCTCAAGCGTTCCCTTTACCGATATTCAGGCAAGTGCTCATACTCGTATTATATCTGACAAGCTATCTATAACTTTAGTGAATATGGATAACGTTTTTCTTAATTGGTGGTCTTTACATGTTGAACACGATGTCGCAAATAGTATCCGGTCTTCATATGTTTGTTAATGTGCTAGTTTCTTACTCAGTTTTGTTTTCTACAGAGCCAGTCGGGTCAAAGGCTCCAACCTTTTCTTCAGAATCAGCACTTTCGTCTATTAAAAGACAAGAAAATCAAAGTTTTGCATTGTTGTGTCAAGCGCAAGCTTTTCCTGTTCCAATTTACAGGCAAGTCAATTTTAACGTTTTTCAAAATTTTAATGATAGATACATTTTATAGAACCCGTCGGCGCCAAGTCCCCAACATTTTCGTCGGAATCTATGGGAAGCATTTTTAGGAAGCGTATAGGACAAGGTTTCGCACTGTTGTGTCAGGCTCAGAGTTTCCCCGCCCCCATGTTCAGGCAAGTTTCGCATACACTTAAGTTAACATTCTTTTCTAACTCCAGAACCAGTCGGCTCCAAAGCTCCTACGTTCTCGACGGACTCTCGTAGTAGTACATTTATAAGAACGGTCGACCAAAGTTTTGCGTTGTTGTGTCAAGCTCAGGCGTTCCCCGTTCCCTTGTTCAGGCAAGTTTCATATACAATGTTAACATTATTTTTCACTGCAGAACCGGTCGGCTCCAAAGCTCCTACGTTCTCCACGGACGCTCTTAGTAGTACGTTTTTAAGAACTGTCAACCAAAGCTTTGCGTTGTTGTGTCAAGCTCAGGCGTTTCCCGTCCCATTATTCAGGCAAGTTCATAGCGAGCCTAAATCATGCTCGCGTAGTGTTATGGTATTATAGTTAAGATTGTTATCATTGAATGATGTTTATGTTAGGTGTATGTATGTTTAGAACCGATTGCAAGCGCGGTCCCCAGTATAACCGCGACGCCTAAGGCCGCCGTCCTTTATCCTCAGAACGCTCCGCTAGCGCTCTTGTGTCCGGCTCAAGGATTCCCTGTACCCATATCAAGGTGCGTTTATCTCTGTCTTCCATATTGCAGAACCCACGAATAAGATAGCGCCTCGCAGCGAAAAGCATCGTAAATTCGAGGGCGGCGAAATATTTTCCATGTCTATCGGCGAATCGGTCTATTTAACTTGCGAAGTTGCAGGCTATCCTCCCCCAATATTCAGGTAACAGTTTAAGAATAAATTTAAGATGTTAAGGGAATAATTTACTAAATTAGTCTAAAGTAACGCTAAATAGATCGGTCCCTAAAAACGGTAAATAACTTGCCAATTAATATTACAAAACCGACAAATAAAATAGCTCCTAGAAAAGATTTCAATATGCATTTCGAGGGTTGGGCAGTATCCTTCGTGCGCGAAAACGAAACGGCTTACTTGACGTGTCAAGTAGCAGCCTACCCCGTCCCCGTGTTTAGGTGAGTAGGGTTCCGTTTGTCACATCGGTCTGTCGTACGTTGCAGAGCCCAGTGGTAGGACCGGGCCGAAAGTGACCGGGGACGGACTCAACCGGCACGTGGGGCGGGGCGACCTCGCCCTGCTGTGCGAGGTGCAGGCGTTCCCCGCGCCGCTCACGAGGTACGGCCCGGCCGGCGCGCGCTCACGCGTTCATCGCACGTCGCTCGTGCCGCATATTGACTGTCGTTGTTATTGCAGCGGCGCCGCCCACGTGACGTGAAGGCGTGACGCGGCCGGCCGCGATAGTAACCCCCAGCCAAAGTAACGATTGAACGGCGATGACACCTTCCGGTAAGTGTCAGGGTGTTCTTGTTTTCATTCGATCGCTTTAATCTTTACTTTGTGCTTTAATTCAATTATAGTTAATCTTCGTACGGAGTGTTCCTCCATTATTCCATTTTTGGTTTTTGTGGTAGCTTTCCGTAGATTCAAATTTTACTAATACGTATTTATATTGCTTTTAGTGTACATTATTTTTCACACTGGGGTCGGAAGTCTTCTCTTCGTTTGTGAACAGTTAGTTTGTAACATTTGCACCAATTTTTTGATTCGGTTCATCGATTTATTTCTCGTCGGCGAGTAGGGTTTAACATCTTTACGCTTATGTCCATGGCTATAGATGCAGCTTAACGTTGAAGCTTAAAATATTAACGATGCAAAACTTGAGATTATTGAATGTAATGTGTCCCTTATACATTAATTTGTCCAAAATCTGTTAAGTGACCAAGTAAATTTCATTTGTCATTAAACTAATTCTCGTTTGTTACAGATGGTACAAGTTCATTGACGGCTCGGCGAGGAAACAGCCCGTCACTCTGGACGACAGAGTCAAACAAGTGTCTGGCACACTCATCATTAAGGAGGCTAAAGTAGAGGACTCTGGGAAATATCTGTGCGTTGTCAATAACTCTGTCGGAGGTATGTGAACAATACAAGGATACGCTATATCATTTGACGCTTTATATCTAAGTGAAAATTTATATGAGACCACATAACTGTAAATACTATATTAACCAATAACAATTGCAGGTGAATCCGTCGAAACGGTATTGACAGTTACTGCACCACTAAAGTCCGGTGTCGAACCTGCTACCCAAACTGTCGACTTCGGAAGACCAGCAGTGTTCACCTGCAGATACGAGGGCAACCCCGTTAAAACTATTACTTGGCTCAAGGACGGAAAGGACATGAACCATCATGACACAACTCTGAGGTAATACAATGACGAGGCATCAGAATATTGTTCGTAAATTTTACATTCTCGAAGTATTCTCTCTCTCTCAGAAGAAGGGTATTGCAGAAGTGTTTCTCTACGAAATACATGGGAATATATAAAGCTACAAATGTACTAGTGATATGTTTCAGGATCGAATCTGTAAAGAAAGAGGACAAAGGCATGTACCAGTGTTTCATCAGGAACGACCAGGAGAGTGCTGGAGCCAGCGCGGAACTAAAACTTGGAGGACGATGTGCGTTCACGGTATCTTTATAACTAATATTCCCAGTATCCTTAATTTGTTCTATAAAGGAACTACAAATGGACCAATTTGACCGGTAAAACCGAGCGTCAAGTAAAGCTTGCATTGTGTTTTTTTTTAATATAGGAGATAATATTATGTACATTGTACAATTATAGTAGGTTGATGATTTTTAAGACCGGTAACGAACTTTTACCGTCTGTTTGTAGCGATTGTCCATGAACGACGGTCGTTTAATAGCCGAAGAAACAAAACATCGTTGACTTTGGACATGCCTCACTAATGGTTTCCCCCACGTGATTCCAGTCGAGCCGCCCCTCATCAGGCACAGCTTCGGCGAGCAGACTCTCCGCTCCGGACCACCCCTGCGCCTTAAGTGCGTGGCCTCCGGCAACCCTACCCCCGACATCGCCTGGCAGCTGGATGGCGAGCGGCTGGCCAGCGCCGAACGCCTGCAGATCGGACAGTTCGTCACCGCCGACGGCAACGTCGAGTCCCACCTCAACGTCTCCTCCGTGCACACCAACGACGGCGGACTGTACTCCTGCATCGCTTCCAGCAAGGTTGGTACCTGTTGCTCAACTTGCAGTCTGCATATATGCATTAAGGTTATTCCTTTTTGCGGTAAACGACCTTATTTCGTTAGCAATAAGGTGGAAATGTTGAATGTCTGTAATCAAATCATTATTAATATGAAGAAATACTAAAACATTTTAATTGCGCAAAATAATTTCTCATTTACCCCGTGTAATTGGGTTAACTGTAGTGCCGCTGCCGCACTTGAGCAATACATGGCAGGGAAATTATTTTGTAAACTTTTGCTTGTTTACATTACCTCCGGCATTTCTCTCATTAAAAATTGCTTAATGACGTCAGATTGATTTCGAAATGTCATACAGAAATGTTATACATATAACGTGGGAGAGTCTTTGCGTGATTTTCTTTCCCTTTCGCATTCGTTGAAAATACACGTGCCGTCCTACTCATTCCAGGTTGGTAGTGCGTCCCACTCCGCCCGCGTGAACGTGTATGGCCACCCTTACGTGCGTCAGATGAAGAAGCGCCCCGTCGTGGCTGGAGATACCCTGATCGCGCACTGCCCCGTCGCCGGATACCCCATTGACTCCATCGTGTGGGAGCGAGACGGACGGTACGTCTTTCCCTCTCTATGTTATATGCAGATGCTTTAAAATTTAATATAATACATAAGCTGTAAATTTTGATAATGTAACATTAAGCGACTTTCCACAGTTCTACAGTCCTATCCAGTTGCCCTACTCTGGAATAATTATGATAATGTAACATTAAATTATCTTTTTTTCTCCAGTCCTATCCTGAGATAAAATAGATTCCGGAGTGGGTGGGCCCACTCTGGAATCAAATTTTAATGGATCGACATTTTGAACCAAGTTGGCGCTAGTCGTCTTTAATTAACCGACTTCCAAAAAAAGGAGGAAGTTCTCAATTCGGCCTGTTTTTTTTAATAACTCCTCGAACTGTTAAATTTAAATCAAATCCCAATGTCAATAATTCGTTTAGGTTTTGCTTTTTAAAAGAATTATAATATGTAATTTAAATTTCTAGTGTACTGCCCATCAACCGCAAACAGAAAGTATTCCCCAACGGCACCCTGGTGATCGAGAACGTGGAGCGCCTCAGCGACCAGGCGACCTACACGTGCGTCGCCAAGAACTCCCAGGGCTTCACCGCGCGCGGCAACCTCGAGCTGCAGGTCATGGGTGAGTGGCAACCCTCATTCACAACCAACAACTTGTTCTACAGTTCTCTAGGGTTGTTTTGTGTTGCAATAACGAAAACAAAACACGTTGTTTGATCTTGTATTAAAGGAAATTAAAAGTGGTAAATAAGTAAAGATGATATCTTCTAATTATCGATAACCCTATTAGAACTTTAGAATGATAAATAATATTTCTCACTGTTGATTGACGTTTGACACAAAATATATACAGCTAAAATACTAAATAGTATGAGATAATAAATAATCACATGGCTATCATTTTGATAACCAAAGGTTATCAGAACTTAGCTAATCATGTCATAACTAAAAAGAACAGTCGGTAACAATACTAAAGTTAACCGTGGTAAATATTTTATAGGTATAAATGAAGTCACAGATGTAAACACCCCAGCAGCTGCTTATATGAGCATTAAAGAAAATAAATGTCATATTCCTTACACTTAAAAGTAGGGAATTGCAAAAAAGACAGCAATTGCAGTAGATCTGCTAGTCGCCTGATAAAGCAGAAATGCTTAAAAAATATATATAAAGTGGATTGAGTACTTCATTTATACTTAAACGGAAACTGAGTAAAATGTAAACGAGAAAGATGTTACTTGAATGTAAAAAGACCAATTGAAAAAAGACAAAATTACTTGTAAAACACGTCATTTGTATAAAAATATCATAATTCTGTTTGTACGCAGAATAAAGTTCACCAACTCTTTCTTGTGAAACTATAAGTGATGTCATAATGAAACTCTCACATAATAGTGATAAATTTTAAGTCATAATGTGTAACTGACTACCGAGTCTTTTGCCGCAAAGCAAGCAAGCTACTTCTTTATTATGACATCACTACATTTTCCTTGTGTCTAATAACTTTTTTTTTTCAGAGATTATGCGTGTTCTAATATAGGGTACGAATATATTGCGATTATTAGTAACGGTTAATGCCCGCCAAAGCTACAGTAGCTGCACATACCCCCGATACAATTTTCATAAAGAGATTTGCAACAGTCCCCCCGCAAATACTGCCGTTCGAGTTCGGCGACGAACCCGCGAACGCCGGGGACCTGGCGTCCGTGTCGTGTGCCGTTAGCAAGGGCGACCAGCCCCTCAACATCTCTTGGGTGTTCAACGGCCGCTATATACCCAAACACAACGACCTGGGCGTCGTCGTGACCACCATCAACAAAAAGACTTCCATCCTCAACATCGACTCGGTCGGCGGCCCGCACCGGGGCACCTACCACTGTGTGGCCGCCAACGCCGCCGGCTCCGCCAACCACAGCGCAGTTCTAGAAGTGAACGGTACACACGTCGACGATGCCTCCATTTCGTTATATTAATTTCCGTTTGTATCCGCCCGCGTCCTAACATTCCCCTGTCGATATTATCAGTCCCGCCGCAAATAACCCCCTTCGAGTTCGGCGAGGAGATCCTCAACGAGGGCGAAACGGCGTCGGTGTCGTGCATCATGAGCAAGGGCGATCTGCCGGTCGTCTTCACGTGGCGATTCAACGGGGACGAGATCAAGCCCTACAACAAGCTGGGCATCGTCCTCACCACCATCAGCAAGAAAACCTCCATCCTCAATATCGAGGCGGTGACGGCCGTGCACCGAGGATCGTACACTTGTGAAATCAAAAATGAGGCCGGCGAGACCAACCACACCACGATCCTCAGCGTCAACGGTTCGCTTTCAGATGTCCTAGCTTTTTATTTTTTCCGTAACGAGCTTTTCTGTTGCCGCAGTACCCCCCCAAGTCTCCCCCTTCGAGTTTGGCGATGAGCCCGCCAACGCCGGCGACACGGTCTCCGTTCAGTGCGTCATGAACAAGGGGGATCTTCCCGTTAATATCTCTTGGAGTTTGAACGGAAAAATAGTTTCGCCGAGCAACTCGCTGGGCATAGCCATCGGCAGCATGAGCCGGAAGATGTCCATCCTCAACATTGATTCCGTGAACGGAACGCATCGCGGGGTTTACGTGTGCCACGTGGAAAACGCGGCGGGGAGAGTTAACCATAGCGCGACCCTCGAAGTTAACGGTCACTACTCCCACGTAGTTTATTGTTTTTTTGTAGATCACTAAAGTAGTATTTTTAACAGTTCTGCCTCAAATCCATCCTTTCACGTTCGGCGATGAGCCAGCCAACGCGGGAGACGCAGTAGGCGTTCAATGTATGGTGGCCAAGGGGGACACTCCCGTCAATATTACCTGGCTTTTAAACGGCAAAGATGTAACCAAAATTCAGGGTATAACTGTTACCAGAGTCGGTCACAAAGCTAGCAGTCTGTCAATCGATGCGGTGTCCTTTATACACACTGGAATTTACACATGCTCCACGGTAAACCAAGCGGGCCACGCAAATTATTCGACCGAATTGATCGTTAATGGTAATCATCAATAGATTTACTAAGCTTATTGCACTTTTCCCGAGCTTCCTCAATTCTTTTTTCACCCTGAATCCGATCTGTAAAAAACATATCAGCTTCCTTTCGTTTAACCCGACTTTTCTATAGTTCTACCACAGGTTACGCCTTTTGATTTTGGCGAGGAATCCCTCAATGCCGGTGACACGGTATCACTGACTTGCACCGTCGGAAAGGGCGATTTGCCTCTAAAAATTCACTGGCAGTTGAACGATCAACCTTTGAACTCCGGGAATGGCGTTTTAATCAATAGGAACGGAAAAAGAATATCAATTTTGAGTATAGAGAACGTACAACACGAACACATCGGCAACTACACGTGTGTGGCGGAAAACGATGCCGGCCGCAGCAGCCACAGCGCTGTCCTCAACGTTAACGGTAGCTTCGCAGGACAATTTATTTTCATTTTCCCAAGCCGCTTCAGCTAGCACGTTGTTTTGTTTATATTATTTATAATTGTCGTTTCCCTTTATGAAGCATTTGTATATGTCACGCCTTCTACTAATTCCAGTAATTTTCACCACGGTTTATTTAATTTCCTAGTCGCCCCGCAAATAATGCCCTTCGACTTCGGACACGAAGCGATCAACGACCAAGAAATGGTCGTCGTTATGTGCGCCGCCAGCAAGGGGGACATGCCCCTCACTATACATTGGTATTTCAACGGACGACCTCTGAAGACCGGAACCAACGGCGTCCTCCTCACCGACGCCAAACGAACCAGTCAACTCACTATCGAATCGGTCACGCATCACAATCAAGGAAACTATACGTGCGCTGTAAAAAATCAAGCCGGATCGGTCAACCACACGGCTCAGTTGTTCGTTAACGGTACTCATCAGTATAATTGTCGACATTAATTTGTTTCCTTTCCTCCTCGCAGTCCCTCCTCAGATATTACCCTTCGACTTCGGCGAAGAACCGGTCAATTCGCTAGAAATGGTTTTGGTAACTTGTACGGTCAACAAGGGCGACCAGCCTCTAACAGTGGAATGGTACTTTAATGGAAACATCATTCGTTCCGGTGATCGGGGAGTGTCACTTCTGAATAGTAAACGTGCGAGCCAGCTGAGCGTTGAGTCAGTGAGTCACCAAAATCAAGGAAACTATACGTGTGTCGTAAAGAATCAAGCCGGCGCTATGAATCACTCCGCACAACTTTTTGTTAATGGTATTTTATTACTTATGGTTTTATGCTTGTTAGTTTCTTTTTTAAATCATTAGTTTCACCCCTAGTACCTTTGGCGGGCTACCAAACTCAAAGCTACCCAATCGGGAGCTAAATAATTCCAAACGAATGTAAAATTCATTTATTTCAGTTGCACCGATCATTACTGGTTTCGAATTCGATGAGTCTGTATTTTACGGGGAGGGAGTACAGGTGATGTGCCACGTCCCTAAGGGCGACAAGCCTCTGAGCTTCACGTGGACCTTTAGCGGCGGAGATGTGAGTTCTCTTCCCGGGATAAATATCATTAACGTGGGCGACATGGGCTCCGCTCTCATCATCCCCACCGTGACCGAGAAACACGCCGGCAATTACACGTGCATTGCATCCAATATTGTCGCCAATGCTAGCCATCATGCAACGCTCAATGTTAAGGGTACAAAAGTTTAAAAATCTAGCGCTTACGTGTTTCATCCCCTACTCCCGTAACCTATCTTTATCAAATTTCCCATAATTCAAGCCCGAGGTGGCTTCGTAAGAATATGAACTACTTTTTTAGATAGAGCATCCAAGATTTAAATCGCGTTGTCATTTTGATTTAAAGAAAACAGGGAACTTTTGTATCTTAGGCGAGGCATTCGATATTTTTGGTTCCTTTTATTTTTATTATTTTACCAGTTGCTCCGCATATCGTTCCATTCGAGGCCGAAGAGCCG
Source organism: Celastrina argiolus (assembly GCA_905187575.2). NCBI lineage: Eukaryota > Metazoa > Arthropoda > Insecta > Lepidoptera > Lycaenidae > Celastrina > Celastrina argiolus. The sequence continues at coordinate 587,729 of LR994579.1, read as the reverse complement.
GTCTTCGCTGGGGAGTCTGTCCAGTTGACGTGTCACGTGTCCAAAGGAGACACACCTCTCGCTATAAGCTGGAGTTTCCACGGAAAAGAGTTGTCCTCACATCAAGGACTAATGACGACGAAGATCGGTCAGCGGACTTCCTTGCTGACGATCACTAGCGCGACCGCCGGCCACAGCGGCGAATACTCTTGTCACGCCTCCAATCGGGCCGGCACTGCCGTTCACTCCACCACCGTTAACGTCCATGGTATTTAAGCGTCCGAACTAGTAAATTAATAATCATATACCCATATTTATCCCCATACTCTGTCGCACGCTGCACGCTTGCCTTAAATATTAATACGTAGCTTTCTGGATTAACAGTATTGCCATACATCGTACCGTTCGAAGCTGACGAGTCAGTGTTCGCCGGGGAGTCCGTTCAGCTTAACTGTCATGTGTCAAAAGGCGACCTGCCCCTCGACATAAAGTGGCATTTCCACGGGTTCGAAAATACATCGTCGCATCTTGGCATAATGACAACTAAAATGACTTCGCGCACCTCGTTCCTATCGATCGCCGCGGCATCCGCCGGCCATAGCGGCAATTACACCTGCGTAGCCAGCAACAGCGCCGGCTCTACCAATCATTCCACTGCCCTTAACGTTCATGGTCAGTTTCATATGCTCATCGTATTGTGTTATGTTCCACGCAGCTATTCGGACCTGAAATACATTATGTAAACAGAATTAGCATGAATTCTATTTGCATATGTTTGAGCGACGTAAGCTTGTTTTGTTCATTTTAATTTTCTTTCTATAATTTTTTATTTTACTTTAGTCACACCAAACATTCTGCCGTTCGATGTCGATCAAGCTTTATTTTCGGGAGAATCGGTGCAGATGATGTGCCATATTTCGAAAGGAGACGTGCCATTGGTCGTCCAATGGCAATTCAACGGACATAAACTGTCGCCCGAGATGGGAAGCTTTTCTAGCGTCGGCGAAAGATCATCGGTACTCGTCCTTCCGTCCGTAACTGGCGCACATAGTGGCAACTACACATGTATAGCAAAAAACCTCGCAGGCATCGCTTCGTACACGACCGTACTAAAAGTTATCGGTATATATGCACTGATCTAGATCACTCGTGTATTATTTGTATTTGATTTATGTTGAATTTTCTTATTTTATTTATTTGTTCTAATTTTACCGAATTTGGCTTCAAGTTGTTCCTTACATCATCCCGTTCGAAGTAGAAGAATCCATATTCGCCGGTGAGTCGGTCCACCTCACGTGTCACGTGTCCAAGGGGGATCGACCGCTTCAGATAACGTGGGCCTTTCGAGGAACTGAGATTCCGTATCACAATAACAAGGGTATCACGATGACCAAGCTTGGGGACAAGGCGTCGGTTCTTAGCATTCCCACGGCGATGGGCCAGCACAGCGGCAACTACACGTGCACCGCCAGTAACCGGGCCGGCCGCGCCCACCACTCCGCCGTGGTCAACGTTCATGGTACCCGATGTCCTCCCCGTTCTTTAGAAATATTCTATACAGACCATAATAGAATACTAATGCACGTTTAGATTTTACTTAGTTCTAAATTTTCGTTTTACTAGTTCCACCCCATATTATGCCGTTTGAAATTGAAGAAGCTGTCTTTTACGGAGAATCGGTACAAATGACTTGCCACACCAGCAAAGGAGATCGTCCGATGTCCATTTCGTGGACTTTCGAGGGCCAAGACTTGTCGACGGTCAGCGGTATCAAGACCCAAAAGATGGGCGAACAGACTTCGTTTTTGTCTATAGCTTCAGTTACCGGAGCACATAGCGGAAACTACACTTGTATTGCCAAAAATAGGGCAGGCGAGGACAGATACTCAACTACTCTTAACGTCAATGGTCTATATTCCAAACTATTAGCCGCATGTATATCCGTAAAATCACTAAAGCTAAAATTTTCTTTACTCAGTCATTCCTCACATCAAACCGTTCGAATTGGACGAAGCCGTATTCTCGGGAGAGTCGGTGCACCTAGACTGCCACGTGTCGAAGGGTGATTTACCGCTAGAAATCGTTTGGAGCTTTCGAGGAGTAGCCGTAACCCGGGCGATGAACTTAAAGACCACCAAACTCAACGAGCGCGTCTCTGTGTTAGATATTCCAACAGCCTCTGGCGCCAACAGCGGCAATTACACGTGCACCGCTACCAACAGAGCGGGCTCCGTCAATCATACGACCGTTCTCAACGTCATCGGTATCGTGTTCATTTTTAAAAAGGTTAATGCTTATTTTCTGTTTAGTTCCTCCTCGTCCAAACAATCTCGTTAACGCTAACATTTTCTTTGCTCAGTCGTTCCTCACATCAAACAATTCGAATTGGACGAAGCCGTATTCGCGGGAGAGTCGGTGCATCTCGACTGTCATGTACCAAAAGGCGATCTACCACTAGGAATTGTTTGGAGTTTTCAAGGAAAGCCTGTGACTCCCGCCATGAACTTAAAAACAATGAAAGTCAGCGACCGGGTTTCCATATTAGACATCCCGACGGCTACGGGGTCCAACAGTGGCAATTACACCTGCACCGCCTCCAACAGAGCGGGCTCCGTCGATCACACGGCGGTTCTTAACGTCATCGGTACCGTGTACTGCTTAAATAATATGGGTGATGCTTCTTTTTGTTTAGTTCCTCCCGTCGTCCAACCGTTTTCGTTCGGAGAAGTCGCAATGAATTCCGGGCAAGTGGTAACCGCAGCTTGTTCTGTCATTGAGGGCGATCATCCGCTTCACCTACGGTGGCTCTTCGAGAACGAGCCCATAAAGCCAAAGTCGGGAGTTACGGTGTTCAATATAGGAGAGAGGAGCGCTATTCTCAGTATCGGTTCAGTTTCACACAGTCACGCAGGAAATTATACCTGCGTAGCCGACAACGAGGCCGGAGTACATTCGCACACCTCCCTGTTGATAATTAACGGTGCATACAATTACTGTACATTTTGTTCACTTTTAATTCTTTTTTCTTCTTATGATTTCGATCAGTTTGTAGAATTTGTTTTTACTGAGATCATCGAGAATACTTTTCCAGTCCCACCAAACATTTTACCGTTCGCGTTCGGCGAAAAGCCAGCCAACGTCGGGGAATATTTGCAAGCGTCTTGCACCGTCAACCTCGGGGACCTTCCGCTTACAATAACTTGGATGTTCAATGGACACATGATATCGCAACGGAGCAACGATTACTCGATCACAAATTCGAAACGTAGTAGTTTACTTATTATCGAGTCCGTCGATGCGAAGCACGCCGGTTCCTATGTGTGTATCGGTGAAAATCGCGCCGGGCGCTCGACGTATTCGACAGATCTAATAGTCTACGGTTAGTCGTTTTAGTGCATTATTATAACTAGACAATTTTGTTGAATCATTAGAAAAACTTTGTTTCAGTTCCTCCCAAGATAGCACCTTTTGCGTTCGGCCCCGAGCCAGCCTTTTTAGGAGATTACTTCGCCTTGCAATGCATAATAACCCACGGGGACCAGCCGGTCAGAATGGAGTGGACAGTTAACAACCGATCGGCGAACACCGTTCCCGGCGTACGTGTCAGTAACGTTGATAGACGGAGTAGCGTTATCACTATCGAGTCCATAGACGCGATGCACGCCGGGCTGTATATCTGCACGGCGAGCAACGCCGGTGGAGTCGTCTCCCACTCCACCGAGCTAGTCGTAAAGGGTACACGAGTAACAAACAATCAATACGCTTTCGAACTCATCCACTCCTGTTCTATTATATTATGTACATATTTTTCATTTAATTCACTGTTTGTTCTCCCAGTTCCGCCGATAGTAGTGCCGTTTAATTTCGGTGAGGTGCCGGCGAACCCCGGCGACGCCGTGGTAGTCAACTGCGTTGCTACCAAAGGAGATCTGCCGCTCGATATATCTTGGACGTTCAGCAGCGAAACCCTCGATTCGACCCACCACAGTGACATATTCACCACGCCGCTAGGCCCGCGAGCTTCCGTCCTCACTATCAACTCAGTGAGCGCGAACCACCAGGGCAACTACACGTGCATCGTGCAGAACGCGGCCGGTCGCGCCGAGCACGCCGCCACGCTCGTGGTCAATGGCACGTCAAATTACAATATTAAGGTCTAATCATAATCAGCAAAAACTAACAACACGACATAGCACCACGAAGAGCCCGTTCACTATATCACTACTATCTTCTAACTTCACGAGTCGCTAACACGCCTGTTGAAAATTAACCGATTATCTGTGGTTCTTTCCAGTACTACCTCGAATAGTTCCGTTCTCGTTTGAGACGCCGTTGTACGCCGGCCAGGCGAGTCAAGTCACCTGCCTCGTTTCGGAAGGCGATCTGCCGCTCGATATCCAGTGGTACTTTGAGGGGCGAGTCTTAAAAGAAGTGGCTGACGTATCGGCGACTAAAATAGCCAAAAGGGCCTCACTGCTCCTTATCGATCCGGCCACCTGGTCGCACAGCGGCACGTACGTTTGTCTCGCGCGCAATGCCGCCGGCTCCTCCAATTATTCTGCCTCACTAGAAGTCCACGGTACAGAACACACGTACGCAATATGTACTCCCCGAATTCCTAGCACGGATACGCTTTGCTTAGTTACGATAATATTGGCTTCCTGTCGGAAAACTCATGCTCAACTCATGAGAAGTATATAAAAATGTTAGCTAGCATCGATATCTATCGAATATATTGGTATTAGTTTGACACATTCGAAGAACTCGTTCAGTTTAGTCAGCTACAGAGATGCTAAAGTCACAGATCTTTCGTAGGAACCGGCTGCGGCTATCATCGACGAAACCATTTCTACTCCTTTCCTTGCAGCGTTTTGTTTGTTCCCTTCCCTTTCCTCTAGTTCCCGTCGTTGGTTTTGGTTACTAATATTATTTGCATAATTTGCCTGAGAAACTTTCAATGCTTGTGTGCTTGCTTATCGGCCTATCTGCAAACATAATGTATCAGTCGACACGCGCACATCCATTTCCACAGTTGTAACGTTATTTTCGCAGAATCATGGCTGGGTGTTTGCGTTTGCTTGTTAAATATTATTTATCCCATTTATTTTAGTTTTGATGTGGCTAGATCAGCTTCGACATTTTTATTTGCTATAAATGTTACATTTAAGAGTCATTAAAGCTTCTGTAGCATAAGCTTTACATATCATTGTGGATTAATTGTATAGGTACATTGTATATTGTATAATAGCCTTAAAAACTAAACAATTTACAATAATATTTAATGTACTTTATGTTATAGGAGCTTTTAATACTGATCATGTAAACTGGATCAATTTTAACAGTGTCAAAGACTACATCCAATTTTAGTTGACAATTTTTTTATTTATACACAAATGTTCCAGTTTATATCGATGGATAAAAATTTGGTTTACTCATAAATGTGTTCTTGATTTTTTAAGATTGATTTAATTTTTTATTCGCTCTATGCGCATCTGTTATATTAAAAATTTTAATAACGTTATTCAAATTTTTATCCTTGTTAAATTTTGATATCGAGAATATGCTCACTTTTTAACCAAAATGTACATGCAGTTTTAATGTATGTATGTATGTTGCGAAAATTTTTAATTTCATAAAAACAACTTAAGATCAACATGGTTATAAAACATACCTTCCTAAAAGCATGTCTCTTAAGAGTGAAGCTCTCTGAACCAATAATTAATTTATTACTAATATTTTAGTACCTCCTCGTTGGATTTTGGAACCCACTGATAAGGCTTTTGCCCAAGGCTCTGACGCTAAAGTTGAATGTAAAGCCGACGGCTTCCCCAAGCCCCAGGTGACGTGGAAGAGGGCTGAAGGTATATTTCTTTTCGAAATTTTTTTAACATTATGTTTCACTTATCATCACAATCTGACCAATACTTGCGTTTTTAAAGGGGATACGCCTGGAGATTACAAAGACCTTAAGCCAAACAACCCAAATGTAAAAGTCGAGGATGGTACTCTGTCTATTACGAACATTCAAAAGACGAACGAAGGATATTACTTGTGCGAAGCTGTCAATGGTATTGGATCTGGACTGTCTGCCGTGATCATCATCAGTGTACAAGGTAAAAAATATCATTTGTATTGAAATAAATAAAATTAAAATTAAAAAAAGGGACGTAATCAAATAACAATGAATAATTATATTTTAGCTCCACCACAATTCGAAATTAAGATGCGTAACCAAACTGCCCGACGAAGCGAGCCTGCTGTTTTACAATGCCAAGCCAAAGGAGAAAGGGTATGTCCTATTGTTAGAGAGTGAGTGTATAATTTGCAACTTATCTTGAAGTGAAAACTAATAAATTTGTAAACTTCTAGCCAATTGGAATCATCTGGAACATGAACAACAAGCGTCTCGAACCTAAATCTGACCCCCGATACACTATCCGCGAGGAGATTTTACCTGGAGGTGTAGTTTCCGACCTCAGCATCAGAAGAACTGAGCGGTCTGACAGCGCGCTCTTCACCTGTGTCGCCACCAACGCTTTCGGTTCCGACGACACTAGCATAAACATGATCATTCAAGGCAAGTTGATAATGATATTATACTCATATTGTTACGAACGATACGATACGAACATATTAATAATTGTAATTCAAAATTGTTATATAATATGTATTGTATTGTGGTAGAATAATAGAATAAAGGCCATTTTTATTTTATTTATTGTTACGGACGTAATACATTGAGCAAGTATGATATCTGGTTTATCAGCTCTTACTATCGCCTTCCAAGTTTTAAAAAATCATTTTACTATATTCTTCAGAGGTTCCCGAAGCACCCTACGGTTTGAAGGTATTGGACAAATCTGGCAGGACCGTACAACTTTCTTGGGCTGCACCCTACGATGGCAACTCCCCGATCAAGAAGTTCCTCATCGAATACAAACGCGCCAAGGGCAACTGGGAGAAGGACATCGACAGGTCAATAACAAAACTTTATTGACTAATTACTTTCAGCATACATAGGCTACGGGTTTTTATTGAATAGGACCTAACTGTTTACCTTAACCTGACTATAATTATATTCGATTTCAACAGAGTTTTAGTACCCGGAGACACGACTGAAGCCGGAGTATTCAGCCTGAGACCCGCCACCGCCTACCACATTCGCATCGTCGCCGAGAATGAGCTCGGAACTTCTGAACCATCGGAGACGGTCACCATCATCACCGCGGAGGAAGCTCCCACCGGAATGCCGCAGGACGTGAAGGTCGACGCCACCGACAAGCACACCCTGCGAGTGACGTGGAAACCTCCCCAGCCTCACGACTGGAACGGCGAACTCCAAGGGTACATATAACTTTTGATTGCAAAATCTGACTACAGCACAGCTCGTGTATCATTCGAAAGGGTTTGTTCATTTGCAACTTGTGGTGCAGGTACTACACAACGGAAATATGTTTAATACATATTTTATATACACATTAACTTTACTGAGACAGGGATCGTCGGCAAAATGATTTAGAAAGTACACGATTGATTGGTAAATTACATTAATGTTCAGGAAGTGCCAAAATTTGATCAAATTTCAGATACTACGTTGGCTACAAACTGGCGTCTAGCAACAAATCGTTTGTTTTCGAAACCGTTGACATCTCTAAGGAATCTGGCAAGGAACATCATCTGGATATCGTTAATCTCAAGTGAGTGCAATTTCGTGACATCTTTTAAAAATTATAGGACTTCCAAAAAGAGGTCTTCCATTCACCCGAATATTATATTGTACTGTATACTTATAAAAATGGTGTTATTTGACACGGCCTTTGTTGTACGTGAATGTCATTTACATGAACCGTTCATGTAAATGACATTCACATATTCATTACGTAGCGTAATAAACTCTGGGACTTTTTAGCTATTATTGTATATAAGTTAGACTGGAATAAAAGATTATCCTACGTTAACATTATTTGTTTTTTAAAAGTAATTTTGAAGACGTCTAAATCATATTTCCATATTTCAAGGACATACACCCAATACTCCATCGTGGTGCAAGCGTTCAACAAGATGGGTTCGGGGCCGGTGTCCACCGAGGTCAAGGCCTACACCGCGGAAGGTGCACCCTCGGCTCCCCCCCAGGACGTCCTCTGCACCACGTTGACTGCGCAGACCATCCGCGTCTCCTGGGTGTCGCCGCCCCTGGCCGCCGCCAACGGACTAATTAAAGCTTACAAAGTTGTCTATGGCCCCAGTGACACTTGGTATGGTAAGTAAGCTGACAATTATAACGAATACTTAAACGCTACTTAAAATTCGTTTAAGTGCCTAAGCCTTCAGCCAAGTTAATGTCTCTAAATACAACGTCGAAGTTCGTAAACATTTGATATAAGCACCACTAACTATAATTAAAGAACCCGGCTGTTCATAGGCTGTCAGTCCTTGCGGCATGACAGGGACATAAATTGCCTTGGAAGCTGTTTTATTTAATTGCTATAGCTTCAGTATTTGGCCGTTTATAATTAAAAAATATTAAGGCTAGACACAAACAGGCTACTGAAGACACAAGTTTTTTTTGTCTTGAACAACACGCTATATGTTTGACACAACCATATGCCCCATTATAATCATTGTAATAATTTCTAGATGAGAAGACTAAAGACACAAAGATCACTGCGAGCAGCGAGACCATCCTGCACGGCCTGAAGAAGTTCACCAACTACTCCATGGAGGTGCTGGCGACGACCAACGGCGGCGACGGCGTCCGATCCGCACCGATACACTGCCAGACTGAACAAGACGGTATGTGTTATCGAATTTATGTTTTCCAATATAATAAGAGTCATCGTCGTTTCAGCTATGAATCCACTGCTGGACATAAGCCTCTCCCAAAATATTTCATGGAGGGATGCACGTCACGCTTAGTGAGGAGGTTGGCGAGCGCAGTTTTGAGCGCAGATTAACGGACATGACATTCTTTCTGTTAGTGTTATGTACCTTTACGACACTGACGGGAAAGATGGAGAGGTTCTTAACCCCTCCGTGCTCTAGTGGTTCAGAGCTTCGCTTTCGCTGGAACAACAAGAAGTGTTGTGTCGGGTATCCGTCTCACTGGGCTACGATAGTGAAGGAAGAGAGAGTGCTTCTGTGTATTACGCATACGTGTGTAATTGGGCACTATAAAATAACTCCTGCGTAGTTGGTTTCAATGAAGCCGGCCACCGTCACTGAAATCGGTATGGGAGGCATTATCATTATTATTCTAAACACGGAGGACTTTTGTGTTTACACCGACCGTTGTATATGCTCAGTGCCGGAAGCCCCCCGTGCCGTGAAAGCGCTGGTGATGGGCCAGGAGTCCATCCTCGTGTCGTGGCGGCCGCCGGCGCAGCCAAACGGCGTGGTCACGCACTACAACGTCTACACGCAGGCGCAGAACGCTGAGCCTCATCCCAACAAGGTATGTAATATGTTCTTGTTCCCAATCAAGATTATAGAGGGCACATACTAATATTATTAATGTAAAAGTTTGTGAGCGTAGTAAATCTTTCAGGCAAAATTTCTAAACTGATTTTAAATAAATTTGGTGTTAGCAGACACCGGATTGAAATATCTAGGCTACGTTTTATCTTGACAGTACACAATATGTTCTTCGTATTTACCGCGTGGCTAGAGAGACGTGGTGTGAAGCGGCCAGATAAAAAAAAATATGTTTCCGCGAGATACTATAACGGGTGTAAATAGAGCAGTCACTATAACTTTGGGATATGATTATACTACCTTTTGTCATTCTAGAAATTTATTTTTTTTAATTTTGCATTCAATTTTTCACAAAAATTAAAAAAAAATGAAATGGTGAAAAGTAAAAAAATTTTTTTTAGTTTTTTGACAAAAAAAATATTAAAAAAAAATACATTTCCAAAATGAGGAAAAATAGTATAATCGTATCTCAAAGTTATAGTGACTGCTCTTTTTACACACTGTATATACGCGAGCAAAAGTGAGTATTTCTTACGGCGCTAACGAGCATTTTTTTAAAGGTGTATCAATCAATATATTTATGAGAGCAACAACGCAAGTAGACAAAAAAAATTACAGTCGCGCTTTTTGAATAACTAAGCAAGACAACTTGGAGATAATCGTGACTTATGCTTTCCCCAGGTCCCCGCATCTCAGACCAGCTACTCGGCGCCGGACCTGAAGGCCGGGCGGTACGACTTCTGGGTCACCGCCTCCACCATCATCGGGGAAGGCCAACCCTCAGCCACCGCCTCCTGCAGCCCCAGCGATAAAGGTGGGTTGGTTAATCCGAGTCTGATATTATTTCTTAAAATTATGACAGACATATCGACTACACTGCAATTTGACATTTTTTAAAACTAACCGATCACTTGACATAACATTATCTGTGTCTTAATTGGTTCGAGTTAAAACGTTTCACTGAATTGACCAGTCACTATGCCCGGAATCTCCGCTCCGCCTCAACGGAAACGGCACGAGGTTTGGTCGAGTTCGATCGAACATCAAATCAAAAAAAAATCGGGACGATGTATGATGCCTTCCATGATAAATGGGCTATCCAATTAAAAAATCAAATATGAGCCGTAGTTCCTGAATAACGCGTTCGAAGAAACTCTTCAGCTTTATAATATTAGTATACATAAAACTATTAAATGAGAAATGTAACGGTATTGGCTTTACAGTTCCCGCCAAGATCGCGTCATTCGACGAATCATTCACCGCAACTTACAAGGAGGATGTGAAGCTGCCCTGCCTTGCCGTCGGAGTCCCGCAACCCAATATTCTGTGGAAGGTAAGCTACGGGACTTGGGGGATCTAAGATATGTTATGGTCGCGAATATCGTTTATACACTAACTTATTAACTACAGTTCGTGTATATAGAGGTGGTCCACACACTACACCTCCCCCGTATTGTTGAAATAGAATATGATTTTGACCATTTTCTTTGGCCATCTACTGTCGCATTGTATCTGCTTTTCTTATAGCAATATATAACAATCGGTTGTTAAAATTCTTACACACGGGACATTTCATGTCAAGCGGACCAAAAGCCAGATCTTTTTCAGTAGGACCTGAGTTCTATTGAAGTGCAATAGATCCACTAATGTACAATATCCAAGATCTGACTTCTTTTTTTTGGTCTGCTTGACGTGAAATACGCCATACAAAAGATACAAGTACAATATTGCTTAACCGATTTAAAAAAAAACATCCCAACAATGATGGGCTTTTCCTATTTTTTTTTTGTTTCCAAATTATTAAAGTGATTTTCAACACTTTATGCCCCCCTCTCCTGCAGGTCAAAGGTCAACCCCTGGAAGCGTCCGAGCGCGTCCGCCAGCTGCCCGAGGGCTCGCTGCAGATCGCGGGCGTGGCGCGCGAGGACGCCGGCGAGTACTCCTGCCACGTGGACAACCAGTTCGGCACCGACACCGTCACGCACACGCTCTCCGTACTGGGTAAGTCTTATTTATTATTTCTCATGTCCTTTTTGAAGTGATAACTTAATCTATATCTTATGAGAAGATAAAGTTAGGGCCCTCAGTCAAGAGGAACAAAATGTATGGGATTTGACGTAACCTTTGTTAATCGGACACATGAATTCGTATGTAGCTTAGCAAACCTTATGTAATTTATATTTTCAAACTTTGTAAGTGTTAAAAATGATGGCACCTTGACTAGAGGCCCAGGACCCAGTCAGTCGGTTAGTCCCGATGCTATCGATATTGTCTCAAAGCTTTGTTACGTAACGCGTTACGGTGTACGTCTGTCTGGCTTAAGTTATTATTTCTGTCGGGCGTTCCGCCCTCAAAAAGCATCTACTGAACCGGAAGGAAGAACCGGAGGCGTTACAATACACCAAAACTGCAAGTTGAGTAATAACTATGCTCTTGTGTTTCAGCTCCACCCTTCCCCCCGCAGCTGAACATCGCGTCCTCGTCGGTGTCGTCGCTGACGCTGCGGCTGAAGCCGTCTGTGGACGCGGAGCAGTCCCCGGCCGCCGGCTACACCATACACTACAAGCAGGAGTTCGGCGACTGGGAGACCGTGCAGGTTGAGACTTGGATCCTTAATAACACCCGATTGTTTTATAATTCTACGCACTGCGTTATTTAATGAGACATATTACACACGTTTTTTCACTGTGAAAAGATAAGGTTAGATCGACTTATAAAGGAATTGTCAGTATTGTATGGTGTATACATGGGCACCGCGCCGGGTACGCCGCGCCGCGCCGATTTCCACCGCCACCGCCGAGGATCCAACTCGGCGCGCCGAACGGTCCTTGTGGCGTTTTTTTTTTCCAATGAAAATGCTGACAATTCCTACTACCAGCACGCCAAATGACGTGTATCTATCACGCGAACGGGATTACTAGATATAGATACGGGCCGAAGATCTCGGGTTGTCGTTGCACTAAGATTTGTACGAATTTTGTGCCTCAGCGCCTGCAGACGATGATTATTTCCACGCGTTGATCACGTTGCGCGTCGCGTTGGTCGGCGCGGCGGCGCAGCGGCGACCATGATCTATCGGCGCCCATGTCTATTATGGAGCACTCCGGGAGCTTGTCAACATAAATGGCAGGAAAGATTCACGGTGGCGTATGCGCCGCGCGTCCCCCTCGGCGAGATGCGTGTACGCACGTCGAGATCTGTGTTCACCGTTCGGCGGAACGGTCCTTGTGGCGTTTTTTTTTTCCAATGAAAATGCTGACAATTCCTACTACCAGCACGCCAAATGACGTGTATCTATCACGCGAACGGGATTACTAGATATAGATACGGGCCGAAGATCTCGGGTTGTCGTTGCACTAAGATTTGTACGAATTTTGTGCCTCAGCGCCTGCAGACGATGATTATTTCCACGCGTTGATCACGTTGCGCGTCGCGTTGGTCGGCGCGGCGGCGCAGCGGCGACCATGATCTATCGGCGCCCATGTCTATTATGGAGCACTCCGGGAGCTTGTCAACATAAATGGCAGGAAAGATTCACGGTGGCGTATGCGCCGCGCGTCCCCCTCGGCGAGATGCGTGTACGCACGTCGAGATCTGTGTTGTGTTGCGTGTATGCGAGCGTGTCAATTTCGGGCGTAGTCAAGTTTTCGTGACAAATTATCTATCCTAATTTCTTTGTTGCCGTTGTCTTAACCAGTAGCTTTTCCATGTACGAAGCTTGCACGTTTATAGTATGGCGTTACGTTATAGGCGTAAGAACTATGGGGGAATTATTAGCGTCCTAAATCGAGCTAACCAAATTATTTCAGTGCGACGTTACCACCACCACTACTTAGCTACCGCGCGGCGTTCTTTGCCGGGGTTACAAAGATCCAATTATTTCTTTTGGGGGTGTATATCGATGTAACAACACCATCAACATGTTGACAGTACCACTAGACCACGGGGCGTGTAACGTGATATGTAGCAAGTAGCAACACGTTGACCGGGCGGCGTTCTTTCTCTCTTTATGCTTCTGTAATAAGTGAAGTGGATAACTTTTAAGAGCTTCTACATGGTTACAGATTCCCAGCAACACCGACACGTACACGCTCGAGAACCTGTTCTGCGGCTCCCGGTACCAGCTCTACGTCACCGCCTACAACGGGTAAGTACCTAATGATATTTCTAGTTCACTATGAATATCATGGAATACGTCAAATGCACTTTTTATCCTTACACCTAAATGATTTCTTAGCAATTGTCTGATCTGGGATTATATTGTGCTGCTGTTTTTAACCGACTTCCAAAAAAGATTCTCAATTCGGCCGTCTTTTTTACCCGACTTCGGCGAAGCCAAAAGGAAGGGTAATGATTTTGGCAGTCTTTGTATGTATGTATGTATGTTCCCTCGTAGCGGCTAAACTACTGGTCCGATTTTAATAAATGAGGTATTAATCGATTAGTGATGATACCGCGAGTGACATAGGCTATATAATTTTCAAAAAATTTGTGTATTTTGAAAATTATACCTCAAAAACTAGCTCCAAAAAAAATTAAATTAAGATAATTGTATCGTGTTTGGTATCAAAAGATAGGTCTTGGCAATCACACCACGAATATGTATTTACATTTTTTATTTATTATTATATTTAATAGTTAAATTCAAAATAAACGTTTAAAATGCGGTCGTACAAGTAGTACCTCGGAGTTGTTTAGTTACTTTCTATGTAAAAAAAAAATTAATTAATATATAATAATTGTTATATTTGATGTGGAAACAGAAAAATATTAAATAAAAAGAAGATTAAAAAACTAAAACCCGACTTCGCTAAAAATGGGTCTAATAAAAGTTAAAAAAAACTATAACCCGACTTCGCAATAAAAAGAACTATAACCCGACTCCGCAAAAAAGGGGTCTAAAAAGACTGAAACAAGAAAATAATTCAATTTGAATCCAGATATGCATAGGTACATATATGGTCAAGGTAGAGCCGTGGTCGTACCCGCTATTGGGATTGTATATTTCACCAGCAGATTCGTCTGCTGGTGAAATATACAATCCCAATAGCTTTGTTTTTTTTGGTTTTTGTAGATTTTTTTAGCGGGTACGACCACGGCTCTACCTTGGCCATATCTGTACCTATGCATATCTGGATTCAAATTGAATTATTTTCTTGTTTCAGTCTTTTTAGACCCCTTTTTTGCGGAGTCGGGTTATAGTTCTTTTTAACTTTTATTTTATTTTACATTTTTCTGTTTCCACATCAACTATAACATTATATTTTCACCAAACTAATGTTAAATTAACACATAGAAAGTATCTAAACAACTCCTAGATACTATTTGTACGACCGCATTTTAAACGTTTATTTTGAATTTAACAATAAAATATAATAATCAATTAAAAAATTTAAATACATATTTGTAATGTGCTTGCAAAGACCTATCTTTTGATACCAAACATGATACAATTATCTTAATTTAATTTTTTTTGCACATAGTTTTTGAGGTATAATTTTCAAAATCCAAAATTTTTCGAAAAATTTTATAGCCTATGTTACTCGCGGCATCATTACCAATCGATTGATACCTCATTTATTAAAATCGGATCAGTAGTTTAACCGCTACGAGGGAACATACATACATACATACAAACATACATACATACATACATACATAGGCTGCCAAAATCATTACCCTTCCTTTTGGCTTCGCCGAAGTCGGGTAAAAAGGGGGACTAAAAAGGCTGAAACAAGAAAATAATTCAATTTGAAATCCAGATATGCATAGGTACAGAAATGGTGAAGGTAGAGCCGTGGTCGTACCCGCTGAACAAATCTATAATATTCTTCTGCTGTTGAAAAATCTTCAATCCCAATAGCGGGTACGACCACGGCTCTACCTTGACCATTTCTGTACCTATGCATATCTGGATTTCAAATTGAATAATTTTCTTGTTTCAGCCTTTTTAGACCCCCTTTTTGCGAAGTCGGGTTTTAGTTTTTTAATCTTTTTTTATTATTTATGTACACCGATTACTCTGAGGTTAATTAATGATCCGATTTGCGTGATTTTTTTTATTCGACGCAGAATAGCTGCCGTTTGGGCCCATAAAAATTGCATGGTTTGGCTGTGTACTTTTTATTTTATGAACATATTTCACCAATTTCCTGCAGTAATACTTACATTTTTATATAGATGAATTATTTTATTCATTTTAGATGTTTAAGTCGGTTTTTTGAAACGAACTTTTTTTATAACTTCTTTTCTTCGTTTCGGCGACGTCATTGAATCGATGGTATACATAATATAATAATAATAATATACATAAATCTCTGTAGTTTTACTTGAATTGATTCCGTCAACTAGTTTCGTAAAATTGTGCTACAAATGACAAGTATTCGTGATCTGTTCCAGCATCGGCACGGGCGAGGCGTCGGACGTGGTGATCGCGCGCACGCGGGGCTCCAAGCCGCCCGTGCCGCGCGCCGCCGACTTCATCGAGGTGGGCTCCTCCTCCGTCACGCTGCACCTCAAGCAGTGGCTGGATGGCGGCTGCCCCATGAGCCACTTCGTCGTCGAGAACAAGAAGAAGTGAGTAAATACTTTCAGCCTGTCTCGCTCACACGCGCATTACAAGCGTGCGCGAGCGAGACAGACTGAAAATCGAACCGATATCGGAACCCAGGTCACAAAAATCTATGGTCTTTTCGACCGTTATTAGATGACTGATACAGGCTTATCACTTGATGACAAGAAAGATCCACGCGTCGGATGGGACGTATCCCTTTTCACGACAATACACCCGCAGATTACGTAAAGCGAAAGAATCATTTTGAAGATCCGTATCTTCATATTTATGAAATAATAATTTTATTGTCACTTTTACAGGGGAGCTGCTGAATGGAACCAAATTTCGAATGCTGTGAAACCGGGTGGAAACTTCGTTGTACTGGGTACGTTATACATAATATAAATTCTATAATATAGACGTGAAGTGTAACTTATATGAATAAAGTATTATAAAAAAAATTAAAAATAAATAGTAACGTACAAAAATAATGTACATAGATATTCAGAAAAAAAAAATATTTATAGATTTTAGGTGTAATGTGTAATTTAACACTATGTAACAATATGTCTACAATATATTTAACTTTTTCCTGGACGTCCCCACAGAACAGGCATTGCCTAGTGTGGTGATCTGTTCACCGTTTGTTGTTAAATATTTTTTTGGAAAATAAATATTCATATTTATAAATTGCCCCGCGCGTTCCAGACCTGGAGCCCGCCACGTGGTACGTGCTGCGCATCACCGCGCACAACAACGCCGGCTTCAACGTCGCCGAGTACGAATTCGCCACGCTCACCATGACCGGAGGTACCCGCCCCGCGCCCGCGCACCCCCCGGGGGCGGCCTTCGTGCGGGACATGTGCGAGCTGTGTGCCGCGCCGTGTCCCACTAGGGGCTCAGGGGGGGAGACAGCTCTCGAAATGTGTTCGCTCTGCGCCACGCACTTCCCCGCGCTCCCCGGGGGGCTCCGTAACGGACAGGAGCGGCCTTTTGCATACGATATGTGCGCCCTCTGCGCCAAGCATTGCCCCGCTCTCCGCAGGGGGGACTCCTTGCCCCGTGGCGACTGGTGGCAATCCTATTACAGCAAATGATCATCGTATCCCCGTTATGGCCAAGTGGGGTTGTAGAAATGAGGGGTGGCCATAAGTCACCCAGACTAGCACTAAAGCAAAAACCACGAGAACAAATAATAAATGTAAACAAGGATCATCTGTCATATACCTGTCTTAAAAAAAGGCTCTTATTAGGTCGAAAAGTAGTGTCCGACGTATACATTTTGTTATACAAGTTGTAAATATTTGACGCTTTAACAATAAAGTTTAACAATAATCGAGGTGACGAAACTGTCTTTGAATTTGATCCGGATGTTTGTTTACATTTATTATCTTTTCTTCTGGTGAACTCTACTGTAGATATATTAGCACCGCTACTAACTGTAGTGTAGTTTATGTTTTAACACTTTTTGTTTTTATGTTTTGTGTTGTTTTTCTGTTCTTGTTCATCTTTTAATACTAACTTCTACGCTTCCCTAAATTGATCTGTTACACAGTTAAATGTTATGAGATGAAATAAATAATTTGTAATAATAACAAATTTTTATTATCATACAAATTTCATCTCATCACCATTGAGCACATCACATTCACATTCACATTCATTAAATCCTTGACAACAGTAATAAAGTGTTATTTTCTATTAACATTTCAAACACCCAAGCAACGAACTGCTTCCAAGCTGACAATCCTATCCCAGCGAACACAATCTTGTGGCTTTATTTAATAAAATAAATAAAAACCATTTATTTATTTTTATTTATTTAGTTGTTTCACGTTATATCTGCACTATTATTTTAAGCTATGATTTGCACTGTTTTGCACTTAAAATATTTAAACATCATTCATGAGGCATAATAATTATTTATTTTGTAAACTAGTTGGGGGCAAAATAATAACATAAATTGTATTAATAACATATATTGTCTGACCAAATTGCCTATTGCCATTATATCATAGTGTAATTTACTATAGAAGTACGCCATTTGCTCAACATATAGGTAATTTTTGAAATTGCCCTCAACACGACAAAGTAACGCGCCTATGAAATTAAAATGTGACTAAAACGATGGAAACGCGCAATCTTGAAATCGTACCTGAAATGCGGTGCCTCTTTTGTTGTATGATTAATATTTTTTAATAAACTTGCTCCCGGCTCGCATTTCAGGGACGATCGCGCCGGCGCGGTCGCTGGACGCGCTGACGCCGGAGCAGACGCTCAAGATCGTGCTGTCGCACCTCAACCTCATCGTGCCCGTGGTGGCGGCGGTGCTGGTCATCATCATCGCCGTGGTGGTGGTGTGCGTGGTGCGCGGCGCGCGGGAGCCTCACCACAAAGGTCGGTCGCAGGGACGGTGGCGCCGCCGGCGGGCGGGGCGGGCGGGGAGGGCGGCTGGGCGCGCGCGCTGCTGGAGCCCGAGGTGCTGGTGCCGATGCTGGCGACGCTGCTGGTGTTCATAGTCGGCATGGCGGTTATCTGCCTCACGCTGGCCCGCCGCAATGCGCCGCGCCGCCTGCGAGGTCAGAAGGACGCCTACTGTATGTATGCGGCATGCGAACCGCTTTTTTTCGTCTCCTTTTTTCATCTGGAATAGGTGCTGCAGACGCCCGTGTATATGATTTATTTTACTATCTCAATGTCACGTAGACCTGTTGACGTGTTCCCCACGTGTATATTTATTTGTAATCCCATAGTGAAGCTAAAGTTTACATCTGTAGATACCATTATAATTCAGCTGGTCATATTATGTTTTTTCGCCATTTAATTTAGTAACTTTATTTGTAGATTGTATAATCAAAATGTAGAGCATGAAATATGTATCTACTCAGTATCAAGCCATAACCTACCTGTAGAACATTTACTCTTAATCTGTGCTAAATGTAAAAGTCCAATTTTTTTACCTTTGTTTCTCTCACCATAATTATTTCCATCAAACAGTAGTTATTGTTATAGAAGATAGCCCTCGTATACTATTAGAGATATATTTTTTGCATAATTACTTTCCCCCAAACGATAGTTCTTGCTATGAGTCCCCTCCCCTATATAAGTCCGCATCAACATGCGTGTAACCCCGTGCGCGTGCGCAGACGACGCCGTGTACAACGCGTCGCAGGGCGCGCTGGTGGGCGGCGGCGGCACGCTGGACAAGCGCGGCGGGCTGCGGGACGAGCTCGGCTACATCGCGCCCCCCAACCGCAAGCTGCCCCCCGTGCCCGGCTCCAACTACAACACCTGCGATAGAGTCAAGCGACAGGCTGTCATCAGTGAGTACAGCGCGCGTGGCAGACGTGACATACATAGCCCACACGACATCCATGACATATACACCCCACATGACTTCCATGTCATATATACCCCACACGACATTTATGACATATACACCCCACATGACTTCCATGTCATATATACCCCACATGACTTCCATGTCATATATACCCCACACGACATCCATGACATATACACCCCACATGACTTCCATGTCATATATACCCCACACGACATCCATGACATATATACCCCACATGACATCCATGACATATGTACCCCACACGACATCCATGACATATTAACCCACATGACATATACCCCACATGACATATACATCACATGACATATACCCCACATGACATCCATACCCCACATAACATCCATGACTTACACGACATAATAGTGTTTACATTTTGAATCTCATATCCATAAATTATTAATATTTAAGTAGATAGATAAATTAGGCATGACCGGTATTGGCAGTTTTGACAGCCGTCACTGCTGGCGACATGTGTCATGTGACATCGCCGTGCAAGTTGTGTTCTAGACTTCAACATAAATAGAACAATACATGAACTTCTTTATTTAACCCCAATTATTTTTAGTTTGTTCTATAACATTATGTTGGTGATTGTCTTAATTAAGTTATTTTATGTTTTGGCTTATTCCCTATTTTATTTTCTTAACTTTATTTGATCTCTCCAAAGAGGATATGTCAAATCATAAACAGGTACGTGATAAATGTTAGATGTGGCTGTAGTGGTGTATACTTACCCTTACTACCGGCCCAAACTGACGGTGGGAGTTCTCGCAGTGTCAAAATATTATTCGTAAGAAGTCTCTGCGAGAAGGACAAGCCGAGATATTGACATAAAGGCGAGACTTCCCGTCCGAAGTTTGGATATATCATGGAGTGGAAATTTTACCTTTTTGTTTACTAATTATTATTATTGGTATGGTAAAAGTAACACGGTGAGGTTGGGTATACACCGCGGTAGAGGGGTAGCGGGGTAGCGGCGGGGTAGCGGTAGAGCGCATGTAACGCGGTAGTTGTGTAGTGGGCGCGCACTCGACCTGGGACCCGCGCCGCCATCACTACGAGCGAGTACGCCGCGCGCGCCCGCCAATGCGTCGCGCCGGCTCAGGGGACACGCTGTCTACAGGTCAGTCGCTTGTCGCTTGCACCACACACATTCACACGTGATCGGACACACTACTGTACCAGTTGTAACATACTACCTGAATGGCGCCCAATTGGCCCCGTGTTGGGCGCCAATAAAAATACTTTTTCATCTTCAAATGGGTTTTTCAATTTGGCTAGAGAGGATATTTCTTAAAGAAAAACTTTAAGCTTAACTAGATTTTGTTTAATAATGGGTTATAATTTTGTTTCTAAATCATGTTCATATTTTTTTCGACTATGGAAGATAGTTTAATGGCTTCAAAAAAGGGTATTAAATGCAACTCATTAGGTAATAGTAATCTCAGATACAATCAATACATAACATTGTGTGAAAAGCGCTTGTGTTGGTAGCTTGTGTTGTGAATTAGATTATAGCTAGATTATACGTATTGTCACCGGCCGATCCGCGACTAACCCGCCGTGCGAGAGGTAAGCTCAAGTCCTAGTTTTACGCATTTTACTAACAACAGTTACATTTTTATTTGCTTTATTATTTTTGTTTAACTTTGAAGTGTTTTGTTTTAGTTATATCATGTTATATGGTTTGTTTTGTCATTTAAACACCTAACCGTAGGCTAAAGGATTGACAGGATTTGTAGAGAGTTATTTAATTACGTAAACATTGACATAATTCCTAAATGGTCAATGACTGAATTGACATAATTCAGTCATTGACCATTTAGGATTCAGTTTCTTGACGCGCCGACGGCAGCGCCACCTACTGCATTCTATTAAAACACATAAAACCTTCATCGAGAACAACTGAATCCATTGATGAAAATAGCATGAAGTCTGAGTTTATCGCGAACTGAGTTTATTCTTAGGTATAACGTTAGACTCTAAACTTCAGTGGGGCCCCCATATTGCTAGACTGGCCGACAAACTCAGTTCAGCAGCATATGCAGTTAGTAAAATTAGACAATATTCAGATGAAAGTACAGCACGCCTAGTGTATTTTAGTTACTTTCATAGTATAATGTCCTATGGCATTCTGCTATGGGGCAGTGCTGCAGATATAAATAGTATCTTTGTGCTGCAGAAGCGAGCTGTTCGGGCAATCTACAAGCTGGCCCCCAACACTTCTCTTAGAGAAAAGTTTAAGGAAACTGGAATACTAACTGTAGCTTCTCAGTATATCCTCTCTAATGTATTATATGTTAAGAAAAATGTAAACCTGTTTATAAGAAAATGTGATAATCATAATAGAAATACTCGGAATAAGAATAAACTTGTTGTTCCAGTGACTAGACTAAGCAAAGTAAAGAATTCGTTTAAAGGCCAATGTATACGCCTATACAATAGGATCCCAGAAAACGTTCAAAATTTTTCAACTAATAAGTTTAAGAAAGTAGTCAAAGAACGTTTGTGTGCAAAAGCTTACTATAAAGTTAATGATTATATGAATGATAGCACACCTTGGGAATAAAGTAGCCCCCTACAAGGCTACTTATATAAGTATAGTACATTCTATGTTATTTAGCTTTAGTATTGACATATTTATATGTAAATTTATACTTTTTTTAAAAAGAGAAATTTTCCATCTTTTTGGTAAAAGATGGCCCCATGCGAGTTTCTTACGCCGGTTCTTCTTGCTGGGCTAGTTCCCGAACCGGTGGTAGGCATCATATAGAAACGACGTTCAGAAAACATTTTTTTGTAAAATTTACTCTGAATAAAAATATTTGATTTTGATTTTGATTTTGATTTCATACGCACAGGTAATGTAAAGATACTTTAATGACGTCACGTGTCTGCAGGCATGGAGGACGAGATCTGCCCGTACGCGACGTTCCACCTGCTGGGCTTCCGCGAGGAGATGGACCCGAGCAAGGCCATCGCGGCGTTCCCCCACCATCACCCGCACGCCGGCACCCTGGCGCACCCCGCCGCGCACCCGCACCACCCCGCGCACTCGCGCGCCGGCTCGCAGAGCATGGTCAGTACTGTGGCGTATGGAGCGTGTTGGCTCAGCAGGCTGACTCTCAGTTCGATCTCAACGGCTTTTGGTGTTTTATTTTTTGGATTACTTTGAAACTACCCAGGATAACGAAAATCGTTAGATAGTAACTTTTTTTACTCCACGATATCAATCGACTGAAATTCTAAACAAACAAACGTCAATTTATTCGGGAGCACACGGCACTATCGAATCTGAATCAAAATCGAATCAGTTTGGAGTGTAAGGCCCCAGAGGTTGGCTTTAATGAATCAAAACCTTTTAGAGACTTTCAGACTTTTATTGACATACCATAAATTATGACGATATTACTGTTACATAATGCTATGTCATTATGTATTGTGATTAAAAAACAATTAGATGTCAAAGATGACATTGACGTTGAAGCCTAAGATAGCTTGATTATTAGTCCCCTAGGGAGGCCCCTAGAGGTGAGGTCTCTGTATCTACCTAGTTATATATAAGATACTGTATATTGTATTATCTACGTGTGAATAAAGCCAAATACGATTAACTAGAAGTGTTTATTATTGGACGTGTAATTGGATCCTAATAACAATAACACATATGCTGTGGCACTAAACAATTACGAATATTTTTGTTCTTTAAATATTTTAGACTTGAGTGTCTCCACTACACACAGACAGGAAGAGAGCGAAAAAAGTGGAACAGTCTCGATGATCCGATATTAAATCAAGAAGCATTTTTGACAAAGACTACTAAGGAATTATTCACGTGTCAAAATATTAATCCAGTATACTTGTTTTTTCCACCATAAAAAACGTTCTTCTCTCGTTGTAACAGCATTATAATTGACGACATGAATGCATGAAGGTGATTTGAGCAAAGAAAATTTTACCCAGAAAATGCAGTAACGTATTAAGTACATTACTCTAAAGATCCGTCTCTAGAATCAACTTCAAACTCAGTACTTAATACGTTACTAGATACAATGTGATGATACATGTGTCAGTTTAATCCCAATTATCTGGGTATTTTTTTGCGACTTATCACCTTCATTCATGTCTTCAATTGTTTCTCGTGTCCTGCATGTTAAATACAAAGTGTGTTGTGCAGCCCCGCGCCAACAGCCGCTACGCGCGCAAGAACTCGCAGGGCGGCCAGAGCGCCATCTACTCCACCGCTCCCGAGTACGACGACCCCGCCACCTGCGCTGAGGAGGACCAATACGTAAGTCCGCCCCACTAACCTATCGAAGGGACCGCGTATGTGAAAGTCCGTGTCCTGTCCGCGGGGTGCCGGAGAGAATAGAACCTCCCCATCAATATTTCCCAAGGCGAGGATGAAGTATATCCGGAATGGACACTGCGCCTGCCAAGGGTGGCGAGTATCTTATCCATGAAGTACTTTGTGGGTGACCTCCGACCAGCAGTGCACGTCACAGCTGAAGCGACGTATACTGTGTTTTTTCACGAAACAAATGTACTCGCTTTTTTGTAATTCGTGCAACACAAATAAAGGGTCAAAAAATTGGGTTATGACAAAAAAAAGACGTGTCTCGGGGACTGCCGCGGTAAAGCTATTACATAGCATTTTTTATCGACTTACCCGATATAACCAATGCCACGTAGAGGCGAGTTGCTGAAGTAAAGACAAGCGTAATATTTCAAAAAAGTCATTAAAAGTTCTGCTATTCATCGATAGATGGCAATAAAAAGTATCACCGCTGTGCCGGTTGGAGTGTTAGGTTATTTTCGTTACGGAATTTCTGGCGATAGAAGCTATGCAATAGCTTAAAAAAAATTGAAAAATACATTTTCATAGAGACAGCAGTATAATCATATCCCAAAGTTATAGCGGCTGTTTTTGACATCCTCTAATAATATGTCTGATTTTTTTTAAATAAAATGTGTATGCGCAGCGCGCCCGCTACTCCCGGCCGATGTACGCGTGCGGCCCCGAGTACGACGAGCCCGCCTGCTGCGCGCCCGAGGACGAACAGTACACCGGCGCCTACGGCACGCCCTACGGAGACCACTACGGATCCCGCCCCAGCATCGGTATGTTCGACCGGCTGCTTCCTTCACGACGTGGCGGATTTATATCGTGCCAAATCAATGATATTTAAAAAAAAAACTAAAATAACACGCTTAATGGTATTGGTCCTTGATAGTATACCAAATCAGTCTTCTGGATATTGGTGAAAATTTGGTTAGGTTATGCCCAAAGATTCCGTTAGATAGATACATACATACGACCCTAGCTTATAAAAGAGCCTTAAAAACAAAGAGACACCGCCTTCTAGCTGTGACTGACATTTGACTTAACACTTAATACTACCGCCTCGATAAAATAGCAGATTAATAATATGATATTATTATAAATCTGTAATTTTGCCAAGCGGCAACAAAAAAACTCTTTAAACCTGTCAATTAATTTCATAAAACTGATTTTAATAAGTTTCTTTGTTATTCGCGTCAAGTGATTTACAGAAACCACTTGACGCGAATAACAAAATAACAACACAAGTTTCGCAGGTGCCACAGCGCGTGTACAAATCTGTGGACGTACTCTTGAATCTGATATCAACGGATCGACATGTTTGAAAGTTCTCTTATCTTAAAACACGATGCTAGCGCCAATTTGGTTAGCGAACTGTCAAACTCTAATCCAATCCAGATTCAAGAGTAGGCCTACTGGTCTAAGTCTCCCCCTACTAATGATCCCCTCCTGCAGTGTCCCGCGGCCGCAAGCACAGCTCGCCCGAGCCGCCGCCGCCGCCGCCGCGCAACGCCGACAACAACTGCTCCTCCTCCTTCAACGACAGCAAGGACTCCAACGAGATCTCCGAGGCCGAGTGCGACCAGCCGCGCAACTACCCCGGTATATACCCAACTCATTAGTCATTTCTCGACTGTCTTACCCTGAGGCTCCACACAGGCGCAGAGTCGAAGCGACGCAACGCGACATTTTTCTCTACTGAATGTAGGATAAACATAACGTGCGTTGACGCGCCGCTCGCTCTTTTAATGTTTCGAAAATAGAGATGAATATGCTACGGGGATAAACACAAAACGCGACGCTTCGACTCTGTGTTAATGAAAAGGTGCGATTCCACCGGTGTTCTGAACTGTTGCGAACATTGTGCGTAACAGATGTTTGTCCCGGTGGACTCGCTAACGCAACATTAACAAATTGGAACACATACAAATTAGCACAGCTGGAATTCTGAAAAATATGTTGGCTAACAAATGTTCTGAACATTATTTTGGTGGAATCGTACCTTTTGATAAGAGACTTGGCGCAACCAGCGACTAAAACGGTAGCGACACGACTACTATACATTTTGATTTGCCACAGACTACACAACATATCTACTTCATGTCGTGTAGTCGGTAGCGGCCGCTGTCAGCAGTCCCTGTGGTTGTGCCCACTGATGAGAAAATTGATCGGTTACGCCTAAAATGCCATTCCAGAAACTAGCGTTTGACGTTAGTTTTGTTAACTGACACGTTGATCCAATCAAATGATTGAAAAGAGATTTGGCTTATTTAACGTTGATGACCTTTCATAAGAAGGGATTAATCATTTTTGGGTGGCTATGATGTCACATGGAAATATTGGATTGCTAGCTACTTACAACATAATATACAACTTTTTACAATAACTGATCTAAATATTCCTTGTATAATGATGTGTAATAACAATAGTAAGTAGGATGAGAACGTGTAATAATGTAGCGCCTTGGTCCATGCACTCCCGGCGCCGCAGAGGACGGTAAAGCGTTTGACTCCATTACAGTTGTGTTAACTTGTGACTGACCGCATGCATTTCTACGTTTTAACAAACTCGAGCTTTTAGACATCATAGCTATTGGCTTTTAATATTTTTTTCAAAATTTTTACTCCACTAGGTTTTTTCTGTGTCTCGGTGAAACGCCGAGTTAGTTTATCGTGTAAATTTTTGTTAATAATTTTTTCTCCATCCCACGGCTTAGACGTGTCTGTGTTAATCTGTCTCTCGATCTGTTCTGTAGAGTTAGTTCATGTGTTCGACTCTTTCGCGATGTCCACTATACGTTCACTCAGCAATTTCATTGCAAACAAAAATACCCAAAAGCTTCAAACTAAGAAAAAATGGGAATATACAAGTCCCAAAACTCGGGTATTTCTCGCGAAACGCCCGTGTCGCGTGTAGTGGACACCGCGCGAGGTCGGTAGCGGCGCGGAGCGAGCGGTAGTAGCGTCATGTGTTGTTGCGGTTGTTGCAGTCCGGGCGCACACCGCCAAGGACGGTTTGCACGGCGACGAGATGCGCAAGCTCATAGACAGGTCAGTGTCAGTGTTGCCCACGCAATAAACTCACTCTATTAATATATTTTTATATTCACAACACTTCCCGTTCGCGTACATTCGATAAAATCTCGTTTGGTCATGCCGTCCCGCTCGCGTACTCACGCACGCACGCTCTACGCGCGTGCGTGCACCGGCCGCGGCGACCGAAACCATATCGAGATCGCATCGATAATTACGAGAATTGGGCTTCCAATTAAAGGCACTTAATGCCTCGTCTTGAGGCTAACCGCACTCCGAACGGTGCAGTATATAGTGTATGTACCGAGTAATGTATGTATATTGTACCATGTATGTATATGTACGGTGGCATTAAGCATGTGTTATGTCCCGCATCCGGCGCCAGGAAGCAGTAAGTCAACGTATGTACAACAAATTATTTGCTGAATGTTGTTAATTTGCCTGAACTTATTATTTGTGGAATTAACCTTATGTGGCTAACACCGTTACGTATGCGTCCGCGGGAAACTTACCTCTCGTTGCGTTTCTATCTCATACTTCTCCGAAGATTCGATAAGGACGGCAACGGGAGGAGTAAACAGGTTTGTTATGTCGTCCTTGTCGAGTGTACGAAGACGCATGAGAGAGACATACGTCGCGGCGTCAGGTCGTCTCCCGCGGATGCGATACTCATTGCACCCAGTCGTTTCATTTGCTCAATTGGATACCACGCGTAGACTCGCCGACGCCCAACATCGAACCTGCGACCCTCACGCCAGCATAGTACCGACCAGACAAATTGTGCTTTTTCAAACCATGTACTCGATATGTTACTGGACCTGTTTACCCGCCACATATGTCACGAAAGTAACCGACGCAGTCCTATTCTTTGGAAATACTAAGTTACCGTAGACGGTCATTCAAAACTCATACCAAACCATCCCTTATGACTTATGGTTGTATATGAAATTCCGCCATCATCACCGCATTAGTCCATAACCCATTGTGATAAACAGTCCGAATGACCGTCTACGTCTTTATGTCACTATTTACGTCAGGTGCGTCGCTTACTTTCCACGTATAGCTCACAGCTTGACCCGGCGTAGCTCCCGCGCAGCGGCGCCCCCTACGGCCCTCTCTGACGTGCGTTCCACTTGCAGACCAGAAGCAACCACCCCAGTCCCCCAGCAAATCCACGGGCGGGGGGGACTCACAGCCTACGATACTGTGGCAGTGTAACCTGTAAGCCGACGACGATGGGCGAGGCCGCCGCAGCGCTTCAGTTATTTTACGTGCATTTAATTAAGTTTTCGCGCTCAGTCGGATTTTTTTTTGTTTGGCGTGTCGCCTATTTTTATCCCAACTAAGTTGGCTGGATTGTGACGCACAGTGTGCCACGGCCGGCGGGCGCGGGGCGGCGCCGCAGTCCCGTAGCGGCACTAGTGTTACCATTAGGAGCGTGACCAGGAACATAAAAACCTTGCCATGTTCTGGAAGATTAAAAAAACTAATAACATTAAGATTTAACCAATCACGTTTCAGCTTTCGTGGTGATGCAGTAAAGAATGTAGCGCCCACAGAGCACGTTTAATATTTTCCTGGTCAGGCAACAGAAACAAGGTTGTGGTAGGTATGAAATTGATGTAATTCCCCGAAGCGCGCCGCCCGCCGCCGCCGGCCCCGCGACGTGCGTGCTTAGTTTAAACAGCGGCTTGCGAGAGCGGTGTTGCCAGTCGACAATGCTCTTTAGAGAAGGCCAAAATATCGATAATTTTGCGATCACTAATCGACAGTCGATCGGCAACGCTGGCTCGACTCGCGTCGGTTTAAATCAAGCTCAACACGTGGTAATGTGATATTTTGAACTAACCCGTTTATTTTCACGTGAACTAACGTTATTTATATTATTTTGTATAATTTGTGAGCGAACGCCACGTTTGAAATGCTTCCTTTACATGTTACTTGTGATGCTTTTTACCATATTTTATATCGCGTCTAGTATTTTGTAATGTTTAATGTTCTCATTTGTTTACGCTAGGTGTAAGTTAGGTGTAAGCATATTTAGCTTTTACTCTTCAGACGTATGTACTCCTTAGCTAGATGTGAGCGTGTCTCCTCCGATGTACTCTCGATACGAAATTTTGAACATTTTATATGAGTCATGTTACCCGATCGATAAGCTGCATTTTAATATTAACCGTAATTATCTTTCAATATAAACGTATAAAGTGTTAGATGTAAGGCTCGACGCCGGTAGATGCGTCGCCGGCGCGCGCGCGGGTGCCCGCTGCGTGCGCCGCGTGCGCCGCCGCCGCACGCCGCGCGCGCGTCGCGTTAAGTGTATCGCTTCAACGTAGGCTGTAGTTAGGTTCCCGCGACTTCCTAGCAACGGATCTTCTCGTACCTTCCATTTAGAAAATTTTTGGATTTATAATAATTATTAAAATTCTAATCGAATAAATCGATTGTAACGATTAAAATTATTCGAAATTGTAACTTAGCTTAGCGAGGGCGCGCCGCCGCGTCGGATCGACGTTCGCTCGTTCCGACGGTTTCTCGAACGCCGATTGCGTTTTAACTATTTGTACCAAAGTGTTTGAATTGTGTTGAATAAAGTACTCATATTTCAACTACATAATCGCCTTTTATTTGCCACACAATCGCCTGGGGACACTGTACAGTCGCTCGGTTTTCCTTGACATTTATTTATTATAACATAGGATATAAATAGGAGCGGCTCCGCTCTACGACGTCGCCGCCTTCACGATCTCCTCGGCCACCTCCACGGCGATGGCGGCCTCGGCTTTGGCCTGGAAGTAACAAATAAGGGATCAGTTCACTGAATCTTGTCATTTCATTTACATTCTAAATTTAGCAGCTCATAATTGGAGACAGTCTTTTCACATAGTTAAAAATAATTAAGTATTTATACAATTACAATATAAACATACTTTATTGTGCACATAATAAAAAACAAAGAAAGGGAAAGGTTACGTGAATTGGACATGCACATAAAGAAGGCCTTATGACGTTAGAAAGAACAATGTGCTGGAAAATGGGAGTAGTGGAAAAGTATATTTTATTTTAAGTATAACTCCTCTACTAATAAAAAAATATTTACAACAACCGATATAATTTGCCACCTACATTATGGTGAAGCATCTAGGAAGGTCACAAGAACAGTAAGTCAAAGTTCAGACGCTACTTTTAAACGGGCAAATGGTCTACAACGCATTCCCACCAGTACAGCGGGCTTACTCCCGACACAATCGAGATCCGAATCCGTTCGATATCAGTGGTTTTTCGTACTTTATTTGTTGAATTACTTTGAAACTAATCAGGATAAAGAAAATTGTTAGATCGTAACTTTTTGTACTCCCGACCATATCAATCGACTGAGAATCAAAATAAACAAATGTCAATTTATGAGGAAGTACGCGACATGATCGTATCAGAATCAAAATCAAATCAGTTTGGAGAGTAAGGCCCCAGTAATCCCGTCTATCCATGATCAACAGTGGTATGAAACCTCAAAACCCCTTTGATATGATCTCAGGGGTGCATGCTGGAACTATTATATTATACAGAAACTCAGAATGATGCAGGAGTAGGAAGTGTGCCAGTTGAGATGACGCTAGACGTTACCTTGTCGTTGGCAGCGGACGTGAGCTGGGACTGCGCCTTGCTGAGCGCCTCCTGCGCGGCGGCGCGGTCCAGGTCCTCTAGGGTGTGCGCTTCCTCTGCCAGGACCTGCAATCATCAGCACCAATAAGTCATTGTTCTACAGAATATATTTGCCTTAAACGCAGCACGGCCATTTTACCAAATCTACGGCTTACTGACGGCCAAACTAGAATCCTGCATTTTCAGTAACAAAGCAAGCTTTGTTCATACAATACACACATATAATATACACAGTATATTTAATTAATCTTTATCGGTATCGGTAGCGGTAATCTTTATAAAAACATAATTGACAAAGTAATGAAAATATTTCATCAGATTTGTTTAACCCAGCAGTAGGCCTACTATTGAATCAGCAGGATTACTTTGATTTCATTAATTTCCGTAAATTCAACACAGAATTTCAAAACCAACTGAGCATTAGCAGCCGTGTTCAAGAGAACTGTCAATTTCAAATGTCGATCTATTGAAATAAGATCAACTGTAGGCGCATAGTACAGTGCCAAATATTTAATCACAATTAATAGATCCAGAAGGGTCGCAGTGACGTCTGGGCCTGACAAGGCCAGCCTTCGATTATTAAAAGAAAAAAAAACAGTGCCAAATGCAATGTTATACTTATAAATGGGCTTAATAGTCGTAAAGCGTAAGTAGTAAATTACAACACATTCCTTTTCTATATGCTCCATGTTTTGTGAGACTCATCTGCCTGGTCTCCACAGGTAAACAGAACATGACAAGAACTTCATCTCTTTATATTTCCACCACTCTGGTAGTATTTGAATACAAAATGTTTGGTAAAATTACTTGAACTTTATAGATTCGTAAAGAAGTCTTGATAGAAATAATTTATGGATTTTTTTTAAGCTTCTGTAATCCGTCTTCCAGTGATAGGTAAATGAGTCTTCTCAGCTTCATTTATACATACCTACTATATTATACATTTTAAATTTTTATGCCTAAGGTTCCTTACATATAATCACATTCACAAAGTTTAAGTAATTACATCAATTGATTATCAAACATGCATCAAACAATATGTAAGGTATAATATAAATTTACCTGAACTGAAGAGTCGTCATTGACTGTGATTGTGCCTGATGATACAAAGATCTTAGTCTGTTTGCCGTCATTCTCCGTTACCGTGACAACACCAGGTTTGAGCACAGCTGGAATTAAATACAATAATTTCAATAAATATGGTACTACCTACATATTATATTGTATTGTATTGTATATTATATACACCATGTATTAGTGTTGCCTGTTGTTCAATCAGATCATTAATAAAACTCATCATGTATGATAAATAAAATTAAAAATAAATTTATTTCTAGTATCTGAGAACCTAAGTACAAAATTGTTAAAATGAAAGTTCCATTACAATGTGCGGTATATATTTTTTAATGATCCTATCAGTAGCACAAAGTCAATTAGATGTATCTGGTACCTTAAAAAAGTACAGTACAACAATTTTTATGTTTATAATATTATGTATACCATTCAACATATAACTCAGCTTTCTAGAATGTTTATATAAATAATATTATAATTACTCTCTTTTAATGATACTTATACAACTGTTTAGCTATTCAATAATCCTGCCTGTGTGTGATATATTGGACAAATCAATGTTTTAAATTATAGCATTAACAATCAAATCTGTTCAAAAATTAATAAAAGGAAGTCCTATACAAAGTTAGTTAAAAAAAAATTAGCAGTAGCCACCAAACAAATAATTAAATATAAAATCTTACCGAGGGTGGGTACGTGTTTGGGTAGGATGCCAAAAGCTCCGCTAAAAGATGGCACATCCACTTGCTTCACCACTTGTTTGTCAAAGAACACCTGAAAATATATAACTTTAATGGAAAGGTGATATACCAATAATATAAATTTACTCTATATACTGTAATAGTGTATTTTCTGTTTATTCCTACAGCATCCATACTTAAATAAACACTTTTTAAACAAGATAAAATATACACTTTAATTCTTTTTATTTTATTTAGGAAAACAAACAGTATACAGTGGCTGATATAAGTAGCTAAGAATGTACCTAACATAAATACCATTAACATGATTCCACTTAAAAGAGATGAATTTATAGTTAATGTGAGACTTTCAAAATGACAATTTTCAATACAATAACAAATGTAAGTTTAAATGAATTTATTTAGATCTTACTTTGTTTCCAGCGGCTAAAGTAAGTGCCATTTCTCCTTCTTTAACAGCTGCCTCAGCATACCCACGGACTTGCATCTGTCTGGCAACATTACGGGCAAACAATCGGAGGGCCATTCTGTAATAAAATTATAGGACAATTAGATTAGGGCTTTTATGATTTTGCCATGACGTCAACATTTTAAGGACAAAAAATTTGAAATGATGTGTATAATGGTTAAAAGTTGGCGAGCAACTAGAACTTTATGCATACTAAAACTAACCTCCACATTGAGCAAAAAAATATTTACTTAAAAAATAAAACGAATGTTATTTGTAACCATTTGTACATATTATAAGTTGTAAATAATGAAATAAATCAAAAGTTTAACTCTTTCTAATATTATATGATTTATTACTCCAAAAAGAGGTAAAAATATTGGATTATGTAATGACTTAAAACGATAATCCTGTCTAACGAAAAATAAAGTGGGTACGTAGCATTGTTACTTACTTTTATATTTAGTCCGAAATGTAGATTTATATTAAATAAATATAGGGTTTTAGAGCAAAAAAACCCTTAAATTTACGGAAAAATTAGAATGACCTGCGGCTTGACAGATGACAGTGAAACCTGACAGTTTTTATTTTTAATTTTATGGCTTATGGCGGTAGTATTGTTTAATACTTTGCTTATT
This sequence comes from Celastrina argiolus, assembly GCA_905187575.2. Taxonomy (NCBI): domain Eukaryota; kingdom Metazoa; phylum Arthropoda; class Insecta; order Lepidoptera; family Lycaenidae; genus Celastrina; species Celastrina argiolus. The sequence goes on along the minus strand of LR994579.1, from coordinate 554,461 downwards.
TAGATTATACATCTTAATATAATATCTCAACTTGCCTTCGATCTTCTTTTTTAACCTCCGACGCAAAAACTACGGCGTCTTATAAGTTTGACGTGTCTGTGTATGTGTCTGTTTGTAGTATCGTAGCTCCCAAACGCATGATCCGATTTTAATGCGGCTTTTTTTGTTTGAAAAGCATAATCCATATTAACTCACTAGTAAAAGAAAAAAAAATATTTAGACATTTATGATTTGTCAGATGTCAAAATATTAAAATTTGAAAAATATTCGCGGGAAATGTTATAATTTTGATGAAAAACTATTGAATTTACTAAAAATAGTGCATAAATCAAGTTTGAATAAATTTAATATGTTTAATGAATATGATTTTCCAAGAATTAGATATAAATAAGTTATCAAAACTAACATCACAGCAAATTTATCACGTAACTTGCATTGAGTGGTTAGTATGGAACTTCTAACTTAATTAGGTACATAAAAAGTTTATCATAAATTTGGGTATTTATAAAATTATAAAGAACTACCTATTTATAAATAAAATTTAGATAAACTCAAAAAATTAAATGTACCAATTGTATTATAAATAATACCTGTTGGGTTAGTACTTAAAAGTAACTTTTTATAATTGACTTTCCAGCTGCAAGTTATTTGGTATACCCACCACAGCTAAATGTGGTCACACACTGTGTCACGCTTGCTGGCGAGGGAGACGCAAGTGCCCTACCTGTGGCGCAGACAATGATAAGGGAGCACTCAGGTTGAATCTACCCTTGCAAGACCTTACCAAACATGTTCAGAAGCTTCGGGAAACATTTGAAGACTTGTTTAAGATAAAGTGTATGTATCCTATTTATTGGTAATGTGTGTATATATAGAGTATTAGTAAGCAATAAGTCAGTTCCTTATTTATTATTATTATTATTATTTTTTTATCATATTATACACTAAACATCATAGTAATAATAAATTTATTTATTTATAGTGGATGAATATCTATTAGACTCACCAGATGATAATGAAGTAGAACAAGGTCCAAGCAAAAATGTGACTGACTGGCTAGCCTCTTCTCAAAATCATTTTTCGATGCCACCCACAAATTCTGCACAGTCTACTCAAGATACATCTGTGTGCGTGGAACATGTTACAAGTCATGCACAAGTTCACAGTGAGAACAAGAAGAAACCTGTGGCCATGGAGGTAGAATATCTACCTGCAAAAGAACAAGACTGGGACAGGATTGAAGAAATGCCTGAAGAGATTAATCACAAAAACAAAGTAAATATAGTAGGTCCTATGGACATAGAAACCTTTGATTATATAATAGATGATAATCATAAGGAATACAGTACTGAAAAACCTCGCAGAAGCTTCAGAAACAAAGAAAATACCAGCAAAAATATTTCTAATGTTTCAAATGATATGACCACTAATGTTAATTGTAATAGTACAAGTTCAATGGACACAAACAAGAAGTCTAATAAAACCTTAAAGACTTGGAATAATGTGAAGAAAATGAAAAAAGACCTTAACAAAGTGAATTCTAATAAGAACAAATTGAATGTTTCTATTGAAATGTATAAGAAAACTCAAGTTATTGCAAGTAAAGTTGTCGAAGTAGCTGACTCACAGGCAGTTTACAGTATTGACGATAATACACCTGAAGTTACTACTAAACTAAATGACAATAATAATGCTAAAATTGTAGATAAAAGTAATGTTGAAAAATCTGTCAGTAATAAGAATGAGTTATGTGTAAATGAAACATTAAATGCAAGTTTGCCACTGGTAGAAGTTTGTCATGCAAGTGTGCACTCTCATAAGAGCACAAAAGAAAATCGGAGAATAGAAAATACTAAAACCAATATTGATAATAATAACATTGACAGATCTAATAAAAGAAATAGTATTTTGATTAGTCGAAACCAGTTAAATAGTACAGAAAAAAAAGTTACATTTATAAAAAAGAGTACTTTTGTGAATAAAAATAAATACAATAAACTGAACAGTGAATCAGAAGGACAAAATGTGCAATGTGTAAACACAGATGACATTGAAATATCAATTAAAGTAGGAAGTACTGTAGCTAATATTTACATTAAGAAAAAAGACAATGACGTAAAACTCAATGTACAATCTGACCGTGAGGTTCAAACCACTCTCAGAGATTTGAGTAGCCAAATGAAGAAATCAGATGTCATTGATGTACAAATGGAAAACAAATTATCACAAAATGAAAATAATGTAAAACACTCATCACAAAGTACTACAACTAAAACTAACATAAACCTGGAAAAGAAATCAGTCTCAACTAAGAAGAACACAGCATCAGCTGACACTGCCACTGCAGAAATAACTGAAAGTGTTGAGAAAGAACTGTTTCAGACCATGGCTAATAAAAACTCACAAAGAGAAATAAACATCACAGTGAAATCATCGTCACAAGCCAAGAGGGACATAGAACAGAATGTAGCTGAGTTACATGACCTAGACCTATTTGACAGTGAGTCAGTCAAAGAGGGAAATGTCCAGTACTTGAAAGACACTAAAAATACTCCGTCTGTAATACTAGTGCCAACATACAAGAGTAGTAAAGAAAGAACTGCAGAAAAGAGAAACAGAGATGACAATGATGAATATGATATACCTAATACTAAAAAGAGGAAAGCAGTTAACAAAAAAATGGACATAGACACAATTGAAGATAATTCTCTAAGTGAAGATATTCCAAAGCCTAACACTCTAGAATGTAGTGAACTAGACAATTACAATGACATTATAAGTCAAGTGTTTGCTAACATTGATGCTGATATCAACCATATGCAGAAGAATAGAAACAAAATTGCAACACAAAATACCAATAAAAGTGTAAAAAGAAATGAGAATGTTAATACAACACAGAAATATAGCGAAAATGTGTTCTCTATGCTCGAGAAAGACAGTATTGTACTTGAAGGTGATGGTAAAAAACAAGACGTAAGTGGATGACGCAATAAGATAAACATTAATCATAAATCTACAATATAATTTCAATATCCAACATACTATTTTTCCAGGTACCTCCAATTTCTCAGAAGAGCACAATATATGAAGAAGGAATAGGTAATACAGAAGTATATACAAGCAAAAGAACTTCTCCACAGAATGATTCTGATGTGGTAGTGCACAGCACACCCGCGCAGGAGGACAATCTCTCTGGTCAGAGCGTAGTGGAAGAAACACCACAGAAGTAAGTGTAGTCTTATCAAGTATTAGCTTTAGTAGATAGTAATATTATAATGTGAACATGTGACAGGGGTAAAAAATCTATTCGCGTGACGTCCTTAATCAATGAAAATCTAAACTATATTATTAATGCCTGCACAATCAATTTCGCAATGACCTTCATTTGTGTATCACTGCAAATTATATTATATTCTTTATAAATAAAATTTAAATTTATACTAGTTGTTTATCCTAATGGTAATGTAAATATTTCTAGAAGTTCCTCCTTCTCCAAAGCCAAAACAAGAGGCGACAGCGCAAAGAACAATTCCAAACTCAATGTAAACAGAGTCAACTCCATCGAGAGGCAGTCGCAGCGGAAGGGAAGTACACAACGCGACACCAACATTATCACGCTATGTGACACAATGGTTGACACATCCAAGACCGCTGACAAATCTAAAGGCAGACCGACACTGGAGACTCCCGTCACTATCAACAAGTTTGTGGACCAAATTAAATACAAGTCCACACCCGTCGCCAAGAAATCGCTGGACTTCGATGGCGAGAATACGGAAGACCAGACCTTCTGCTCCAGCTTCGTGGCGGCTAAGACCACGCAAGAAAAGGAGTTTATGAGTAAAGCCTTCGAGCAGTCGTACTCACCGTCTCGCACGTTAGTGGCTAAGACCGTCGATAAGGATCTGAAGTACTGCATCGCCGGGTCCTGTCTCACTTCGCAGCAGCAGCTCAACCTCAAAAAACTCTGTGCGCTCAAGAATTGGACTTTCACGGACAAGTATACAAAGGATTTGACGCATCTGGTGGTGGGAGTGGATGAGGAGAATAAAGCACAGAGGTATTTTTTTTTATTTTATTGCATAAATTTATCTGCGGCAATGTTCGCCTAGACACCCGTAACATTCTTATAAACTAAACATATCAGCTTCACATACCCTTTATCTTTGGTAACCATCATCCAAATTCCTGCATATTAGAAATTAAAAATATAAAAAAAAAACCCACTTAGCGTGTAACACCTAAAAACGACCTGATGACCTCGAAAACCTGAACCGATTTCCACCAAACATAGCTAAGAACACTCGAATGATATTATACTTTTCAAACAAATAAAACTGCATTAAAATCGGATCATCAGTTTGGTAGCTACGATGCCACAGACAGACGCATACACATGTACACAGACACATCAAAGTTATAATACCCCGTAGTTTTTGCGTCGGAGGTTAAAAATACACGCTCTTATCAGAACTAAAACCACCACTGCTAGATACCGCTTTGTCTTTTTAGCGATGATACATTTGCTGCGATAAAAGTAATACCCTTAAATACCGTATTTAGGTATACGGTATTTAAGTATACCTAAATACGGTATTTAAGGGTAATACCCTTTAGAGTATTTTCCTCAACTTCTTCAGTCGTCTGTACTAATATTATAAAGCGGATGAGTTTGTTTGTTTGATAAATGCGTAAACAAAAATTACTCACATTTGGAAACTTTCGTTGAGTGCGCTGAATAATCGGTTTAAGTCACTCAAAAACCACGCGAACGAAGTCGCGGGCTCAGCTAGTTAATCATAAAGTGGTACATACAAACATTAAAAAGTTACGAAATACTTTCAGATCTGTGAAGTTCATGCTGGCGCTGTCTGCGGGGCGGTGGATCGTGTCGTACGAGTGGGTCGCCAAGTGCCTGCAGACACACGACACAGCCGACGAGGTAAGGCGCGCGTTGGGAGATGCAACATTTATACATAAAAAAAGGCAAAGCATATTGACTGATGACGCACAGGCCATCTTAAAATTTTACGTATTCCTCTTATGTCGTAGGCATCCACTAAGGAAGAATAATATGCCACAAGGTGGTGAAATATTTTACATGCGGACAGAGTTTAATTTCCCCGAAATGTAATAAGTTTCTGGAAATCTTTAATATAAATTTCCAAAAACTTACTACATCTTCAGATACATGATCTACTGCGTATGTGTCACAGTCATCTGATTGAATCACCAGTTTCATTAAATGACTAGCGCGTTTATGAAATGACGACATTTAATTGAATGACTAAAGGACAACTCGTCAAATTGTTTAAGATAACGTTCAACGTCTTGACTGAACGTCGTTTAGCATAGTAGTTGAATGTTTGGTAGGGGTAGGTTCCACCTTAAGTTCGCAACTTAAAATGTCTTTAAAAATGAGGACATGACATGTTACACAAAATGAAAATATCAACTATGTACTGTAGATTGTGCGAGCTGTTTGCCGCCATATTTTTGTTTTGGTGACTACTAGCACCACTGCGGGAAAAATTAACAAGATTTCAATCACTTGACTGATTTTACGTCCGCTCTGTTTTAAGGGCTTTGTTACAGTCCACTAACTAGTTGGACGTTGAGTGACGCTCGTTCAATCAACGTTCGGTCTAGTCAATCAATTAAATGTCGCCATTCAATAAACGCGCTAGACATCTAATCAAATAGCTGATTCAATCGGATGACTGTGACGTATTATGTACTACGTAATGTACTAAAAGGCTTACTGCTATTCAACTTGACTACTGTTACTGTTGTACTACTTCATCTATCATTAGGACTCATTTTATCTTTAAGCCCTTGTCTGTTGGTGAGTCAATAAAAAAATAAAAAATGGTCAGCGCCATCTGTGAATCAACGTGTCGTTGGCAGGAGCCGTTCGAGGCGCTGGACGGCACGGGCGCGAGCGGGCCGCGGCGCGCGCGGCGGGCGGCGGGCGGGCGGCGGCTGTTCGCCGGCCTCACCTTCGTCACGCACCCGCCCTTCACCGTGCTCACGGAGGACGCGCTCAAGGTACTCACTCATTATTATTTTTATATTAGAGTTATTTTCGTCGTCCTTAGGGTTACCATATGACAGGCGTTTGCCGCATTTGACAGGCATTATAAGGTTTAGACAGGCGTGCGGCCGGCATTGGTATTAGTCATGCATTTTCAAATTACGCGATGTCTTTTACTTATTACCTACAGCGTTTTGCTTTAGACAGGCATTTTTCTGAATAATCAGGCACATTGGTCGCTATGTACAGGCATCACTCTACTTACATATGGTAACCCCACCCCAAGTGTTTGTGTGTGCCCAATACTCGTGCACTCTCTCTCTTCATTCTCGTAGCCCAGTGGGACGGATAACCGATCCGTCTGACAGGATATCAGACGCAGACTCACGCCCATCCGACGCATGGGTCATTTGTCTTGTCACTATTTTAACCCCCGACGAACGAAAAACGACGGGTGTTATAAGTGTGACGTGTCTGTGTAAATGTGTATGTGTCTGTCTGAGGCACCGTAGCTCCCAAACGGATGATCCAATTTTAATGCGGTATTTTTGTTTGAAAGGTACAGTAGAGAGTGTTCTTAGCTATGTGTGGTGGAAATCGGTTCAGGTCTTCAAGGTCATCGGGTAGTTTGTTAGGTGTGATAGGAATGTTACGCGCTAAATCGGGGTTTTTTTTTAATTTAGTTTATTAGGTTCAGATACTAGCGCAGAGTCGAGCGACATGTTTTTCACCTACATGAAAATATTTACAATAGTAGACGCGCATGCTAAACAAACGTGGCACCTTTGCACCTTAATGGAAATATTGAACAATATGCTATAGGTTAATAACATGACTTTTGGCTTTGCGCTGATGTGATATTTAGCCTTACACAGCGTGTAGTCAGTCCCGTGGTGAGTTCTCAAGGGACTGTATGTGTGAGTGAATGTACGACAACAGTTCTTCGAATACGAATAGAATGAAAATATATAAATGCAGTTCCATGACCCAGGATCATAGTTTTTTGTTTCCTCGTCTGGTCTCGAACCCGCGTCAGTAATTCTATTTTCTATTGTATTTTTTTTATTAACTGTTTCGGCGAACTCAAGGTTTTGGTATAGAATGTTCCTTTTAAATTTAACCTAAACGTAAACAGATAAAATAAACCAGAAAATTTCACATATTTACATATTTTCAACACTTTCATCGCAATATTTAAATTATCATACTTCATTATTCGATACATTTTATAACAATCAAACAATAATTAATATCAAATGAAACACTGTAACAGTAAAAAGCAGCCATTTTGACACTGCCGACTGTAGAATATGGTCCATACTCTATAGTATATGGATTCATAGTCTCAAACAATAATTATTGTAGTGTATTAGCCAATTGGCATTACTGACTAGTTTATGGTTGTGTCAAAGACGGTTTTGTTTACATTTGGGTTAAAATTAAGCGGGACGTACTATCAATGTACATGTATTTTCCACCTAAACTACTGATCCGATTTTCAAATTTTTTTTTTAGATAATACGAAATTATATACGTGCTAAATACTAGTTGTTTTCACTGCTACTTAGTTACTTTATTTTGCAATTATGGGTGTTGATTCGATGCCATACAAATTGTAGTAGAATGAGTACACAGAACAGATCACAGTACGTACTAATGATATTTCCCGGGAACAGGAGATGCTGGTGTCTGCGGGCGGCGCGGTGGTGGAGGCGGCGCCGGGGGGCGGAGCGCCCGCGCTGCTGCTGGCGGAGCCCGAGCACACGCAGGAGGACCGCTTCCTGTGTGAGTGTTTTGGATCCTCAAGGAACGAGAAAATCCCCTGCAGCCACTCTACTACTCCCGACACAATCGAGAATCGAATCAGTTCGATCTCAACGGCTTTTGGTGTTTTGTTTGGTGGATTGCTTTGAAACTAACCAGGATAAAGAAAATCGTTAAATCTTTTTGTACTCGCGACCATATCAATCGACTGATAATGAAAATAAACAAACGTCGATTCATTCCAGAAAATCGCGAATTTCAGATTCACATTCAAAATCGAATCAGTTTGGAGAGTAAGGCCCCTGTTCAGATTGAATATGATAACAAAAGTCTGTTTTATTATTACTTAACTTAACTATCGATTTTCCGGAAAGTTAACAATTAAAGCTACCACCGCGGCACCGGTTCAACCCTAGCCCGCCGAGAAGAACCGGTGTGAGAAACTCGCAGTTCACCCATACGGGTGAACTGCGAGTTACATACGTGGAAAGTGATCACCCGGTTGTCTGACAAGAAAGATGATCCATGCGTCGGATGGGCATGTAAAAAGTCGGTCCTGCGCTTGTTCTCCCGCCGGTCGTGTCGGTTACCGTCTCACTGGGCTACGAGAGTGAAGGAAGAGAGAGTGCCTGTGTATTGCGCACACACTTGAGCACTATAAAAATATTTCAAGCTTGGCTCCGTCACCGAAATCGGTGTGGGAGGCATTATTATTTAGTTATAAATCCCTTTACAAATTCCACACTATTATAAGCGAACAGCAAAAACGTAATGCTCAAAAATAGTTATCTCTTTAAATAAATAATACCTATAAAATGACAAATTCAAAGTGCATGTTCGTCAACGTGACCGCAACAAAACTCGTAACTTTTAAATAATGTAGTTGCTACTAACTGTCCAATATTTCTCGAGATTTGGTTGTCCCCGATATGTTTCCTATTTCTTAGTTGTTAAGAGATTATTATTATTATTTATAAACAGCCCCTCCTTCCCACTGCTGGGTTAGGCCTCCACTCTTTCTTTCCACGAGTCTCTCGCTACTTCTTTCCACCGGTTCACCTTCTTCCATTTTCTTGGGTCGCCCTCTGTTTAAAACCAGCCGGTAGCCACTCCGAGGCTATACTACCGGACTATCCGGGAGCGGGCACGTGCCCTGCCCAACTCCACTTCAGGCTACTTTACTGCCAACGTCAGTTACCCTCGTTTTGGAATATTTTTTCACACACACACCACGTCGATCTGACCCCGTGCTATATCAGAAGAACTTGTACGGGGAACAGACGACGGAAACATAATTAATACTCTATTACTATGGGTACACATATTTATTTATAGTTTACTAATTAAAAAAAAATAGTCATAACAGACCTGGCCTCTGATTCAAGTTGCCATCACTATTTAAGTTCGAAAACAATTTGTATAGAGTTTGACATAAGCTTCGCTAAATGACATACGAATTAGCCCGTCATTTAGCGAAGCTTATGTCAAATCCCATACATTTTGTTTTCGAAGTTCGTAAGCGATAAATAGCGTTGGCATCTTGAATACCGATTCAAGAGAGCCAGGGTCTAAGTATGACAAAAAATCGACTTATGTAATAAATTCATATTCTATGTGAAACAATAAACAACTTTAATTTATTTATTTAATGGCAACTTGCCTATAGAATCTGGATAGAGTTTGCCTCTTGCGATGCAATATGTAACAATGTTCGTGTTCGCGAGACCCCTGTCGAGGTCGAGGGTGCGGCACGGCGGGCGAAGTCCGGCGCTCACGAGTCGCGAGTCACGTGCGCGCTCTCGCCCGCCGCCCGCCGCGCCGGCCGCCGCCGCCGCCGTCACGCGACCGCGTGCGCGCGTGCATCGATATTGCACCAGCGATACCGCGCGCGGCGAGACCTAATATTATTAAACTCTGTCTTATCGCTGTGCGGCGTGGAGGAAGATATGAGTTTCAATCGGCCGTTGTCTATACTTTGAACTTTATAAACCGAGGAAATTTTCCATCAGTTTCCTCGCTATTGTCTACACTATAGTTATAAATAATTTACTGCGGCAAGAAAAGAAAAAGATTATGAAATTCAAATAGAAATATAAAGTTGTTTTCCTGTTTCTAGGACATTCGGGACGTTGACCGCACAGCTATATATAAATATAATTCCGAAACGATCAGCTTTCATGTCAAGTCAGTTTATAATTTACTAGCTGTGCCGCGACTTCGTTCGCGTGGTTTTTAACCGACTTCCAAAAAGGAGGAGGTTCTCAATTCGTCTGTATTTTTTTTTATGTTTGTTACCTCAGAACTTTCGCCTGGGTGAACCGATTTGGATGATTTTTTTTTATTTGAAAGGTGGTGCTTCCCGTTTGGTCCCATTGTCACCAAAGTGATGATGGGATCTGTGAGGAATCGAGGGAACTCCTCAAAATTTATATGGAAACGTATATCGATTTTGATTTTTTCTGAAGTAGCCCAAGCATATGTTACCAAATAGTAAGATTTTGCACCATATCCTGGCCCTAAAGTACTGAACAGAACTTCTGAGTCCTTAGAGATACATGTTTCAAGATTTCAGCGTTGTTTAAAGAAATGCAAGCATACGCCACTACGTCAATTACAGTCGAACTAGGTCTCATAATTACCAAAGTGGATGCCTGATGATGGTGTCGTGAGGAATCGAGGGAACTCCTCGAAATTTATAGGAACACTCATAGTAATTTTGTATTTTTTTCGAGTACCATAAGCATATCTGACTAAAAACAAACATAATTTTGAATCAACTATCAAGGTATACCACATAGATCAGAAACAGGCATGCAGGACTGCTCAGTCTTTGAAGTTATACGTTTGGAAATTACGAAATCGCTTAAAGTACTGCAAGCATATGCCAATATATGAATTACAGTGAGTACTGTAATTGATATATTGACACCACCTCTGTCTTCACCAGATAGTAGGTATCCATATATTATACTATCATAACAATATGACGAAATAGGTAAATATTAATAAGCCAAATAAAGAAATGTAAATCGACTAAAAATAATAAAAGAGTAATATAGAAATCATATTCAGTTTGGCTGGTACCGACTTTGATATTATTAAAATTTGTATATCATTTTATAGTCAATCAACTTGATATATATAATTTTTGCGCTGCTCTGGCCTCTGGCGGTAAGTATCCCTACTCAGTCTACCCATAACTAAAAATCTTAAAATAAAATAATTTTAAACAAAAAAAAACCGACTTCAAAAAGTAAACTAAAAAGCAAAAAATAAATTTACTACGCACTTATTTTCACTTAAGTAAATAAATTTATTCTATAATTCTGAAGTCGGTGCCAAGTAAGTACTTCAACAACCTTACTACAATATCAAATGTATGTAGGCAATCACAGAAAAAAAGAATCAGAAAAAAATATACAAATATACAACTGAATAATTTCCCCCGTTTTCGCAACATTTCTCACTGACACTTTGCTGCTATTGGTCGCAGCGTAGTGTTAAAAAGCCTTCCTATATAAATAGAATATCTCACAAAAAAAGATTTTTTCACATCGAACCAGTAGTTCCTGTGATTAGCGCGCTTATACAAACAAACAAATTCTTCCGCTTTATAATATTAGATAGTATAGATTCTTAAAACTACGGCCATATAATACAGAATTTTACAAAAATAGAAAGATACACATATTCACAAAATGGAGATAAAACATAACAATGATGAAAAGAGATAAAAATTACGAGGGCCTCAGAGTAATGTAATTTTCACCGACTTCCAAAAAGGAGGTTCTGAAATCGTCTGAATGCGTTTGGATTACGGCGGCGTACGAAGTCGCGGGCAACCACTAGTAGATAGAATATAATATTATATTTATCATTATATCGCAGCGTGACACGCCGGATCAATAATATTCATCTCTTATCTTACAACTAGTGCAAGTCATTGTTATTTTAAGGCTAGGAGTTTTTTATGCTAGCTATTGGAGGGATATGCCTCGGATTGAATGGACGTGTGCGTCACAACTGCTCCGCCACGGTAGAAATATGATGAAAATGTTCGCCCAAAATTTAGGCGAAATTTGACAAAATCGAAGGGTCCAAACCAAAAATTTGTCGAAGTAGAAACAAAGAAGTTATAAGGGTTTTAAGTTGGCCGCGCCAACGTAACGTCCACGATGGCGCGGCCATGGAAATCTCAGGAACTACGTGGGTTAGAGATCTAATTCTTTTTCTAGTATGAAGATTGAATTTGGCGAAAATTGTCGAAAAAGAAATTATAAACTAGAAATCGATATTTTAAGAGATATTTACCTCAGAAACCGTGGCGGCGCAGACGTGCACTTCGTGTTTCTTTAATGTTGATTATTTATTTATATCATAAGACTTAGTATAAAAAACTGATACAGGAAGTAAGGGCTTAATTTGTCGAAACTAATGAAAGCAATAAATACGACGAAATGTTATTTAAACAGACAAATCGGACCGAAACAAAAAATTACATGGCCGCGCCAACGTAACGCTTCTTTGTACGCTGATATCTCATTACCTGTAATTGCTAGGATTTCGGTTTTTATATCCATTTATTCGGCACATTAACCTGATTAGAATGGCATATCGTTTTACCCTCAGAATGGTTTTCAACGCGTGTAATCTCCAAAAATGTGCTCTCTCATACAATGTTTGAGTAGGGTAACCATAACTTCGATTTTTATTTGAGAATACTTTTTACTCTACTAGACGAAAATGTGTCTATTTCCTAAATAATGCCAACAAATGGAATTATTACTATTAAATATTTCACACTTAAACGTAAGTATGTAGTTAGTACCTATGCCCGTAAGCGGTCAGTTGTAGATACTCGTATGATGATAATATTATGTTAGGTAAGTATACTGTACCTAGGCAGGCTTCTTAATATTATGGGTTTCTTGCCCTTGAAATTAAGTATGTATGTACCTACTTATCTACGACAAGTATCCTCATTCCCTCAGCAAAGCAAGCGTTACGCCGGTTTTCATAGAGACCCGTGGCCGTGGTTAAGACCCGCTATTGGAATTAATATTATTGCAACGGCAGATGAATAATATGCTTTTTCAAGAAGGCACTTTTTTACCGTATTTCGGTGTGAAGTGACGCTTAGATTTTATTAGCGAGTCCGACTTTGACTATTTTTGTACTTATGCATTTTTAGTCATCTGTCTAATATTTACATTCTTGTTTCAGCCTTTTTAGATCTAGATTTTATTTCATATATTTCTGTTTCCATGATGTTTATAAAAGTACTAGCTATGCCCGCGACTTCGTACGCGTGTAAAAGTGATTTTATTAGAAGTTTATGAACACTGTCGTTGGGGTATTTATATACTTAACTAATATATAGTAATGCTTCTTTATACATGGTCTCTCAGAGGCCGATAAAGTAATAATAATAGTTTCAAATAATGGCTCAGACATGCCATAATAAGACATAGGATTAACCCCAATAGACGTAACTATATGTTGAATATTCAAACAACTATTCAGCATCAAATAGTGCAAAGAACATCAGCATGACTGCAAAGCAATGGCGCAAGTCACGTGCACGAAAATGGATACATCTACAAATTTGCAAAAATATTTCTACGTTCATATTTCAAAAATATCTTCACAATATTGTATTCAAATGCCTGTAATTATCTAGCAAAATTATGAATACATTATTTTCATAATGAAGTAAACAACAAAATTTCAGTAAATAGGGTGTAAAAAGAGCAGTCACTATAACTTCATGGGGTAATAACCAGGCAAGAGATATATCCATTGGTACTAGTCATTTGCTTTTAATCCACTGTTTTAAAGATTACGCTGAGAGGTCAATAGCACGCGTAAGACGTTCATTACGTACTAGGGCAAAAATTATTAAATTTGAGAATTTAATGCAGAACGTTGTTTCAAACAGTTCAGCCTTGCGACTAGAAATAATAAATTGCAAATTTTTTTTTTTTTCAAAAAATAAATAATGAAAGAACTTCATTTCTAGAATAAGAAAAGGTCCATTAATCATATTCCAAAGTTATAGTGACTGCTCTTTTTACACCCTGTATAGCTTATCGTGACGTTGCTTTAGTGTTCCGTAATAAAATGAAAGGTTGCGTTTCCACTGACGCGTAGCAGGGCCTAGAGGAGCTTGCGGTGCCCGAATTGACCAATCACTATGCTCGAAATCTCCGCTCCGTTTCCACGGAAACACTCTCTCTTCCTTTTACTCTCATAACCCAGTGGGACGGTAAACCGACACGACTGGCGAGAGAACAGGCGCAGGACCGACTTGTTATATGCCCATCCGACGCATGGATCATCTTGTCAGACAATCCGATCAGTCTGCATTGTCCTAACCAAACTTGAAAACAATTTTTTTTTTTCCAACGCTAGAATCGAACCCACGACCACGGAGGCGATATTATAAAACATATTGTAATGCGTACAGGTACATGAGGTCTATACACAACAGGTACATGAGGTCTATACACATGAGGACCACATTTTGTGGGTATAAGGGATGGAATTAAAACTGCGGTGTTGGACAGAATATGTGCGAGGGATAATTCAAACGTGTGTCACTTGCGCGTGCGTTGGTGCGACTGCTTTGCTGGACTTCCAGGGTGTCGGCTCAGTGTAACCGCATACGTTTGAAGAATCCGACAACACGACTTTATTCAAACAAAAGTTTAAGCTTACAATTTATAGGCTTATACAACAGAAAACTATATTTATTTAATCTCAGAACACAATAAGTTTATTTAACACTCTAAATAATATTTATATAATCTTATGATTAGTGATATATTCTTAGAAAGGTGTAGTGCGTCGCCTACAATCTGCCTCCTTAGTGCTAACTAGTTAGCACTACTATCATTCTGTGGTGCTAGTAGGGCGACGCGCGTCACAGGTCTGCGCAGCTCGCCGGCGCGTGTGCGCACGTCGACGACACGGACTCGTCCGTCGCGGCCCGCGTGGGTCGCGCTCACAATTCCATGCCGCCAGCAGTTTCGCTCTAAGTTAGGTTCGACAATGACGACATAATCGTTAACCTGTAACTGCCTAGACTCAGTAGTCCACTTTTGGCGTGGTAATAAGGTTGGCAAATATTCTTTAATCCATCGTGCCCAAAACATGTCAGTGAGGCGCTGTGCTACCCGCCATCGCTTTCTCAAATGTAGATCCGAATTATCATATTTACCGAATTGTGGAATTGACGATGAGGAACCGATTAAAAAATGGTTAGGCGTCAGAGCCTCGGGATATTGTGGATCATTTGAAACGTAAGTAATAGGTCGACTGTTCACTAACGACTCGACTTCGGCTAAAACGGTTAACAAAGTTTCAGTGTGAGGTGCACGTTGCTTTAATACTATCTTTAAGGAGGACTTGACCGTTCGGATCATGCGCTCCCATGCTCCCCCCATCTCTGGGGCCCCCGGGGGTATGAATTTCCATTGGACGCCGCGTATAGTTCCTGCCTCCCGTATGGCCTCCTGATCTAGCTCAGACAAACTGCGTCTCAGCTCCGCGTCAGCACCGCGAAGGTTTGTGCCGTTATCTGAGATAATGACCTGCGGCATGCCTCGACGAGCAGCCATCCGTCTTAATGCCATTATTGTGGAGTCAGTTGTTAAACTTTCCGTCACTTCGATGTGTATTGCTCGAATAGTTAAGCAAGTAAACAGCATGCAGTAACGTTTCTGTTTTCCTCGGCCAACGGTAACCTCTAGTGGCCCGAAAAAATCTACTCCGGTGTAACTAAATGGACGTCTATTGTGTTGCAGCCGAGCTGCAGGTAAGTCGCTCATACGCTGAGGCTGCGGTGTCGCGCGCCTGTATCTGCAGAACAGACAATGGGACGCGACGGCACGAACTGTCGGCCTAAGTTTTAAGATCCAATAACGCTGTCTTAAGTTATTAACGACGAGTTCGTTTGCACTGTGGAGTGCTTGTCTATGAAAATATTCTACCAGCATACGTGTTATTCTATGTTTTCCTTCTAAAATAACAGGTCTTCGCATGTTAAGTTCGACGCCAGCGACAGCCTCCACACGACCGCCTACACGCATGAGACCGGACTCGTCTACGTAAGGGGTTAGTTGTAGCAAGCGACTATCGCGTGACAGGGACTTATTTTGTTTCAATAATGATATGTCCGCATGAAAACAATCGTTCTGACATTTCTTTAGCAGCATGTCTTCTGCCTCCTTCATTAGAAGAGTGTCAAGTAGGCATTTCTTCCTTTGACATCTTCTAATGAACAACAATACCCTAGCCGTTGCGCGTACTAGAGTGAGCCAATTAGAGATATTATTTTCATTAGGCAAAGACATTGTCGATTTATTATCAACTATTAAATGAACCGTACATTTTTCGCTATTTGCGTCCTCTAATGTCTTCGTAAACTTCCGGTCCTTAGGCCATTGACCTTCAGGATGTCTCAAGAACGAGGGACCTTGGAACCAGTCACTTGAGTACCTTAACGGAGGCGCGTCTTCTCGAGTGGCCGCGTCAGCGGCGTTGTTCGCGGTAGGCACGTGGCGCCATTCACATGCTTTCGTGAGTGAGTCGATCTCACCAAGTCGATGGGCTACATATGGTTTGTAGTTACGAGGATCGCTTCGAATCCACTGAAGGACTGTGCTACTGTCCGTCCAAAAATAACGTTTATTATGGCGACCGGGACCTTTGTATTCGCGCAGTATAGCTTCTGCGAGTCGCGCACCTAAAAGAGCACCCTGTAGTTCTAGTCGCGGAATTGAAGTCGGCTTCAATGGGCTCACCCTAGATTTACTAGCGACAAAACTAATTAGTACGCGCCCGTCGGCACGTGTATAACGCCAATAAATAACAGCAGCGTAAGCTTTAGACGAAGCGTCACAAAAAATATGCATTTGTTTGTTTACTATCTCGCCTACATTTCTTTTAATGTCATCAGTTAACATCTGTTCCGCCGAGTAACAATGTGTCCACTCGTGCGCGTTGCCATGGAATCGCGGAATTTTAAGTGAGCTTAGACACTTCAAATCTTTGAGCCAACTGAGCCATAAAGTGTGCTCCGCGGCTTGGATGCGGCAATTCCATTCGACTCCACTGCGATGTACATTTTGAAAAATAATTTTACCCTTAATTATAAACGGAGAAAGAAAACCGTGAATATCGTAAACGGACATTATAATGCTTAACATTTGAGCTTTAGTAGGTACCTGAGTTCCATTTAAAATGCCAGGCAAAATTCGATCTAAAGCTATTTTAAAACTAAACAAATCTTCGCTCGGATGCCACATCAAACCGAGAGTGCGCTCAGCTGTGTTCGTAGCTCCGTGTTGTAATGCGATAGCAGCGGGCGCCAGCGCCGCGTGCGGTACGGTCTGCAGCACGTGTTTACTGTTGCTGGACCAGCGCATTATCTCAAAACCACCTGATTTATGTATTTCAGTTATTTCGCGTATTAATTGAATAGCTTTGTCCTCGCTGTCACATGAATGTAAACAATCGTCCATATAATGGTCGTTTAATATTACGTGAACGGCCTCTGGACATTCGTCTATGTATTTAATCGCATTTTTATTTTTTATGTATTGTGCGACAAACGGTGAGCAAGTAGCTCCAAAAAGCAAAGTTTGCATTACGCATATTTTCACATCATCCTCGGCGTTTTCTTGCCAAAGAAAACGGAAAACATTTTGATCTTCTGATCTTATTTTGATTTGAACAAAAAAATCCTTAATATCAGCAGTTAGCGCTATTCTATGTTCGCGAAAACGTAACATAATACCTAATAGTGAATTGTACAGGTCTGGTCCTGTAAGAAGAAAATCATTTAAACATACGTTGTTTACTTTACCTGCACAATCAAATACTAATCTTAACTTGTCGGGTTTGTTTGGGTTCTGTACTCCAAAATGTGACAAGTACCAAGTATGACTCGGTGTGTATTCCTTGACGCCTATTTCACGAGCGTAGCCGTTATCAAAGAGCCTTTTCATCTCCCGGCGATATTTCTCAGCGTACGTGACGTCAGACCTAAACCTTTTAACTAAACTATTTAGTCTATTTCGCGCGTAATCATACGTATTTGGAAATACTAATTGGTCTTTTGTGAAAGGTAGACCTACTTCCCATTGATTACCTATATTCCGTGCAGTATCATCTAAAATACGTACTGCTCTCAAATGTGCCGTATTCTCGCGGCGTAAGGTTGAAATTCCGATCGAGTCTAGTTCAAAAGATTGTTTAATTAAATTGTTTAATTCTGTGATGTTAGTATCGTGTTCCTCATCGTGAGCGAGATGAAAAGTATGACCGTTCATGGAAGTGTGAGTGAGACCGATGCAGCCATGAATAGACCAGCCTAGTAGGCATCTCGTAGCATAAGGTTCCTGCTTGTTACCTTGCAGAATTTCATGAGGAGCGATAAGATAATAATTATCCTCACCTATCAATAGTCGAGGCACTACACATTGATCACAAACATCATCTTTAACTTTTAACAAATGATTACATTGCAAAGTTTTAACTATTGACAAATCTTGTTTTGGCAAATTAAAGTTATTCACTACACGTAATGTTACATCAAAACTTTTGTTTTCAAATATGCCACTTATATTAGCAGTAACTTTAGGTACATCAGATTGAAATATTTCGATACCGAAAGCATCAATAAATTTAACAGGGCTAGACTGAGAAGTTATTAAACCTAATTCACTTACCAAGTCCTTATCGATTATAGATATGGATGCACCGTCGTCTAACAATGCATACGCACTCACCGTGCCCTTTGGGCCACTTAGATTTACTTTTACCACTTTTAGTAGCACTTCACAATTCGCTCGCGGTCCTTGAGTTCTGTCGGCGGCATCGTCGCTCGGCTCGCGCTGGGTGGCAGCCATGTGGGCCACGGTTTCGCCGCGTGCCGATAATGACGACTCGCTGTCAGCTACCTGCGACTCGTGGGTGGTCGCATCCATTATTGTAGCCACGGTGTCGACTGCAGGCTTCTTGAAGTGTAGAAGGCGATTGTGCGACAATCCACAGTCGTCGATGTCGCATAAAGGTGCAGGACATGCGGTATTATTGTGTCGCTCCAATAAGCAACAAAAACATAGGTTTTTTGCTTTTGCAAATCTCCATCTATCTTTTCTCATTGCTCGTCTGAAATATCGACATTCAGTCAGTGGATGGGCAGATTTTGAGCAAAACAAACATAATTTCGACGACGTCGGTCGAGCGGCTCTGGTTGCCATCGTCGTAAGCACAGGCCGATTATAGTACATAGGTTGCCTTTGCTTCTCATCCGGTTTCGTTCGTCCATGTGGCACCTGGTCGGGTTTACGGCTGTCCCGAAGATGTGTAACGCCGACTATTGAGGCCACAGTAGCTTCACGTTTTAAGAATGTGGCTAGTAGTTGTAGTTTTGAAACGTTGCTAGCTAGCTTATCGTAAGCATAGTCTGACCACTTGCTAATCAAAACACTAGGCAACTTTGTGACGACTGCCGTCAGTAATTCTGGGCTGCGTAGGTAATCATGCTGATTGAGTGAGTTCAGCGTCGCAACACAATTATTTACTTTCATAGAAAAGTTAATTATATCATTCTGATAATTACTTGAGAGTGGCGATAGCTTTTTCATCTGCGCCGTCAGCTGTTGAACGATTAAATCTGGGTGTCCAAACCTGAGCTCCAATGCTTCCATTACAATAGCTGGTGAGGTGCCGCCGATCAGTAGGTCGGTGACGGCTTCCTTGGCCTCGCCGCGGAGCGCTTTGCGTAGTCGCCATAAATTTTCAGAATCACTAAATTGGCATACCTGTGTGGATTCATCATATGCGCTTCGAAAATGCAACCATTCGAAGCATTCACCACTGAATATCGGTAAATCTCGCGGTGTTGACAACCGTGTGAGTAGTCGTTCATCTTGATGGTGCTGGGACGTGGAGGTCATTATGTTCTTGAGTGTGTGAGCCAGCTGAATTATACCGTCGGCGTGTGGAGCGGGGGCGCAGCTAGGTGCGCAGTTTGCGCTAGGTGCCGGCGCTGCCTCCGTCGCCGTTGCTGCCGCCACTGGTGGCGACTGTACGTTACTCTGTTCCAGCCACTGCTTCACGTTACATTGACTCCCGTCGTTGCTAGCAGGCTTGCTACAATATGAAGCATTATCGACCATGGCTAAGTCACATTCGAGCCGCTTATCGATAAGCTCCAAAGCAATTTTAGCTTTTTCCTCGGCTGCTGCTAATTCCAGCTGTTTGCGTCTAATTTGGGAAGACGACGATTTACATGACATTTCATTTGTTGCACTTTTATCACATGCACATTCCGATTTTGACATTTTAAATTGTTCGCGGTCACGCGTTAACACTTGTTCCGAAGCACTTTCGAGTCTGTCAATTAATTTTACGCGGGATTTATTAGACAAAAACTTATTTGGCGTACGATACATAACAAGAGTTCAACAGTTCTAGTTAGATCCGGTTCGAATGGACCAGCGGTTGTAAGGGATGGAATTAAAACTGCGGTGTTGGACAGAATATGTGCGAGGGATAATTCAAACGTGTGTCACTTGCGCGTGCGTTGGTGCGACTGCTTTGCTGGACTTCCAGGGTGTCGGCTCAGTGTAACCGCATACGTTTGAAGAATCCGACAACACGACTTTATTCAAACAAAAGTTTAAGCTTACAATTTATAGGCTTATACAACAGAAAACTATATTTATTTAATCTCAGAACACAATAAGTTTATTTAACACTCTAAATAATATTTATATAATCTTATGATTAGTGATATATTCTTAGAAAGGTGTAGTGCGTCGCCTACAGTGGGTACCACCACAAAAAACTTATAGAGGTAGACCGCTGACAGGGTGAGCTGTCACCAGCTTCACTCTTGCTGTGATCATCATTGGACAAGTGGCAGGTGTCACATAGAGTTGCACTTGAAAGCGTAGGCTCCAGAGCATGACAAACAATAATTCGACGATCTCCGTAGCGGTGGTTGAGCGCGTTGGTGCTCGAGCGGTTCGCAGGTTCGAATCCCGCCGAAGGAACAAAAAGTGTTCTGTGTTCCTGGGTCATGGATGTGTATTAATATACTAAAAATCATAAATATGTTTATAGTATTAAATTATTGAATATATCTTAAGGGAGGCCATTTTGAAGAAGAAGAAGAATATATTTCCGTTGTCTGGTACCTGCAACACAAGTTTTTCGAATACTTGACACGAGGCTAGATTGACGTGGTTTGAAGCGTCCACATATATTATTATTATTATATTTATATTATACATAAAAATGAATTGCTCTTCGTTAGTCTCGCATTTTAACTCGAAAATGGCTGAACCGATTCGATTATTTTTAGTATTGAAATATTCGTGGAAGTCCAGGGAAGGTTTAAACGGTTTGTATGCTCAACGAAGTGGGAACGGGTCAGCTAGTTATATTAATATAATAACACATACAACCATACTTTCAAAAAATATAACCATCATTCTGGTGCTTCGGGTAATTTTTTACCCGAAGCACCAGAATGATGGTTATATTTTTTAAGCGCACTGTCCAAACATTTAAATATTTCATTTTTAACCGATACCTATTTTTCGACCTTAAAAGTAACATTTGATATCTAACAGCGAATAGTTGGAGCATTTTGCATACGCAAATACAATTGGAATAACACCAATTGAAAAATAATTGGAAAATGCACGCCGCCATGCTGGCGTTGAGTTTTAGAAATGAATACAAAATATTAGCGTTTCACATCATCAGCTTGGCCCACGGTGACTGTAGTCGCGCTCGACAGCATCGCTACTAACGACAGAGAAATGGTGGGAGACAAAAAGTCGGCCAACTTTTTATCGGTGAAAAATAAACTATAACGCATACGTCATACTTAAATTCAGATATATAATATGGAGGAAAAATCTGCCCGATTATCGGACCTACAGAAAAAGTCGGTGGCCGACTTTTTGTAGGTAAGAAATAGGACTGCAACGCTCACGTATACAAAAATTCGGTCAAAAATAATATGGAGGAAAAATCGGCCCGATTATCGGACCTACAAAAAAGTCGGTGACCTACTTTTCGTAGGTAAGAAATAAAGCTGCAACCCTCACGTCATACAAAAATTCGGTCAGAATTAATATATATTTTTTCTCCTTTAATATTTTTTTTTCAAATATCTTCAATGTAGACACGACTCCTCTACAGATTTATTATTTTATGTATAGCTTTTACCCGCAGCTTCGCCCGCGTGGAATTATGATTGTGGCAAAAACTTTACCAAATGACATTACGGGTACAGTACCTATTATAGGTGTAGTGGTGTAGGTAATGTTGTAATAACTTAATATTCCTACGTTCTTTGCGTTTTGGTGCGAAACCCTTCGATATTCAAATAAGTACACTATATTGTTGAACGAAGGCGAAACCGTTTGAATAAAATTTGGTGCGTACTTTTTTCATTTTAACATTATTTCATTAATTAAGACATTAATATAAACTGTATGGTTTAAACAGCAATTGTTACGTGTATGAAATGCTTAATAGCGACATCTATAGGCAACACGTTTTAATATTATTGACACTTGTCTCTTTAATAAAATCATGTTAGTTTTGTAGCTTCGCGTCACTATAATATGTAAATAGTACTGTAAGCGATGCCCCCGCGCGCCCCACCCGAACCGTTCGTCCGCAGTTCGCGCGCGAAATTCATCGACTTGCTTCAAAGTTGTCGTCACTGCTCGGCTCCTATGTATCGTATCGTTATGTTATATATCCTATAACCTGCCTAGGAATATGGTCTACAATCAAACCAAGTTTGGTTAAAATCTCTTACGTGGTTTTTGATCCATGCGTGCACATACAGACAGAAATACAGACAAAAAATATAGATGTGTGTATAAAAGAATTATAACCCGTCGTCGCAAAAACGGATCAAGGGCAAGAAACGCATAATATTAAGTAGCCTGCCTAGGTACAGTATACTTACCTAACATAATATTATCATCATACGAGTATCTACAACTGACCGCTTACGGGCATAGGTACTAACTACATACTTACGTTTAAGTGTGAAATATTTAATAGTAATAATTCCATTTGTTGGCATTATTTAGGAAATAGACACATTTTCGTCTAGTAGAGTAAAAAGTATTCTCAAATAAAAATCGAAGTTATGGTTACCCTACTCAAACATTGTATGAGAGAGCACATTTTTGGAGATTACACGCGTTGAAAACCATTCTGAGGGTAAAACGATATGCCATTCTAATCAGGTTAATGTGCCGAATAAATGGATATAAAAACCGAAATCCTAGCAATTACAGGTAATGAGATATCAGCGTACAAAGAAGCGTTACGTTGGCGCGGCCATGTAATTTTTTGTTTCGGTCCGATTTGTCTGTTTAAATAACATTTCGTCGTATTTATTGCTTTCATTAGTTTCGACAAATTAAGCCCTTACTTCCTGTATCAGTTTTTTATACTAAGTCTTATGATATAAATAAATAATCAACATTAAAGAAACACGAAGTGCACGTCTGCGCCGCCACGGCTTCTGAGGTAAATATCTCTTAAAATATCGATTTCTAGTTTATAATTTCTTTTTCGACAATTTTCGCCAAATTCAATCTTCATACTAGAAAAAGAATTAGATCTCTAACCCACGTAGTTCCTGAGATTTCCATGGCCGCGCCATCGTGGACGTTACGTTGGCGCGGCCAACTTAAAACCCTTATAACTTCTTTGTTTCTACTTCGACAAATTTTTGGTTTGGACCCTTCGATTTTGTCAAATTTCGCCTAAATTTTGGGCGAACATTTTCATCATATTTCTACCGTGGCGGAGCAGTTGTAACGCACACGAATGGACGGGCAACAATAAGTTTTCCTAAATAAATAAAATAATCCTAGAAAACCGACGTGGAAAGTAGTGCTGCGCCGAGTGGAAGGCGACACCTTACCCGCTAAGGGGTTGCCTTTGTGGCGGTAAAGCTAGCTTAACAATCATTTGTATGAAAATCCAGAACATTGTAGCTTATTTTCACATTGATTTATCAATAACAATAGGTGTTGTAATTGTTGTAAATAATAATTAGATTAATGATACAATTTTTTTTAAATATTTTTTTGTGACAAAATTTATTATAATAGTTGCAATTTTTTTTATGAAGTGGGCAACATTAATTTCCATAATGTTTCTCAATTATTTTCAATTTACCCACAGTAGTTAAACATTTTTCAACTTGCACCTGATCATGATTTAATCGAAACCGGTCGTGTTTTTGTAAAAACTTATTAAAACGTAATAAAAAGTTGAAATGTGTAAATAAAAGTTGTGGTTATTATTGTGAACAATCCTCTAACTGTTATTGTTACTCGGGCTATTATTAGATACGAATATATCGATAAATTAATTTCGCTGTGGGTCCCAAGACAGATTTAACTTATCCCTCTGGCATCCTTAAGATTATATCAAAGATTTTTCGTGGTTGGTTACCGCTGTCGGTGACAACAAAATGTATGGGATTTGACCGTAAAGTAACGCTAATTGTATGAGAAGCATGACAGAGCCAATACAGGTGACAATCGATAACTTTACGGAACTTCCAAATGTTTCTGCTTTAACGGTTTCAAAACGGTAAGGTGTACGAAAAAAATGTTTAAACAAAAGTTGTTGATAACAAAGTAAGGAACAACTTGTCCATTTACACTTTTGCATTAAAATACAATTTTCAAGTTGAAAAAGTGGAAAAACATAATTTTAGACACTTTAGCGCCACCTGCCGTGCGCGTTTGTCAATGTACAGCACTGCACCAATTACGTAAAATGTATATCTCAACGTCCTCTAAAGTTTTATGCAAAAAAGTCCGATTAAAATGCATACAAATCAAGAAAAATGCATTTAAATTATTTATTTTATATTTTTTGAGTTTTTCCAAAACCTCGGTCGAGTTGCAGATGCCCACCTTCAGGGTACTCAACATACATCATTCTTCGACGAAAAAAACATATTTCAACTGTAGGGTTTTTTTCGTAATGTAACTATTTAATTTTCGACATATTGACTGTACTACTTGGCCTATAGTAGTTTAGTCGCTACTGTGGGACCTTAGATCATAGATAATAATGATCTAGTGGAGTGTGGAACCAAGGAGGTAATAAGTACTACGTTGTACGTAGTTCCATGTGTGGAACTGACATACCTACATAATCAATTTTATTATTTAATAATTTTGCTACGTCGATAAATCAATCAATTCAATTAAATACCATTTATTTCCGGCCATATCTATTTATTATTTGTATTATTATAAAGCGGAAGAGTTTGTTTGTTTAAACGCGCTAATCTCAGGAACTACTGGTCCGATTATAAATTCTTTTTTTGTTATAGTCCATTTATAGAGTAAGGCTTTATAGGTTATATTATAACATTACGTTGCGGCCTGCGACCAATAGTAGCGAAGCGTCAGTGAGAAATGTACTTGCAAAAACGGGCAAATTAATCATCACATATTTTGAGGGCTTTAGTTGCGTGCGCTGCATAAACGGTTTAAGTTTTAAAAAAAATAGGGGAAACGGTATAGTTATTGGCCAGATAAGCGGCTACAAAATTTATAATCTTTATTAAAATTAAAATTTCCAGTTAGAAATAAATAAAATTTATGTCATATGGATATATACTAATGTATTTATCAAATATTTAATTGCACATACACTGTTATTAAACATTTTAGGAATAAAATTAATTTAAAAATATAAAACTTAAAATTATAGTTATTGGCCATAACATTACAGTTATTGGCCGTGAGATCATTTAGTAATTAGCCACATCGGCATCGTGAATTAAATAAGTGTAAACTAAAACTTTAGACATGTTTTAATTACAAAAACAATGACTTTAGCTAATAAAACATGTCTTCTTAATTATCTTCATCTTCTAAAGATTCTGAGTCATTATCATTTAACAAAAAGCATTTATGGCATACAAAATCAGGAAGCTCATCATCATCTGGCAAATGCTCTTCGTGTTTATTAGGAATGCAATGACGATGATAGTAGTTTTTACAAGAATCACACAATAGGGACTTATTTTTAGCAAAAGAAAGTAAACCAAAGATAATATCAAATATAGAAGTTGTTTATTGCAATATGTGCACTTAATATTTTTTTGTAGGTGTCATAGTAATTTTTAGTGAGGTCACATTATTTACATTAGTTAGGGACCAAAGTTTAAACAATGTAGGAAATGTTTCATTCGTGCTGACACCTTGAGATTTTAGTGCTTGTAGCTGATTTATCATTTCGGCTCCTATAATGTTTTCAAATTCTTTTAGGGACATGAGCTTGTTGGCATAACTGTACTCTACTATATATTTTGATGTACTGAAACATTTGGAGTAATCTAAAGCATTCTCATCAAAGGGACATGAACTACATACTCGAAAACCATTTATAATAGTTTCAGGTTCAACTCATCAATAACAGTTTTTAGGATAGTAGCGATGTTTAATTTTGTTACCACCTCTCCAATGTTTTATGATTGAAATTTTCGAACTGCGTTACGGTATCTTTTTTAATGGGCCCAAAAACGGAAACATCAGCTGGCTGAGTGATGCTCTTTACCCCAGTACAATTGGGGTAAAGAGCAACTAGTTCAACTCCTAACTCTTTACAAGTCAAACTAACAAAAAAAACCAAAATAAGAGTATAGTTGTTGGCATACTTTTTCTGTAAGTAATTTTTTCCAATTACACAGTTATTGGCCTAGGCTATTAACTATTCATAATGATTAGAAAATTCTTGTAATTTAAAATGTTACTTATGGTTACGAAATAAGACGTTTTATTCATTAACAATGCTAGATGACTTTTTTTATTTTTATTTAGTAACTGGCATAGGAGGCCAATAACTATAAACTATTCAAAAAATAATGACAGCTATTGGCCACTACAAAATTTTGAGGGTATGACGAAAAAACCTTAATTTACACCCTAAATTTGTTCATAACACATAGCAAGACATTATTTTATAGAATTTTAATAACGGCACTAGTACTTATATTTTATAAAATATTGCAGAAAAAAAAAGTAGCAGCCTTAACATTTTATTAAAAAATATTACTTACGTTTTACCTCCGCCAAAATTTCACACGACGAAAAGGAAAGTGTCAACCTAGCGGAATTTTGTTGCATCCATTTGACGGAGGACGAAAGTGTTGCCAGTAATGCAGTATTAAATATACTATTTTGGTAGTTATTAGCCCCTATACAGATAACAGCCATTTCAAATTCGATGTCCAAAAATAAGCAATAATATTTTTGGACATCGAATTTGAAATGGCTGATAACTGTATAGGGGCTACTAACTATACCGTTTCCCCTATGTATAAAAGAATTATTCCTCTGTAATAATCATAATTACAAAAACCAACGTGAGCAATTGGAGTGTTTGTCGGCCACGCGAACGAAGTCGCGGGCACAGCTAGTTTCAAATATCTTACAAAGTATGCAAAATAATATCCCAAAAGTCTATTAAAAGGGGAGACGGGGCAAACCATAATTTAATCGTAAACCTACTGGTATTTTAATTTCTTACTAATTTGGTTTTTTTTTATTTAAAGTATAATAGAAATAATATATATGTAGTAATAGTACTTTTCATATAGAGTAAGTATTATGACTATCTATTATAATCGAAAATGAAGGTTTCAGACGGATTAAGTGAAAACAATGAAGTACTTAATAAGCTATTAAGGTAATATTATAAATTATGTTGCGATGATGTAATACTGTGCGTCACACATATGAAGAAGTACAAGTTGGTCTCTAATGGGTTTAGGATCACGCGAGCCGGTATCACCCCTCGCCTGCAACGGACTCTGATCACCACGTACGGTTAGCTGTTATTCGCACGCCGCACACCCCACCCGCGTGCTGTTGTTGTTCTGACTTCTGACTCAACCTAGTGATTGTTCTATCGAGAAGCAATATGTATTTAGTAACTTTTAAAAAAGTAGCACATACTTGTCCTATTAAGATCTAAGTAGTTTTTTGTTGTAATTAAAGGATGTAATACGGATATTTTATGTGCCGTATAACTTTGTTTAATTTATTGCATCATTAATAAGTATCTTAAAATGTGAAAAATAAAATAGTAATATACCTACTCATTTTTATCCTTTTAAAATATAGTTGTGATAAAATTAAAATAAGACATTTACGAGTTTCGACCGAATCCGGTTAATTTAAGTAGACATCAAGACACGATGTCCCTATCATTCCGCAAAGTCGTAACAGTGACAGCATGAGAATAGTAGCGATCTTCGTTTTAAATTAATAAATAAGTTTGTTATTTAAAATATACTTTAAAATTTAAATAAGGAAAAACTTTATTTCTTGGACATCCTTAATCTAAAGTAGTTTCAATGGCACCCCTGAATCCTTACTTCGGTGTGTAATTATCGTTGCCATTATGAATGTGTGAATCTACCATCGTTTCCGAAATAGCCATTAAGCTCATTAGCTTCTGAGGAGGAATCTGCTTAACAGTTTGTTAATTATTGTGTGGACATTGTCTTATCTGTAAAATCAAATTATCTTTTCATGTAAATATTTTTTATCCATTTTCGTATTATTTCTTATTAAAACCAAAAAATCTTTATTTCAATTCTAATATAATAAGAAACACTCGTGTAACAATTTAAAATAGTAATATTCTTGTAGCTAGAAATACTCGCTCGCGCGTCGCGATATAACACTTTAGTTTAAATATTGTTTTCAGCACATGTCTATACTTTCATGCTTCACTTATTAAAAAGGATTAATAGGAGTCTAATGCATGAAAGAAGTTCCGCGGAAAGTATTTTAGTGTAATTAATTAGATATATTTTATTGGACTTCAGTATTGTAACTATTTGAAGGAATAAAACTTAAATAAAAGTAAGGCATATCAGTGAATATTTGCTTACTAATTAATTAAAAAAACCTGACAAAAATTCGCACCGCGCCTAGGAGACTTCTATCTTCTTATATATAAAAATGAATTGCTGTTCGTTAGTCTCGCTAAAACTCGAGAACGGCTGAACCGATTCGCCTATTTTTGGTCTTGAAATGTTCGTGGAAGTCCAGGGAAGGTTTAAACTGTTTCTATGCTCAACGAAGTGGGCACGGGTCAGCTAGTCTTTTATATAAAAAGAATTGGTGTTCGTTAGTCTCGCTAAAACTCGAGAACGGCTAAACCGATTCGCCTATTTTTGGTCTTGAAATGTTCGTGGAAGTCCAGGGAAGGTTTAAACTGTTTCTATGCTCAACGAAGTGGGCACGGGTCAGCTAGTTATAATATAATTTCGCCAGTAAATTATATGACAATGCTGACACACACACACAGTTTAACATTGTCTCACATATTTTTGTTGCAATTTTCCTGACATACAAATATTACGTAATGAAATTTAATAGTTTTATATTGCTGTTTGTCTATAGTGAGTCGCCCCATGACATAAAGGAAAGTATTCAAAGGAATGATAAATAACTTAATATTACAATGTTTATTTCAGATCTGGCGATGGAGCGCGGCGTGGTGCCGGTGAACTACGAGTGGGCGCTCAACTGTCTCGGCAGCTACACCCTGACCTCCGTGTACGAGCTGCTGCTGTGTCCGGCCGCGCTGTTGCCCAAGTCCGTGGAGCAGTGGCCGCCGGAACTCATATCCAGGGAGGACGAATGAATTTATACTGTCAATATTAATAAATATTTTTACATTTTTTACATTCTGTTTTATTGTGAGACTAAGGGCGTGTTTCACCTAGCAATGTTAAAGTTAACGCCATGTTAAATATCATGACTGTTATCCCTCTCGTATTTCCTGACAATGAATAAGATGGCATGGTATTTTAACATGGCGTTAACTTTAATATTGCTTGGTGAAACACGGCCTAAGTTGGTCGATACGTATACAATGTGCCCATTTCAAATAACGGTGTCGATGTTCCAAAACGTCTAAGCGTTGCCCCCTAGGCGCTAATGTAAACTCCCACTCTTTAACTTTCATGAAAGTCATAGGAGATCAATGTTAAATACTACTTATTACTCGATAAGACTCGAGCGTATACGCCTGCGTCTTGACAAATAGTTAACACCTGTGTGAGGTAGACAATTAATGTAATTATTTTGCAGTTAAATGCGTAGGCCAATGTACCTTATAATTTGTGATCGCAAATTACGATCACTGGCTGGACTCGTGGCCCGAAACTTGGCTGTGTGTGTGACAACGTGGTCCAAGTATCGCGCCATAGTGCACCGTCCAATCGTCGGGCCGTGATGCGGCGGGCGAACTTCACTCCGGTAGCGGCGCGCAGACGCAACGTCACCGGTGATTCCGCGGGAGAGACACGGGTCGGCCGTCGGTCAAACATCACTCGCCGCGCTAACGTGTAAATAATAAACGTTGCATCACCACGCGATAAACTGAATATTCATTATATATAGTGCGCGAGTCTACAAATACGTTCATACCGAGAGTAACGTTCAGTGAATGAGTTTTTATTATTGTGTTATTGAGAAAACACACTAGAGTAAACATACTAGAGTTTATTAATTTTGATATAGACTGGTAAGTACTTACCTAAATAAATGTGTTGAGTTTGCATTATTGCACTAGTACATACAACATGCGGTTCCACAAATATGCGGTTTCATAAAAAATAATACCTAATAGCTTAGGAAAATAAAACGCTCAAATATAAGATTTATTAATTTTATTTTATAAGAATTTTTTTTCCAAAAAAAGTATTTTTTGCAAAGTAAATTAAATTCTGAGATATTCTATCGAAGATACCTACCTAAGTAGTTACCTACCTAGTAGTTTAAATATAGTATTATTTACATTATCTTTTAACTAGTACGATAATTTAATAAAATAAAACAACCAACGCGCCACGGTGCACCGTCAATTTTATTCATAAATCCTAATGCATCTCGTGCATGTCATTTGAAGGCCGTGAAAATTAGGTACCTACCTCATGTTGGCCTATTCTCCCCTTTTCTAAACTGTCAGTTGTCAAATAAGTGACGTTTTAATTTTCCATAGATTAGAGTAATTATTTTAATAGAGGTAATTTTCAATCCGGGAAAAGCTGAAAGTGCTGAAAATATTTGACTATTTCAAAAATTTAATTATTTCGTGCAAACTGTGTACACAGGTAATTTTTATTTGAATTATGCTCTTATTTTTGCATAATACACCATTATGTTATCAATCAATTGAATAGTAAAACACTAAAGAATAAAGCGATTCTTGTTGCGTCGTTGCGTCAATTAATATTCGATCTAATGATAATTATAATAATAAACATTGTTATAGATTTTTAAACAATAAACTACAACCCTGATAAAATATTAAAGTTAGCTACGTGTTTTTATAATTATTATAATCATTTTATAAAAGTTGAACTTGACAATCGATTAAGGAAAAAAAAATTTTCCTTTTAATGTAAACTTAGTTTTTTACTCTAGACTGAGCCGAATGTAAAACTCAGAAGGAAGGATAACGATTTTGCTAATCCATGTATGTATATTGTATGTTTATCCTTTCATCATAACACCTAAAAATATTGCACCTTCTTTAATGAAAGTTGTGTTAATCCATTAGTAATATTATCCTGGTTAAGATATGCTATGGGTATATTTTTTTAACTATTCTATACTTACATTGTCACTGAAGTTTATGAGTGAAAGTTAGAAATGATTAATGAAAGTATTTTTATTGAACTAATAGACTATTGAATACTTTAGGTAATAGAGATATATTAGATAACTACCAGATTAAATATAAGATAACTTTACTGAAGTAATATAAATTCAAATTTTACAATATAACTTTGAACAATGAGTTAAACAGGTTCTCAGTATAAGTCAAGTAGCGTAGATTAGTAACTTTATGACATTTTATAGACATAGTCATGGCACCAAATTCCACGGATGCAAATGGGGTGCTGTTTGAGAGTGATGCGGCCACTCCAGACCTGGCCCTCTCCAGCATGCCTATCCAGCAGGCTGACAACTACCCCAGGAAGCTGGTGTGGAGGAATATATTAGCTTTCACATATCTGCATATTGCTGGCCTGTATGGTGGATACCTGTTCCTGTTCTCCGCCAAATGGCAGACCGCTATATTTGGTGAGTACTATTAATAACCACTATTATGTATCAGTAGTAGATTATGTAGATTATTACTTGTATTGGACACAATGTAAACATTTAGTTTTACACTGTTGCTTTTCTCAATAATATATATAAGGGATGTGTAATAGAGTTTATTCAGAATGTTGGCATAGACAAAATAATTTTTATAACACTACTTAAGCATTAGCAATATAATAAATACTAACAATCTTTTTTTCAGCATTTATTCTGTACTTAATGTCTGGTCTTGGAATAACGGCTGGCGCTCATCGTCTCTGGGCGCACAAATCCTACAAAGCTAAGTGGCCACTACGTCTCATCCTCGTATTCTTCAACACATTGGCTTTTCAGGTATGTTTACATTTTAAATTAGGCATTTACCCCTTTACGAATATTTTTTTTTACACATATATATAATTATTTTCTTATTGTCTGATACATTAGGACACACTTGACAGACAAATACAGTCAATATTTGTAATGTGCTTAAATATTTTTATTAGTAAGGGGGTAAGTTTGTAAATATCATTACAATTAGGCTTAAACTGTAGGTGTACAAACAATGAGCCCACTTTGCTATGAATTATATATTTAAAACAGCATCTAATAATATTTTGTTACTGTTCAGGATTCTGCAATTGACTGGGCTCGTGATCACCGTATGCACCACAAGTATTCGGAGACAGATGCGGACCCACACAATGCAACTCGAGGATTCTTCTTCTCTCACATTGGATGGCTGCTGGTTCGCAAGCACCCGCAAATAAAGGAGAAGGGCAAAGGCCTTAACCTCAGCGACTTGTATGCTGATCCTATACTCCGCTTCCAAAAGAAGTAAGTTTAGACTTTTTTCATTTTCAATGGCTTTTTTTACCCGACTTGGCGAAGCCAAAAGGAAGGGTGATGATTTTGGCAGTCTATGTATGTACATTCCCTCGTAGCGGCTAAGCTACTGGTCCTATTTTAATAACTGAGGTATCAATCGATTGGTAATGATGCCGCGAGTAACATTATAGGCTATTTATTTGTTCGAAAAATTTTAGATTTTGAAAATTATGCCTCATAAACTGAAAATTCTGAAAATTGTCTCGTGTTTGGTATCAAAAGATAGGTCTTGGCAAGCACATTACAATATGTATTTTAATATTTGATTAGTGTTACATTTTATTGTTAAATTCAAAATAAACATTTAAAATGCGGTCATACAAGTAGTATCCAGAAGTTGTTTAGTTACTTTCTTTGTGTTAATTTAACTTTAATTTAATGAAAATGTAATGTTATACTTGATGTGGAAACAGAAAAATATAAAATAAAATAAAAGTTTAAAAAACTATAACCCGACTTCGCAAAAAAGGGGTCTAAAAAAACATACAGACGAATTG
This sequence comes from Celastrina argiolus, assembly GCA_905187575.2. Classification (NCBI taxonomy): domain Eukaryota; kingdom Metazoa; phylum Arthropoda; class Insecta; order Lepidoptera; family Lycaenidae; genus Celastrina; species Celastrina argiolus. The sequence continues at coordinate 521,081 of LR994579.1, read as the reverse complement.
AGAACCTCCTCCTTTTTTTCGAAGTCGGTTAAAAAGGCTGAAACTAGAAAATAATTCAATTTAAAATCCAGATATGTATAGGTACAGAAATGGTCAAGGTAGAGCCGTGGTCGTACTCGCTATTGGGATTGTATATTTCAACAGCAGACGAATATTAGCGGGTCTACCGGCTTACCTTACGGCTCTACCTTGACTATTTCTGTACCTATGCATATCTGGATTTCAAATTAAATTATTTTCTTGTTTCAGCCTTTTTAGACCCCTTTTTTGCGAAGTCGGACTATAGTTTTTTAAACTTTTATTTTATTTTTCTCTCTGCCTTTATTTGGTGATAAGGTATTTAATTTATTTATTATGCTATTTATGTTGGACCAGCGTGACCTTTTGCCACAAAGGCCTCCTCTGTCTTCTTCCATCGTTGCCTGTCCATTGTTAGCCGGACCCATAGTGGGCCAACAACCTCTTTTACCTCCGACCATCTCATTTTTGGTCTTCCTCTTTTTCTCTTTGCATTGTGCCGCGGTACCCATTCTGTCATCCTATTTGTCCATCTTTTGTTGCTTCTCATCATATGGCCTGTCCATCTCCATTTTGCTGTATTTGTTTTCTCTACATCCTCCCATTTTGTTATCGTCGACGCTCGTTTTTATCCTTCTCGGTATAACCCAATACGCTCCTTTCCATTGTTCTTTGGCAACATTTAGTTAGTAGGCAACGAGTTTAGACATAAATAGATGATAATATCGTTTGAACAATGAAAAACCTACAAACATTGAACTTCCTTTAAGGAACACTATTTAAACATCCATTTGCAAATATGTTATCTATGTGACACACCAATACTGTTTAATATTTATAACACATACTATTGTTCAACTAGTTTTCAATTGTTTATAAAAAAAAAGAAAATGCTAAGTAGCTCTTCTATAGTATTGTATGTATGCGTTATCTACCTGTTTGTAATATCTACAATCATATTTATCTGATCAAAACTATTGAAAGGCAAATAATTTCAGAATGAATGAGTGTTTTTTGAATGTTATTTCTGTATGATACTTAACCCTGCATTGTGTTTAGATACTACCTGCTGCTGATGCCGCTGATCTGCTTCATCCTCCCCACGGTGGTGCCGGTGTGGGCGTGGGGCGAGTCCTGGCTGAACGCGTACTTCGTGGCCGCCATGTTCCGCTACGCCGTCATCCTCAACGTCACGTGGCTCGTCAACTCGGCCGCGCACAAGTGGGGCCACAAGCCCTACGACCGCAGCATCCAGCCCTCCGAGAACCTGAGCGTGTCCCTGTTCGCGCTGGGCGAGGGCTTCCACAACTACCACCACACCTTCCCCTGGGACTACAAGACGGCGGAGCTGGGCAACACGCGCATCAACCTGACCACGGGCTTCATCAACCTCTTCACGAGGATCGGCTGGGCCTACGACCTGAAGACGGTGTCCGACGAGATCGTCCGCAGCCGGGTGCAGCGCACCGGGGACGGCTCGCACACCCTGTGGGGCTGGGGCGACAAGGACATAGCTAAGGAGGAGGTGAACGCCGCTATTCGCATCAATCCCAAGGACGAGTGAATGTGCCAGTGACACTGATTTAAAGACTAACTTTAAGTTCTTCTTTTTTTAACCATTAACATCAATATTTTTTTTAAATTACATACATATTTGGATATTGTTCTATAGAGTAGCTTGTGGCTAACTTTGTTTTTCTTCAAGGATTCGTTGTAATTTTTAATTCCAATACTTAACTTCCGAGTACAGCTTGACAATAAATGAAATTATGAAAAAAATTATATGCTTATGAAATTATAATATTAATGATTTCTTGGCAAGCTGTAGTATTATAAGTGTTAGATTTCGCTTCCCTTGAGCGAGCAGTGTAGGTTACATAGTACAGCGCATCAGTATTATATCACATAGTTATTTGTAAGAGATAGTTATCGCATTTGTAGGTATTAGTACTTCAGACATCGTTGATCGATCGCGAGCGAATTCTGTTGAGCGTGCCAGGTTTCAAATGCACAATGTATCTAAATATTATGTACAAAAATGTTATAGTTTTCTATAAAAGGGAATCACTCTAAACAATAGATTATTATTTTTGTAAAACTGTATTTTTGCACAAGTTTATTTATATATTCTTAAGGCACCACTGGTTATGCCTCGACTGATTTACAAGATCTACTGTACCATTTTTAAACATTATATTATTTTTTATTTCAAGTTTTTTTCATCATATAGTTGACGTTTAAAATCTGATTATAAGCCATTGAGGGTTGAGTTTGTTTTAATGTTTGTAGAGATAGGTACTTACACATAGTATATATGATCTATATCAGTACCTAGGCCGTAAGCTAATAGGTAGGTATGCCTGTATAACAGGTGTACTCCCATAGGGTTATATAACTGAGGGTTTGGAACCTACTGAATGATTTGAGACTGTTCTTACACGGGAGAGGGACATCTGCGAGTTGCTGCAACCTGCGTGTGGCCTGTGTGATGTGTCTCCTCACTCCATACGACGGCGGCGTCGGGACGGAATGTAATTCCGTCCGGTCCGTGTGAGCGACTGATGTCCTGGTAATACCTAAATGTGATACTTAGATGGGTAAAATACTATTATTTATTGTTAGATTAAAATTTAATCCCTTTTATTTCCCTAACAGAGGAAAGTCTATGCGATCAAGAATATCGTCGGCGAATATCACTAGTTTTTATTTAATTTCGCTTTTAGTTTGTAAACATTGGAAATTATTTTTAGAACAAAAGCTTTTGCCTCGAGTGTTTGAACTCCGCTCCGGCAACCAATTGGGCTATGAGTTGCGACGTATTTGTACTGTTGATTCAGTTTTTCGTTGTCTTTAACTTAATAAATGTGCAGTTATACATTGTTGTTTTATTTTACTAGAATAGACCCGATTCTTCGAAGATGTGTAGTTTAAAATAGATACTCGTTTATGACTCGCTCACAATGTCTACAAATGATATCATGACTATAAACTAAATATATATTTTATTATCAAGTAAAACTCCAACTACAAAATAAATTCTACAAAGTAGGTACTTTGTATGTAATTTATGTTGTAGACTGCATGGATCCTATCCGAGTCAATCGGGACCCCTGCTCACTTCGTTGAGCATACAAACCATTTAAACCTTCCTTGGATTTTCACGAACATTTCAAGACTAAAGATCCGAGAAGCCGAATCGGTTTAGCCGTTCTCGAGTTTTAGCGAGACTAACGAACAGCAATTCATTTTTATATATAAGAGAAGATCGGTTTATGACCCAGGAACGCAGAAAGTTTTAGTTCGACAATTGGTCTATGGTTCGACCGACACGTTCCAACTAAAGCGCAATAGAGGTCGTCCGACCGTTAAGACATAGAATTTTCCTTGTATGAAAATATTTAGCGGTTAAATATTTTGTTAGTTATATCTGCGATGTTTATATGTCGTTAAAGTTTTGGCGTGTATATCTATATATTTTATTATTATTATACCGCTTCACACCACGTCCATCTGGCCCCGTGATAAATAAGCGGAGAACTTGTGTTACAGGTACCAAACAACTAAAAGTTGTACCTATACTATACACATATTTAAGATTTTTATTATATTATACACACATTTAATACACATCCATGACCAAGGAACATTGAAAACTTTTTGCTCCAACAGCGAGATTCGAACCCGCGACCTCTCGCTCGAGCACCAACGCGCTCAACCACTGCGCTACGGAGGTCGTCATTAGTGAGTGATATCATATATACTTAGTGTATAGGCACATTCTATTACTATACCTACTTACGACAAGTGCAAGATAAACTACAGTTTAAGCGTAAATCGTTTATTGTAATACAGACATTACATTATTTCTCGATTATGCTAAACGCTCAATAGACAGCATTTTATAAATTACTAAATTGGATAGTTATAAAACAATGGGAAAAAAATAATTTGTAATATAATGTACGACTTGTAATATCATCGTTAACAATAATGACCACGAACTTATCCTATTGCAATATGTAAGGTGGTAGGTACATACCTAAATATGTAGCTCTGTTCACATTGTACTGGATATCACAGAGCTCCTGAACTCTAACAGAGAACTTGGAGCTGTTCTTCACATCCACATATTTCTGTAGAGTATTTTATTCCGTTCGCCTCTATGAACGAGTTGACATATCACAGATTATTATCGAAGTGCCTTAACAGTAACGGTACAGAAATCTTCGTAAATAGTAATTTGCGTGCATATAAATTTTTGTTAAAATATTTCAATCTTGCTTTTTTGTAATTTCTCCGAGCCGAAGCCGCGCGACGCCGGCCGCTCGGCGCGTGGCGACCGGTGACGTCACTGCTTGTGCGGCCGCAGCTCGTGCGGGCGGGCGGGCGCGCGCGGCCAGGCGCCGCCGCCGCCGTCCGGCCATCACGAGCCCTCCTCGTAGAAGATGTCGGCGTCGTCCAGGCGGTCGGGCACGCACACGAAGAACTCCAGCAGGTTCAGCAGCGGGCCGCGCGAGAACGGGTTCTGGTAGCGGCCGCGGCGGTCGCGCAGGTAGCCGTAGCGCTTGTAGTTGAACATCTCGTTGGTGGTGAGGTTCATGCAGGCGTGCAGCACCGACGTGCAGGTCAGCGCCCAGCCCAGCGCGCAGAACGTCACCGCCTCCAGCAGCCCCAGCAGGTACAGCAGCCCGAAGCCCTCCAGCAGCAGGCAGTAGCAGGCGAAGTAGATGGACAGCGAGCAGTTGATGGCCACGCTGGCCACGAACAGCAGGAACCACATGCGGTTGCGGACGCCCACGCAGTTGTAGATGAAGGGGCAGTGGTGGTCGAAGTAGGCGACGCAGCGGCGGCACACGCGGCAGTGCTTGGCGCGTAGCGGCCGCAGGCAGCGGCACGTGTGGCAGAGCCGCGCCAGCAGCGCGTCGCGCCGCCGCCACTTGTCGTAGTAGGGGATGTGGCGGATGGCGCGGTGGTAGGTGTCGGAGTTGCGCGGCAGGTAGCCGGGGTCGCGCCGGTTGGCCACCAGCCACGACAGCCACATGATGCCGTTCCAGTACAGGAAGCAGTAGTGCGACAGCCGCAGCGTGTTCCACGTCAGCGGGATGCACTGGCGACAACAGTTTTCGTTACTGCAGCCACTCGTAAACAGATAAGGCATAGGTAGTAGAGACTATTTACAATTAAACAATGAAATATAAAAAGGGGGAAAAATTGGTCCTTCGAGCTGGGTCCGGGATTGTAAAACAATTTTGAAAGCGCAGAAAAGCTTAGCAGAAAAGTTTTAAAACTTTCCGTTCGTGAATTTTGAATCGTCGTCACTCACCCGTATGATGTACATGGGGTAGCCCCACAGCAGCACAGACACGAGGAAGAACAGGAGCGGGCCCTTGCTGTCGCCGGCGCCGCCGAACAGCAGCGCCCACAGCTCCGACAGCTGCAGCGGGTGCGCGCGCCGCTTGAGCTCCTTCTGCAGCAGGGCCACGACCTCCGTGTGGCGGTGGGCCTGGGCCAGCATGAGAGGCGTCTTGCCGTTCTTGTCGCGGGGTTCCAGCTCTGCTTTCACCTGTACAGTGATACGTGGACATAAGTAAGTTAACTTCATATGACTTCACTCTAGTTCGGAGACCATCATAGAAATTCCTACCAAGCTATACAGGCTGGTGCTTCCCTCTGAAAGAAGCTTCCCTTGCAAACGGGTGAACATAGTATCTACGTCAGTTATTACTTAAAAGCTAGAATGTTCCAATATTTGCCATTATAATTATATCTACTTATCATCATCACTTTCCAGTTTAGTAAGAAGTTTTAACTGAAAAATAGTATTTACTATTGAATAGGCCAGTATAGGCCTTCAGGGTCTAACAATTCTAGTTAACTATTAGGTACATAGCTCGCTGGTACACGACAGTTATTTTAGAAGGCGAGTTCTAAATCGCAGTCCAGAACAAAAACATAACGTGATGCAGCCTTGTGACAAATCACCCTCCAAACCCGGCCGGCCACAGCTGCAGCGTGGCCTGAATACTAATGTGCTGCACGTTAGAAGGTTAACCTCACTTGTCGATGGTAACCGCACAATAGGTTGATTAGGCTATAGGAATCTACTGCAGGCTCACTCCCGACACAATCGAGAATCGATCTCAACGATGAAATTGATTCGATTCTCGATTGTGTATAACTTTTGTTATTTCATTTTGTGGATTACTTTGAAACTAACCAGGATAAAGAAAAAGTTATGATCTAACCATAACTCTTTGTACTCCTGACCATATCAATCGACTGAGAATTTATTTGCAAGTACCTACGCGGCACGATCGACTCTGAATTAAAATCGGATCAGTTTGGAGAGTAAGGCTCCAGGACTAATGTTTATAATGTCGGCCTTACAGTGCTTGAAAACCAAAACCAAAAAAATTTAATTGTACGTTGCGCTAGGGAACTAAATGATTTAAAGGTGGGCGTATTTTGGTACCTAAGTTATTTTAATAAGCGGCAAACGATTGCTTTATTCGCCACCAGAATGAGCGCAACATAATATAAAAATAACAATGAACTCCCACTCCGATATCGGTGTCCGGCTTTTGTTGAAATCAGACCAGCTACGCAATAGTCATATTTATAGTGCCAAAGTGTGTGTAGTGCAAGAGTACACTTACTTCTTTTCACTGTCAAAATCAAGCTCAGTATCGGCTTTTCACATTTCCTTCCGACGCACAGGACATCTTACCCAACAATGAGGTGATCAGATTCCACTGTCCTAACCAAACTTGGGAACAAAGATGTTTGTTCCAAAACGCAGATCGCACCCACTACTTCTGAATTGAAAGCTAAGGAGGTGTTTGAAGGCTAAATATTATGTATGAGCAGGAAGGCTCCTGAAGCTCCATCATCCACACAACGTCTTTGTCTTTCCCGGTCAAACCGCCATATCCTTTCCGGTTCCGCGTTGTGTATCGCCCGAGACGACAGATTATGCTATACTTTTTACCCGACTTCGGCGAAGCCAAAAGGAAGGGTAATGATTTTGGCAGTCTATGTATGTATGTATGTATGTATGTTTGTATGTATGTATGTATGTTCCCTCGTAGCGGTTAAACTACTGGTCCGATTTTAATAAATAAGGTGTCAATCGATTCGTAGTGGTCCCGCGAGTAACATAGGCTATATAATTTTTCGAAAAAATTTGGATTTTGAAAATTATAGCTCATAAACTATCTCCAAAAAAAATTAAATTAAGATAATTGTATCGTGTTTGGTATCCAAAGATAGGTATTGGCAAGCACATTACAAATATGTATTTCAAATTTTAATTAGTTATTATATTTTGTTGTTAAATTCAAAATAAGGGTTTAAAATGCGGTCGTACAAATTGTATCTAGAAAGAAAGAAAAAAAGAAAGAAAAAGTATCTAGGAGTTGTTTAGTTACTTTCTATGTTTAACGTTAGTTTAGTGAACATATAATGTAATAGTTCATGTGGAAACAGAAAAATGTAAATTAAAATAAAAGTTTAAAAAACTATAACCCGACTTCGCAAAAAAGGGGTCTAAAAAGGCTGAAACAAGAAAATAATTCAATTTGAAATCCAAATATGCATAGGTACAGATATGGTCAAGGTAGAGCCGTGGTCGTACCCGCTAAACAAATCTATAATATTCGTCTGCTGTTGTAATATACAATCCCAATAGCGGGTACGACCACGGCTCTACCTTGACCATATCTGTACCTATGCATAACTGGATTTCAAATTGAATTATTTTCTTGTTTCAGCCTTTTTAGACCCCTTTTTTGCGAAGTCGGGTTATAGTTTTTTAAACTTTTATTTTATTTATAGAAGTTAATATGAGTACTTGGTCTAACACTATGTGGACAGTAACACTACAGGTATAAAATAGTAAATGTTTACTTCCGCTTTTTGCATCATTGTCGCATCGTACCTTCTCGGCCAGCAGGCGCACGCAGGTCAGGTTGCCGGACAGGCAGGCGAGGTGCAGGGGCGTGGAGCCGAAGTTGTCGGCGCGGTGCAGCGGCACCCCCGAGTAGATCAGCAGGCGCACCACGTCCGCGTGGCCCTAATGAGGCACACAGATACTTGATTGAACAATTGAAAATGTTGAGTAACTGCCCCGACATTGGCAACCAGTGTCCACAGACGACCTGAAAATGGACGCTGGGTAGGTGGATACAGGCGCGCCCCCGGTCGCATTGAAAACCTTTGGGGCAGGCTTGTGTCCAGCACTGGATGTCCTAATAAATAATAATAATAGCTCCCCTCACCGATTTCTGTGTCGGTAGCCGATTTCATTGAAACCAGACCAGCTACGCAGGAGTTATTTTTAGTGCCCAAGTGTGTGCGCAATACACAAAGACACTCTCTTCCTTTTACTCTCATAACCCAGTGGGACGGTAAACCGACACGACTGGTGAGTGATTTACTTATAGCTAAATAGCCATCTCGATCACGTCAGCTTTGAAACAGATCTAGATCAAAATTGGTTTTTTCGTTTGGGAGTTACGATGTCATACACTACGGTAAAATACCATTCAGTGTGCATCAGGGGTTAAAACAATTATTCAACTAGATGGCGCTGTTCTATTAGTTACTATCAGCGGCCGACGTTACCTTGTAGGCGGCCCAGTGCAGCGCCGCGTCGCCGTTGATGTCGGCGAGCTGCGTGGCGGCGCCCATGCCCAGCAGGTACGCCGCCGTCGCCGTCTTGCCGTACATGCACGCCGTCATCAACGGCGTCAGACCTGCAGCACGTGACCATCATCTCTGCAGTCTTTGATATAGTACAATAGGACAATTACGTCGAAGTTCGTTAGCGTATCATCAGCGTTGTGTGTAATGTTGTAGACAGTCTACAACATTACACACAACTTGTAGTGCTCAAATGAAATTGACAGAGTCAAAGCGTTATGTTTTTTACCTATAGTTAAAATTCATCTCTATTTTTTATTATTTAGGTGTCTAATCAATACAAAAACCCTAATGTCCCTAATAATCTACAGGCTGTAATATTAATGAGTGTTTATGGGTCCCGATTATAGAGTGTACTGTGAAAGTATCAGCGCTGAAACAGGTAAGTACTTTTTTTACTTATTGTATGGGAAAATGTGTGATGTTGAGGCATTTCTCATAGAAACATAAAGTCAAAAGTAAGTCTTTCAGCACTGGTACTTTCACAGTACACTCTATAAACGGAACTCTACATATGAGGCATATACACACCCTAAGGTATTATCACTAATAAGCGCTAGGTATAACTGTCATGACGCATCAACGCAGGTGAGTTGAGTTACACTCACACTGACGTAAAACCTAGAAAGCGATAATCAGATTAGATTCTTTGTGTTATCGGGAATTCTTTACACGTACGGTGCGGTACGGTACTTGTAGGATGTACAAAACCACACCCTACCATACCTATAGGATCGTCGTAACTGCTCAGGACACTGCTGATCACAAGCCTCTCGCAAAGTTTTCCAGTGCGCAGTAGCACACGGCGGCGTTAACTCCCTGCTGCTTTCTTCAGGTCGTCTGTCCAACTGGTTGGGTGTCCAACGCTTCTTCCCGCCACTCGAAGACCTTTCTACCCCAGCAGCTATATTGTAAAGTGCTGGTATCAAACCTTTAAAGTCCACGGCGTTGACGGCGACGCCAGCCTGCAGCAACACCTGCACGACGGACGCATGGCCCTTGCGGCACGCCCAGTGGATCGGCCGCGGACCCTGGGGGAAAGAGCAATTGAGTTCCGTGAAAGAAACCCTATTTTACTAAAAAAAGGGTTTCTCTCTACTTATAAGTAACTGAATTGATAAATCATATCTTAACTGCTGCCAGCAATGTCGTCAAGGTTTTAAAGACATAACTATTTTCATCAAGGTAGGTATGTGTTCTATCCGTTATTATTGTCTGCATTAAAGTTTAAACCTCAGGCTGTATCATCCGATATTGAAAGATACCCCGCCTGTAAACAGTATTCTCCAGAAAAGTAATTTCTCGTTAAGATAGATAGGACAAACGGTTTTAAATGCCGTTTGGTTGCCCAGGACATACGACATTCTCTAAACACTCTCTGCATAGTCTAAACTCTAAAGGAATGACAAGCCAATACGTCCGAGGCGAAACATAACTCCCAATAGTGGGCAACAGTCAAGACTCAAGATGCGAGTTGTCTCACGTCCACACTCCACATACCTACTGTGTGTATTTGCGTCGAATGTCGATGCTTCAATATAAACGTGAAATCATTTTCATTGTAAGATTTAATAGTTTTTCTCAATAAATAAGTAAGTACCTACCTATTTATTTATGGCTAACAATTTACTGTCTTAAACAAATTTATTGTCATTAAGACATTACACCTACACTAGAGTCTGAGTAAGATTCAGTATTATGACGATTGACGTGTACTATGTGCTTGGAATATTGCTTAGACGAGTTACATAATATGCTCATTATTGGTAAGTAGGTACCTACACTTACTTATATAGTTAAGTAATTATAATTTAATTAAGTACTTAAGTAGGAACTTCTTTATAGTTCCTTGAATAAAACATGATAAATTAAAGTTGTTACGAGTATAATATCAACACTAATTAGACTGCATAACCCTGTTTATTTTAAAAACTAGTGGTAGGTTAATTGCTAAGTATCCTAGTCCCTGCTAAATATTAACATGTTTACAGCATGCAGATGCCCCGGCGAGCACGTGGTACCTGCGTGCCCAGGCAGGAAAGGTCTACGGGCGCGCCGCGCTCCACCAGGTAGCGCATAACGGCCACGCTGCCGTCCAGCGCGGCCCAGTGCGCCGGCGTGTAGCCGTGCGGGTCGCGCCCGGCCAGCGCCGCCACGCCCAGCTTCTCCACCGCGCGCTCCGTCTCGGACACCTCTCTGCGGGAAGAGAGAGAGAGTGTGACGTCAGAATAACACCCATTGCATCACGAATAGAACAAGTCCAAACCTCCAGAACTGCACCTCGTGCTCGTTTAGATAGAAAACTATTTCTTCCCAACATCACCGTATACTTATCTCATATATAATAGGTTTTAGATATTCGACTGGAAGTTGGAACCGTTTTTTCATTTTGATCAAGACTACAGATACACCTACCTACTAGGGTACCTCCACCTGGTACACTCACCCGGAACGCACTGCCTCGAAGATGAGCTGCACGTCGGAGAAGTGCAGGCCGGGAGGCGCCCGAGGGGGCGCGGGGTGGGCGTCCGGCGACACCGGAGAGCAGGGGGGCTCGTCCGCCGCCATGGTACAGGGGGGCGGCTGCGGCAGCGCCCACACGCCGCGCGCCGCCCCCCCACTCGGGTATACCTGTCACACCACATTGTATGTATAAGACATGACACCAGTATGTGGCAGGCTGCGACAGACTGGTGTCACTGGAAAACTATAGGGGTAGGCTTATGGCCAGCAGTGGACGACCTAGCTGGAACGACAACGAGTGTGTTACGCTACGAAGTGCGAAAGAGTGGGGTAATGAAGGCAACGTCTCATTGCTGAGACCAGTTACAACACGCCGTTAAGAAGACTGAGACTGAGTAGGAAATGTTATCCATTCAGCGTAATCATTGGCTTCTAAATGGACTTTAAATGATGACGACCAGGATAATTATTATAGAAACTCCTTTAAATAACTGGTATGCTTTCGATTAATATAACTATGAGGTATCGTTGTCTCAGATTTTATTTGACCTAAATATCTTTATACTGCAATGCGTTAGGAGTTTTGCATTGTAAATGGACCTCTTTGGACCTACTTAAATAAGTGAACAGTAGGAAATCATTACTCAAGTAAGTTTGTTTCTAAGCTTAAAAAATACTTAGCTATGACAATATTCTGGATCAGTTACTCCTTACCTACTTAGGTAACACTGTACGTGTGAGCTAGCTATACTAGGATCTAAATTTACACTAAATACCTAACCAATAATGAAATAATAATAATAAATAAGTATGTACCTACTTACTTAAGTATGTATTTATAATTAGATTTTGCATAGTCACCAACATTATGCAGAATTTAATGTACTTAGGTAGCTACTTAGACAGATAATAACTTTGTGAACAAAGGATTAGATAACTACTTATACGTTCGCAAGTATTGTGTACAAAAGTATAATTAGGCCAGTATTCGGCATTGTTTGTTTTCTTCTATAGGTTCCTTCTACATACTACTCGATACACGTTTTGTACTTGGTTAACTACATGATGTAGCAAACGCTACGTGCGATGTTAAGTATAATTAAATTTAATTGGAGAGAAGTGTCTAATAAATGTAACATGATGATTTTTCATACTAGTGACGTCACAACTTACCTTGCTGCACACGGTGAGGCCGACGCCCCCCGCGCCACCTGAATCACTGTCCACCGCCACTGCCTGCTCCTCTCCACGACCTTCGGGAGATAGCTCCAAAAACCACGGGTTTCGCAACCTATCCAGTGGGGTTACCAGCCCCTATTGATTGTACGCGCAACTACAGCACGGAGCATGCGCCTCGGCCTTCAACAATAATTGGCACTGCTATTTACAATACTTTATCATCATTAATTAGCCGGTGTTCATGTTGCCTTAGATTTTTAGCGAGGCTCATAAAATAATAATTAGGTACGAGATAATATTTTGCATAATACCTAATCGCTTTGGCGTTGTAATAATTGTGTAGGTACTTATTGTAGACAGTTATAGGTATATGTTTTATCTGAATGATCTACAGTAGACCTACTTTATTCGATCTTCAGATACTTGTTTATTACTAGAGCAAACCTCTTAACTCACCTGATAATAAAGTGATTACATGTTGATTCATGTTTAATTAACAAGTGCTAGTATTATAATACATTATACAGCAGAACTAGCAAATGTTCTTGGCCTTGAAATTTAGACTTTTATTTTTGGATTTAAACTATATTTACAATTTACATACCTACCTATAATATAAAATTCGCTTTTTGCAAAATATTAATAAGTTGTAAAAGCGCCACCTAGCGAAAATACAGGACACTACAATGACAAATAGTTTGGAACTTTCACCTTATATGTGACATGCGGCGCCGGCATGCCAGCTGGTTGCGGGTTCGAATCCTAGCAAAGAACAGCTGATTTTACATTAGGTATTTTTAATATTGTATGATAGTTAAAAATACAAATTAGAAGTTATTTTCATATAATTTAAGAAAGATGAGAATCATTTTAATAGTACATTTACGTGGCGTGTTTGAAAAACGTGGTATTTTAATTTAGGTATTTTTTTAATTCATGAATTTTGTATATGACTAACGTAAAAAATAGGATGAATGAATGGATATCGTGTATGAAAGGAATAAAACAAGTATGTACTGTATAAAATCTGTATATGACTGTAGAGGAGTAATTTTTTGGGACTGCTTTATGAGTAACCCATGATCCTGTTTCACCCCTCCGGGTAGTCATATGGAGAAAATGCAATGGTTTACAATATTCTACAAATGCTTGTATCATAAATAGTTTAAAACTAATAATGATTATTTATAAATTATTATCAATAAAACAAAATCTTAATTGATATTACAAAATAAATTAGCATAATACAACTAAGTGCCCTTTGAAATTACACCCAGAAAAACTCAAACCTCATATAAATTAATAAAGTTTTAAATAATAATCATCTATTTAACATTATGTATAAAATAAATAGGGAAACATTTTGAAAAACTCTTAAGTTAAATGCTTATTGAAGCTTGTGTCAAAGCCAATGGATTTAATAATAGGTTTATAGGTTCCAGACTGATAGTGGCTCTGCTAGTAATGAAGGAGTTAATATTATAATTATTATGAGAAGTTACATGTTGTCAATGATGTTAAATGTTAGTGTGTAGACAGTTGCAATTGATTTACACATTTGTAAGTAAAACTACTTGATAAAATTATGAAAATGAACTTTAATTCAGCAAATTTTATACTAAATGTATAAATATGATATATTCTAGATTTCGTTTCACTACCTAAATAGACATCATGTTATAAAAAGTGTACAACTAAAACTAATAGCTGATTAAACATCTTTATGTGGCTTACACTGATTAGATCTCGTAAAAGCACATATTATATGGTTCATTATACTTAAATAATATATAAAAAATAATAATCAAAGCACAACGCTCACAACTGTTGCCGACGTCCAAACAATGATCATCTTTTCATCTTAAACTTCTAGTAAACTTGAAACATTTAACGAGCAAACTGAATAAATTATTATCCATAATAAGAAACAAACTTAACGGTCAATAGCTCAAATTAATATAAAAAATTTCAACAAGAGTGTAACTGCATGCTTACGTCGTGTAAAAGTTATGACTCGGACCCCGTACCCCATGTAAATGTAGCGCCAATAATGAGAAAATTGTTTTGTCTATCTGTTACTGTATTGATATTGTAAAATTGTTAATCCGATATTCATTAAGGCATTATCTCTTCTGGGTCTTGAAACTGACAGATAGGGGTTGGCCCTGTAGTACATAACCATTGAGGGCCTGTATTGCCATGGCGGCCTGGTCGTAATTTCTCATAGTCACAAATCCAAAACCTTTGCTCTTATTCGTTTTATGGTCTTTAATTATTTTAACGGACACAATAGCACCATATGGACCGAACAGTTGCCACAAAGTCAGTTCTTCCACCTCGGGGGCGACATTGTAAATGTAAATAGACCATGTGCTTGGGGAGTTGTGGTCGTTGATAGCACCCATATGATTGATCCAATGGTAAGGCTTCACGAGGGGATTCTTAGAAAAATTATTATTATTATTCTTACTCTTATGAGGATTACTCTTATTAGCGTACTTAACGGTAAGTGGGTGTAAAAAACCTGGCGGAGTAGTGGCGTTGACGTTCTGTATCGCCCGCTCGGCCTCGAACTGGTGCTCGTACAGAACGAAGGCGATACCCGAGGCGATGCGGGAATTAACTATTTTGCCGAACTGCGCGAACAGCCCGTGTAGGTCCTGCAGGGTCAGTTCGTTGGGCAGGTTGCACACGTACAGATTCCAGTCCGCTTCCGGCTTCGTCGGCGGCTTCATCTCCGGGTTGAGGAGGGCGTGCGACACTTTCAGCGTTTTGTTCTGCATCAGAAGCCCATTGAAGGCCTTCCTTGCCTTTATCGCATCCTCCGGGCGAGAGTACTCCACGAACCCGTACCCTCGGTTCGCTATCAATTTACAACTTTCTAATTTACCCATTGTAGAAAATAATGAAAACATCATATCCTGGGTCATGACTTCGGGAATATAGTTAACGATAAGCTTCGTAGGCGATTCATCGGGTCCAAATTCATTATTTCCATGACAATTACCGTCTTGACACGATTCCGACATTTTTTAATTGTTGTTTATTAATGACATTTATATGTCGATGTTGCCAGTAGCTAGGAAATGTACGTTCAGAAATTATATTGATTACATAATGATAAAAAAAAATCTATTATAGCATACTAGTATATTATGCTGCCTTATGTTATATATAATATTTTTTTAAATTAAATGATACATGGTCTATATATATACAGATCATAATAATACTATGTAAATTATCTCGGGAACCAAAAAACCTTATACTTGAACCTAGATAGTGTATATTGTAAAATATAGGGCATAAGATAGAGTTAACAATAAACATATCAAAATGATAATGTTCTTCCGTTTATTATATTTTTTTCGTTATTAGGTAGGTTTGTATAGCACATCTAGGTATTTTTTATTTGTAGTAGCAACATTTGAAGTAAGTCTTGTAATGACATAGGTCTTATTAATAATAGGCCCAAAAATAAAAAAAGATTAGTGTCAAAAAATGTCAATAACTTTTTTTTTTCTTCAGTCGATCAATTTCTGTTGATGAGGTTCGACATTGTTCGACAGTGTCCAATGAATCGTTAAATGTAAACAAATTATTTAAAAACTGCCTTCTATTTCTTTGAAATCATATATTTTACTTTTCAAGTATTCGAAATATTACTGTGAATGTGCTTACTATGTAATATTAGATTTTAAAAAAAGTAACGCTATAGCTGTAAAGAAGAAATAGAAAAATGAGCGACGAAAAACGGCCCCTTCTAATAGGACCTACCGTTCCGTTTGATAATAATGAAATCCAAACTGTAGAACTAGTGAGTTCGAGTTCCCCGGTAAAAGATAAATCGAAAAGCGAATACAACCCCGCGTCGGAGCGGTCGCTAGAACATCCGACGTCCAACTTCGACACCCTCATACATTTGCTGAAAGGAAATATCGGAACCGGTATATTGGCTATGCCGGATGCTTTTAAAAATGCAGGACTGTATTTGGGTATGTAGAATAGTTATATATACACATGGTGCCTCTGCTCTTGTAGGCTAAAAACTTTAACAAGAGCGATAGTTATCTATAAAATCTCTTAAACATGCGGCACCATGCTTTAGGTATTTGCGGGACACTGCTGATGGGAGTAATATGCACACACTGCATGCACATACTGGTGCGGTGCTCGCGAGAGCTCTGCATCAGGAATCAAAGGCCATCAATGAGTTTTGCTGATGTAGTAGAGGAGGCCTTCGCCATGGGGCCCATTTTCTTACGTCCACATGCCAAAAAAATTAGGTAATGCCATTTTTATTTGTATTTTGTATCTCTGTGTTAATCTCTTTTGTATAATTCTGTGTTACTCTAAATGCTTTATTGTTAACAAGTTTATTATTTTTATGTAATCTTTTAATGACCTGTCTAATGATATTATATATAAATTATGCAGTTGTGGATAAATGAACTCTGTGCAACTATGTTTACATATAAACAAATAACAATGTGTTAAGAACATTATCATTAATTACTTAACTAACATTTTAAACTCTTCCGAGATCCCCCTATGAGCTAGGAAGACCTTGGTTTTCCAATTATGTTAACTTACTTCAGTTACATTTAATTTTTTAACAATGAAAATTAATGTGTAGTTCTAACTTCTAACACACCTAATTCTTAACCCAATTGAAAGCGCGTGGTTTTGTTGCAGGCATGTTGTTGATGTGTTTCTTGTGATAACTCAATTGGGATTCTGCTGCGTGTACTTCTTGTTTGTGGCCACTAACCTGCAGGATATTATGCACATCTTCCACGTGAACCTGAGCGTCCACAGCTACCTCGCTCTTTTGTTCCCCCCCCTCCTGGCACTGGGGATGGTGAAGAACCTCAAGTACTTGACACCCGTTTCTCTGGTCGCATCCCTGATGACCGCTTGGGGCTTGGTAATAACATTCTACTACATACTGCAAGACCTGCCCCCCACGAGCACCGTTAAAGCGTTTTCCAGCTGGCACCAGCTGCCTCTGTATTTTGGAACGGCGATTTATGCGTTTGAAGGTATTGGTGTGGTGAGTGTTTTAATTTAAATAACATGTGTATCCATATCTATTCTATGTATTTTAAAATCGTCTGTGTCAAAATTTGTTAAATACGTGCTTTACGATTTTGGAGATCGCCGTGGCTCTCTTAATATATTTAAAATAGTTTACTCTTGAAAATCTTTTTAGAGATCTAGATTTTGACTATTTTATGACCCCCTCAAAACAGGCCAAAGTCCCAAGTTTCCCCAAAACGTTTGACGTAAATTAATTTTCCCTGTAACCCAAGCAGGAACATTTAAAAGGTACCTACGTGAAGTTCCTTTTATGTACCTACTCTTAATTTTCTTGGCACTGTAAAGCACATACAATTGTCATTCAATAATTTCACTTTACGGATCATCCATTATGGAATCCCCCTTTTTGCTGTAAACCCGGCTTATAGACGTAATTCTTTTCCTTATTAACGCACAATCTCCCATCATATACTCAGTGATCGTATGATATAATAGGATTATATCATACGATCACTGAGGTTTATACTTTGAGTTTAGTATAAATGGGTATACATATTGGCACGCTTTCTAACCTTCACATGCTTGAGTTAAAATGTGATTTGATCGACTTAATTCTATGCCACCCCCATAATTTCTCCATCGTCAATCGTTGGCCAAGTCCTTGACATCTCGAGCGACGAGTCTCGAGTGTTATGTACATTCCACACATCCCCGACCCACATACTGCGGCGGGATAGGGTGCCCACCCACGAGTGATAATCGGTCATCGATTTTTGTAAAAAAACATAATAGTGCAACGCATGTCATACTTTCGGCCAGAAATAATGTGCTGGAAAAATCTGCTTATGGCTCCTACACGTGGTGGGCATCCTTATGTTATGAATTATGGATTAATATCATATTGTGCCGAGAATGTTTAATAAAATCTAATAGCCGGCATAACATCACACGCTCTCTTAATATGCCGCGCGTCCTATTTAACTTTTTCTAATATTCTCTTAAAACTTGTTCCTATTTGAATTTTGAACTGGTTTTTTGAATAATTTGTTTCGTATTACGATAACTACTGAACCCGCCATCGGTCAATTCTACATAGGAGCCATCTTTTGGAGGCATAATATATAATTTATTATCATTAACTTTTCTAGCTAAGAACGATCAAGACAAAAAGTATACCTATGTATAGTAAACTGATATATAGAGCCCTTTCCATAAAATAAGTGCAAATTTCTCCAACACATGTTAAAGTTAATCCTTCATTAAATATAATGTTATCCCTCGCGAATTTCCTGTCAATGAATGAGAAGTCATGGTATTTTAACAAGTCGTGTAGGTTAATATATATAATATATCTAGTGATAAGCGGTAAACATCTGTGATGTGATCTGCGAGCGCCGGGGCCGTGGTTCACGCGCCACATGCTGTCGAAGTTAGCCCTGCGTAGAAAATGTTTGTGTTTTAGTTATCTAAATAATTGTGTCTCCATATCAGTTTGTTTACGTAAACACGTATGACACAAAAATGCTTCCTAGTTTTCTATTGTGTCGGCATATCGTGTATCTTTCACACCGATTTTAGTGACGGTGGCCGGATTCGTTGGAACCAGCAAGCTACGCAAAAGTTACGTTTATAGTGCCCAAGCTTTTGCGCAAGACATAGAAGCTGTAGCTCTCTTCCTCCGCTCTCGTGCCTAGTGGAACAGATAACCGACAGGACTGGCGGGAGATCAGGTCCAAAACCGAACTTTTAAATGCCGTCCGATGGATTACATACCTCTCTTCTCCCTCCTATGCAATGCTGCCCGGTGGAGGCAGCCTTGCCAAGTTTGAGAACATTTTTTTATGCCAACGCGGGACTACCCACGACCTTTGAAGTGGAGACTCTAAACCACTCTACCGCGGACGTGTGTTTCAAGTTCTTTTACTGGAACACAGAAACTGCCCCAAACCCATCAGCCCCGTCGGCCGTCACATACACACGACTAATGCACTTGCACACACAGGTTCATAATATGATGAAACCAGTTATGGGAATTCGGGCCGGTTTGTACCTATTTATGTCAGTAGTATCGAGCGGCGTCTGATTTCTGTGAATCCTATCCAGGGACCTAACTCTCCAAACTGAATCGATTTTGATTTAGATTCGATCGTGGCGCGTTCTCCCGAATAAATTGACGTTTGTTTATTTTGGTTCTCGGTCAAATGATATGGTCGGGAGTACAAAAAGTAACGGTCTAACGATTTTCTTTATCCTGATTACTTTCAAAGTTGCTGTTTGCTGTTCTTTTTAAATATAAATGCAGCAGGCTCACTCCCGACACAATCAAGAATCGATCAGTTTGATCTCAACGGTTTTTGGAATTTATTTGATGGATTACTTCGAAACTAACCATGATAAATAAAATCGTTAGATCGTACTCCCGACCATATATTATATTATATCGACTGAGAATGACTTTTCTTAATGTCTTGCAGGGAAATTTGCCATACCTCGTCTGTCACTGCCATAAAAATAAAATGATTGTGGAAACGATGTACGTGTGAATGTGCGAGTGTCAGGAGTTTTTTGGTTGAAACAAAATGTACATTTCGTCTCTTTACCTTCACAACCTCGTACGAATCTGTAAAACAAATTTTCAGTAGATGTTATTATGACATGGATTTTGTTTTAAATGAGGTTCAGTCATGTACAGTAGTCAGTACATATCCAAAATCCATGTCATAATAAAATCTAAAATTAAGTTTTTTGACTCTAGTGAAGAGTCGTAGTTTTATAGTTACGTGGTTGAGAAGGTGAAGCGATTTGTGACGACGGACAGTCACTTTACTTGTCTGACCCGCAAGACTGAAGTCAACACTGAGTGAAAGTTCATCACAACAGCCCAATCGCCTCCTTGGTCTAGTGGTTTAGAGCTTCGCTCTCGACCCGGAGGTCGTGGGTTCGATTCCCGCGTTGGATCAACAAAAAATGTTGTTTTCAAGTGTGGTTAGGACAATGCAGGCTGATACCTGATTGTCCGACAAGAAAGATGATTCATGCGTCGGATGGGCATGCAAAAAGTCGGTCTTGCGCCTATTCTCTCGCCAGTCGTGTCGGTTACCGTCCCACTGGGTTATGAGAGTAAAAGGAAGAGAGAGTGCTTCTGTGTATTGCGCACACACTCGGGCACTATAAAATAACTCCTGCGTAGCTGGCCTGGTTTCAATGAAATCTGCTACCGACACCGAAATCGGTGAGGGGAGCTATTATTATCACAACAGCCCTGGTGCTCCATTGTAGATCCTGCCGCTGGAGAACAACATGAAGACGCCCGAGGCCATGGGCGGCGCGGCCGGCGTGCTCAACACCGGCATGGCGATCGTGGCCGCGCTGTACACCGCCATCGGGTTCTTCGGGTATCTCAAGTACGGCGCGCACGTGCTGGGCAGCATCACGCTCAACCTGCCCGGCTCGGCGCTGGCGCAGTCGGCGCGCACGGCCATGGCGGCGGCCATCCTGCTGTCGTACGGCCTGCAGCTGTACGTGCCGGTGACGGTGGTGTGGCCCGCCGTGCGCGCGCGGCTGACGGGCGACGCGGCGCTGGAGTACGGCGAGGCGGTGGTGCGGTTCGTGCTGATCTCCATCACGTGTGAGTACCTCCATATTATACACGCCGCCGCGTCCCGGAGGTTATGGCTCTTGGAGACTTTTAGTATCCAAAAAACCAATTCGGTTTCCGCATTTGAATAAGTAGTAAGAAGTAGGTTTTCAAGGTTAATTACGACAAATGTAGGCGCATCACAAGTATCCATGCGACGGATATCCATAGAAAAACGAAAATCGGCGAGGGCATTAGCAATATAATTTTGCTGTTCCGCTTAATTTTAACTTAAACATGACCAACCCGTCTATGATATACTCATAAACTAGTTATGTCGCCTCCGTGGTAGACCACTAGACTAGACACTAGAGTGGTTCAGAGCTTCGCTCTCGACCCGGAACGTCGTGGGCTCGTTCTGTCTGTTCTCCTGTTCCCTCGCCAGTCGTGGCTGTATACCGTCCCACTGGGATATGAGAGTAAAAGGAAGAGAGAGTGTCTTTGTGTACTCGTAACTCGTAACTTTGTCTCGAATAATACCGTATAAATCATCAAAGGCTTCCTTTTTTATGTTTAATTGTTTTGACATTATACATTACTATGCGCCGTATGATATGCTGGCGCATATTATTCGTTTGTATTCTTCAGGCCATGGCCTACCATCCCATACGATCTATGTTAAATACAAAAAAAATGCAATAGATTGTAAATTATAAAATGTAAATAAGGCAAATTAAGGACAATATTGACATTATAATAAAGATAAGCATATTTTTTATGCATAACATCACATCAAGCTAAATTCAACTCCTTAATTAAGAAGAAGATACGAAACGAAATTAGTAATTAGTATTTTCTAATAGTGGCGCTAGATGGCGGTTTCCGGAATGTTCCTGGACTTTCGAAGAAAACAAAAATAGTCAGTCGAATTGCCAGTTATATATCTACTTTGTGTCCAGGTCTCGTGGCCTGCAGGTCCCGTGGGTCTCGGTGTTAATCGTGGTCAATTGATGACCATTTGTCATTAACGAAGTTTAATTAAACAGTTGTTCACGTGTTTTGCCGCGCACGTGCGTGGCCCGAGAACGGGATAATTAAACCAATGGTTTAATCCAAACTCTCATCTTGGACCCAATTGTACTCGATTCAAAACAAATTATGAATATTGAATTTATTTACTTTTGGACTCATAGCGCACTGAACGTACTGATTCATTAGAGTAAAATGAGAATTAGGATAAGTTTTGAAACATTTAACTTTAAGGGCCGATTTTTCAATCGTCAGATAACTTCTATCTGTTGAATAAACATGTGACTTTGACATTTGTTCCATACAAAATCTGCCAAATTCACATATTATCATTAATCAATTAAATTAAATTATCTATCTCCTTCAGCGGGATCCGAACCTGCGACCGAGACATAGAGGCCGTCATAGATATGCCTCTGTGGCTCGGAGTGAATGCTTTAGCTAACTATTTGTGTGTTGATATTTGAGAAAGTAAAATTATGTACTAATACGTGCTAATACTAATACTTTCGTAAATAGTTAAGAGTCCAGTAATGTGGAAATATTTGATAAATCGAGTTTATCAGTGGAAAATAAAGGGAAAGTAAATAGAAACCACTAATGTGGAAAAAGTAAACACAACGGAATAGTCCGTGTTGAATAGTAACTGTGTAGCGACTAGCGACCGGTGTCACTATCGGCTGGTATCAGCGCTGTCTGGCCGCGGGCGGTCTGCGGGCTGGGAGTTTCCACGGGCAGCGATAACCGGCGGGAACAGTTCCTTAGGGTTCCATAACCAAAGCGTAACGAAACCTTTGAATCTGTCTGCCGGGCAGCAGGCTGTCGCTCGGTTTCTGAAAGGCTAATCCAATCTATGATGTTAGTTGTAACAGGGCATTCAAGTTACCAACCCATATTGAACTCTTAGGCCTCAGCCTCGAATTTTGCGGGCAGCGGGACGGGAGCGGCGGCGGCGCGGGTGCGGTACTCGTTACGCGCTCCCGCGCCGCTGTTTTCGAGAACCGGTCCATTTGATAAATTATCATTACGTAAAGGATCCTGCCGCTCCCGCGCCGCCGCCGCTCCCGCCCCGCTGCCCGGAAAATTCGAGGCTGAGGCCTAAGGCCTCAGCCTCGAATTTTGCGGGCAGCGGGGCGGCAGCGGCGGCGGCGCGGGTGCGGTACTAGTTACCCGCTCCCGCGCCGCTGTTTTCGAGAACCGGTCCATTTGATTTTACGCAAAAGATCCTGCCGCTCCCGCGCCGCCGCCGCTCCCGCCCCGCTGCCCGCAAAATTCGAGGCTGAGGCCTAAATGGTGAAACATTTACTAGAGAGAAATAGAAGTTTTTGTCGCTATATCAATTAAGAACATTAAATTAAAAATATTAAAAACAGCGTAAAAATAATATTCAAGGTCAAGAAATCACGTTTGTTACATGAGAAACGCATACAACAAACTTTTTGTATTTTTGTACGGAACCTTCGCGCGGGAGTCGCACTTGACAGGTTTTTGTGGATTATCGACGAGTTAGTTATACGGCTGACGGCTCGCCGTTGACTGTCAATATTTGGCCATTACTTTATCTGTGGTAACTTGGTAATTGCTTCCATTCATATGAACATGGTCGACTTACGATATATTATATTATAGATACAGGTGATTCATTGTTCATATATTAAGTCGAATATAGCGTGAAGAGAATGATGCGTAAAGAATTGTTTGTTTTACGACCTCATATAAATTACTTAATACTATAACTAAAAAAAATCATAGGTCTAAAATGACCACAAGGAGTGAATCTTACTATTCTGGCTCCTATTCTATACACACGAACGCACTGTTCGTTGACCTAATCTTTTAGAAAAAAGATGGAAAATTGAATGTTTAGGACTTTAGGTTCACGCTTTTTACCCGACTAACGCGAAGCAAAATGGAAGGGTAATGATTTTGGCAGTCTATTTATGTATGTGTATGTTTGGTATACCGTAGTGCCCACTGATTTAATTGTAATGACAGTGTCAATAGATTCGTTAAAATATCCAGGATAGAAATATTAAAATATATTTAATCGTTGTTCAATGTAAATATTGTGGTTTATATTATGCCTGTGAGCCTAGTGCGACAACAGCGCCCCTAGTGACAAATTATGGTAACCAATTCGACGCCAAACAAATTGTAGTTAACTTCGTCACCGTGAGCTGTGACATAAACTCCCACTAGGCTAGTGAGCCTATTTAATTCCTAATGAAAACAGGTTTGCATTAGGAATTAAATTATATTTGGCACACAAATAGAGCGAACGGCGAAAACAATGACTACTTTTGTAGAGGTACGGTTTTCGCGGGATTTTATTTTAGCGCGCTCGTTGCGTAAGTCTCGGGCAAAATATGTATGTCATTTAACTTCAATAACAGCTCGCTAAATGAGGTAACGAGAAGACGGTTGAGTGTTTATTTACTTAATGACCTTTTAATTAAATAGTTAATACACAAACAAAAACATCCGTAATTAACTGTTGCCTACGTAATTAGGTACACTTTTATAAAACAGTTTTCATCCATTTTACCCGACGCGCAGTCGGGTAAAAAGTCGGGGGGTTATGTTTTTCGAGTAGGTAGGTATGTATGTTTGGTACGGTCTGCATCTTGAACGGCTCGATGGATCGGCGAACATATTGTAAAGTTCGTCCCTGATAGATTTAACATAAAGGTAAACAAACCGAAAACATCGAAATTTTCCCTTATTAACTTATTGAGCACACTTAATCAACACTTTCTCCGAAATTTTAAAGTATCTCTCTATATTATCCAATACGTTTTATAACAATTAAACAATAATTAATAAGTTTAAATATGAAATGAAAATCTTTCACTGATAAAATACGCCATTTTGACACTGCCGATTGTAGAATATAAGCCTTATAGTCTATTGATTCATAGCATTTTTTTTTAAATATTGGCCAATTGGCACCACTGACTAGTCTATGGTTGTGTCATAGACGGGTTTGTTTCCGTTTGGGTTAAATTTATCTCGGACGTACTATAGTAAGGAGTGACTCTAGGCAACAACTTTAGAATTCATAGATCATGCTTGATTTGGAAAACATGTAGTTAGTTTTTCGAGTTCCTATGCCGATTCTTCTCTACGGGTTTGGGTTGAGCCGGCGCGCGGTAGCTTTTTGTGTTGACGTTCCGAGAATAACTTGTTAAGTTTTATTTGGAAATAAAATTTTTATTTTCATTTTTAATACCAAAATAACGTTTTGTAGACAGCTTATAAGTTGCTTCTAGACGTCTGAAGCTCTACAGTGATGAGTGAACAGTCTACTGTAATATTCCCAAAACTTTCCTCGCCGTGTCACATGAAGCCATATTATATCACATTGGCTCAGACGCCGGCTTCAGACGACCTCTGTAGCGCATTTGTTGAGCGCGATCGCGGATTCGAAACTGAAAATCGAATGCAATTCCTGGGTGATGGATGTGTGTTTAATATAATAATAATGTTATATAGCTATGTTCCGTTGTCTGGTACCTGTAACATTCGCTACGTGAAACGTTCATAAACATTATTGGCTGGGATACATTGCATCTTACACGCCACAAGAAGTATGTATAAGTACATAATAGCATGTTGCGTACACTATACATACATGATCTGCCCCAAATGTCCCGCGGGCGGCAGATGGGGGTTATCGCGTGCGCATCATTAACAGCTACAAAAACTTTATCTGCAGTGTATATCCACGTACCTACAGTTGCGAATTGCGCTAATTCGAATCCACCCAATTAATTTAACTGGCCGTTTCCCGTGGCTATAAATAAGGAGGTCCTCAGAACTGTTCACTAATTGTTGAAGATAGGCATTATATTGAAAACTAGCTGACCCGTGCCCACTTCCTTGAGCATGGAAACCGTGTAAACCTTCCCGGGACTTCCACGAATATTTCAAGACCAAAAATAGCCGAATCAGTTCAGCCGATCTCGAGTTTTAGCGAGACTAACGAACAGCAATTGATTTTTATATAGCCTATGTTACTTAGTGGTAATGTAGATTTCTAATGAAAAAACAATTATTAAAATCGGTCCAGTACTTTTTGAGTTAAGTCGTTACATACAAAAATACAAATATTTCCTTTTTATAATATTAGTGTAGATAGGTATATGCTCGGATCCCCGGGGGAGGTCTAACTCCCGTCTTCCCGTGGGTGTTGTAACAGGTGACAGAGGATTACCTCTGTCACCTGTTACAACACCCACATTCTTCCGGAGTCCCCAAGTCTTCCGGACATTAGTCCGGAAATGGACAGTAGCGTATCCGCGGACTTTGTTATTGTTCATAACTGGTCTCGCCAACCCGCCGCCGTAGCGAGTGTAGGCATGAAATACTTTGGGAGAACCTTGTGTCCAGTAGTGGACGTTATAGCTGAACATACAATATCGATATTGTTTTAACGTTATCAGTCACTTCGCAAAGTATTCAACTTTGTGCAATACAACTTTCTTTTTTCAATCTGGATCGAGTGGTCCGAAGGTCAAAGTGCTCTTTAAATATGTATTAGAATTACTGTGAGCCCAGTAGCCTTAATCTAATGTCCTAACAATAGGTAGGAATAGGATGAGGACTGAGGACCTTCAAAGGTAAGGAGTAAGTGAAGCCAATAGGTATGCAGTTAAAGGAACCCCACGCCACTGGTCTGTGGAATATGTGGAAGTAGTGTAGTGGTTACAGGCTCATAAGTATGTGTGTGTATCTGGATATTCGATATGCACAGCGCTGGTTCACTTGTGGGGGCGATCGATAAGATAGCGATTGTCCAGTGATCAGACGATGACGCCTCGTAACGCTCTCAATGCAATCATACGTGAATCACAATCATTTGCTTGTTGGAAAATAAACTAATAATAATGCCTGCCAAGGCGATTTCGGTGACGGTGGCCTTTATTGAAACCAAGCAAGAGACGGAAGAGTTATTTTTATAGTTGACTCTTAGTAGGACTCTCTCTTCCTTTACTCTTGTACCCTAGTGGGTCGGATAACCGATAGGTCTGACCGCCGAGAGAACAGGCGCAGGACCGATTTACATGCCATTCCGCCGCATGGATAATCTTGTAAGGCAAGCGCCTCCGTGGTCTAGTGGTTCAGATCTTTGCTCTCGACCCGGAGGTCGTGGGTTCGATTCCCGCGTTGGATCAACAAAAAATATTGTTTTCAAGTTTGGTTAGGACAATTCAGGCCGATCACCACCTGATTGTCTGACAAGAATCCATGCGTCGGAACTCGGATGGGCATGTAAAAAGTCAGTCCTGCGCATGTTCTCTCGCCAGTCGTTTCGGTTTACCATCCCACTGGGTTATAAGAGTTATAGGAAGAGAGAGTGTCTTTGTGTATTGCGCACACACTTGGGTACTATAATATAACTCCTGCGTAGCTGGCCTGGTTTTAATGAAATCGGCTACCGACACCGACATTGTATGTGTACATGTTAATATTAGAAGCTGCCGTGGAAATGTCAAGATAAAATTCATTTCAGTTACTCGTAACGACAATATTAATATTTGCTTTTAAATGAATGTCGTATGTTACTTATCGTATTACATATTATTATAATCAATGTCATCGTTTATTCACAGAATGTATTACATATTCAGGTGGTAAAGTTTAAAACAGATGTAGGTATGGTGTGTGAAATTTTAAACCTCAACGGTCAGCTTATCAAATGGTCTTGTTAGAAATAATACAATATATAATTTTAAATCAACAATAAAGTTAAAATTAACATTTTAGGTTGGGATTGGGAAGTCCCGACTTCACCTACGCATGTTAGTGTTACCGGCTTGTTAAAATACCATGCCTTCTCATTCATTGACAGGAATTACGAGAGGAACAACACGATATTTAACGAAGGATTAACTTTAACATTGCTTGGTGAAACACGTCCTAAGGATATTATTCGGAATCCTCCCGTCCGGAGAAAACACAGACAAATGACTCGACGCTCGTGAGGTGTGATTTATTAGCAGAATTCAATTTTTATTAGCATTTTCTCCGATATATAGAATAACAACTAGCTTTAGTATTTACGTAATTAGTGTGCCCCACCCACTTTATAGCGATTTTGCCGCAGACAGTTCCTACGTATACTTTTTGTAGTACGTTTGCGTTGCGTTATTGAAATCAGTATGTACTATGCTTCATCTACAAAAAGTATGCGTGGGCAGTGGGCACTCTAAATCAATAAGCGACGTGGCCCGTGGGTCGCCACTCGCCGCCCACTGAAACACAACGTTTATGTTGTCTCGGCGATTTTATTCGCGAAAACACTTCTCACACCTCGTATATTGCAAATATACTGCTTATTCTTAATATGCTCTCAGCTCTACGTCACTGAAAATCTTTCACAGTAAAAATACGCCATTTTGACACTGCCGATTGAAGAATCTAGAGATTCATAGCAAACAAAAATCACTGTATTATTATTGGCCAATTGGCATCGCTTACTAGTCTATGATTGTGTCGTAGACGTGTGACAGGTGACTATAGATATTATTAGGTTAACTTATTAAAATGAAAGTTTCAATAAGATTGTTTTCTTTAGTTTCCCCACGGCCCAGATAGCGCGCTCGCGTCTGTGAGAATGCGTTTTATCTTCCGCCAAAGGTCGTTCAACGAGACGGCCCTCTAGGTCGCCGGGGCGGTGGGCTTTTCGACCTTCCGACTATCGTAATAAGGTTCAACGCAACTCGGTGTCTGCGGCTGCACCTCGTGTGTCAGTAGACGCGGAAAACCACTGGGAGATAGTGGGAGAGTAAACAGCCGCTGTTGACAGCCTACTCCTCGTATGTCAAGCTGCAGCCGGATTTATTGATATCTAATTTATATATTACTAGCTGTGCCCGCGACTTCGTTCGCGTGGTTTTTGAGTGACTTAAACCGTTTATGCAGCGCATTCAACGAAAGTCCCCAAATGTGAATAATTTTCCCCGTTTTTGCAACATTTCTCACTGACGCTTCGCTCCTATTGGTCGCAGCGTAATGATATATATATCCTAAAGCCATTCTCTACAAATGAACTATTCAACAATATTTTTTTTTAATCGGACTTGTACTCTCTGAGATTAGCGCGTTTAAACAAACAAACAAACTCTTCCGCTTTATAATATTAGTATAGATCAGGGATTAAATAGAAATATTGTCTTTATTATCACATGCGAATGTAGAATTAAGTAATAGGAAGCTCCTTCACCAATTTCGGTGTAGGTTTTGTTGAAGGCAGGCCAGGTAAGCAGAAGTCATTTTATATTGCACAACTACGGTTACTCGACTGACGAGAGAACAGGCCCAGGACTGACTTTTTACATGCCCATCGTACGCATAATATCAAATCAAAATATTTTTATTCAGATTAAATTTTACAAAAAATGTTTTCTGAACGTCGTTTCTATATTATGCCTACCACCGGTTCGGGAACTAGCCTGTATAATAATAATATTATGCCATCTTTCTCGTCTAACAGACAATCAAGTCGTAATAAAACTTGAATACATTTTATTTATTGTTATTCGCTCATCGAGGAGCTACGCTCTAAACCACACATCACGAAGGCGAAATAATTACTCAGTTGAACGTCGGTCGGCAGTCGGTGTCAAAAGTCGGTGCGCTAGCTGTAGCTCGCGGGTTCGTGTCCCGCCAAAGAACGAAAAAAAACTACGATCCTGGGTCATGAATGTTTATTAAAGATATGATAAAAAGCTGGAATTGTTATAATATATGTGTAATTTACACAATAGGTATATAGGTATATTATGTTATTCGCATACTTTCCACGGGGCTAGATTGACGTGATGTGAAGCGTTGTTTCTATTTAGTTTACATTTCTGTTACAAATGCCTCAACATCATAAATTTGCCCATACAATAAGTAATAATATTATAGTACCTCTTTCAGTCAGCGCTGGTACTCGCTTCTGGTCACAGTAAACTCTTTATACGGGTCCCATACACCCTAAGTATTATTAATTTTAAAGCCTATATATTATAATAAAGTATAACATTTCTAATGAAATTGGGTACTCGACTGTATTATTATAAAATTAATGGACATTACTCTGAAAACCGAGTACTTTCCATTTCAAATGTAATAAAAAATATCAAATTTTATGTTACAAAAAAGTTTAGTATAAATTTTTTTGTAACATAAAACTTTTTATGTGTTTGCATAATATCATAACAATTAGTGTTAAAACCAGGATGTTGGGGGAGCTCCGTAATCGTAACTGAAACTATCGGATATCGGATTCGATTAAGGTTACGAATAATGTTTAGGTACATCGGTACCTAAACATTATTCGTTACCTTAATGTTTAGGTACCGATGTACCTAAACATTATTCGTAACCTTAATCGAATCCAAAATAAAACTTTTGATACTGTCAAAGGTAACCAAAATTTAATATCCGTAACCGAAATTATTCAAAATAATGTCATATTATCCATTCCATCCCTGGTTAAAACTTTACTTTTTACTTTCCAGTCATGGCGGCAGTGATGATCCCGAACCTGAGCGCCATCATATCCCTCGTGGGCGCATTCAGCAGCTCCGCCCTGGCGCTGATCTTCCCGCCCATCATCGAGCTGGTCACCTTCTGGCCCGACCGCGGCTGGAGACTGTACAAGAACGTGGCTATAGTCATCTTCGGATTGACAGGGTTCGGCTTCGGCACCTACGCCAGTATACAGAATATTCTGACGTACACGTAAACACCGGGTGAGAGCGATATCACATCTATAGAAAGAGATATCACATCTTTTCTCTACTACGAGGCTATTTTTTCCACTAGAAAAGGACAGAGACAGTAAACTACATCTGTCTCTTTTCTGTATGGTATGATAGAATAGGATGACAACAGGCCACACCGTATATCTCTCTCACCATGCCACCGCTATTTATCACTTACGAAATTCGGAAACTAAATGTATGGGATTTGACATAAGCTTCGCTAAGTGGCACAGCTCGCTTGTCAGTTAGCGAACCTTATGGCATTTTGTTTTTGAATTTCGTAAGCGATAAACAGCGATGGCATCTCGAATCAGGGGCCAGCTTCTATAGTCTATGCCAAGTTGCAGCAACTGTCAAGCTGACAGTCGTAAGTTTTCGAGTCGGTCCGCCAAGCACTATAGTCCGTTGAAAGTTATTTTACCTCGGAGTTTCTATGATAGTAATCCTTACGCCGTTTTGCATCCTAAGCCAATGGTGTGCTAATGTTACTGTCATGGGTAGAATAACTGCTCGGACTGCACAACTGTGACAATAATTTTCAATAGACAAAAGATAGTTGTAGCTTATGTACCTTCCGATATATTCAAAACATCTTAGCCTATTTACGTCAAGTATTAATTGACTAAACTTTATCTCGTTATTGATATAAATGTGTAGTCATAGACAAATCATGTTTTAACTTTTATTACTCTTAAATGACTGTGCAAATGAAATTTTTGACCTGGCGACACCAAGGAAAATGATTTTAAAATGATGTTTAACGCACTTTCTTATTTGATGTCGGTCAGGCTTTTCGCTACATACAATCTGATAATAATTGTAGCTTTTTAACCTTAAAACTTGTTTGACATAATAATTATACTCTATTGTGGTAGCTATAATCAAAATGATATATTATTTAAAAAAATGATGCTTTCCAATAGTTTTAGAAATAAGGCTAGTTTATAATAATTGTTATATTATTAT
The DNA here is from genome assembly GCA_905187575.2 of Celastrina argiolus. Taxonomy (NCBI): domain Eukaryota; kingdom Metazoa; phylum Arthropoda; class Insecta; order Lepidoptera; family Lycaenidae; genus Celastrina; species Celastrina argiolus. Next base: position 489,353 of record LR994579.1, on the reverse strand, counting down.
TACTGTTTTTTAGCAAGGCTTATTATTACTGTTTGTGTGCAATTGGAAATATGTATTGATAATATAATTTAAATATTTATTATTGTTTTTTACCGAATTAAAGACAGTTTTGCACAAATTGTTATTACAATACACATTTTATTTTGTAATAAAAACATTTATATACTATGTATGTGTGTCGAATTAATGTTGTGTTTATGTGATCAAATGTATAATTGTATTCAGGTGATAGTTATATTGTGTCAAGATCTATTGCGAGTACCTGTATTATTTTATTGACGGCGTGTACGTGACATGTACAAATTATAATTTGTGTTATTGAGTGATAAAGCTTTATCTCAGGCAGCTGTTTTTGTGCGCCTCTGCCGGGCCATGTTGTTTATGTGTGCACTGCTCGAGGTGAATTGGTTTATATTGTTTAGATACATGATCTGAGCGCCACTGCACGTAACATATTGACAAACAATGTTTGCTTTTAAAAAAAATATATATTATACTTACAAGCCAATTTTCTAAAGACGCTTTAATTTAATAACTTTAGTTGTTGTAAAAATTTTAGGGATGTATTTTAGCTGTAATAGCTTTATTAGTTATGTATTGTTTTAAATCAGTTAGGACGATAGTAATGAGCTACTTACATATAGGATGTGTATTAGTTGATGTGTATGTTTAGATATATTTTTGGAGTTTATACGCTTTGACTGTTACCGCACTGTGTTGCTATAACATAAAACCATACCAAATATATTATAATAATGTCAACATTCAAATATTTTACTTACCGGTTATTCTTAGAAATGACAAATTATTTCTCTTCAACTAAACTCCTATTTTTAATAAATTTTGTTTTGTTAAACTGTACTTTATTTTAAAAATGAGCTGTGATTATGTAAGTTTAAATTTTGTTATTGTTTTATTAGGATTATATCAATTTACCACCCATTATTTACATCACCAGTCTTCTAATGTAGCTAGCGAATATGAGATTACATAGTATTTATTAAAAGTTTTTGACTATTGTAATAATTTTTAATAATGTATTGTAATAGTTTATCATAGGTTACTATTGATAAACATTTTATTACCAGTTGTCAAAAACCTCATCGCCAAAAAAATATTTACCGTTATTCGTCAAATAACGAACCTTAGACAAAATCGCACAAACCTCCGTTGTAAGTGGTTGTAGCAACCACCGCATGCCACCGCCACAAGATAGCGCAATATTAACTAGTAGAATAAATGTAATCTATACATGTGACTATAATAAAGCAAATTATTTATTTTTTGTTGGTTTTATTTCTCGTTATTTTATCTAATGTATTTTGAATTTTACCTTAGCAAATAATTTTTCCGAAATGTGCTTAGTATGTGGGACACAGGTACGCAAAAGGTAATCTCTTGTTAACTTACATTATACAGTATATTATGATCAAAGCTTTTTGTCAGCCATTCATTTTGTCGCAAGAAAAAGTTGATCTTCATCTTTCTATGGAGGGCAAGATCAAAGTTTTTTGAAACAAAAATTTTTCTCCATCCCTTATTATTTTTGCCAATCTTCATCAAAATGATTTATGTACAACGCAAACAAACAAACCGTTACTAATTACAATTTTAAAGTATTTATTAATTTATTTTATTAGAACAGAATATACGTGGCAAAAAATGCCTTGCATTGTAAATAAAAGAAGGAAAAGATTAGACATTTGCTAATGTTTTGACGTTTCACATTTGACAGTCAAAGGAAAATACAAGGTAGGTACGTTTTGTTTCGAAAATTGAGAAATAAATTATTATAGTCTCGATTCCAATACTCGTAGATAAGATATTGGAAAGTGTATATACTATTTTAACAGACACTTATGTTTACAGACAAAAAGCAGCTGATAAATTGACATGACAACGTTTTAGAGATGGGCAATGCAGGCAGCAACCAACCAAAAGAATGGCACAAGGATCAGGCGAGCAAGCAGCCAGACCTGGGGCCCTCGTCTCCGGCGAAGGAGGGCGAGGCGTTCACGTTCGACAAGAAAAAGGACGACGACCGTGGCGCGCGCGACGATGACAACAACATAGAGGACGGCGCGCCGTACTACACAAAAGCCGTCCCTGAACACGAATCCGAAGAGCCTGTTATGCGCGATAGGTCGAATACGTTGACCGAGAGCAACAAAAATAGTGATAGTATTGATATTAAAGTATTACCTACCGTATTTAAGTGGGAGGGAGGCGGAAAACAGGTATTTGTTTATGCATAAATTATTATAAATCTAAGTTTTAAGGTATTTACTTCCCTGAGCGTAAAAGGCTATTCATAATATGTAATAATATTATAACACTGAGCTATTTCTGAAAAAAGATTTTTGTCACTTAGTATGTGTAACACTTAGCTTGTTGATTAATATTTTTGTTGATGAACGGTGTAAACAAAGTTTAAATTAAGATCCATTGTACTTCACAATTGTTTTCTATTTTCAAGGTTTTCATAAGTGGAACATTTACTGATTGGAAAACAATTCCAATGGTGAAGTCTCACGGGGACTTTGTAACCATAATAGATCTGCCCGAGGGAGAGCACCAGTACAAATATTTTGTGGATGGAGAATGGCGACATGATCCCACGGTTGTAAGTTTATAATATTATTGACTTAATAACTTGTATAAATAGAGAATGGGACTGTGACAAATTATGACTCTACATAACTTATCAAGTAATTGTATATTATAATTGTCCATTGGCACTTACAATCAGACTGTACTCTCTTTATTTAAACAAGTTTCAGCAAATTTTTTAATGTTCATATGTTTTGTAATAATAATTCTGATAAGTTATAATAATAAGCCATTTTATTATTTATAGAAAGTAGTTGATAATGGAATGGGTTCCAAGAACAACCTTGTGACTGTGAAGATGTCAGACTTTGAAGTGTTCCAAGCCCTGGCCAAAGACAGTGAGGGGGTCCACAGTAGCGCACAAACTGAGTATTCACAGGTAACTTCTACCATACGAGTGAACATTAGAAAGATAATATTGTAGATTTTCTAACTGAGAAACTGGAACTTATGGTACAGTAACTTATTATATAAAAAAATTGCATATTCATTTGGCTTAAAATATACATTAAAACATGATTTTCCTGAGAGATTTCACTTTAATCTAGACACAAACAAAGTTTATACTAGCTATTTATTTTATATTTAAGATATGATTACAACACATTGCATTATGTTTATTGTAATATTTGTGTTTGTTCAGCGTGTCCTTTTGACACAAATGCCTTCTCCTTCTATTGTAGTCGCCAAGACTGATTGCATGATTTGTATAAGAAAAAAACTTAGTTCAGAACTAAATAAAATACCTGGTGTATTTTATTTCCTTTTGAACTAATATTACTTAACTTACACAGTACAACACATATTTTTCAAATCGTCAATTACAGGAAATTCCACAATCAAAGCCTTGGGAGAAGGTATCCGGTCCTCCCATCTTACCACCGCATCTGCTACAAGTTATTCTGAATAAGGACACTCCATTGTCTGTGAGTATATTAGTTTATTAATAAACTAGTTGCACACTTTGTTGCACATTTAAAAAGATCAAGATCAAAAGGTAAACAAGTGATGTCATCAGCATAAGTGCAGTGGTCAGATCAGAGATGTAAAAGTTGTACAATACACAGGTCAGCACCCTTACTCTTGATACTAAATTCTATTCCAATCCAGTACCAATTTAAACTATCCTGTCATGTCATGCTAGTCTTAAAATGCAATATAGTGAACGGGACTTTTTCGATCTATACTTTATACTAATTTGGCGCTAGTCTCGTGATCAAGATTAGCCAACTGTCAAATTCAAATATCGATCGATTGGAATTAATATCAAGAAGGGCTGGGTAGACCATAGTACGTCCCAGATAAATTTAACCCAAACGTAAACAAACCCGCCTATGACACAACCATTGACTTCCAATTGGCAAATATTAATAACTAGCTGACCCTTGCCCACTTCGTTGAGCATAAAAAGAGTTTATGATGAAATTGAACTAAAAAAAACAACGTGGAACCCGCAACGCGGGAACCCGAAACCCGAAACGCGGGAACCCGGAACCCGCAACGCGGGAACCCGGATCCGCAACGGGGGAACCCGGAACCCAAAACGCGGGAACCCTGAACCCGTAACGCGGGAACCCGAAACCCGCAACGCGGAACCCGGAACCCGCAACGCGGGAACCCGAAACCCAAAACGCGGGAACCCGGAACCCGCAACGCGGAAACCCGGAACCCGCAACGCGGGAACCCGGAACCCGCAACGCGGGAACCCGGAACCCGCAACGCGGAACCCACAACGCGGAAACCCGGAACCCGCAACGCGGGAACCCGGAACCCGCAACGCGGGAACCCGGAACCCGCAACGCGGGAACCCGGAACCCGCAACGCGGGAACCCGGAACCCGCAACGCGGGAACCCGGAACCCGCAACGCGGGAACCCGGAACCCGCAACGCGGGAACCCGGAACCCGCAACACGGGAACCCGGAACCCGCAACGCGGGAACCCGGAACTTGCAACGCGGAACCCGCAGCATGGGAACCCGAAACCCGCAACGCGGAACCAGCAGCATGGGAACCCGAAACCCGCAACGCGGAACCCGGAACCCGCAACACGGAAACCCGGAACTCGCAACGCGGAACCCACAACGCGAAACCCTAACGCAGAACCCGCAACGTTCACGGAAACGCTGTCAAATGGAATAAATAGTATCCTATGTCCGTCTACTTGCGCTACTTCCTCACCAATTTTCAGCCATATCGATAAAGCCGTTCTTGAGTTATAAATAATTTAACTAACACGACTTACTTTTATACATATAGATGTATAGACTACTCCTACTAACATAAGCTAAGCCCGGTGAATGCTCCCGTCACAGTCGGTCCAGCCCATTCGGTGATCATTAGTTAGATGACGATGATGATGGTGATGAAAAGTAGCCTAAATTAATCCTTATAACTTTACCTATCTACCAGTGAAAGTTTCGTTAAAATCGGTCCAGCCGTTCTAGAGATTAGCCGGAGCAAAGTGACACGCTGACAGACAGACATTTTTTTTTAAATTACATTTTCGTTTTCAGTAAATATCGTTGCCAATGCAAAAAAAAAAGCAGAAGATATCGTTTAAAATGTCATATGCATTTAGAAAAACGTTGCTAATTGAAAGTTACAAACTGACACTTCAATTTTATTTATTTGTATAGATGTATAGATTTGGAAAACCTCCCCAATCTTGGCGTTTCCACTGACGCGGAGCGGGGCGCATAGGAACTTAGTGGTTCCCAAGCGGAGTGGAGCGGAGATTTCGAGCATAGTGATTGGTCAATTCGGGTACCGCAAGCTCCTGTCCGCCTCGCCCCGCGTCAATGGAAACGCAGCCAAACGTCTATAACGTCTAACAGTCGTCATGGTAACGACGTTGTTTACAAATGGAAAACAAAAATTATGAAATGCTATACATACCGTATTTATATCAGCTTAAACTATTTGGATTCATGTTTTTGTTAATCCTAATAATTTTATTAATCCAAATAGTTTAAGCTGATATAAAAACGGTATTTATAGCATTTCATAATTTTTATTTTCCATTTGTAAACAACGTCTTTACCATGACACCCGTGTCATAAACTGGCAACGACGTGAATCGATCGAGCCCAGGTTCAAACCCCGCGTGGCCATCACGTATTTTCTTCTTTTTTCTAATTTTCTGCTTATTTTTTTCAACATTTTCTTTCATAATAACCTTTTCGTAACAATAACGAACATACCGTAAAAAAAATTTGCGAAATTGGTCAAGCCGTTGTCGAAGCGCACACGATGTAAGAAATTTTGGAGGTCGTTTTTTTACACTTTGGGCTACATTTTTGGGGTTTTAGTAAGGAACCCTACTTTTTTTAAACATATAATATAGCCTATGTTCAGCGCTAGGAATGTAGCTTTCCAACGGTGAAAGAATTTTTCATATTGGTTCAGTGGTTTCAGAGCCTATTCCATTCAAACAAACAAACAGACAAACAAACAAACAATCAAATGTTACCTCTTTATAATATTAGTATAGATGATGTTTGCTACGTTATTCCATAGATTATAGACTTTATTCTACAGTTGGCAGTCTCAAAATGGCGTATTTTACAGTGAAATTTTTTCGTTTGATGTTAAACGTATTAATCATTGTTTAATTGTTATAAAAAGTATTGGTTAATGAAGTATGATCCTTTAATACTGCTAGGAAAGTGTTGATGAGTGTGCACAATATATTGTAATATAAATTTATCTCGGACATACTATGCATAGTGTAAATGACTTGACATTATTGTTTTCAGTGTGAACCGACCCTGCTGCCGGAGCCGAACCACGTGATGCTGAACCACCTGTACGCCCTGTCCATCAAGGACGGCGTGATGGTGCTGTCCGCCACGCACAGGTACAGGAAAAAGTACGTCACCACGCTCCTGTACAAGCCTATTTAAATTATTATAGTTATCGGTGCCTTAAAGTTAACATAGTTAGGATTAACCGGTTTTGTGATTCGCTTAGTATTAAATAGAGTTATTACATTGTAAAATTGGATTATTATATTATGGAGTTGTGCAATAATAAAGGCTATGTAGACTGTTTGTTTTTAAATTAAATTCCTGTTTTTAATTTATTGTCAACTGTTATAGCTTCCAACAAACTGCACAGCTGCTCTAAATCTCCGTTCTAACAAATAAAATAAAGTGTCTTATCTTGGACCTATTTTTCATTTAAAATGTTAAACCGATCCTTTACCTACATGTAGTCGCCCGCCCCGACACCCATTGTATTTCGCATAATATACAAGCTATTATGGCAAAGCGTGTGACGCATGTGACCCAGTTCGGTAGTTAGTCCTTCATTAAGTATCATGTTCTCCCTCTCGTATTTCATTGTCAATGAATGAGAAGGCATAGTATTTTAACAAGCCGTTAACACTAACATGCGTTGGTGAAATCAGGACTAAGGGTCAGTTTCACCCACGCATGTTAGTGTTAACGGCTTGTTAAAATACCATGCCTTGTCATTCATTTCATCAATTACGAGAAGAACAAAATGAAATTTAACGAAGGATTAACTTTAACATGGGTTGGTGTTGTTACTTGGCACTTAATATATCATCATCATCACAACGCCTCCGTGGTCTGGTGTTCCAGAGCTTCGCTCTCGACCCGGAGGTCGTGGGTAACGACAAAAAATGTTGTTTTCAAGTTTGCTTAGGACAATGCAGGCTAATCACCTGATTGTCTGATAAGAAAGATGATCCATGCGTTGGATGGGCATGTAAAAAGTCGGTCCTGCGCCTGTTCTCTCGCCAGTCGTGTCGGTTTACCGTCCCACTGGATTATGAGAGTAAAAGGAAGAGAGAGTGCTTCTGTGTATTGCGCACACACTTGGGCACTATAAAATAACTCCTGCGTAGCTGTCCTGGTTTCAATGAAATCGGCTACCGACACCGAAATCGGTGAGGGGAGCTATTATTATTATATCATCATCATTACCGATATGCCGTCCACTACTAGACATAATCCTTCCCCAAAGTGTTTTATGGGGGGAAGTTAATAATAATATCTTTGGACGATTCACACCACGTCAATCTGGCCCCGTGCTAAGTATCCGATAAACTTGTGTTACATGTACCAGACAACGAAAATATATTTAATACTATTATACTATACACATATTTAAGATTTTATTATTTATGTAATACACAAATTATTTATTAATATAAGTAATACACATCCGTGTCCCAGGAACATTTGAAAAACTTTTTGTTCCCTCGGCGGGATTGGAACCCGCGACCTCTCGTTCGAACACCAACGCGCTTAACCACTGCGCTACGGAGGTCGTCATATTGCCTATACTCGCGACGTTTGGCAGGCGGGTTGGCGAGCGCAGTGTTAAAATGATAACAATGTCAGTGGATACGATGCTTCTAATTTCCGGGAATATTCCCTCTGCCGCCTTTCACGCCCCCGGGAAAGATGGTCGATGGGAAGCTGTTATTTCTCTGCACCCGCAGATAGTCATTTTTAATCTATGATATAACCAAAAGGGTTTTATTTAGTGACTAGCTGTTCCCGCGACTTCGTTCGCGTGGTTCTTGAGAGACTTAAATTATTTATGCAGCGCACGCAACGAAGGTCTTCCCGCTTTCGCGACATTTCTCGCTGACGCTTCGCTCCTATTGGTCGCAGCGTAATGTTATATAGCCTAAAGCCATAGATGAAGAATACTTCATCTAAGCCTAAGCCTAAAGCCTTGCTCTATAAATATACTATCCAACAAAAAAATAATTTTCAAATTGTACCAGTAGTTCCTGAGATTGACGCGTTTAAACAAACAAACAAACTCTTCCCCTTTATAATATTAGTATTGATTTAACTGATTATTGCAGGACGCTGTTATTACTGCTCTCGATACGAGTATTAATAAATGTTACCTATTGTACGAGTATTATAGCGATTAATTAATTATCGAGCTGAACACACCTGTTGATAGGCCATTTAAATGTGGGGCGATATACTTGCATGTTAACTATAATTTATGAGGCCAGTCTATTAAAATACGCCATTAACGCGTATATCTAAGCACTATTCTTATAAATAGGCCAAACAGCGTAGTGCGAGTTTTTGACACAACTTACCGTAAAGAAGTTAACTACCTACTTACAACTAGTATTGTATCAAAACAACAATCGAATTATTAGCCACTAGGCAGCAGTGGCTTTACCCATTGCGAGTCTCTGGGCGGCATGTCTTTGCGAGGCCATTTGTCCTATGGTATGGAAATGTATGGACCTTTGTCCTTTGCTAGACGCGAGGCCCCTGCAAGAGCGAGGCCCCGGGCGTAGGCCCTGTTCGCCTAAGGCCGCCGCTGCCACTAGGAGGCTAGTGGTAGTGACTAATAATTCAATTCTAGTGACTCAACTGCCACTAAACACACTGGGTCTTCAGGACCAAACCTTTATTCTGGGTTTTTAATTAAATTAGGGGTCAAAATTAATAATATTTCTTGGTAAGGTTAGTATAATGCATTAGAATTATAAAAATGAATGAAAAAAGGTACATAGGTTTTACATGGCGAATAATTTAGCAGTGAAAAAAATGTGACGTCTTGTTCCAAATTTGAAATATTTTTAAAAATGAATTTACAACGTGCTAATTAATAGGCTAAAGACATATTGTATGTGGCTAATACATATTACTTATAAATCTGAACACTGGGTATTAATAATACTGATTTGAATGATTTGCGAGTTCAGTTTTCAAACATAATTACCGCGGAAACGCTAATTGAATAAACGCCCATTTGCGGATATATAGAGACGCCCTCGGGTAAGATGGGGAGATGTTATTCTTACTGCGGCACCCCACGGGTAAGATGGGGAGATGCTATTCTTACTGCGGGACCCCACGGGTAAGATGGGGAGATGCTTTTCTTACTGCGGCACCCCACGGGTAAGATGGGGAGATGCTATTCTTACTGCGGCACCCCACGGGTAAGATGGGGAGATGCTATTCTTACTGCGGCACCCCACGGGTACTAGTAGTGGCGTCTTGTTAATAAAATGTATGTTTTGCGGAGTTAAGTAATTGGTAAGTATATAAGGAAGGAAAACATAATAATCATAAAATGTATGCCTTGTCAACACAATTCCACATTGCAACATTTTATAAATGTTGTTATCAGCAGTCCAGTGTGGCATTCCTTATCGTTTCGCTAGTTATGAACAAAAAGGACATGCTTATTATTAACGATTAGTTATAGGCAAGGCTCTTTTAAACGTTTAGTTATATGTATATCGACAAATATCGTTCTTAGAGAGGCAGTAATGGGATGTTGTTGTAAGGGTGCCCACCGCGGGAGTTGATCGGTGCCCGACTTTGGTCGCGTCCTACAAATCTGTCCGATTACTGGTACTAAAAATAATGCCGTGGACGGGCACCCTAAGACTCGACGAAGATTTGATAACCTACCACTATGTACACGTACAAAACAATACAAGCCTTATATTATAATTAGGTAAATGCTTATAAAAAAAACAAAAGTATTTCTTAATATAATTTGCTTTATATACATTATAATTTGTACTAAACAAAATCAATACTGAGATTTCTAGATTACATCTGAGTAATTATTTGGTAACCGTATACATTGCTACACCTTATGTAACTAAAAAAATTAAGTCTTTAAACACCAAGCAGGTGAAGGACACACACAGACAGCCTGGACCTTTTGCTCTAATACATTCATTTTCCATTTAGAATAGTAAAATTTTAGAATATAAAATACTGAGAAGTGAAAAACTTGTGGCCATTTGAGCCCCCTCTATAACATTAGTTTTACTGTAAAAATAATTAATTTTTCAAATATTCGAGTATACTCACTTTTGTAAGTATTTACATGCATCCTCAACTAAAACATTACAGTGTGTAATTGTTACGAAATTAAAGGAACTTTTTGTGTGCACTAATTCTCACTAAAATTATACTAAAAGCTAATATTGCCATTTTCGAATATTGCCAAATTTCATAAAAGCAAGAATAATACTGTAGTACAATATTTTGAAAGCTATTCACTGGTTATTGATTCCAAAAGCGGTTCTTTATCTCTTTTTTCTACTAGATTGGGAGTATTATTCACAGGATTTTTCACATATATGCCCACAGCTACACTCACTAAACATATCGAAAAAATAGTGTACCAAGTAATCAGTATGTTGAAGAGCAAGTAACAGACAACGGCAGTTATGACGAGCTCCAAGGCACTAGCATAAGTCTTTAAAATTGAATTCAAGTTCTTGAGAAAGAAGCTAGTGACTATTCCGACCACAGCGCTGTTGACAATAATGAGGATCACAAATATATCACCCAGAGACTTAAAATCATTGAACATCTCACCGGCCTCACCCTTGAATAGTAATATAAAGTAATTGCACAACACGGAGTCGAGATACATGAACACATTCTGTAGAAATATGTCCACATTTTGTCCCTGTGTTTTGAGAAGGTATTCGTTGTATGTGCCGGCTAGACAAGAGCAGAAATTCTGAAAGTTTATGGACAGAAAGTATATGTTGAATATTTGAGAGTAAACATCAGAATCCTGCTGGGACTTGACAGATGTTGAGTCAAAGTTCTTGACCATGCATCCAAATGTGAGTATACCCAATGACACCCATTGAGTAAGGGTGAGTTGTCTCTTGAATAGAATCTGAAATAATAATTAAAATTTAAATTACAGTAGCCAGTTTCTTATCAAACAGGCATGCCATTATAAGCTTGGGGCAATCTGCAATTAAACTAAATACACCACAAACATATTACTAAAACTGTTATGGGTACCATATCACACTCATACATAGTGAGTTCTAACTAATATTTATGCATATCCCTTTATATATTCATAGTTGTTGTGTGGGTGCAAATAGAGTACATTTGATTATAATCATTGTGAAGCTGTTGAAAGGTGGTATAGTAAATGGCTGTTTGTAAGTAGAACTTGTGTTTAAGAAATTACAAAAAATGTTGTCTCACCTGGAATATAAGTGCCGTGAGGACAACTCTGAACTGCAGCAGGATGTAGTATGTGGTGGGGTCATAGTGGGATAAGTTGATAAATGCCAAGTTGTTGTAGAAGCAGTATAACAGAGAAGGGATAAAGTAAAGAAGCAATAGTTTGCTGTTGATTATTATTGCTCTAAAGATATTTGGCTTATTCCTGAAACAAATTAAATTTGTAAAACAACTGCAGGAATTGCTTTGTATGAAAATAATTCAGTGGCAACCAATAACTTACTCTTTTTTTATGGTGTAGAGAGCAGCTGATATAAACAGCTTGAGTAATTCTGTCAGGAACACAACTAGAGTTGTATTATAATCATAGGCTCCATTTTCAGTTTTTGATGCAGTAATAAAAACACCTTAAACCAAAAAATAATTAAAATTCCACATTTTGGCAATGACAATAATATTAATCTTAGTAGTTTTGGGTATAAATTGTGAGATATTTTAGCATTTTCTATATGTCCGTGAATTTAATGTTTCAAAAGATATAATTTATAACCAGGTGCAATAAGAATAAGTGCTAATGGGTAAATTGCTAGTGAAGGTAATGGTATTGTGAGAAGTTTAAATAATATATTATGACTTACCTTGAAATACGAATAATATTATGTAAAGTGCGAAAACAATAAATGCTTCGGTGGTTGGGAATAGTTTACTTAATCCTTGCATTATTTATATTTTTCAATTTTCGTTCGCAGGTTAAGCGTAGGCCGTCTTTACTCAAACCGTTAGAAATTCGCCTTCTTACATTATTATTTAAATGTCTTTGTGAAACATAATTTCAGCAACAGTTCGACTACACAATTATTTATATTAGAACTTGAAAAACTTTTCTAACACAAAAAAAAAATATATTTTCATATTTTACATAAATATTTTGATATAAAAGCGCGGTCAACGGCTGTCTACGATAGAATGAGAAGGAACTGTTAAAAAATACAATTTCATATTTCCTTATTTTATATTTTTCAACTTTTTTGATATTTTTTGAAATGTTTACAAATTGTTTAATGACAATTTTGATTTGAGATGACATTTCTTTTTTTTTATGTAGTACTTTTATGACTATTCAATAAAATCTATGCCAACCCAAAAAGGCAAGAAATTATACGTATAACACCTTTTATAGACAGCTCGGATGATTAACTATAACCCTATAATGAGGAATAAGTATTACTCTAATCCATGATTATAACTTTGACTATGTACTTGACAAATTAGAAAAGTTTAATCTACATATTTTAATTTCATTGTCCTTTGAACACATGGGCAAATATTCTACACACGCCTCATTAAAAAAGTTTCAAGCTTTGGCTATGCACACTTTGTGCATGCCATTAGAGAAAAAAAAAAAAGTTTCAAGCTGTCAAATGTCAGTGAAAACAGGTGAAAACTGACAGTGACAAATGATTATAGTAAAACAACAAGAATCTCGAAAGTAGAATATTTAAAAAATTACCTATGGCATTAATCATTGATAATATTATCTTTAAAGTAATTTGCCGTGTTAATTTCATAAACTAGTTTATGGAGTAAACTTTATCGTTCTCAGTATTGTTCGATTTTGTTCTGGCATAGTGTGCAACTCAACAGATTTGTGTTTAGTTTTCAGACATGACTAGTTGCAAATATGTTTAAAGTTAGTGCGATATTTTAATCGCTGTAAAACTTTAGGCCATGTTGTTGTTCGACTTGAAGTAGTTGTGCTGATAATAAATTTAATACATTATACAACCAAAGAACACAACATAAGACTACAATGGTGGAGGAAGAAGACAGTACCTGGTAATGTGACACTATCGCTTGTTATCTGTGTTTGTTTTCCGATTTGCTAAATTATTAAATACTTTAAGATTTAAACTCCATGCCTATTTTGATATACTCTAGTTACCACTATAAATACAAATACAAAAATTATCTCTTAAATAAGAAATTAATGATTTTAAGACTAATATTAAGTGCTATTTGCTACTGGAGAAAGCCAATCTCAACCTTAATGATTAATGAGTACTGAAAGAGTAGATAAGTTATACATAATAACTTTCAAAACAGCACAATTTGGTAGATTTTATTGTTACAATTGCTTGTTTCAGGTTGATAGAGCTAGAATCTGCACTTCTAGATGGGTGTACTCCACAAGAGATTAACACAATAACCAAAGGTAAAAAGGTTCCAGAGAGCCTGAGGCCTGATGTCTGGCTGGTGTGCTTAAACTGTCAGGATGCCAACAACCAGCTGCTAGCCTTTGATGAAATTTTTGACTTACCCAACCAGAACATTCTAAGAGATGATGTAAAGAAATTTGTAACCAAATTGGACAATGACGATGATGAAAAGTTGTCCGTGATATCAGACATAGAGTCAATAGTAACATTTTACTGCAAATCAAAGTCTATTAACTATTCCTCCAACAATGGATGGATAGAAATCCTGTTCTCCCTGTTGAGCCTCAAGCTACCGAGGTCCGATACCTACAATTTGTTTGAAAAGATTTTAAAACTTTATATACCATGCGGCTGTGTGGCCAACGGGGTTCCTTTCCACATTCTGAGGTTGGTCCTTCAGTACCACGATCCCGAGCTGTGCTCATTTTTAGACACCAAGAGGATAACTCCCGAGATGTACTGCATGCCGTGGCTGAGATCCCTGTTCGCGGGGACCTGCAACCTCGATGTGGTTCTGTTCATGTGGGATCTATACTTTCAGAGGTCCGACCCCTTCTTTATATTCTTTTTGAGCCTGATCATGATAATAAACGCCCGAGAGCAGCTGCTGCAAATGAAAGAGGAGGACAAGACTGCAATCATCGAAAAAATAAGCACCATGCCCGGCGACCTGGACGCCAACGACGTATCGGACTTCTGCTCGCTGGCGCACTACTACTCGCTCCGGACGCCCGTGTCCTTCCGCGACGACGTGTCCGACGTGCTGTTCTCCGACAGCGGCGACGACGTCACAGCCAAGCTGTATGCCGGCGCGCTGTGCCTGCCCGTCGCCGTGCACGAGCTCATCGCCAGCGCCACCGCCGACCCCGCCGACCCCGACGTCGTCAAGTTCCTCCTTGTGGACTGCCGGCCCGCGCCGCAGTACCGCGCCGGCCACCTCGCCACCGCCTTCCACCTCGACTGCGACCTCATGCTGCAGGAGCCCAGCGCCTTCGACACGGCCGTTCGAGGCCTGCTCGGCGCGCAGCGGCAGGCGCTGGCCGCCGGCTCCGCGGCCGCCGGCGAGCACCTCTGTTTCGTCAGCTCCGGGCGCGCCGAGGAGGAGCCCTCCGCGCACATGGTCGTGGCCGCGTTCCTCAAGCGTGCCGTGCGCCGCGTGTGCACGCTGGACGGCGGCTTCGGCGCCGTGCACGACTACTTCGGGCCGCACATGGTGGAGTGCCTGGAGGACCACGACCCCGCCGCGTGCCTCGTGTGCGCGCCCGCCGCGCCCGGCGCCGCCGAGCCGCGCCCCGCGCGTCGTCGGGACCTGTCCGCGATACAGTTGTTCGGCAAGGTGTCGTCCGCCATGCGAGCCAAGGGGCAGGAGGTGCGGGGCAAGCTGATCGAGTACATCGTGAACCCGGCGGGCGGCGGCGCGGGGGGCGGCGCGGGGGAGTGGCACGTGTCGGCGGCGGCGGGGCGCGCGCGGCGCTACCGCGACGTGCCGCCGGTGTTCAGCATCACGGACGAGGAGGAGAGCGCGCCGCCCGCTCCCGCCGCGCCGGACCCGCCCGGAGAGCTGCGCGAGCTGCTGGGTGCGCCGGACGTGGTGGCGGGCTTCGCGTGCCGCGAGGTGTTGGCGGACGGCAACATGCACGACGCGCACCTGGTGGTGACCCGCGCGGCGCTGCTGGTGCTGCGTCACGCGGGCGGCGGGCGCGCGCGCGTGGTGTCGCGCCGGCCGCTGGCCACGGTTGTGAAGATCACGGCGAAGAAGCGGCACCCGGAGCTGATAACGTTCAAGTACGGCGTGCCGGCGGGCGACGAGCTGCTGGTGCGCGATATGGACCGCTTCCTCATCCCCGACGCGGCGGCCGCCACGCGCGTGGTCTCCAACCAGATAGTGCTGCAGTTGGACAAGGCGCAGGAGCCGCTGTAGTGCGGCACGGGGGCGGGGTGAGGGGCGCACCTGAACACTTATTCCCTAGCTGCTGAAGCGCATGTCACCTGAAGATTGATAATATGTGCTTTTTCACATCGAGCACATCATTTATATGATTTGCAGTTTCTAAACAATAGTAATTTCGCATTATGTTATGAGTTTACTACTGTAAATTATTATAATGTATGAATGTATTCTTCAAGCATAGCTAATAGTGCGACCACTCGGTACTGACAATTTATTCTATGTCCTGCTGGGGATTGAAGTTAAGCCACAAAACGAGTCTTTCCGACCATAACGCTGACAGTATAATTATTGTCATATTTATATTATTATTATTTAAAACATTTACGTTATTGATGTAGATTATTAATTATGTTTTGGTAGGCCAGGCTTCCTGCCTGGCCTACCAAAACATAATTAATATTTGATAGCTGCGTAAAAGTAACGTTTTTGAATGATGATTGTATGAAAAGCAGCGCCAATACAATTGACATTCGATATCGTTACTTTTACGGAACTTTCTCATGTTCCTGCTTAGCCATTCAGGTCTTTAATGAATATTATTTTGCAAATTATATGTATGTATTTTGCAAATTGTCAAATAGATTTGTATAATAACTTCGTCACTGCTGGAGGCTTGTATAGAATCATTTAATGATGATTTGTTTGGTATAATAATGTCCATTAGCTAAGTATTTATAGCCTAAAAACATATTACTACCAATTTAAATGTCTCTTATTTACTGTGCAATGATGATTGACACGTTAATTTGGTCCAATATAATATTTTGTTTATGTATAAAATTTAATTGCATCTGAACAGAGTAAGGCTGCGTTTCCACTGACGCGGAGCGGAGCTGAGAGTAGCTTAGCGATGCCCAAATTGACCAATCACTATGCTCGTGCTGTTTCCGCGGAATCGGAGAGGAGGTTTCGAGCATAGTGATTGGTCAATTCGGGCACCGCTAAGCTACTCTCAGCTCCGCTCCGTGTCAGTGGAAACGCAGCCTAATACACCTCAAGTCGATATTGAATGTCGCCAGACGTTGACGGCTGCGGTGCGTGTGGGCCGCGGGCCGCGCTGTGGCGAGTCGGATTTCACACTACATGCCTAACCTTGGCACTAGAGTGTTATCTACTCTGTTCATGCATTATATATTAACACTTGCATTGTACAGCCTGCGTCGATTGTTATTGAAAATCTGTACATAATGTAATACAACGTTTTGCAATACGTTTTGCAAATATGGTATTAAACACAAAATAAGATGGGTCATTTACACTATTTAATTATATTTAGGTTGTACTCTATGTATATTTTATTTTCTATTTAAGATGTTTTTAACAAATTATATTCCTAATGCTAGTCCACGAGTAGTATATTATGTGCCCTAAAACATACCAACCATTTTTATTTATTGTGCCTTGACGATATGTTGATATTATGTTCGTCGGCGAGGCCAGAATTAGGTGTTATATAGTTTTATTTTAATTAACGAATAACTTATAATGTAATGTGAGGTGAGCTGAGTTTTTTATACAAATTGTCACGACATAGCGCAAACTCATTAACGAAGTAGTCTATATTTAAAATATTAAAATTTGTATACAGATAGCGACATTTACAAAATGTGATAAAAATAGTGTATAAATACTTTCAGCTTCTGTCAAGTTACTAAAATGTTAATGATACACGTATTATTGTTTGTTTCATTCCATTTAAATAATAATTAAATATTATAAATATACTTGTGAGTTTGACTTTCAACCCTCTTTACAATTAATTATTGTAAAGGCCTTAGAGGCCTTTTTTTCCTGATTCCGAATATGTATATAACTCAATTTTGGAAAAAATTTTAGTTATGCCCTTTTTCGTTACGACGGCAGAATACCTTACATATTTATAAGATAATGCTATGGTTGATACAAATACTCTTTAAATATTTTAAGCTTTCGATTATAACGTCATATTTTACATTAGACATACTACGGAACTTTTGTTTCTTATGTATTCTGTGCCCTCGTTTAACGGCTAGGTAAATTGGCTCGCTCAACAGATGGCGTTGATGTGGTGAAGAAGAATTTTACAAGTTTTCAAGAAGTTTGCCTTTATTGCAATCTGCTCCCTTAGGCTCAACCCAGATTGGCGCAGAGTCGAAGCGTCGCGACGCGTCATGATTCTAGTGAATACTAGGAAACATCATATCGGGGTTTACTTACTCGTTGACGCTTCGCAACCCACGCACCGCGCCGTGCTCGCTCGCTCCAGTCTATATGCATATCGTAAGTTGTTGTAAATACATTATTAATTGGAAAATATAGATGAATATACTATGGAAGAAAACGATTATAGTTTTCAACAGTAGCAAATTAATGCCAGTAAAATTACCTAACATTAGAATTGTATTTAGTTTTAACAGCATGGGGACTATTAATTTATAGTTTTTCTTAGGTACAAAAGTAATAATACTACAGGTGGGGGGCTTCGCGAATCATAATGCACAACTATTTAACAAAAATTAATTTAATTAAGTAGAATATATTTATATTTTTACAATTACAATTAAAAGTTGAAGTATATTACAGATACATGATATGTTTAGTTGCCTTGTTAGAATTTAGAGAATCTTAAATATCTAGAGAGAATTTTTGGATATCTAACAAATTTCACTATTTAGTAGACAGTAGCTATACTTATTTTTAATACTAGATACATAAAATAAAGCTATTTGGTTTTCATTTAAACTACTTACATAAGCAGTAATTTAGTAACTTTGGTCTAAACTCTACAACGACGATGGCTGTTGGTTAGTAAGTTACTCAGTAATGGATTAGTGACTACCCGGGTGACGGGTCCCGCTTGTCGCGATGTCTGTTAGTTTATAGACAAAGATTGAGTAGCCTACGAATACTTAATTAGTAGGATTTACATTTTTCAAAATAAAACAAGCTACCCACTACTGGCAGTAAAAGCTTTAAATGTGCCCCAGGACAGCGCAATCAAATTATAATTTTTGATCAAAAATTCACCGATGGAACTTGGTCCTGACTGTAAGTCCAAAGTGACGAGTGCATAAAAGTCAGAAGACGATGGTTTTAGCCCTAAATTTGTCTTTCCCGCTCGGTGTCTAATGCTAGGACCGATGTCCTAGCATTAGACTACTCGACTCGGTTTGACGGACGGACAGGTCGATTCTCGTCTAAAATAAGTCACTGAAACTCGTTGTTCCTTTTCGTAACGCCTACACACTAAAATATAATGTAGCTAAAACAGGGCTACGAGAGACGTGTCGTCAACACTCGATTATACATTTAAAAGACGCTAACAACAACGACGGTGGTCCCAAATGTTGTTCCGATCGCAAGGTACGAGAGGCAGTTTCGTGCCGTAGCCGCGTTTCGATGCCGCGCGGGCGCTGCGGCGGCGTCGCGGGGGCCGCAGCACGTATGTAAGCGTACTAACATTTTCGTAATTATGGTCTAGACCTAGTCCAGAAACGCAAATTACGTGCTGTATATAGCTTTGACGCAACGTATTGACAGCCTAGTACGACACGCATTATTCAAAATACGCGTAACTCCTGGGCATAAAATCGGTATGGGGCCCTAGTACCTCCTCGTATGCGTGCTGTGAGTATTCGCGTTAACACTCACATTCTGGACATAGTCGGTGTATGTTAAAAAATCTTATCTTAAAAGCAGTTTGTTTACATCATAATATTATGTAATAGTAAATCGGTAATGTTACAAACGTGTACCTAATTTAAATGTAACAACCACTTTTAATAACAACTAAACTTATCTTACAGTTACAGTCACAGGAAGTGATATGTATGGAGTTTGGCGATTTTAACAAAATCGAGGCACGTCGACGGCTTGTACCTACTTAATTTACATTAGATAATTTAGATATTAACCTATTTTAAATTTCAAGTTCAAGTAACCCATTTTCTTCATCACGAAATACTGACACGTTTAATATGTGTCAGCGGTTCAAAGTGACATCGGAAATGTATCAAATTGTATGGCGATCTATATCTTTTTATAGATAGGTTAATTTGAAACGAGCCATTAGCGAGCATGGCTATGTTCAACCATGTTCCAAGATTGTTACTGAGCTACAATAATAATGAGTTAGGTTAGTAGGTAGGTTTTTTATTAATTTATTGATGACCTCATCGAGCTTTCAAGTTTTTGTATAATCGATATGCTAGAATTACATTACGAAAAATATATAAATTAACTAAGACAATCAAATGCACATAGATAAGTGGATAAGTCAAGAAGCTTAAAATAACACTACCAGAACATATTCTACACTCATCTCAGAAATGCGGGCTTATATTCTCATAAGCTTAGGTGCTATATTTCATGCTTTTATATAACAACGAACCAATACTGCCGTCTCGTTATAAACAACGCACTTGTTTGGAGGTTACTTTCGAGTAAATCGCGATCAAAGTTTTTTTTTAAATATTTTGTTGTCTATGAAACCAATAGGAATATTCCAAATATTTTTGTTTTGTGCCTTTCAATGTGGACTTTGCAT
Organism: Celastrina argiolus; assembly: GCA_905187575.2. NCBI lineage: Eukaryota > Metazoa > Arthropoda > Insecta > Lepidoptera > Lycaenidae > Celastrina > Celastrina argiolus. The sequence continues at coordinate 469,085 of LR994579.1, read as the reverse complement.
GTGCAATATGTATCTACGTATTTAGTGAATTTATGATATTTTACGATGGTTATGACTAGTTATTAGTTCGAAATGGATCCATATTTTACAAAATAACAAAAAGTATAACAGCTATTAAAGTTGAGCGATTGATCCTGGTAGATCTCGCTGCGGCGATTTCGAATATACATTAAGGCGAGGAGTAACCGCAACTAGCGCCACTCTTTTTAAAATAAATTTTTCAATGACACAAAGATCTTATTAAAAAAAGTAATCGGTTCAAACTTTAAGTAAATAGTTAAACTAATTTATTAAAGTAATATATAATAGATAAACCAACCAATATTATATATTATATCTCGTAAGTAATAACTAAAACGGCCGTTCTAGTTATTACTTACGAGAGTAAATACAGTATAGGATTTAGAGCTGTAATTAAATGCCGTAAGTAATAACTAGAACGGCCGATTTAGTTATTACTTACGAGATATAATATATAATATTGGTTGGTTTATCTATTATATATTACTATACTAAATTCGTTTAACTATTTACTTAAAGTTTGAACCGATTACTTTTTTTAATAAGATCTTTGTGTCATTGAAAAATTTATTTTAAAAAGAGTGGCGCTAGTTGCGGTTTCCTCGCCTTAACTCATTTTCGCCAAAAATGTCGATTGCGTTGTTTATGATAAGGACGGCAGAATATTTGTGCACGATTTAACCTATCGCTGAGACGTTTAGGTAGCATAAAATATTAAATAAGTAAATTAAGTATTTTCTATTTATACAATGTCACGTTTTAATCACTAACAAGATGGTAGCATGAAACACTAGCTTTAGGCTCAACAAACATTAGCGCAGAATGGAAGTATCAAGTTTTTCACATGTGGTTTATTATCTATTTTCTGCATGTACCTTAATATTTTTAGGATTCTGTACCAGAAGGTTAAAAAACGGGCCCTATTACTAACTCTCCGCTGTCCGTCCGTCACCAGCCGTATCTCATACATACTATACAAGTATACTAGTTTTCAACTGGTTCAACTATATCAGTATCACTTTCTTTACTTGAAATTTTCACTGATAAAAAAAAAATTAAAAAAATAATCGTGGGCTCCCATAAAACAAACGTGATTTTTACTCGTTTTGTTCATTATTTAATTGTTACAAATTGTTGTTGTTACATTATTAAGGTAAATTGGTATTACCCAAATATGATAGCGTTTATCACGTTTGTAACCATATTTCCGTTATACAAATTTGTACCTCCATAATGTCCATAATGTATTAATACAGATGAATATAATGCAGATGAAAAACTTGACGATTCGACTCTGCGTTAATGTGAGTTGAGCCGTAAGACTCAAGCAATACACGGTCTTAAGAAACCTGCCACTTAGACAGTAACAAGATCAGTACAAACATATCTAAATAATTCAGACAGCTAAATATAAATTCAAGAGTTAGTATCGTAATGAAATACATAATTAAATACTAGCAAATCATCACATATGAGACGTACAACATGACACAGGCTTCAGTCCTTTCACTCGCCAGTGGCCTCCAGTCCTCACTCGTCAGCTACCCGTAGTTCCGAGTCTACCACGGGCCCGGCGCGCGCGCCCTGCCGGCCGGGGACCAGCGCGCCGCGTGCAGGACCGCCAGCAGCGCCAGCGCCGCTGCGGGCCGCGTCGCCGCCGAGGTCGCGTCCGTCAGGTTGTGCGGCTGCTGCTGCTCCGACACCGACGGCTGCAGCACCTCAACTGGAAACAGTTAAAAGGTTGGTAAAGAAAACGATGAACGTAATATAGGGGCTTAATTCTTGACATTTTAGAGGCGACTAATTAGTAAGTAAATGTAACTTCACGGTCCACGTGGTGCCGTAAGAATAGCAGCCCATCAACCAACTTTCCTGTAGGTGTTAAAGGCGACTGAGGGAATACATATCTAGCAATAGACAGCAGCTTTTCCGCGGACATTGTTATTATCTTAAAACTGCGCTCGCCGACCCTCGCCGACCCGCCTGCATAGCGTGGCAGGCAACCCCCTATGAAGTACTCGTATATAATAAATACGTTTAGCAACGCCATCGGTGAGAAAACAACAACGACGACAAGATGTAACCTATAGATATAGAATACTGAATACATTGTGTATGTTATGAGAAATGTGATAATATTATGATGCGAGATAAAATATATTTAAGACCATGTTCAAAAATTCAATCACATCATGCTAAATAACTACGCTCTAGTAATAAATATAAATATATATATATAAATCTTATTATTGTAATGAATTAAGTTTGGAATGTTTATTTTGGAAGTGTACCTAATTTGAATTAATACTCTCAGCTCCGTCTATTAACAGTTCTCTGTTTATTTATAATTATGTAGATAATATGCTATTGTTAAATTGTAATCATTATCAGGACACATTAGCAGATTCCGAACGGGTTAGAATACCTTCGGATTGTCAAAGTATAAGGATTAGACACATTTCGACATGCATTTGAGTTTGAAAGCTTCGTAAAGTAACGTTGTCGACTAATAATTGTATGAAAAGCATTACAGCACCAATACTATTGACAATCGCTTGCTGCTTGGGCCACACGTTTCCGATACAAATCTTTCCGAATCTTGTGAATCTACTCCTATTAAAACACATTGTGTTATCGAACTACTTAGTAACCGCTCGTCTGCCCCAGCCCCCCGCCAGCCGGCCCCGCTGAGCGGCGGCCATCTTGAGTGATGACCCCGCGGGGAGCACCGACTTTATGACTGAGAGTGTTTGTACACGATACTAAGGACATGTTTCACCAAGCAATGTTAAAGTTAATCCTTCGTCTATCATGTTGTTCCTCTCGTAATCCCTATCAATGAATGAGAAGGCATGGTATTTTAACAAGCCGTTAACACTAACATGCGTTGGTGAAATCGGGACTTAACATGTGTTTACGATAGTGTATAATTAATTGTAATAGTATTTCTACTATATCAAATATAATAAATTATAAAACATAAAGTTTCATAAAGCCTTATGGAAAACGAATTGGTAATAAAACGCAACAGTTGTATAAATATAATTAACAGATCAGCTAGATCTGTGCCCACTTCGATGTGCATAGAAACCGTTTAAACCTCCCTGGACATCGGTTCAGCAGTTCTCAAGATTGAGCGAAACTAATGAACAGCAAGTAATTTTTATTTATAAGATAACAATTAAATAAATAAATTTCATAAAAGTGTTACAAATTAGAGTTTTCTTTATTCTCTGACTTTTATATAGTGGTAACTAATTCGATGCCATACTGTAGTTAACTTCTTCATGCTCATGGTGGGTATATTCCTCTATTCCTTATATTCTTTGGCACTCATTAGGGACCAATTTTGTAAAATGTTGTTTATTTTGTTAAGTCTTTTGTGTTTTATATTTTATCAAATAAATATATTTTCTTTCTTTTACAGAGATATTCTGACTCACCGACGACAGTGTCGTTCCTCATGTCGGCGAAGGTGTCGTGTATGCTGCGGAACTCGGGGATGGTGCTGACGCAGGCCACCTCCAGCCGCCCGCTCGCCACCAGCTGCAGCTCCGACACCGCCACGAACAGCCCCGCCCGCCCGCGCCGCCGCCCGCCCGCCGTCGAGTGCGACACCGCTTCCGTCTAAACGTAGGCATTCGGAAAACGTCACGCGAGGTATTAACGCAAATTGCTTTAGGTCTGTAAGGTAGCAAGGTCTACAACATTTTGATAAATTTTTACGTGGTCTACGTAATTTTCGTAGACATATTTTGCGTCGTCTACAAGACTGTCATAGAATGTATCGCGTTCTACGCGAATTTCGTAGACAGCTACGAGAATTTAGTAGACTGTTACACTCTACGAAATTGCCATGATTTAGCAAAGAATATCGATTTACAAAAATAATTTCATTTCTATGTTGTGTATATTGCTTCCAAAGTTGTATAATCAAATCAGGTGTAATGTTTAATATACAGTGTGTAAAAAGAGCAGTCACTATAACTTTGAGATACGATTGCCTACTACCTTTCCTCATTTCGGAAATGCATTTTTTTATATTTTTTTTTGTCAAAAACTAAAAAAAAACTTATTTTCTTTTTACCTTTTCTTATTTTTTTGTCGCAAAAAGAATAATAAAGCCAAATAATTTATTTTTTAATTTTTTGTAAAAAAAAAGAAAAAAATAATACATTTCTAGAATGAGAAAAGGTAGTATAATAATATCCCAAAGTTAAAGTGACTGCTCTTTTTACACCCGTTATATTAGTTTAATGATAAAATATTAAAAAACACTATTAAGTTTATGAATATCAACTGATGAAGAACAGTCGCCTAAGGATCGCCCGATGATACTACGGAGCCGGTCTAGAATCTACAGGAGTCATGCGGTAGCTACTGTAGGGTCTATTGGTAACGTTGCGGTTGGATGAATACTACGTTAGAGTCAAAATGGGAAAATGGAACACGTGCTGTTCTAGTGTCGTGATCGCAACCGGGAGCTCAGGTCTGAAGCGGTCATGCGTCGTCGGAGGGCGGTCTTCTGGGAGTCGAGGGATGCGGGTACCTCTAGCCGGGGGGCGCAGCCCGGGGCTCGGGTGGCGGCGTGGGAGGCGTGCGACAGGGCGAGCACGGGCGGGGGTTCCGGCCGCGGCCCCCGCCTCTCCGGGACTCTGTATTGGTGGGAATAGGCTATCAGGTCATTCATCTGGAAAAGAACAACACATTGGAGCTGGGGGGGGGGGGGGGGGGGTAGACTACCACACAGTCTCCGGGCGGGAGGAGGTAGAGTAGACACATTCATGATGCACAATAAGTTTTTTCTATGGACGCTTCACATCACGTCAATTTGTCCACATGATAAGTTTCAGAAGAACTTTTGTTACAGGGACAACGATATACTATACACATATTTTACATTTTCATTTACATAAATTTAAGACACATCCATGACCTCGGAATACAGAAATCTTTTTTGTTCCATCGGAATTCGAACCTATACACTGATTTATAATTGCAGTTAGTAAAATGACAATTCCTCATGTATCACATCACCTCTCTTTCTTCCATTGTCAGTTAGCAGACACAAAATAATTTTTGCCTGTCATTTTACTGACCAAGATTAAAAAACAGGGTTTAGTTAGATGTAAATTAAATAAAACATACTAAAAAACTGTAACGCGACTTCGCAAAAAATGGGTCTAAAAATTCTCAAACAAGAAAATAATTTAATTTGAAATCCAGAAATACATAGGTACAAAAATGGCCAGGGTAGAGCCGTGGTCGCACCCGCTATTGGCATCGAACCTTGCAACGGCAGACGATTATGCTCTTTCCAGTTCTTTTTTTTCTACCGTATTTCTATGTAAACTGATGTTTAGATTTTATTAGCGGGTTGTGCATAATCACATCACTAGAATAGTTCTTAAAACTCATTTATCTAACTTAAGAAATTGTTTCACAAACTTATTCCGTGTAAATAAATTCTAATAGATAAAAAAATCTGTCACTTAAGAGCAACACATTTAAGAATTCTCGTCAGTACTGCTTCACAGATCGTACTTGTTTGAACACATAGCGAAAGAATGTTTACATGAGAAGTGAAAAGTCTTAAGCGAGGTGTTGTTTGAATGGAGTGTATCACGATTCACGAGATGTGCGTTCTGTTTACCGGGCACACTCGTCCGCAAGAGTCAAGTAAGACTGTTGCATGCGGCCTGCGGCGTGTTGTGGGGTGTTGCGTGCGGCCTGCGGCGTGGTGTAGGGTGTTGTGCGTTCTATAGACAAAAAGGTGTGTGTCCCACATAGCTCCAGCTGTTATTTCTCAGTGCTAAACGAACCGCCATTACAAGTTACGATGCGGACTTTTATTGTTTTTGGCCCGACCGTTCTGACGCTGTAACCCAACAAGCAATATCCTTTATTAACTTACAGAAAACAAAATGTCTATCAATGTTTATTATTATGAGGGCCTGTTGCACAATCTACTGGTTATCGTCAGTGGATGTGTATGTTTTGTCTCTTTCGCTTGATATAAAGTATTATTATTTATTATTAATTTACAAGATTTAGATGGACCAAGAGTTGCTTTATTTATTATTTCATGAGTAACATACTTTAACATTGATTGTTTACCTTCATTTAACATAAACATTTTCCCCTATTTGAAATTTGTGCAATAGGCAATCACGTCTCACATAGGTAAAGGAGCATAGTACATCGTATTGGTGCATCTTTTCAACTAATCTATGTACATTATTTATAAAGTAACGTCACGTTTCAATAGCTTATCTATCGAAAGTCATACAACCTTTACATTTTACATAGATCGCTACCTGTTACATATAATAAATTTGGCGCCTTTTAATGTGTATCATAGATGACTTGTCTATTACCGCTCTGTGCTCTCTTGCTCTCTACGATACGCGTAGCCATGTCGTGTACATTAAATCCTCAAGCTTATAATAAATCCGTGAATATTTATTTCGTAACTCGTTTAATTTATCACTATCACATAGTATGTCTTACAGCTTTTTGTTTTAGATGGATAGGTTAATGAAAAAAATACGATAACAATACAATTATTAAAAGCGCCGTATCTATTCCGCCATACAGAGAAACGGCCTATTCGTTTAAATCTGTTCTCATTGGAGCTGGTCTGCGGCCCTCGAGCTGCGATAAGTCTGACCCAGATCCCAACCACTGGGCCCTTCTAATATTAGATTACAACTTAATCGTGGATAATGTGACTAATGCTAATTGCTAATCGCGGGGTGGTTTTATGAAACTCCGACAAAAACGGAGGGGTGCTATAACGGGTGTAAAAAGAGCAGTCACTATAACTTTGGGATATGATCATACTACCTTTTCTCATTCTAGAAATGTATTTTTTCAAAAAAAAAAATTAAATCAAAAATTAAAAAAAAAATTTTTTTTTGCATTATTGTTATTTTTGCGACAAAAAAAAAGAAATGGTGAAAAGTAAACATTTTTTTTTAGTTTTTGACAAAACAAAAAGAAAAAAAAATACATTTCCAAAATGAGGAACGGTAGTATAATCGTATCTCAAAGTTATAGTGACTGCTCTTTTTACACAGTATATGACGATAAATAAAAAAAAGTATCTTGTTGTGGCATTGTAGTTATCAAACTACTACTAACTACTTATGTAATATACTGAGCGGAGCGCCTACAAACTGCTAGATCAGTTTGGCGTAATACACGACTGTATATGAAGAGTAACTTAAATGAATAAAGCATTAATAAAAAAAAACGGATGAACCGATTTTGATCTAGTTTTGTTTGTTTGAAAGCTGACATGATCGCGGGTGTCCTGAGCTATAATTCATCATCATCAGTATGCCCACTGTTTTAAAAATTTTGTTACCTATTTCTTTAATTTTGTACAACGGGTGTAAAAATAACAGTTTCTATAACTTTGGGACATGATTATATGTATTACCTTTTCTCATTCTAGAAATTATTTTTTTATACAAAAATAAAAAGTATGCTTTTTCACTATTCTTGCAACAAAAAAATAAGAAATGGTAAAAGTTTTTTTTTGTTTTTTTTACAAATAATGTAAAAACATACATTAACAAAATGAGGAAAGGTAGTATAATCGTTTCTCAAAGTTAAAGTGACTGTTCTTTTACACCCTGTATGTGATAACTTTAACGTATACAGTGTCTCGTTGTAAAACTACTCCCCTAACTTATCAAATAAGTTTGTACAACCTTCGCTCTCATGTTGCGGGCCTGTGAGTTATCTGAACAAGTCATATGTATTCAGGACATGAGGGTGTTGATTTGTTTTACATACTCACTAGCTTTTGCGCGCGTTCTGTTTTCCGGGAATTATGCGAGCCGGGTACGAATTTTGTTAAAAAACACTATGAAACTAAAATAAATACCCCACAAAATACCTTACATTACGTACTCACACTGCCGTGCGATTAGGCTGTGAGGTCGACGCACCGATCAACAACACATAGATACCGTGTCAGCATAAGAAAACCGTCTCTGAGAATAACAGCTCACTTAAAACGTGAGCGGTTATTTCTACTTCTTTTATTTTTTATAGGCAAATCATAAGCTGTTATTTCATTTAGTTCGTGAAGTTCTTTATATCATCCCACTGTGCTGCTTACTTTTTGACACTGACGTTTGCAACTCCTATGGAGAGGGGCGGGGGACATGCCAAAAGAAGAAGAATTCTATTTATTTTACTAAATATTCACACGAATTGCAAGCTTACTTCCGACACAATCGAGAATCGAATCAGGTCGATCTTAACAGTTTTTCCTATTTTATTTGGTGGATTACTTTAAAACTAATCAGGACAAAAGAAAATCGTAACATCGTAACTTTTTGTACTTCCGATCACATCAATCGACTGAGAATCAAAATAAACAAACTTCTATTTATTCGGCAGTACACGACCGAATCTGATTCAAATTCCTTTTCCAAGATTCAAATTATGAAAAAATGTCGACCACAAAGCGAGCTCTAATTTTAATCGACTTGTATACGCGCCGGGCAAGTCAATTACAGCTGAATAAAGATATTCATCGAAAAGTAAAGCCGTCGAACTCCATTGTGCGGTGTAGTGAGTGACTAGTGACTAGTGTGCTACTGCCACTGCTACTGTATATTATAATTAATGTGTTTCGTGGCTGCGGGGAATAAAGTGACCCACCGCAGCGTGAGCGGCGGCCACTTATTTACATAAATTACTTTGCACAAACACCACACAGTAAATAGCTCACACGATTTCGGTGTCGGTCGCCGGTGGCGTCGAAACCAGGCCAGCAGGAGTAATTTTTAAATTCATAAGTTTACGTGCACAAGGACTCCTTCTCTTCCTTTACTCTCTTATCCTAGTGGGATAGATAGCCAAAATACAATTTAACAGTTGAAGACATGAATGGATGAAGGAGGAAGAATGGATGTAGCTAAATTATGATTTTGAGAAAATTGAGTTCAAACTGTCACTTAAACCTATTAGAACACGTCGTAACGTATTAAGTACTTTAATCTAAAGATCCGTCTCTAGAATCAATGTACTTAATACATATCCTCAAATGTTTGAGTGACTGTTTAAACCAAATTTTCTGTGTAAAATTTTATTGCGACATATCAGCTTGATCGATTTATGTCTTCAATTATTAATTTCGAGAATTTCCTCCGGTTTTCCAAACGCTATTCAAACGAATGATCAACTAACATGGTATTCAAATCAACGACCCACTGATTGGTGGAATATTATCAGACAGAAAGGAACGGACAGAAACCGGGGGTTTGTCTCGTTTACACATGTGTGCTCGCTCCTGCGTGTGTACACAACTCGTGATCCGTGACGTCACCTTGTTGCCGTTGACGAACCAGGTGATGTGCGGCGCGGGCGCGGCGGGCGCGCTGGTGCAGGAGACGCGCAGGGTCTCGCCCCAGCGCAGCCGCCGGCGGGGGAACTCCACGCGCGGGTTGTGCTTCTGCGGCTCTGCAACAGAACATTTCATAAAATACATTGTAATCTTAAAAATCCTGCAGGACTGCCTCTCGTCATCCGCTGCAACGCCAGGGAAGTTACCCACGTGAGGAACCGGTACCTTCACTTGGCAAAACAATGCGAGTGTTATTCCATTTTATAATTACATTAGCGGTTTACTAATTATATTAATAGTATGAATAATAATATCTTCTATCGAAAAGCCACATGGTCACTACGCCGTGTCGTGGCCGTTTCACGACTTTCATTTATGCAGATCCGGAGGAAGGGGTACAATAATAAATATTTTGTTAGGTTAGGTTAGGTTAGGCGTGGTGAGAGATTATTTATCGCCGTAAGCAATATTTTTTGTGATATTAATCTTATAAATCTCTTAATAGATTTCGTAGAGAGTTCATTTCTACCATGCTTACTTTGGTGACCTTCCTTTTTTGACATTTCAACTTTGTTAATCGTGTGTTTAAAAGTTCTAATTTCAAAATGACAGTCGATTTCCAGAAACGGGTTCAACAGGAGGCTAGTCTTAAGGGTAAGTCGATAAATTCTTATTCACATTTTGGTATCCTAAATCAGGATGTGGGCACATTATTTTTGGTTCCACTCATAAAACGATACAATATGTTATTCATAGCCGTGCACGCCGGGTAACGAGTCTCGGCAGGCCGTGGAGTGTAATGTAACATTATGGTAATGTCGGTCCCGGCGCGCGGTGTGCTTGTTGTAATAAATCTGTGCAGTAAATATTATTTGCGAATACAAAAATTTGCATAGCTTAGTACGCCTCCGTGGTCTAGTGGTTCAGAGCTTCGCTTTCGACTAGGAGGTCGTTGGTTCGATTTCTGCATTGGAACAACAAAAAATGTTGATTTCAAGTTTGGTTAGGACAATGCAGGCAGACCACCTGATTGTCTGACAATAAAGATGATCCTAGCGTCGGATGGGCATGTGAAAATTCGGTCCTGCGCCTGTTCTCCCGCCAGTCGTGTCGGTTTTTCGTCCCACTGGGCTACGAGAGTGAAGGAAGAGAGAGTGCTTCTGTGTATTGCACACACACTTGGGCACTATAAAATATCTCCTGCGTAGCGGGCCTGGTTTTAATGATACTGATTGAATTTAATGAAAAAATTGAATGATACCGATTTCGGTGACGGTGGCCGTCACCAAAATCGGTGTGGGACGCATTATTATTATTATGCTTTTGGAACATTCAATTTCGGGGTGAGGGTGGTTTGCTTTTACCGATCCCATATTATTTTTATCTGCCCGTCGATCCATACACGTTTGCGATGGTTTCATATTCACGTGCGCTGAATACTGTAACAATGTACTAAATAACATGATCTAAAATAACTTTTTTTTTTTACCTTTTGTCCGTGTGACACAAGTATACGATTACTTATAATAATATTACACGGTGTTGACATATTGTACTTCGGCTGTCTTAATCCCTGTCTTTATACCGTTTGGGCGGGCGGCGTCGCTAAAAGCCTCGTCCATTAGGCGGTTTCCTGGCTGCGCTGGCGGTTCCGCCCAATTGGCCCCTGTGTTAATGGAAGTGGAGAAATTAAATCACTTATCACTATTAGACAACGGTTTTTAGTTACTGTTTTATTAAAACTTTCATTAACAATCATTTACTATTTTGTAAGCTTGTCTATTCTCAAGATAATTTATACCGCGTGAGCAACTGTTTAGTTTTACATAATACTAGCTGACCCGTGCCAACTTCGTTGAGTATACAAACCGTTTAAACCTTCCCTGGACTTCCACGAATATTTCAAGACCAAAAATAGCCGAATCGGTTCAGATGTTCTCAGTTTTAGCGATACTAACAAACAGCAATACATTTTAATATAAGAGGAGAAAAAGAAGATAACGGTAGTGTATTTTTAATTTATTAGTAAATTGGGTATAGAATTGACCGGTCGTATCCATGTACCCCAATGTTCCCCCTCCCAGGCACATCTCGGATATCATCGCGATTCTACTAGTTTTGATTGTAAAATTTAGTTCATCGCCAACACATGTTAATGTCAATCCGTCATTAAATATCATGTTATTCCTTTCGTATTTAATGAGAGGGCGTGGTATTTTAACAAGCCGTTAACTCTAACTAGCGTTGGTGAAATCGGGACTAAAATAACAGATTCTGGAGACAGTCAAAGGCCTATTGAATAAGAAGCTCGGCTCTGAATGTTAGATGCCGGCTTTGACAGCCCCGCGACCCTCTGTGCATACATTACGAGCATTGTACTGGCGGAGTATTGTCGTTCAAAAGATTATGTTATTACTATAATTTTAGATATTTTAACGTGATTTTAACCGACTGCATACATTTCAATTGTCGGAGCATTGTTTAAGAGATGATGTTAATTTTAAGTACATTCAAAAGTATCCCATCAAAAACATAACTTGTAAAAAGTGCCAAGTCTCGCTACTTAGTTCTTCTACCGTAAAAAGTTGTGAGATACATGTTACGCCAAGTAGGGGCTAGTCGGTCGGTCTAACAACATCTTATAGTGATCGTAATTAATATTATTAATAATCTTTCATGTTTTAAATAAATATGTAGATTGATTGATTACAACGTAATATTTATCTCACACAAGTGATGCATATTAAATCAGATCGTTCAGTGCGATTGCCGGGGGCACTTGTCTTGTTAGATTCTGAAAGTTAGGGTGACCACGAGCGATACTCTGTGAGCGACTTTTCGTTAGTGAATATAAAACATACAGATTGCAATAGTTACTACAAATGTCTTACAAAAACTCAGTCAGAAATAATATAGAGGAAATTCTGCCCGATTATTGGTTCTACATAAAGTAGGACGAATAATTATAATAACAATAATATCTATGGACGCTAAACTACGTCAATCGAGCCCCGTGATAGGTATCCGAAGAACTTGTGTTACAGTTTACTGACAACGGAAATATATTTAATACTTTTATACTAATACACATATTTTTATATTAATAAAAAAAAATATACCCATACATGACCTAGGATCACATAAAACTTTTTGTTTCTTCGCCATGATTCGAACCTGCGACCTCCCGCTCGAGCATGAACGCGCTCAACCACTGCGCTACGGAGGTCGTCGAATTTAAGTATTAAAGCGCATTTAAAACTCCGCCAACTCAATATAATTAGTATGTCGTTGTTATTTTAAATTGATTTATCACAGGAAATGAATAACTCGTTTTAGCTCTTTTTAATTTCATGGGGGCCTGTACTCGCCCGGCCCGGCCAGTGGGGGCGGGCGCAGTTTTAATACTATTTTTCCATTGCATAATATTTCTTTTTGGCTAAATATATTTTTATTTATTCACTAGCTCTCCGTGCCCACTTCGTTGATCATACAAACAGTTTGTGATACATACATACATACATACATACAATCACGCCTCTTTCCCGTAGGCGTAGGCAGAGACCACTTCTTTCCACTTGCTACGATCCTTACACACTTGTTTCGCTTCGTCCACTTTCATTATTCTCTTCATACACGCTCTTCGGTTTAGGGTACTCTTGACCTGGCCTTTTTTCAAGACGTCTCTAATTTGGTCTTGAAACGTCCGCCTAGGTCTACCCCTTCCCACACTTCCATTCACACTCGCCTTATACACTTTTTTCGTCAATCGTTCGTCATCCATTCTCTCGACATGACCAAACTATCTCAGCATACCTTTCTCAATTTTTGTCACTACATCTTCTTTCAGACCACAACGTTTCCTTATCTCGCTATTTCTTATCCTGTCATTCAGTTTAACTCCTACCATACTTCTCAACGCTCTCATCTCAACTGCATTTATTCTGCTTTCATGTTTCTTCTGCCATACCCAACTTTCACTTCCATTCATGAGTGTCGGAACCAACACCCCCTCATGCACAGCCAAACGAGCCTTGTTAGACACCTTCCGACTGTTCATAAAGGAGTGCAAAGCTCCATTCACCATGTTTCCTGCATTCACTCGTCTTTCAATATCACTCTCACATTTTCCATCTCTTGTAAACTTTGAACCCAGATACACAAACTCATTCACCCGTTCAATTTGTTTATCTCCAATCACTATATTGCAGTCTGTCACTGCCTCATCTCTTTCAAACACCATCACTTTCCTCTTCTTTACATTTATCTTCATTCCCTTTCTAACAAAAGCTCCACTCATAACAGTTATCATCTCCTGCAACTCCTCAGCCGAAGACGCAAGTAATACTTGGTCATCAGCATAGAGAAAACATTTGACGAGTAACTCATTCAATCTCAACCCACTTTCATTCACTTTTAGATCTGTCACGCAATTGTTCATGAACAGATTAAACAGCCACGGTGACGCTACACATCCCTGTCTAACCCCTTTTTCGATGTTGAACCATTCAGTGTATGCCCCGTTTATCCTTACACAAGCACTAGAATCCCTATACAGAGATTGTAATGCTCGTATGAGGATACTGCTCACACCGTTCACGGACAAAGCTGACCACAATTCATTCCTCACCACTCTATCATAGGCCTTTTCCAGATCTACGAAAGCGCAATAGACCTTCTTGTTTTTAGCCAAACACTTTTCGGCTATGCACCGCAAGGAAAAGACCTGATCCGTACATCCCATTCCCTTTCTAAATCCCGCTTGTGCATCCCATACTTTTTCGTCTGTTTCATTCACAACCCTTTCAATCAACACTTTCGCATACACTTTACCAACGACGCTGAGAAGGCTTATACCGCGGTAATTTATGCAGTCTTGCCGTGACCCTTTTCCCTTATACAATGGCACAATTACGGCTTTGCACCAGTCTCCCGGTACTTGCCCATTTCTCCAGCACAAATTGAAAAGGCGATACAGCTGGCTAGCCACTATGCCCTGCCCGGCCCTCAGCATCTCGACGGTTATCCTGTCATACCCTGCAGCCTTACCTAAACTCATACTTTTCAACGCTTTCACTATTTCATCCATGCTTATCTCACTTTCATCAACACTTATAATAGTTTCCATGGAAGGTGCCGGATGTTGTACCTGCACTTCCTCTTTTTCAAACAAACTGTCAAAAATACTCTTTCCATCTCTTTAACACACATTCTTCTCCTTTTATAATATTCCCATCTTGACTCCTCACTGTACTTAGCTCCGAGGTAGAAGTTTTTCCTCTGGCTGTTTTTATGGATTTCCAGAAAAACTTGATGTTTGACTGGAAATCTTCAGTGAGTCTCCTATCAAAATCATCCTTTCGCTCTTCTTTCTTTCTAGACACAACTTCTTTCGCTGCTGATTTCAATCTTTTATACTTCGTTCTTGCTTCCTTTATCTCGTCAACCGTTGCCTTTTGAACTTTTTGGTTATCTTTTGTTGCTAACCAATCCAACCACGCTTTCTTCTTTTCTTGCACCGCCCTTTGTACATCTTTATCCATCCACACATTATAGTTCTTTCTTCCTTTCCTTCTTTTACCTACCCCGCACACCTCAATAGCAACATTCACGACCCCTTTTTTAAATGTCTCCCAGAAATCTTCAATCACACCTATCTCTTCTATGCCTCTAAATCTTTCTTTCAGTTTCACTACATACTCGTCGTTCTTTTCTTTTTCTTGTAGATTTTCCACTTTTACTCTATCTAACACACTCGTAGTCTCAGCCCCTCGGTGTCGCCACCGTTTAAAGAGGAAACGCATTCGGGCTATGACCAGGAAGTGGTCTGAGTCGAGGCCGACACCACGGTATGCCCGAGTGTCTAGCACTTTCTGCCTCAGTCTTTCATCCACAATTACAAAATCAATCATACTTCTAGACTCCCCCTCATCTCTTGTATATAAATGGATTTTTGTGGTCAAACATTGTGTTGGCCACGCACAGATTCCATTCCAAGCATACTTCAAGCAGGCTTCTCCCATTGTCATTCACTCTCTCGTCCCCAAACGTACCCAGAACTCCTTCATACCCATCACGCTTTACTCCAACCCACCCATTAAAGTCCCCTAACATCACGATCCGTTCATTTTCTCCGCATTTATTCAAGACCTCTCTCATATTATCCCAAAAATCCTCTCTCTCTTGTTGGGCTTTTAATGACCCACCTTCGCCCAGATCCGTCGGTGCATAGACACCAAGAATAAATAATCGAGTGAGTCCGACTTTTAACCTAACCCAGAGGAGTCTTGGGCTTACACATTCATGGTCCATCACACATTCAACTATTCGAGAGGAAAGAATCACACCGACTCCCTGACAGCCTCGGCTAGTTTGGGGGACTCCCGACCAGTATGCCGTGTAGGGACCATGAACCGTGGTGTCACATCCTTTCCGCTTAGTTTCATTCACGCACAAAATATCTATGCATCGTTCATCCATCATCTGGCAAACTTCATCTACCTTACCATCCATTCCTCCTCTTACATTTAACGTAGCGAAGCGGCTCTCCATGGGCCACTTTTCGCCCCCGCGAGAAACGAGACGTGATGGGTGGCGAACCACATCGCCGCCATTTTGGTTGATTAAATTATTTTTGAAATCCTCCATTGCGTTCCCACGAATAGCGAGGGAAAGGTTTGTCCACCCCAGCAGAGCCCCGCATGCCAGGGTAAGGCTGGCCTAATTCTGGGTCACCCGGTCCCAGGGCAGTGTGGCACGCTAACGACTAAAGCTTGCCCCTAGCCATGCATCCATCCGCGCGGCAGACTTTGGATTGGCGGAGAGGGTAGGAATAGGGAGAGGGAAGAATAGGTGGTGTGAGAAGGAAGTTTGATCAGTTAGAGTAGGAAATATGGAAATGTAGGATATTACCGCCCAGGAGGGCAAGGGGATAGGACAGTAATAGCTAGGGAAGCCGGGGTCGCATACCCTACGTACTATACCACAACTACCGGACAGGTAAGTTGGGATGAGTATCCCATGACTCCTTTTTTTTTTTTTGATAAACCGTTTAAACCTGCCCGGGACTTCCACGAATATTTCGAGACTAACTAAAAGTTGCCGAATCGGTTCAGCCGTTCTCGAGTTTTAGCGAGACTAACAATACTAAAAGCAATTCGGTTTTATATACAGGCTGTAATATAATAATGAGTGATAATACTTTAGGGTATGTATGGGTCACAGCAAACTCTATATACGGGACCCATACATACCCTAAAGTATTATCACTCATTATTACTCGTATACCATCGCTGAAAGAGTTACTCTTTTTTACTTATTGTATGGGAAAATTAATGATGTTAAGGCATTTCTCATAGAAACATGAAAGTCAAAAGTAAGTATTTCAGCCGTGTGGTGACGGCATTAGAATACAATTATCACCACCCCCGATACTATCCTAGGGGAGTCGTAAGAGGCGACTAAAAGGAAACACACACACATCAACAGCTAGTGTGAGAGAAGGAAAACTCGAAACAAAACCCTGTACCAACCCGTCTAGCCAGCGTGGTACCAGTAGGATTTTTAACCTCCTATGTTTACGCACCAGAAGACCAGGCCCCTAGTCCCCGGCGGCCCCGCTATTCCTGGCTACGGTAGCGGCCACGGTAACGGCGGGGCGGGGGGTGCTAAGAATCTCCGGAAGAGATCCGGCTACCACCCCCCTTCTAAACGACAACTGGCCCTGGTAACACACAACGTGCGCACTTTGAGGTTAGACGAGAAGCTCGTAGAGCTGGAAGAGGAGATGAACAAGTTGCACTGGGACATTATTGGTTTATCGGAGATCCGAAGAGAGGGCGAGGATAAGATAACCTTACAGTCCGGCCACTTGTTCTACTACCGGGAGGGAGAACAGAAGTCCCAAGGTGGTGTTGGGTTTATCGTCCACAAATCTCTCATCAACAACATTGTGTCCATCGAGAGTGTGTCAAATAGGGTTGCATACCTTGTACTGAGAATCTCAAAACGATATTCGTTGAAGATTGTACAGGTATACGCCCCATCGTCAACACATCCAGACGATGAAGTAGAAGCTACGTATGAGGACGTCAGTAGGGCCATACGTAGCTCTAAAACACACTTCACAGTTGTTATGGGAGATTTCAATGCGAGGCTGGGCTGCAGAAGCGATGGTGAGCTGAAAGTGGGGCCATTTGGATTTGGGCAGAGGAATCCCAGAGGACAGATGCTGGCGAACTTTATGGAAAAAGAAGGACTCTTCATGATGAATTCTTTCTTCCAAAAGCCGCCGCAGAGGAAATGGACCTGGTTGAGTCCCGACGGTGTAACTAGAAACGAGATTGACTTCATTATGAGCACCAAGCGGCAGATATTCAACGATGTCTCTGTGATCAACATGGTTAAGACCGGAAGTGATCACCGAATCGTCAGGGGCATGTTGAATATCAACGTCAAACTTGAGAGATCGCGTCTGATGAAGTCTACGCTCCGACCGTCGAATGTCCATATCCAAAACCCCGAGAGCTTTCAACTTGAACTGTCAAATCGCTTCCAATGGCTAGACAGCTGCGCATCAGTGGACGATATAAATAGCAGGCTGGTAGAAACTGTCCATACGGTGGGGTCCAAATTTTTCAAGACCCACCGTACAAATAGACCTCAGAAACTATCCGACCAAACCCGGAACCTCATGGCTAGTCGACGTTCAATGACGCTCCAAACTTCGAGTGACGCTGACTCATATAGGCAGCTCAATAGACAGATCACGAAGTCCTTGCGACACGATATCCGTTCTTTTAATACCCAGTGTATTAAAGAGACGATAGAGCGGAACCAAGGCTCAAAGTGTTTGCAAGAGACGTATCTATTGGGCAAAGCCAGTTGACAAAGCTGAAGACCGAAGATGGACGCGTAACGTCAAATAAGTCCGAGGTACTACGGGAGATAGAGAGGTTCTATGGACAGCTGTATACCTCGGTCTCAGCTGAACCTGCTAGTTTAGCTGCAGACCCAAGAGCCAGGCTAACACGACACTATACCGAAGACATCCCGGACATCAGCCTGTACGAGATTAGGGTAGCTCTCAAACAGCTTAAGAACAACAAGGCTCCGGGCGAGGATGGAATCACTACAGAGCTTCTGAAAGCGGGCGGCACGCCGGTACTAAAAGTCCTTCAGAAACTCTTCAATTCCTCCTTACTCGATGGGAAAACGCCAGAGGCATGGAACAGGGGTGTTGTGATCCTGTTCTTCAAAAAAGGCGACAAAACCTTACTGAAGAACTATAGGCCCATAACACTGCTGAGCCATGTCTACAAGCTGTTTTCGAGAGTTATTACGATGCGTCTCGAACGCAGGCTGGATGACTTTCAGCCTACCGAACAAGCCGGTTTCCGAAAAGGCTATAGTACCATAGACCACATACATACGCTGCGTCAGATTATACAAAAGACCGAAGAGTATAATCGGCCATTATGCTTGGCGTTTGTGGACTATGAGAAAGCCTTTGATTCCGTCGAAATATGGGCGGTCCTTAGATCTCTCCAGCGTTGCCGTATTGACTATCGGTATATCGAAGTGTTGAAGTGTTTGTATAATAACGCCACCATGTCAGTCCGAGTACATAAGCACTGCACGAAGGATATCCCTTTAAAGAGAGGAGTAAGACAGGGGGATATCATATCCCCGAAACTGTTTACCGCTGCTCTGGAGGATTCCTTCAAGCTCCTGGAATGGCAAGGACTTGGCATCAACATCAATGGCGAATACATCACTCACCTTCGATTTGCCGACGACATAGTAGTCATGGCAGAATCGCTGGAAGATTTGGGGCGCATGCTCGGTGGCCTCAATAGAGTTTCTCAACAAGTGGGTCTTAAAATGAACATGGACAAAACAAAGATCATGCACAATGTCCATGTTGCACCCACCGCACTAACTGTTGGGAGCTCTACTCTTGAAGTTGTTGACGAATATATATACCTAGGGCAGGCTGTCCGATTAGGTAGGTCCAACTTTAAGAGAGAGGTCAGTAGACGGATCCAGCTCGGCTGGGCAGCGTTCGGTAAATTACGCAACGTCTTCTCGTCTAAAATACCTCAGTGCCTTAAGACAAAGGTATACAACCAATGTGTGTTACCAGTGATGACTTACGGTTCTGAGACGTGGTGCTTCACGAAGGATCTTTTCAAAAGGCTCAATGTCGCTCAGCGTGCTATGGAGAGGGCAATGCTCGGTATTTCTCTACGTGATCGAATCAGAAATGAGGAGATCCGTAGAAGAACTAAGGTTGCTGACATTGCCCGTAGGATCAGCCAGCTGAAGTGGCAATGGGCCGGCCACATAGCACGAAGATTGGACGGTCGATGGGGCAAAAAGATCCTAGAGTGGAGGCCACGTACTGGCAAGCACAGTGTGGGACGGCCACCTACCAGATGGACCGACGACCTGGTGAAAACTGCCGGGTCACGTTGGATGCAGGTGGCAATGGACCGGTCGCACTGGAAATGTATTGGAGAGGCCTATGTCCAGCAGTGGACAGTAAAAGGCTGAAACGACGAAGTATTTCAGCGCTATATACATTTTGTCGGTAGCGGCGACGGGTAGCGCTGCCGGGGTGTCCCGGTAAAATATAGCCCTTACTGCTGGTGCAGGAGTACCAAGTACCACAATAACTTGTTAAAAAATTTACCAGCCGCCCAAATTAGTACGTATTTAGTGTGTACTATTGTGAAAGAGTTGAACAAGAGTATACAATGGTTGTTATTTTGTGGCCTAACCGGACCCGTTCTGTTCTGTCTGCGTCGCGTTTGATAAATGATGCAGAGGAATAAAGAATTTGCATCGTAATGGATGTTTACTGAAACTGTAACGGTTACCTAATGGACGTGTTCTTTTCAGTTCGCCAATGTTTTAACCCGCTTGTTGTTTGTTTGTTTAATTTTCATGTTCAATTTATCAAAACCAAAACATTTTATTGAGAATAAATTTTACAAAAATGATTTCTGAACGTCGTGTCTACCACCGGTTCGGGAACTAGAAAATTCCCTTTTCCCAGTTTCTTTATTTTACCGAAAATATGGGAAATTGCTATATTAACATAAAAATTACAAATGACATATTTACTAGGTATAAATAAAATGAAAAGAAGTAACCCCCGAATTTTCAAGAACCGAGCAAACTGAGATGATGAATTATAGCTTAGAAGGAAAAAAAAAACAACTACAAAAAAACTAGATGTAAATCGGTTCATCCATTTGGGAGCTACGCTGCCGCAGACTCTGATTTTGTCAACGGTCAGAATTTCTGAAGCAAACTACACAGGTTAGTTAATAAAACGTTAAAAAATTACTGTTCCGAAGATATTTTATAGAACGCTAAAATAAATTAAATTAGTATCGGACACTTAACGTGTCGAGTAAAGTTTTAAAAGCAGGTACTAAAGTTTTTGTCTTCCGGACATCAGCTCATAAAACATCACCGCCGGCGCCGCGGAATTATGCTAATACATCGAGTACAGCGATTGGAGTGTATAAGAGATATGGCCCTCATTTTGGGATAACTGATTGAATGTGCTGTTGGTTCTTGATGAAAATTCATGTTCTCAATAATAACATACAACTTTTATTTACACTTTTCTACTTTTCATTACGTTTTAATAAGTTTTTTCATAAACACGACCGGTTTCGATTAAATCATCATCGGGTGTAAGTTGATAAAATATTTAACTTTTATTTATTTATTTAACTTAATGCACAAATGTACAACTTTTGTGGGTAAATTGAAAAAAATTTAAAATCATTATAGAAATTAATGTTGCCCACTTCATGAAAATTTGCAACTATTATAATTAATTTTGTCACAATAAATTATTCTAAAAATATTATATTATTAATGTAATTATTATTCATGAGCGCTTCAGCTAGATGTAAGGCCCCACGACTTAATTTTTGTAGGACCGATAATCGGTCAAATTTTTTCTCCATACTATATCTGATGGAACTAATTATCGATACTTGTGGGCGGGCACTATCATTCGGGTATTACAGATCAGTGGACCTAAACTACTATTGAATAATATTGACATTGGGATGGGATTGCATTTCATCGCGACACTAGCGCCAAATCGGTGTAAAATGTGTCGATATAATGAAACTATTCTAATCCAATGTAATCGAAAATGAAATAAAAAATCTTTTATTTCGAAATAGGTTAGAAACTAACACTTTTAGAATTGTCCTACATGATGACCTACCACCAGTTCAGGGACTAAAATCGGTATTGTTTTGGAGAGTGGCACATGACTCGCCAGCATGGGGATCGCATTGCTCTCGGATCGGAATTGAAATTAGTTTCCCTCGTAAGATCGTGAATTTTAAGCCTCAATCGAACTTTATTTTGATTTCATGTTTGTAGATTTTGATATATTTCGACAGGAGTGGTGCTGCAAATGGAACAGTAAACTTCGAAATTCGGTTTTCGCGATGTCCACTAATTGCATTCGAAAATGAATTAATTTGTAACGGTCGGCGTTGTTTAAGCCGCGTGTCAGCGAGCCAATTATACAAAACATCACAAACACGGTAAACCCCCGCAGGGTTATTGCGTACATCTTGCAAAACCAAAGCAATCGCAATTTTGTTAACTTTATCGACGATTAAAGGCGCCAAAAAGCAGTTTAAAGTTTTAATATTCAGAACTAGAGTTTGGCGTCAATGTTTGTTTGACGTAACATATAATTAATAGTTCATACGATTGCCACTAAATTGTTTTTGGCGCTAGTGTCATAGGTAAAATAAAGCATCGCGCGATTGTTGTCGCTATTTTTACGTAATCACCCGAACGGTGTATCGCTTGGAACCACTGGCTTGTCGGATTCGATCGTGTCTAGATAACGTGTCCCATACAATACAAGGCTAAAAACTGTCCGCGTGGTATAAGCCAATACAGCATTTCGTCGTTTTACCTTCTCAACCTCGTATCTATAAAATCAATGTTTTCTCGATAATATCTAAGCTTGTATTAACCTATAGTATATAAAACTTATTTTTTATATACTTTACGTTAATACAAGCTAGATATAATACTAAACTGAACCTCTAAAATTATTAAATTTTTTACTCTACTGAAAAGTTGTAGTTTTATAGATACGACTTACGAGGTTGTGAAGGTAAAGCGACGATTTGTAAATTAACGAATTGAGACAATATTTTACAAGACAAATTGATTAGGAAATCGCTAATTGTCACTTCAAATTTTAAAAATCAAAATTTAAACACGCTTTGCGGCATTGTGACATGTGTAGGCGCTGGCAGTGTTCCAAGCGAACTAAATGAAATAACTTAAGGCGAGGAATAACCGCTACTAGCGCCACTCTTTTTAAAATAAATTTTACAATGACATAAAGATCCTTTTAAAAAAGTTATCGGTTAAAACTCTAAGTAAATAGTTAAACTAATTTATTGGCATTATCCTACAGTGTATTTACTCTCCAGTATAGGATAGTATAGGATTAAGAGCTGTAATTAAATGCCAATAAATTAGTTTAACTATTTACTTAGAGTTTGAACCGATTCCTTTTTTTAATAAGATCTTTTTAAAATTTATTTTATTTTAAGAGTGGCGCTAGTAGCGGTTATTTCTCGCCTTAACAAGTGCGCTGATATTCGCCGAGACGGATCTTTTTCGACGATTGTTCTGACACGATATCTATTGTATTGCTGATCGAAGCTTGTCGGCGACTTGTTGACGCTTGGTATGTTGCCTAGTTACAGCTGCGCCTGCACGGGCCCAGCTCCGGGCGTGTAATTGCCAGTCCCGAGGGAAACACACGCCCGCAATCGGCCTTTACTCTCGCCGTAAGGGTGAGCTCAAACTAAAATGGATATTGACTCAAAATCAAGAGTCTAGAACTGTCAAATTCCAGTGTCGATCTATGGAAAGTAAATTCAAAAGTCGGCCTACAGAGTACGGATTATTTGTTTATTTGTTGCTATACGTCAAACGTCTATGTAGAATAGTAATTCTACATAGACGTTGCTTGTTGACGTTTATTTTACATTATTTATTGAGTGTCGTTAAACAACGGTGCCACATTTTTGTGCCCTTCAAACCTTGTTCCGGCTATCGATTTTCTGAATAATTAATCATGAAATAATATGAAGTGATTTGTTTTTAAGTTCTTTCGTAAACAAGAGTTACTAATATATTAAGGGCCGTTGCACATTGTACTGACACGTGTTAGAAATAATTTGCATGTTTTGTCTCTGTAGCTTGATATAAATAACTAGCTGACTCTTGCCCACTTACACATACAAACCGTTTAAACCTTCCCTGGACTTTTACGAACATTTCAAGACCAAAAATAGCCGAATCGATTTAGTCGTTCTCGAGTTTTAGCGAGACTAACGAACAACGATTCATTTTTATATAATTTAAGATGTGCGAGAAAAATTACGAATAAGCTATTCGGGCCTTATTAGAGGATTGTAATGACTGACCATAAAAGTGGTTTTATTTTTATTATGAAACTTTGCAAACAAAACTCAACTTTGGTTTACCACTTTATTGGTTTGTTAAGCTACATAAGTCACCTCCAAAGTATTTCACGGGTTGTTGTCTATGGTCGCCACGCTCGGCAGGCGGGTTGGCGAGCCTAGATATAGCGCCGGACTTTTTTTTTTTTTAGTTTTTGAAAAAATTAAATTCGTATTTTTGTATGAATATTCGACTACTTTTGACGTAATTTTGACAGTTTTTTTTATATAGCGCCAAAAGCCATTTTTATTCTAGTTCAATCACCTATTTTTCTTAACTAGATAATCGGGCAGAATTACGTCAAAAGTAGTCGAATATTCATACAAAAATACGAATTTTATTTTTTCAATAACTAAAAAACTACGAGTTTCCGCAAGTTTAAATTTTGGTTAATGACTCCTTACATATAGCTCTATTCGCCATAAAAATTGCAGCCGCCAACTCAACCGACCATAATGTACATTTTATCCAAATAATCTTTAATTTTATTTCATTTTCATTCAATAATCAGACGGTTGCAAAATGCTAGTTAGTATAGTGACAACATTTTTGTCACTGAAAAAAGCATGTCCATCCCGACTACCCACTAAAAATTGGTATTTTAGTACATTTTAGTGGGTAGTCGGAAGTGGGTCAGTAAAATATTTAGGGACAAACATTTCTGGACATCAAAGATGAAAAATAAATAACTTGGTATATTTTTATTAAAATTAGGTTGTTGAATTTTTTATTCTCATTACTTACTTATCCTAAATTATAAATGTGAAAGTTTGTTTGTTTGTTCGTGTGTTTGTTTGTTACTTTCTTCACGTCTCATCTACTGACCAACCACCATGAAACTCTTTTCACACAATCATCGCGAAAGTTATTCCCGACGGTTAGACAGTAACGCGGACTGAGCCGCGGGCGATTACTAGCATGTCGAGTATGTATAATTTGTATTTTATAACTTAAATACCATTTAATTTTATAGAAGTATTGAAATGGTAGGTAATATTAAAATTCATTAGGATCAAACTACCAATATTACTCGCGCGCGCTACGTACGCTCGACCTAGCGTTAACCCACACATGCGCGTTGTTATGCGTCTGTGTGAGTCGATATCGTCTCTCGCGGCGATTTCGACTTGATGAAATTTGATTGCGCGCTCGCAGCGCACGCAACGAAATTCTCCCCGTTTTTGCAACATTTCTCACTGACGCTTCGCTCCTATTGGTCGCAGCGTAATGTTATATAGCCTTTTTTTTTTTTTTTTTTTTTTCGAAGGCTGGCCTTGTCAGGTCCTGACGTCACTGCGACCCTTTTGGATCTATTGTGACTCCTTCGGTTTTAAAGTACCGTCCCCAGTCCTGTGTTGCTCATGAAGCGAACTATATGGTGGGGGTCTACGCCGCGGATTTCCTCTGCAGTAGAGTATTCATGCAGCTCGAGGTACTTGCTCCTGCTTATATGAAGAGCTGGACAGTCAAGAAGAAGGTGGAGGGGTGTCTCGTCTTTCTCCTTGCAGAATCTGCAAGAAATTTGGTCACCTATGCCTATCCTGTGAAGGTGTTTGTTTAGCTTGCAGTGCCCGGTTAGGGTTCTGGTTAGGATTCTTAGTTGGTTCCTACTCATTGAAAGCGCCGATTTTGCGTGTCGTTTGTTAAAACCCGGGATCAGTGCTTTGGAGTGCTCTTGTCCTGGGGCCGCAGCCCACTGCTCCATGCTTAGCTTGCGACTCCATTCCTTGAGCACTCGTTTGGTAGTGCTGGGAGGTATTCCACAGACTGGTTCTGGGCCATACATGGGGCTTTCAGCTCCCAGCCTTGCTAGTTCGTCTGCAGTTTCGTTGCCGGGGATGCTGCTGTGTCCCGGTACCCATACTAGTCGTATGTTGTTGTTACGTCCTAGTTTGTTTAGCGTCTCGGTACAGTCCAGAACTAATTTTGATGTGATTTCGGCCGTAGTCAGTGCTCTAAGTGCAGCTTGACTATCGGAAAATATCAGGATATTTTTGTGGGCTATTTCCATTTCTTGGCTCTCTATCGCACAGCCGATTATGGCAAAGATTTCAGCCTGAAATACGGTTGCAAACTTCCCTAAGCAGGCAAATTTGCCTATTGAGGGCTTTCCACCGTAGAATCCAGATCCCGCTCGGTTGTCCTTTCTGGATCCGTCTGTGAACCATACGATGTCGTTCGGGTGGACATTTACTGGAACCTTTCCTTCCCAGTCCGCCCTGTTAGGTATGAGAACTTGATAGAACTTCGAAAAGCTGTGCACCTTAGTCATGGCGTCCGATGGCATAGCCGCGACCGGTGTTTCCAATACAGAGGCATCTAGTTGTCTCATCATGGTGGAGGCCCATCTCGTCCTGCCTGCCGTCCTGGCTCTGAGGACCGCTCTCCTGGCCTCCATCTGAACATGCAGATGTAGTGGAGTTAGGTCGATCAGAGCTTCAAGTGAAGCGGTAGGTGCCGTCGAGAGCGCTCCCGTGATGATCATACAGGCTAGTCTCTGCAAACTATTCAGTGTCTTAATGCTGCTTACTTGTTCAGCTTTTTTATACCACACTGCACAACCATGTGTGGCCATCGGTCTCACTACTGCCGTATATAGCCACAACATTGATTTTGGTCGGAGGCCCCATTTGGAGCCAACTAGTCTCCAACAGGACCCTAGAGCACATTTTGCTTTTTTTGTGATGTGCTCTATGTGTTTATTCCAGGTTAGTCTTTTATCAAGAATGACTCCTAGGTATTTTACCTCACTCGCGAACGCTAGGGTTTTTCCAAAGAGCGTGGGTGGTTTTAGTCCCTCTAGCTTTCTCTTTTTAGTGAAGGGTATTAATATTGTTTTATCTGCGTTTACAGTTAGTTTGACCCTCTTGCACCAATTTTCGACGACTCGCAATGCAGACTGCATGAGCCCAGCCACTACTGATGCGCATTTGCCCACCACCAGTATTGCTAGGTCGTCAGCATATCCTTGAGCGTAGAACCTTCTATCATTCAGTTCCTTTAGCAGCTCGTCCACTACCAGGGACCACTCTAGAGGCGATAAAACCCCTCCCTGTGGACATCCTTGGGTTAGTCGGCTTCTGAGTGTCAATCCTGTAATAGTTGATGATGCTACTCTGTTGCTGAGCGTGGCTTTGATCCATCTAATGGTCGTAGAGTCTATTTGTCTTAAGGCCAGGCTGTCAGTGATAGAAGAGGTTGAGGTGTTGTCGAATGCGCCTTCGATGTCCAGGAAAGAGCATAGTGCGAACTCCTTATCCTCTATAGCTCTATCTATGCGATCTACCAAATCCATCAGAGCCGTTTCGGTAGATTTACCTTTTTGATAGGCATGTTGTCTCTCATGCAGAGGTCTTTCGATGAGGTAGGTGTCTCTTATGTACAGGTTGACAACCTTCTCCATCGCTTTGAGCATGAAAGAAGTGAGGCTTATGGGCCTGTAGGACTTGGGTAGAGCTTTGTATCTATCACCCCCTTTGGGTATGTAAGAGACCTTCACCCTTGTCCATGTTTGTGGAATGTAGCCCCACGCGTAGCTCGCTCTGAATATCTTCAGTAGCGGAGGGAGGATAATTTCTTTCCCTCGTTGCATGAGGGCCGGAAAGATTTTGTCCTCACCGCCGGTCTTAAAAGGCTTGAAGCTGTCTATTGCCCATTTGACTCGGTCTGGTTTAAAAATCGTAGAAGCTCTTCTCCAGTCGTCCGGAGTTGGTCTATGTTCAATTGACGTGTGGTAGAAGACTTCGTTTTCAGCCAGGTGGACACTGTTGGGGAAGTGCACTTCGGTGAGCAGTTTTAGTGTGTCCTCCGCCGTCTTTGTGTAAGTGCCATCTGGTTTCCTTAGTGTGCTAGGATGGGAGCAAGGAGCTTTAGATACTATTTTAAAAAGTCTAGAAGTTATATAGCCTAAAGCCTTCCTCGATAAATGGACTATCCAACAAAAAATAATTTTTCAAATTGGACCAGTAGTTCCTGAGATTAGCGCGTTTAAACAAACAAACAAACAAACTCTTCCGCTTCATAATATTAGTATAGAAGATTGTTTTGTCGCTGTTTCATTTCTACTTTTAAATGTTTTCTCTGTTTATGTTGTTTTACCGTCCTAATATATTTTGTCTTGTCTAGTGTAATGTTCAATATTTGAATAATATGGTCGACGAGATGTATTGACTGTAATTCAGCACCGTTTAGTGGAACAAAAGCGAATAAAAATAGACGCCACAGCCGCCACAATACAGGAATCATTTCACGCGACAATAGCAGGCTGCGTGCGACAGATGAGAGTTAGCGGACACTAGACCGAGCAGGATAATACGGAAGTTTCGTAAAGAAAAGCTTTTTTTTATAATTCGAAGGCTGGCCTTGTAAGGCCCTGATGTCTATACCCTTTTGGATTTATTATGACTCGTTTTAGAGTCCCGTCCCTAGTCCTAAGTTACTCTTGAAACGAACGATACGATGGAAGTCACCGGTGCGAACGAGTTTCTGCTCAGGTGTAGTGCTGGACAGTCAAAAGAAGGGTATCTCGTCTTTCTCCTAGCAGATTCTGCCACTATGTATATAGCAGAGTAACACTCACGGAAGACGGTGAGCTGCTTCTCGCTGGAGGCTTTAGTGTAGATGGGCGTGTGCAGCGACACCTCGCACGAGTAGCCGCCGCTCGCCGCCGCCTCCAGGTTCTGCAGCACTATGTGTACGGCAGAGCGACACTCACGGAAGACGGTGAGCTGCTTCTCGCTGGAGGCTTTAGTGTAGATGGGCGTGTGCAGTGACACCTCGCAAGAGTAGCCGCCGCTCGCCGCCGCCTCCAGGTTCTGCAGCACTATGTGTACGGCAGAGCAACACTCACGGAAGACGGTGAGCTGCTTCTCGCTGGAGGCTTTAGTGTAGATGGGCGTGTGCAGCGACACCTCGCACGAGTAGCCGCCGCTCGCCGCCGCCTCCAGGTTCTGCAGCACTATGGAGTTCTCCGTCGCCAGCGCCACCTGGAACAAAGATGTTTCGGATTAAATGAAATGATGAAATCGACTAGGATTTTTGAACTCCAATCGTGACTTGTATACATATAATTAGTCTTGATTAGCTTTTAATTCATAATATCAGATCAGTTGCGAATGCCTAGTATAATCATGATTATCTACTCAGACTTTGTTTCTTTATAATAATTGTTTGCTGCTATATTACCATCATTAAAATAACAACTTAATCTATACGTATGTAGCACGGAACGGAAAATAGTAGTGGATATATCAGCTTAAACTTGTACGGCAGCTACCGATGCTTATTACCATAATTAGACCGGTCGGGCTAGTGTATTTTGAGGTGATAACCTTCAAAAATTCTAAAGTTTCTGAATTTTTGCATGTGGATAGAGTAGTGCCCAACTAGCTTATTTTCAAGTTTTGTGTCATTTCTGACCATTGCATTTTGAGTAAATCGAAAATAAGTGGGCGATTTTTTAAATTTGTAATAAATCTGTTTAAAAAAAATAAAGTTTAAAATAACAACGTAGTCATGTGTGGGATATCATTCGGATTCTTGATACCTAATTTGTGCCATTTTCGCCCATTGCAACCCGACATATTGCCAGTTCGTTAAAACAGTACCTGTAAAAAAATTATAGTCGATGAAACAACTATAATTCGGCTTAGGAGTCTTACATAAACCCATGAAAAAAAAATGTGTCAGATTAATCCACGGGTTTCGAAGTATTTAATTTTTTTTGTTTTTCCACGCTTATAGACACTCCAAAAAAATATTAAAGTTACTAGAGTTTACATATTTATTATCACAATTTAATGATAAATCTATATTTTAATTTTGTGTCATTTTCATGCACGGGTTAAAGAATTAAACACAAAAATATGAAAATAATTGTGCACGGAGTAAATATCGGGTATGAACGCGGGGGCTGCGGTGCGGCGCGCGGTGTGCGGGGAAGGACTGTCAGCCGTTATAGTCCGTTTTAATTCTATATTTTGTATTTCTCCACCCGCGCGGCGCGTGACGTCATTTAAGGTAGACGATACACACTATGTATATAAGTATGAATACTTTCACACTACACTTTTTGAGTTCACTGTAGGAACTCGGTTCGAATTTTTCTCAAGGTTTATTTTAAAACAATAACAAAAAATACATAATATGTAATTATTTAGTACTTTCATGCCATAAACAGCCCCGCGCTCCCCTCACATACTGGAAGGAATTTGTTTTGTGAATTAAATCCAAAACAATAATTTATAATAATATATTAATTTGTGCCATTTTTATATATTACTAGCCCACTATTACCCTTGCCCACTTCGTTGAGCATAAAAACAGTTTATGATGAAATTCAACTAAAAAAAAACAACGCGGAACCCGCAACGCGGAACCCGCAACGCGGAACCCGCAACGCGGAACCCGGAACCCGCAACGCGGGAACCCGGAACCCGCAACGCGGGAACACGCAACGCGGGAACGCGGAACCCGCAACCCAGAACGTTAGATGACGATGATGGTGATGATGATGATGATGATGAAAAGTAGCCTAAATTAATCCTTATAACTTTAGCTATCTACCAGTGAAAGTCTCGTTAAAATTGGTCCAGCCGTTCCAGAGATTAGCCGGAGCAAAGAGACATGCCGACAGACAGACAGACAATTTTTTTTTAAATTGCATTTTAGTTTTCAGTAAATATCGTTCATATGCATATAGAAAAGCGTTGCTAATTGAAAGTTACAAACTGACACTTCAATTTTATTTATTTGTATAGATGTATAGATTTGGAAATTTGGATGTTGGCCCGTCTAATGTCTATAGGGCTGCGTTTCCAC
Organism: Celastrina argiolus; assembly: GCA_905187575.2. NCBI lineage: Eukaryota > Metazoa > Arthropoda > Insecta > Lepidoptera > Lycaenidae > Celastrina > Celastrina argiolus. The sequence continues at coordinate 438,346 of LR994579.1, read as the reverse complement.
CGACGCGGAGGAGATTAGCAGTGCCAAAGCGAAGTGGAGCGGAGATTTCGAGCATAGTGATTTGTCAATTCGGGTACCGCAAGCTCCCGTCCGCCTCGCTCCGCGTCAGTGGAAACGCAGCCTAATGTCTATAACGTCTAGCGGTCGTCATGGTAACAACGTTGTTTACAAATGGAAAACATAAATTATGAAATGCTATAAATACTGTATTTATATCAGCTAAAACTATTTGGATTCATATTTTTTGTTAATCTAAATAGTTTTATTAATCCAAATAGTTTAAGCTGATATAAAAACGGTATTTTTAACATTTGTGTGTCCCCCTCGCTCTGGTCGCCCCGCCTCCCGCATTCGCCCTATCTCGCTAATAAGTTTCTTTTATTAATAACTTTAAAACCCGTGGATGAAAGTGACCCAAATTTTCAAATGTGAGATGTAACGACTTATTAATCAGAAAGGCTTAAACTCTAATAACTTTAATTTTCTTTTGCAGCTTCTACGAGCTGTTTAATTAAAAAAACCTCATTATCTTTAAATCCCGTGGATGAATGTGACACAAAACTTGTACAGCAATAGAGGTCAATCATATAAACCGTGTAACACCAATTTTACAAATTGTAATTTTTTTTTGGGCTGATTAGGCGATGTTCTAGGTCTTAGATAATTACTCGAAAACCCGTGGATGGATCTGACACAAAATACATCTATAGATCAGTTTACTACCTCAATAACATCACAAAGGTTAAATTTTCAGCTATAAATTTCTTTTCGACCGACAGCGACCAAAAAGAGAAATACCTAAATATCTACTAACGCAATGGTCCAAAATGACACAAAATCAGATTTTAGGCTCAGCAAATGGTCCCGAAACTATATGCCAAAAATAAAAAACTTTAGAGTTTTTGAAACCTAAATACCTATTCCGACGGGTCTATAATATGCTGTACGAACACTAATAACTTTAATGTGAAACATAAAGTATAACGTTATTCAATTATAAATTATTCTTATAAATACCTACTGAAATAACACGTCCACACCGTTTTAGCCAACAATTTGTTCCGATATATTCCGCAGATGTGACGTGGTATTTATTTTTAACTTCTGTGCTGTGACTTGTGACGTGTGGCGGTGTTCTCGGTATTGGCTCGAACGGGAGTGATTTTAATTAATACTGACTTATTAATATAGCAAATTTACGGTCTAACTCAGAGTCAGTTAATGAGCTTAGTAGCGATTTTGACCTAACATAAATTATACTTTATGTCAAAATACTTAAGTAAGCATCTCTGATCATGATGATATTATTATATTTGTGAGTCCGGCTGTTAGACGCGTAGATTAGTTATAAGTCTCTAGGGACGACATTAATAATAATGAATCGATGACTAAACATAACTTGTATGTTGTTACTAGTACTACAGATACCTGAATAGTTACTACGCTAGTATGTCTAAATTTCAATAACACTACAATCACAGGACACCTGTAAATAGCTGAGTGCATCAGTATTCAGTACACACGCTTCAATTATTGTCTATCGTGCTCCAGCCGGCGTGTAAGCTGTATAATTTACATGCAGCTGGAAGTAGGTTACCTGTTACTCCGGAGTCCGGCGGAGGCACGGCCGCAGGGCGCACCGTGCCCTCACATTTACACGCGAGGCTTGTGTATCGTGATTGTATATATTTAAAATATGCACGTACAATAATCAACTTCAACTTGTCATATTAATATGTGAAGCGAAAAGTTTAAAGTACAGTTTTACCGAAGTTTTGCGGAGTTTCAGATTTGGCACAGCTATAGTTGACTGGGAAGAAAGGTGTCTGTTTAATACGCTTTTATAAGCTTAGGTTATATGTATCTATGTAAGTACAATATTCTCCATGTTCATCAAGTCTGATTAATTTTAAAATTTGCACACGTATCAAGCACCAATGACAAGCGTGTTTTAGTATTTTTTATCATTTTTTATTTTAATAAAATGCTTACAACAACGCACAACATGCCTCAAATTATAATCTTTTAGATTATTATGCGTTTGATACAACTAAACAATATTACACGTATGTCGATATTTTTGAACATTGTCATTTAATCTCGTATAAAGTTGTCACTCCAATTTTTTCAAATAATTATCAGCTAATTTCGAGCACTAGTTACTACTAACTACTAAACGCACCAACGCATAGAATCGCGTATTAGCCAGCCACAAGCCTGCGGTGGCCGTGATAAGCCTTTATCAGCGCTGGCCATTTAACAGTACACTGCACATTATAGTGTATATTATGTCATGGACCTAGTAACATATTAAGCACTAGCTGACCCGTGCCCACTTCGTTGAGCATACAAACCGTTTAAACCTTCCCTGGACTTCCACGAATATTTCAAGGCCAAAAATAGCCGAATCGGTTCAGCCATTCTCGAGTTTTAGCGAGACTAACGAACAGCAATTCATTTTTATATACAGGGTGTAAAAAGAGCAGTCACTATAACTTTGGGATATGATTAAAGGACCTTTTCTCATTCTAGAAATGATTTCTTTCATTATTTATTTTTTGAAAAAAAAAAATTTTTTTTGCAATTTATTATTTTTTGTCGCAAAACTGAACTGTTTGGAACAACGTTCTGCATTAAATTCTTAAATTTTATAATTTTTGCCCTAGTACATAATGAACATTGCCTATTGAAAATTTTTAAATTTTTAAAACAGTGGATTAAAAGCAAATGACTAGTACCAATACGAAGTTATAGTGACTGCTCTTTTACACCCTGTATAAAAAGAAGAAGAAGATAGAGAAAAGGTATTTTTTAAGCATTAAAGTAAGACCTACTGCTGATAGTGATGATGGAGTGTACATAAAACAAGTTGAACTAATCCTGTAATAGAGTGAACAAAAATGTATGTCTTGTTTGACGCGTGCTGCAGTAAACCCGGGCGTTAGGGTGATGCCCTTCATCTAATATGTACAGGGCACCGACGTCCCCGCCTCGCCAGATACCCCGACACCCTCACTGATACATGTACCATAATATATTTTGTCTTGTCTAGTGTAATGTACAATACTTGAATGAATGTCTTATTATTATGATTATTATGATTGTGTATAGCTTCCTTGCTCAAGGGCAAATAAGTACCGGACCTTTGGATGGCATGCGTGGGGCCAAAGCCGACACTGAGAGTCTCCGTTATTATTATTATTAATATTATAAATTATAATATACAACTTGTCTCATTGTTCATATGTCACGCCAAATATATAGTGTGAAGAGAGAGAACATTTTTTTGGCACCTTATATAAATTACTTACCTTGACCATTGCGATTAAAAAAATTCAAAGGTCTAAATTGACCACAAGGAGTTAATCTTACTTTGCTGGGGCTCGTGGGCTCCTTTTCTATACACACCTGTATAAGTTGTTTGTAAGATCATAGTTAGCTGTGCCACCAACCCACCCCCACCGCACTAGTAGGGGCAGCGGATTGTTGCCCGGTGCGAAAGCAGACTGCACTGAACAGTGCGGTCAGGAGTGCGGAGGGAGGCGCAGTCTGGAGACGGATCACCCTGGTGGCGGGAGCACTCTGGTGGCGGAGCAGCACCCTGGTGGCGGAGCAGCACCCTGGTGGCGGAGCAGCACCCTGGAGGAGGAGCAGCACCCTGGAGGAGGAGTAGCACCTTGGAGGAGGAGCAGCACCCTGGAGGAGGAGCATCAGCACATCCTGAAGACGTGGAACAAGGTGACAGCTGTCAACAGGTGAATAATTTGAACTTTATGAAAAAAGTGTTAGTTGTTGGAATTTAAGATATTTTGAACTCTAGAGCTATTGATTAAAAAACATAGAAAATTTGTGTTAAATTTAACTTGTAATAATTATTTGCATGTTTGTAGACTTAGAATAGTTTTATGAAAAACGAAGGTACGGGGAACCTATGCCCAAATTTCTATCGAGGTAAAAGTGTAAAAACACTTAGAAAATTTTGACAAAAATGTTTCTTATATTTTTCTATGTTAATGTCTGAGTTAACTGAAATTAGTTTATTAAGATTGTAAGTTCCTGTTGTGTCTTATAATAATTTGAAATAATTGTGTTTTCTTTAATATTAAGTAATTGGCAAACATGGAGAACGATAAGGCGCTACTAAACTTACAATTTGATGTGTGTTCACGTATTGAGAAGGCTAAAATTAACTTTAAAAAATCGCCTGAAGATCGTATTACTTCTTATTATTTAAAAAGTCGTTTACAAAATCTTGAAAGCTTGTGGAATGAACTCTTGAACGGTCATAAAAATTTAGTATCACTTATTAATCCGGGTGACTTAGCCGCTTCTCGATATATCAAGGATGACTTGTATGATAAAGCGGAGGAAACTTATTTGGATTTAAAATGTGAATTGCAATTCAATTTATCAAAGATGGACAAAGAAAATGGTCAAAACTCAGAAAATGATGGTGATTGTAGTATGTCTGAGAAAAAATCATTTCAGGTTAAATTGCCTAAAATTAATATACCTAGTTTTTCTGGAAAGTATTCCGAATGGAATACTTTTCGAGATTTGTATTTTTCTTTGATCCACAACAATGATTCTCTAGAACAGGTTCAGAAATTGCATTATTTGAAGGGTTACTTAATTGGGGAGGCTGAACAGCTTTTGAGGCATATACCGATTGAGAGTACCAATTATGAACGCTGTTGGCGCTTATTAGAGGAAAGATACAACAACAAAAAATATATTTGTCATCATATCCTAAAAAGGTTGTTCAGTCAGAGAAATGTCATACATGAATCTTCTAATGCACTTAAAGATTTAATAGATACTACTAACGATTGTTTGTCTGGATTGTCAAATTTAGGAATTAATGTTGAGAGTTGGGATGTTATGGTTATTCACATCCTAACTCTAAAATTGGATTCAGAGACCAGACGTCAGTGGGAGTTCAATGTTACAAATACTAATTCTTCTGATGAATTACCAACATTTAACCAATTCAAAGAATTCTTAACAAATAGGTATAGAGCTATGGAGTTTCTGGACTCTAAATCCAATTACAACAAACCACATGTGTATGGTAATAATTATGTACCTGTTAATAAACTTAAAGCGCTGCACATAACAAAAGTACAGTGCCCATTTTGTATGGAGGAACACAAACTTAGCTTCTGTAAAAAATTCAGTAAAGAGACAGTCGAGTCGCGAAGGGAGTTTGTGCAAACAAAGCATATTTGTTTCTGTTGTCTGGGTTCTAATCACTCTGCCAAATTCTGTCAACGAAATGTAAAGTGTAAGGTTTGTGGGAGAAAACATCATTCATTGTTGCATCCTAGGGGAAGGGATAGTTCTATTGGAGTAGACGATGAGAAAAGGGAGACCACAGAGGCAGCAGAGCCTTCAACTTCATACGGGAAGCCTAATGCAGTGGTATTGTGTGCCTCAACAGGCAAGGTTTATAATAAAGTTTTACTTGCCACTGCTCTGGTGAAAATTGCATCAAACCATGAAGAATGGTGTAGTATTCGCGCTCTACTGGATCAGGGATCACAAGGATCATTTGTCACAGAGTCAACTGTGCAGCGGTTGGGATTAAAGAAGATCCCTATCAAAGGAGAAATATTAGGTGTTGCTGGAGAAAAGGGTATAATCTCCAGAGCTATGGTAAACATAGTAATGTCTTCTCGGATAAATCCGAAGGTTATAATTAAATTGAAGGCATACGTGCTTAAGTCCATTACCAAACTCTTGCCGATAAACAAAATTAAGGTAGTGGAATGGCCAGAACTCTCGGAAATGACATTGGCAGACCCTGAATATTATAACCCTCAAAAAATTGATTTGTTACTGGGGGCAGAAGTATATTGTCAAGTACTTCAGGATGGGATCAAACGGGCTACAAATGGTTCACCAGTAGCACAGTGTACCAGTTTAGGATGGATATTGTCTGGGGCTGTAAAAAATGTAAACCAGTTGCAAGAAAAAGTGAATGTCATGCATGTTGCCATAAATGAAAATGAAATTCTTAAAAAATTTTGGGAAATAGAAGCAGACACGGAAATGTCCAAAGAAAAGATATTTACGGACGAAGAAAAAAGATGTGAAGAACATTTTAAGGAAACTACAGTAAGGGATGCAGAAGGCAGATATGTAGTAAAATTGCCATTCCGTAATAAAAATCCGAAGTGTTTGGAAGGAAATTCTAAAAGAATAGTTACTGGAAGATTTATGGCAATAGAGAGAAGATTAGGAAAAAATGAAAACCTAAAGAAAGAATATCAGAAAATTTTCAATGAGTATTTAAATTTGCAGTATATGGAAGCTGTAAAAGAAGAAGAAAAGAATAAAAAAGGGGTATACTTACCGTATCACGAAGTCATCAGGGAAGACAAAGAAACTACTAAAATTCGTATTGTAATGAATGCTTCAAATAAGGATGAAAACGGAGTATCATTAAACGATGACCTTATGACGGGTCCAACATTACAGATGGACTTGCGTCATATAATGATGCGATGGCGTACTCATCCGATAGTGATAATTGCGGATATAAGTAAGATGTATCACCAAATTAAAGTTAATGAAGAAGATGCAAATTTTCAACGAATTGTATGGCGGGAAAATCCTGAAACAAACTTAACAGAATATAAATTATTGAGAGTTACTTTTGGCACAGCTTGTGCTCCTTACTTAGCTGTTCGTTGTTTAATGCAGGTAGCACTGGATGAAGGGAAAGATTTTCCGTTGGCTGCTGAAAAGGTAGTGAAAGATTTCTACATGGATGATTTACTTACTGGATGTCAAACTAAAAAGGAAGGAATTAAGTTGTTTAAAGAAATGAACAAGTTATTAGCTAAAGGGGGATTTCAGCTACAAAAATGGTCAAGTAATAATGAGGAACTATTAAAGGAAATGAAGAAAGAGGAAGGAATCCAGGAAATTCAGGATGAAAGTGAAACAAAGAGGAAGGAAATAAGGGAAAATCTGAAAATAAAACTAGATGAAGTAATCAAAATTGTTGGACTTACCTGGAACCGCAGCGACGACTCGTTTCACTATACCGTTGACTTGCCTAAACTGAAGGATATCGTTACAAAAAGGAAAATTATCTCGGATATATCAAGGTTTTATGATCCTTTAGGTTGGGTTGGACCAAGCATAATAATTTCCAAGATTATAATTCAAAAATTGTGGCTTGCTGGTTTGGACTGGGATGCTGAAGTACCTGAAAATATTTTGAAAGAATGGCTTACCTATAGAGAAGAGTTAAAGTTGCTAACCAACGTTCGTATTCCTCGGTGGATTGGAACAAGAGATGATGAAGCACTCGTAGAGCTGCACGGGTTTAGCGATGCGTCTAAGGCAGCTTACGCTGCTGTAGTGTATGTTCGCACAGTTGATAAATTTAAAAGAGTGCAAGTACAATTGATTTCAGCAAAAACCAAAGTCGCACCAGTGAAGCAGGTTTCAATTCCCAGGCTTGAGCTATGCGGTGCTGTGTTGCTTACAAAGCTTATAATGGAAGTGGCCAAGGTTTTGGATATAAGCAAGCAAAACCTTCATGCTTGGACTGACTCGTCGGTAGTTTTAGCTTGGCTTAACAGCCATGCTAGCCGCTGGAAGGTATTTGTGGCGAATAGAGTAATCGGAGAATCAACCTTAACTTTTGAAGAGATGTCGACAGTGTTGGCTCAAATAGAGGCTTGCCTAAATTCTCGGCCTTTATCAGCTATAACTAGCAGTGATATGGAAGAACCTACAGTATTGACTCCAGGACATTTTCTTGTGGGTGAACCACTAGTCCCCCCACCAGATAGAAATTTTGAAGATTCGAATATAAATTCATTAAAAAGGTGGCAGTATACACAAAAGATGTTACAAGATTTTTGGCGACGTTGGTCTACTGAATATCTTACAAAATTTTATCATAGATACAGGTGGTCAACACAACATCCCCAACCTAAAATAGGTGATGTCGTTATAGTTCGCGAGGATGGACTTCCCCCATCCCGTTGGCTGTATGGTAGAGTGATTACTACTCATCCTGGAAACGACAACATTGTAAGAGTAGTCACTTTAAAAGTTAAAAATGGCACTTTTAAGAGGCCAATTTCGAAGTTGTGTCTTCTTCCTTGTACAGAATGAAAGACTGTGTAGTCTCTACTTAAGGATTCATTTATTTCATTATGTACAAGCATGGGCTACTATCCCATGCAATCTATGTTTAAAAAAAATTGTAATATATGTCACTACTATTAGCGTTTGTAACTTGTAAAATGTAAATATGTCAAACTGGGTGCAAGTATTGACATTAAAATAAAGATAAGCATATTTTTGAGCATAGTATTACAATAAGCTAAATTCAACTACTTAATTAAGGGAAAGATACGAAACGAGATTAGTGATTGGTGTTTTCAGATAGTGGCGCTAGATTTAAACTAGTTGCCAGTGTTACGGTGATGCAATTTTCTAGTGCTGGGTCGTGTCTCTGTTATATGTCTACTTTGTGGTACAAGGAATGTTTTATTGTTTATTTAATTTATTAAGGACAATAGTCAATATTGTCCTTGGTGGGCAATATGTATAAGTTGTTTGTAAGATCATAGTTAGCTGTGCCACCAACAGATGTCACTGAACGTCTGCTACATCGCGCTATCGATGTTGCAGTGTGGTTTCATTAGTGTATAAGTTGTTTATAATATGATAGTTAGCCGTGCCACCAACAGATGTCGCTGAACGTCAGCTACATCGCGCTATCGGTGTTGCATTGTGATTTAATAAGTATCCACATGTTTTTGTAAAGGTAACTATCCTTAACATACCGGAATATACTTTTTGTATTTACATACATGGTTTTATTCTGGTAGCCCTGGGGTTCCAGTGTGTGGTGTAATATACAACACCAACGCACTGGTCGTCGACCTAACACCAAACCATGGTTGAAACTCATCTGTTTTGAGACTTTTATGGCGATCTTTTAACCACGGTTTGTTGCACTATGGTAAGTAATTTATATGAGGTGCCAAGACAAAAAATACTCTTCGCACTATATTGAGTTTGATATATGGACCATGAGATACGCTTTATAGGTAATACATATGGATGCTTCACACCACGTTACTGCTGGTCCCTTGGTTAGTTACAGGTACCAGAAAAGAGACAAATTTAGCAAAACTTCTGGCCCACGGCAGGAACTAGCGAGTATGCATAGGTTCATAGTACACACTAATATTACAAAATAATACATAACAAAATAAAGGGTGTCTAGTGATTCTGGGATCTCAGTGAAAGAGTACAGACGCGTACAGTCGTGTAATGGCGCGTACAGGCGAGCACACAGTACATACGTGTACGAATTGCCGAACGAGCTGACCGGCTATAAGCCTGTCGCAGGGGACTCGTAAACAATACCAATTCTTCTAAACTTACTTTACGCTGATGTTTAAAGCGGCTGTTCTCATCTAGCCTTTTGAATATTTAAATTTTTAATAGGGCTCGGCTATCATTATTGCAATGCCAGATGGTGAATGAATAACTACAATTTTTATTTATACTTAAATAAAAATTGTAGTTATTCATACACCATCTGTTCCATCTCTTTCATTAAAATCGGATCGATCGTTCGGGTTCTACGATGGGACAAACATTTTTTTTTTCAAAAAGTAAAGTATTACTGGACAATACGTCCACAATTAATGGTTTACATACACACATAGATAGCCAAAATCATCATCCTTCCTTCGCCGTAGTCGGGTAAAAACGTTTTTGGAAAGACATTGGCTGGACTGTAAACTACTCGAGCATGACAGTATGTTATTACACCGAATAGTAGCGCTCGTAGCGCGTCGTAGCCGGCGCGTAGCCCATAGCTACGAGATTGCGTCTTGGTGCGCGCGTTACAATATTGGACTGAGGTATTTCCCGAATGACTGCACTTACATTGTAAGGGCGCTCACCCACGGCCTACTTTTTGTAGGACCGATAATCGGGCAGGTTTTCCCCCCATATATCTGACCGACAATTCGTATGACGTGTGCGTTTCACTATTGCAATCAGTATTTTCTATTATTCATCTACAAAAGTCAGTTGCCTATTATCGCTTAAAGGTGGGCACCCTTACTGAAATAATATTCATCATAAGATTTAAGTATGTGTAAGAATGTAACTTTAGTTGTGTCTCTGATTTTAAATAGCGTGATTGATATTTTCGTAGTAGCATTTAGTAAATAAAATCTTACTTAATTAGTTTCGCCATTATAATCTTTTAATTGGTTGGGACCAATTTAAAGATTATATATGACAGACAAAGCCAAGCTGATAGACTTGCTTTTGATACAGAATAATATTCCCGCGCTATACAAATGAGACGGCGCGAGCCATGTCTCTATTTTTTATAACCTTAAGCTATTTTTTAAACAAACAATATGATAGCTACGATGGCCACCATCAATATCAGTCTCGCCGAACAACGGCTGAGTGATGGGAGGCCGCGGAGGCTGCGGAGGTCGCGGAGGTCGGAGGAACAAAGCCCTCCTCAGAAAAATGGCCGCGTTAATATTTAATGCCGCTCAGTTATTTACAGCCCGTCCTCAAACGGACTCCGAAATTACTCGATCTGCGTCTGAAGGCCTCTCGTAATCAAAAATTGGTTTCATTGCAGTACGAGCACATACAAATTGGTTAAAAGCACCAACTTTTGATCGCACGTGAGGCCAAGTGAAATAATGCCTTTTACATCGATTCCGATAACCATAGTTTCATACATCCAGCCTGTTTCACCTACTTGTCCCACTTGGTGTGCACCATATACGATTCTCGCCAATCTTTAAGTGTGAGTCATATACGATGCACGTGACCCGACGCTCCGTGAGCGTGCATCGTTTGTGCACTGTGTGTGTAATTTATTTTTATAGATAACCGCAGTCGGTGTGCACGTGACCCGTCCAGCGGTCCCGCCGCTAGGAGAGCGTGCATCATATGTGGTGCACTCTCCTATCTCGGTGGGCGTGCTCCGCATGTGATGCACGGGGCGGGTCACACAGATAACCTAGTATCTGCGGCGTTGAATTTTAATTCCACTGAGCGCACGTGTGCTCTATGAGTACCTAGGTTGCCGAATCGACGAGATCTGTTTATTCGTTCTGAATGTTTTCACCAAATAGTCCTCAACATAATGTTGCGAACTTCAACGCTGAATATCAATGGACACCGTTTTTTATATACCGACAAATTAAAATTATATGTCATAACATTAAATAAAATAATAGGCACAAAAGATTAATTGCAGTCAGCGGCGCTTAGAAACCAAATGTCATAAGTTCAATAGTTTATACGTGAAGAAGTAACAAATATACACACTCACTCACAAACTTTCCATTTACTAGTGTAATTGTGATATGCAGCACGTCACTTATAATCAAAATATTTGAAATATGAAGCGAAATAATAACTACAACGAGACAACTGCGTGATATCATCGTCCAATCTATTTATAGTGATATTCCGCTGCTCTATTCATTTACAAAAATATTGACACTTGTTGACATCGAAAACATGTTGTTGCGGTGTAAAAACATCACTAACACACGAAACCAACACTTCAACATCCATCGCACATAACCACACAATAAACACTCAACAAGTCCGCGGATGTGTTGGAACTTTAATATCGAGAAACTAAACAGCTGGGCAGCTGCGGCCGGTGCTGTGCAGTATCTGTGTTACCGGGTATACTCATAATAATAATAGCTCCCCTCACCGACTTCGGTGTTGGTAGCCGATTTCATTGAAATCAGGCCAGCTACGCAAGGAGTTATTAAAATAACACTATAAATAGTGCCCAAGTGTGTGCGCAAAACACAGATACACTCTTTCTTCCTTTTACTCTCGTAGCCCAGTGGGATAACCGACACGACTGGCGGGAGATCAGTAGCAGGACCGACTTTTTACATGCCCATCCGACGTATGGATCATATTCTTGTCAGACAATAGGGCGATCGGCCTGCATTACCTTAACCAAACTTGAAAACAACTTTTTTTGTTGTTGCAATGCGGGAATCGAACCCACGACCCCCAGGTCGAGAGCGAAGCTCAGTACCAGTAGACCACGAAGGCGACCGGGTATACACATATATATTTGGTACCTAATCTGGTATAGTTCTAGCGTTCCGTTTAATTTTAACCCTAACCTAACCTACCATCCCATACAATCTATCTTTAATACAAAAAAATGGCAATAGATGTCACTACTATTAACGTTTGCAAATTTTAGAATGTAAATATGCCGAATTAAGTACAAATATTGATATTAAAATAAAGATAAGCATATTTTTAAGCATAACATCACATTAAGCTAAATTCGACTCCTTAATTAAGAAGAAGATATGAAACGAAAATAGTAATTAGTATTTTCCAATAGTGGCGCTAGATGGCGATTTCCGGAATGTGTCTGGAAATCGAAGAAATCAAAAATAGCCAGCCGAATTGCCAGTATTAGGGTGATGGTCGTGTATCTGTTATTTATGTACTTTGTGCCCTAACGTAAAAAACCCGTCTATAACACAACCATAATCTAATCAGTGCCAATTGGCCAATACAACACAATGTTTATTGTTTGTGACTATGAATCTCTAGACTATAGACTATATTCTACAGTCGGCAGTGTCAAAATTGCGTACTGTGTAAAGATTTTTATTTAGTTTTTTTTTAAATATATTAATTATTGTTTATTTGTTATAAAATTAATTGGATCATAAAGTATGATCCTTTAATATTCCGATGGAAGTGTTGATAAGTGTTCACACTAAGGGAATTTGTGAAAAATTATTTAATTTGGTTTGCTTACGTTTAGGTTAAATTTAAAAGGGGCGTACTATATCTACACAGATATTGCCCGATTGCATTTTGATTTTATATGTATATACTTGGTAGCTAATAAAGAGCCTGAAGTGGTTTTAAAGTTACCAACGGTGTGCAGAAGCCAGTAGGATACATGTGTCTGTTACATAATGCTATTATGTATTTAAAACAACTAGATGTCAAAGATGACATTGACGTTGATGCCTAAGATAGTTTTAAGTTAGTCTCCTTGAGAGGCCCGGATAGGTTAGTGGGATCAGTGTACCTACATAGTTATTTATAAGATACTGTTTATTGTATTATCTACGTAGTAGAATAAAGTCAAATACGATTAAATACAAGTGTATATTATTGGACGTATAATTAGATCCTAATAACAATAACATATGCTGCGGCACCAAACATGGTGTCAGAAAAAGAAAAAGGAAATATTAACCTAAGAGAGGGTAGTACATCGAGAGCGACGAAAAAAGAAATTTCGAGACCGGCTGGGTGTGGTTCAACAACAATGACGACAATGGCTGCAAACGGAGTACAAAAGCTGGAAATTTCGACGGAAATCATCAACAATAATGCTGAAAACTTCAGAAAATGGACTCAATCGTTCGAGATATATTTGCTGGCGTCGGGAATGGAGAAAACCGAAGACAAAAGGAAGATTGCTATTATGCTACACTCTATGGGTGAAAAAGGTCTAAACATCTTCAACTCCTTCAATTTGGACCTAAGCAGTTCTACATTCAAACAAGTAAAGGAGAAATTTGTTGAATACTTTGAACCAAAGAAGAATTTGACAGTTGCAAGACACAGGTTCTTTACATTAAAACAACGTGTGAACGAATCATTGGACAATTTTCTGATGGAGCTAGAAAATGCAAGTCATTCATGTGAGTTTGGTACGCTTCGTGAATCCCTGGTGAAAGATATTCTCATCGCTAACATGGCCACAAACTTCTCACAAATTCGACAAAAGCTGCTACAAGAACAAGATCTCTCCCTGGAAAGAGCCAAGCTGCTGTGTAGAACACTCACTATGGCACAGAAGAGTGAAGATTCAATCAATGGGGGTGAAAGAAGAGAAGATGCCACCGTATACAAGATACACAGAAACCGTCCGAACAGTTCTCCGTCATCATCGTTTTCATCGCACCAGCATAGGAGAAAAACCAGATCTCCAGTGCCGCATTATCAACAAAGAAGATCAGCCACACCCGGGTCCAGAACAACGTGCGGGAGATGCAACACAACACATGCTCATCGCAACTGCCCAGCATGGAAGCATAAATGCAGGTCATGTTTTAAATATGGACACTTTACTAATTTATGTTATAAGAAAAATAATGTCAGGAATGTTGTTTCTGAAGTAGACAACTCAAATCTCGATGATGAAGTAACAAAAAATAGTGCTGAGAGATTTACTGTAGGGACATTGTTCAACATTGAATCACAAAGTAATAGTAATAGCACAATTTTAAGTAAAAATGATAATTCTTGGCATTATTTTCTTAATATAAACAATAAAAGAGTAGATTGCATAATTGATACTGGAGCAGATATAAATATGATGTCTTTAGACACATGCAAAAGCTCAAACCTAAAAATTAAAAATAAGGACAAACAACAGTGTAAAAATTATAATATTTTTGCTTATAATGGTCATAAAATTCCCATAGTGGCAGTATCTAATGTATCCTGTTTATTAGATAATAAAGTAGAGCCTGAAACAATTACTTTTGTAATAACAAGTTTGAATTGTCCAACTGTAATTGGCTTACCAACTTGTATAAAGTTAAATTTAATAACAAAAAACTTCTCTGTAAATTGTCAAAATGACAATAAAATTGTGAAAAATATACATAACCTATATGAAAAAACATGTGACAATATTGTAATCAAATATAATGATGTTTTTCAGGGCCTAGGATGTCTTCCATATGAACACAGTATTGTATTAAAGAAGGATGCCATACCAAGAGTAGATCCCCCGAGGAAAGTACCGTTTGCTCTCATCGAGCCGTTAAGGAAAGAATTAGAAATCATGGAACAACTGGGAATTATACAAAAGGTTAACAAACCCACATTATGGGTAAGTAGTTTAGTCATTACCATGAAAAAGGCAGTAGGATTAAGGGTATGTTTAGATCCTAGATATTTAAATAAAAATGTATTGAGAAGTCATTATCCTATTAAAAATATTGATGAAGTCAGGTTAAAATTGTCTAAAGCTAAATATTTTTCCCACTTGGATGCGTTCTCTGGTTTTTATAATATAAAATTAACAAAAGAAAGTAGTGATTTGTGCACATTTCCGACCCCATTTGGTCGCTATAAATTTCTACGGTTGCCTTTCGGGATTAATACTGCAACAGAAATATTTTATAAAACTATGATTGATTTATTTGGGGACATTGAAGGCATAATTATTTGGTGTGATGACATTTTAATATATGGGGAGACAATTGAAATACATAATAAGAGGTTAGAATTATTTTTAGAACGGGCTAGGCAGGTAAATTTGAAATTAAACAAGCTCAAGTGTAAGTTTCTTTTAGAAGAAATAACATATTTGGGTTATATTTTTAGCAAAGATGGTGTTGAAATTGATCCAGATAAAATTAGAGCTGTAAAAAATATGTCTACACCTAAAAATATTAAGGATTTACAAAGATTTTTAGGCATGTTAAATTTTTTAGCCCCTTTCATTGAAAACTTAGCAGACAAAACTAATGTCTTAAGAAACTTGTTAAAAAAGGATATACCATTCCTATGGGATGATAATTATCAAAAGTGTTTTGAATCACTAAAAGATATTATTACTAAAGCACCTGTATTAGCTAACTATAATTGCAATGTACCTTTAATTTTGTCAGTAGATTCATCTAAGAGTGCAGTGGGCGCTGTGATCATGCAAAATAAGCGACCAATTGCATATAGCTCAAGAACATTGACAAGCTCTCAACAAAACTACGCTCAGATTGAAAAGGAATTGTTTGCTATACAGTTTGGTTGTAATAAATTTCATCAATATATTTATGGAGGTCCTGTTACCGTTCATACAGATCACAAACCTTTAATTTATCTCTTTAAAAAACCTCTTCATGAAGTGCCAGCTAGGTTGCAGAGAATGATGCTTGCGTTGCAAGGATATGACTTAGAAGTAATTTATGTACCTGGTAAACATATGTATATAGCAGACACGCTATCACGAGCTTCACTCACTGATACATATGTACCACAATATGAACAAGACTTACAATATCATGTCAATTCAATTTTTTCTAATATTTCAGTATCAAAGTCATATTTAGAGTCAATATTAAATGAAAGTAAACAAGATGAATCATTAACTTTGCAAATATCTTATATAAAAAATGGTTGGCCAACAAGCAAAAACAAAATTAACTGTTTGGTAAAACCATATTGGAATATTCAAAGTGAAATACATATAATGAATGATTTACTCTTTAAGGGCAATAGGCTCATAGTCCCAAAGGCTTTACAAAAGCAAATATTAGATAAAATTCACTGTGGTCATTTAGGTATAAATAAAACACTTAACATTGCTAGGGAAACAGTTTATTGGCCCAATATAAATGCAGACATTAAAAATTTAATTGAACAGTGTCTGGTATTGTGCTAAATTTAAACCTAGCACGAATAAGGAACCTTTGAAATGTTATGATATTACACAACTCCCTTGGGAACGAGTAGGGGTTGACTTATTCTATTTTGATGGGGAGAATTACCTTGTCTGTGTAGATTACTATTCTAAATATTTTGAGCTAGCTTCTTTACATAAGAATTACAACGTTGATAACGTTGTAAAAAACTTGAAATCATTTTTCGCACGCCACGGAATCCCACGATCATTAGTATCTGATAATGGTCCACCTTTCAACTCGTGTAAGTTCAAATCCTTTCTGGTTGAATGGGACGTGGAGCATATAACCACGAGTCCTTATTATCCTCAGAGCAATGGTTTTTCGGAGAGCGCTGTGAAAATATCCAAAAGCATACTACGTAAGTGCGCTCAGGATGGTTCTGATGTGTATTTAGCATTGCTACACTACCGGAACACAGCTAAAAGTGATTTTCCCAGTCCAGCATCATTATTAATGTCTAGGAGTTTACGTATGAATATACCTGTCCTGTGTAAAAAACTAAAACCGAATTTAGTAAAATTTTCTGTTTACAAAAAATCTTATGTCAAAAATAAAAACAAAATGACATATTACTTTGACAGATGTGCAAGGCAAAGGAATGAAGTCTTTATGCCTGGTGATAGCATTTATTTTAAAAAGAATCCCAAAGATTTTTGGACTCCTGGCGTAATACACGGAAATCTAGATTGTGGTAGGTCTCATTATATTACCGATATGAATGGTGTTATATATAGGAGAAATAGAGCGCATATTAGACATAGGAAAAATAATTTAAAAAAGATAAATCCTCCTTCCTCTTTTGCGGGTGACGGTAAAGTTGAATTTAAAAAAATAGATCCTTCTTA
Source organism: Celastrina argiolus (assembly GCA_905187575.2). Lineage (NCBI taxonomy): Eukaryota > Metazoa > Arthropoda > Insecta > Lepidoptera > Lycaenidae > Celastrina > Celastrina argiolus. The sequence continues at coordinate 420,990 of LR994579.1, read as the reverse complement.
TATTGGTCATGATACGTGCAATATACTTCCCATAAATCCTAGTTGTTTCACCAGTGAAAATTCTCAGGATATTAGTAGGCATAATGATAACTGTGTTCCTGTGGAAAGGCAAATAGGTACAGATTATGTTACCAGATCTGGTAGAACTGTAAAACAACCTAAATTGTACATACATGAGAAATTTAATTAGTAAGTTATATTTTGTAATCATGTATATTTTAAGCATTATTAAATTGTATGCGTTTCTCAAAAAAGGGAGATGTTACATAATGCTATTATGTATTTAAAACAACTAGATGTCAAAGATGACATTGACGTTGATGCCTAAGATAGTTTTAAGTTAGTCTCCTTGAGAGGCCCGGATAGGTTAGTGGGATCAGTGTACCTACATAGTTATTTATAAGATACTGTTTATTGTATTATCTACGTAGTAGAATAAAGTCAAATACGATTAAATACAAGTGTATATTATTGGACGTATAATTAGATCCTAATAACAATAACATATGCTGCGGCACCAAACAGTGTCTATTTTAAAACCGCCTTTTCCAGGCACTACAGTATTTAAAGAGCGGTCAATACGCTCGGAGAATACTGTATACATCGTCCAATAGTCGATGCGTACTATTTGTTTTATGTAAGTACTTTTAATGTATAGACAGCTCATAGCGTGTTGATGGCGATAGATAAACATCGACATGTTAGAGGCCAATAAAAATTGATTCGATCAATACATATAATTAACCTAACTGCTGCTATTGACCAAAGTTAAACCACTCGTAAAAACGGTTTAAGTTTGGTCAATATCTATAGGTATACTTAATTTTGTTAAGAGGAGGAAAGGTTTGTATGTTTGTGACGAATTGGTTCAAAAAGTACTGGACCGATCTAAATACTTCTTTCACCATATACTATTTTTCTATTTACCCAAGGTGTAAAAAAATGAATATAAAATATCTTTCATGGCGTGCGTTGCGAAAACTATTGAAGATAGGATAAAATAATGTTTGCCAAATGCAAAATGTTTAAAAAATAAATGTCAACCCAGGCCGCTGGCACTTAGTAAAAAAACATCCCGAATTGAAAACCTCCACCTTTTTTGGAAGTCGGTTTACAAACAATTAATCTCTTTTAAAGTACTAAACGTCACCTGTGTCTTATTGCGGGCAAGGAAATCTCACCGTAGGTTTTACCGATAAAAGTTGTTCTTCCCCTTAGTCTAATCTATAAGGGAGCCTATAATTTCGAAGCCAAACTGCAAACAAACTTATTCATACATTCATTAAATCTTTACTCAATAAACATTGTTTGTAAACTCGGTTCTAACTACCCGGTCACAGGGACTCGGTGGAATACGACTATAGTACGTCCGAGATAAGTTTAACCCAAACGAAAACAAACCCGTCTATGACACAACCAAAGACTAGTCAGTGATGCCAATTGGCCAATATTATTAAAATGATTTTTGTTTGCTATGAATCCATAGACTATAGGCTTATATTCTACAATCGGCAGTGTCAAAATGGCGTATTTTTTCTGTGAAAGATTTTCATTTGATGTTTAAACATATTAATTAATTATTGTTTAATTGTTATAAAATGTTTTGGATAATGAAGTATAATCCTTTAATATACCCGAGAAAGTGTTGATAAGTGTACACAATAAGTGAATAAGGGAAATTTCGATGTTTTCGGTTTGTTTACCTTTAGGTTAAATTTATCAGGGACGAACTATACAACTGAAGGTGCCGTGTACTGTTCGCAGCAGGTACACAGCACCCTTCGGTCACCGCACTCCGTTCTCTCGCGACACAAACAACGGGCCCGCGGCCGAGCGGCGCCCGTGTGTGATTTGTAACCCGGCGGCCGTCGGACCGGCACCACCCCGGTAAATCAACGTCCGAGACCCGGGCGCTACCCGGGGTACCCTGTGCATAGACAAATATAATAGATGTTCGGAGACCTCTTTGATTCAGGACCTGGCGGTTGCAGGCTTGAATCCCGGCAAAGAAACGTAAAAGTTTTCTATTTTTCTGAATCATGTGTGTTAAATATATGTACAATATAATATACATCTTAAATATATGAATTGTAAAAACGTATTAAATATCTTTGTCTGGGTGCCGCAAGTTCTTCGAGAACTTACCAGGGAGCCAGGCTGACGTGGTGTGATAGCGTCCATTGACATTACTTTATATAATACAACTATTATAGCTACCAATTTGAATGTCAATTGTTTGGCATGCCTCAGACCTAAAAGTACCTTCGAGATGGAAGAAGGAGACGAGGAAGACAAAAGAAAAGATAGAAAACTTAAATAAAAGCAACGGGAGGAACATGGGGTAGGAAGGCATTTGACATACTACTTTGAAAGAGCTTAGGAAATGCCTTAGATAAGATTTGGTAAAAGTATAAATATCATTGTGAAAAAATCAAAACAAAGGCATATTTTATTGGCATGTAATAAGGAAACACAATGATGCGTTAATTTGTTTGGATACAATCTTACTGTTAAGATTAAATTGTATTATGGAGCAATCGCTAAACGCCCCCGCCCCCGCCGCGCCGTCAGCTGACGCGAGCTCGGTAATGCCTTCAAGTGCCGGATGAACGTTTTTCTTGGAAAGTTGCGATATTTTATGCAAATTACACGAAAGCGGATAGTTGATGCCACTGCGAGTTACAGGGTAGCGTTTGAAATAACTGAACATTATGCGAAACTTGTTCGAGAGTTATTCTAAAAACGCGTTGTCTTTTTTGTGACAGACGAATGAGTCTAAAAACTTAAAGTATCAAGCTCAGTAACTACGTTTGAACTGTGTACGTAGACGACATGTCATTTAAAATTCTTTGCATAAACTCTTTCTTTATTTACAACGACCTTTACCTTTGCACGAAAAAATAACAGTTTCGCGAACAAATTCAAATGAACTCTATTCTGAATTCCGCGAGCGATCCGACAAATATGTTTACGCGGCGCGAGCGGGGTCCACGGTCGGGGGCCGATAATCGGGGTCCGGGGACCGGGGGTCGGGGGCCAATAAACCCGTCGGCCCGCAGGGACACACAACTTTAAAAGAATTAAGCAAAAAGAAAATTTATTTTAACATAATATTTACTGATAGTCAGCTCTAAAACGCTCCCGACGGTAGTGTGTCTAATCTCTGATCTTTATAGGTTCGAATTCCCAGTGGTATTTGATGTTTCAAACAGTCATTATAGTCGGCTATTGAAAACTTTTGTTAATAACTTTTTATAGCTTCTATACTTGTAGACGAGTACAGAAGTTCAGTAAGAAGTTTAGAGCTTTAATGTACATCATTTCATGTAAAAAACCTTTGAATCGACTAAGAAAATTATCTGTGGGGTGCTGGAGAAAAAGCATCACCTCCACATCAACCAAAGAAGACAGTCTCCTATTATATATAGCTACTATATACGATAGCTGGGTAAAAAGCAGGTTCAAATCACTGTCAACACAAAGTAGTTGTCTACTAAAACAGTCGATTTAAGGCCCTCTAAATTCTGTAAGTCACCGTCGAGGCCTGACAGTTGCCAGGTTGTGATTTAGCGAAGGCTCGCCCCCACAGTCTGCTGACACCTGCCGAGCGCTGACATTCCGATCCGAAAGTTCCAGGTCGTTAATAATGCAGGAGAGCAGTCGCGCACTTGTAATGAGGTGCTAATGTAGGCCGGCAGGCTCATTACGTATGTCTTGCAAAAGCAAAGCGATCGCAAAAATTGCGTAATTTATCAATGGTTATAGGCACTAAAGCGCCAGATAGGTGCTAAAAAACAAATTAAACAGAGGAGAGGATTCAGAAAAATTAAATTGGCGTCAATGTTTGTTTGAGGTAACATTTATTTAATACTTCCTATGATACTATGATTGCCACTCAATTGTTTCTGGCGCTAGTGTCGTAGCAGAAATGAAGCAAACGTGCATTCAAACAGAACAGCGAGCGATTAGCGCAAATTTGTTGACGTTCAGCAATCTATCGCGCAATTTTTGCTTATAGCTGTTTTTACGTAATTAGCTGGCGGGACCTGCCGCTTGTTACATTAATGGCCGCAAATGTTCTGCTGACTGTGTTCGCGGTGTGACGTCATCGATCCCGGTCGGTACAAATGTTCCGAGTGAGCGGCATGTCTCATCATGCACTGAGATGTCAGGCCCGCCATATTCTTGATAAAATGTATACCTACCTATATTGTAGTCTATACTAAATACTAATGTTATAAATTATTCCAAAATTTGATGGTTTGTTTTATTTGAATTGAATATTATCCGAAACTATAATACCGATTTTGATGATATTTGGTACAGACAGAGCAGACTACAGGGAATAAAATAGGCTACTTTTTATTGCTGCAAAATGCACGGTTAACGTGGGATATCATTTTGCGGGTACGAAGTAAAAGAAAGTAACAGGAAACTTCTAGGATACTAAAATTGGGCCAAAGCAGAAACTTGCGGGGACGCTACAACATGGTATACGCAACAATAAACGTATGTTAGGCATTTGTCACGTGGTGGTGGCGACGCATATCATGGGAAAACTACCTTGGGGTAGGCTTATAAGCTGTGTGTCTGGCGACGCTGAGATCTCGGTCTATCCGTCATCTCCCCGAGCTATATACAGTATACACCTACATGATCTACTACCCATATTTATACAGTGTGTAAAAAGAGCAGTCACTATAACTTTGAGATACGAATATAATACCTTTCCTCATTTCGGAAATGTATTTTTTAAATATATTTTTTGTCACAAAGTAAAAAAAAATAATTTCTTTTTACCATTTCTTATTTTTTTGTTGCAAAAATAATAATATAGCCAACAAAAATATTTTTTTTTTAAATTTTTTGTAAAAAAATGAAAAAAATTGCATTTCTAGAATGAGAAAAACAATCATATCCCAAAGTTATAGTGACTGTTCTTTTTACACCCGTTATAGATATAAACTATGATTTTATCGTTAAATACTTTCAATATCTCCGGAAATAGGGTGGAATCTAGAAGCAAACGAACCGTTGGGATCGGAGTTGCAGACGGGGTAACTTATTGTGAGTTACTCTCTAGTTAGTGCCGCAGCGGACAGAAGTTCGAGGTTTAACCGAACTCGGTGGACGAATATTGGAACACTCTGTTCGAGTTGAGTGTGTGTGTGCGTGTGTGTGTGTGCTGCGCGGCCCGCGGTCAGACAATAGTTTATAATATTCAGTAAGCGAGTCCTTCCGGAGTTTTTGGCAGTGTGCTTGTTTCGGTGTACAGGGGCTTACTCTCCAAACTGATTCGATTATGATTCAAATTCGATCGTGCCGCGTACTCCTGAATTGACGCTTGTTTATTTTGATTCTTAGTCGATTGATATCGTCGGGAGTACAAAAAGTTACGATCTAACGATTTTCTTTATCCTGGTTAATTTCAAAGTAATCCACACAATAAAACACCAAAAGCCGTTGAGATCGAACTGATTTGATTCTCGATTGTGTCGGGAGTAAGCCTACAGTTTACAGATCCAATTTAATATAAACGTAAACTTGCGATCAAAGGACATGGATCACAAATCGTGCCTGGGTCACAAACATTCAGGTAACGAAAAAAATTAAAAGTAATAACAAAGCTGTTTCAAATTAAAACATTTTTTTCAAAATAGTGTAGGCCTACGCATTAGATATACAACTCCACTTAAAACTTGTATAATTTACCAGGGAAAATTGTTGCCACGGTGAAAAAAATATTCTCTAAATTTTTTTTTCGTTGGCCGGCTATTCGACGCTTTAGCCCAAAATGATCCACGTCCTTTCACCAGACGAATGTGTTATTGTTTTTCTATCCATGGTTTATGAATTACTCTTAAATTAGTAGCATTATTGGGTTCTATTGTTTCATCGCGCTCCGAACAGAGTGCGCCGCGTACAGGCGTAATGAGGCCGCTGCGCCGGTAATGAGCCGAAACTTTAGCGATTCATCAGTAATACTCATTATTCATACGGCGTAAAATTAATTTCGCCATATTTAATCTGCTGGGGCGATGAACTGATTATTTTATCCAAATATTCTCGAATATTCTTAATAGAATTTTTTACTAGTTTTCGCTAGCGTTGTTTGTCATCATCTCCCTGAGCATGTTAGCGCGAAGCTGGACAGCCCCATAAGACGTCACTGGGGCCAAGCACACGAGCATGTACCCGGACTGACCCGGAGCCCCAGAGAGCGACTAATACCTAAATGAACCCCTGGTTTCTCGAACGCTATTCAAATGAATGATCTACTAAAATGGCTTTCAAATCAACAACCCGTATTGAACGCTGATTGGTGGAATATTGTAACAGAAAGGAACGGACAGATATTTTATAATTACATCACGATTATTTACATCGTGATGTAATTATAAAATATCGGTGTCTTTGGTGAATCCACCTTATCTGTGGAATTTTAACCAATCTTGCAAGTGCGAGCGTGATGTAATTATGAAATATCTGTCCGTTTCTTTCTGTTGAAAATATTCCACCAATCAGCATCCAATATGGGCTGTTGAATACTGTTGATTTGAATGCCATGTTAGTTGATCATTCATTTGAATAACATTCGAGAAACCGGGGGTAAATCTCTAATTATAAGCACTGACATAGTTTTAAGTGGTTTATTTAGTTATAAACAATATTATGGGCTTATCCTAAAAAAATATATTTTATTTTTCATTTATTTTATCATCAATTAATTAATTGAATTAAAAATAAAATTCTCAAAAGTGGTAGCGAGCTATTAAACGTTAAATCTCCAAAAGTAATATGGTACCGTGGCTGTATTTCTAAATATTTCTTGTCAACATTTCGCTTAGAATGCGATGCGTCGCACTTTTGTAATACGCTACACATACACTACTACCTACACCTACACTACAGTACGACGAAGTGGGATATGGCGGGGCCGGGAAATGTCTCTTTGAACACGTACGACGAACAAATTCCTAACGCGAGGATAAAAATGTATCTCCGCCTTAATAGCGCGAGACACAAAACACTCCTCTATTTCAGGTAACATTGTGTGTTACGAACAGAATAGAAAGTATAGAGTAACTTAAATCTAAGCCACGAGTATATTTTGTTTCGTTATAATATATTGTTAATATATTGTTTCGTAATAATTAATAGATGAATCTTGTGGGAGTCACTCGAAGGCTCATAATTATGTAGTACTTCCTAAATACCCCCGTAATAGAGACCGTATTAACATGTTCAACTAGGGACACTTTTACACACATGATTTACTACTTATGTAAGAAGAACTCGAACCAGATGATAATATACTAATTAAAATTACTTTGCGCTATCTACGACGCTGAGGTCATTGTACACAGCTGATTTTAATTGTAAGTTTTTACTTAATTTAGGCAAAGCTAGAACACAATATTGACTTCACACATCTGATTTATAAAGATTAGTTGTTATTTATTTGTATGATTATAATTATATATTTTTTATGCGATTGATTTAAAAAAAAATCTATCGAAATATCTACCTCACCATATCACCCTTCTCTGCGTCGTAAAGAGTTCAATGTTATTTCATTTTGTATACTTTTTTAGTGTTTCATTATTATTTTTGCTCCAAAACGTCTTTTTACCAAAGTACTGAACTGATATCGTTTTTACCAAAGTACTGAACTGATATACCACATAATACCAGGCACTGTGGTGTTCACGCCGCGGTGATACGCCTGAGTGGTATCCTTTTTGGCGATATAGGCATTACACTGCGTAGGTACCTTCCGACTCGCACCGTACACTTATTCTTTTTTATTTTTATTATTGTTATTGTCTTTAATGTTTTTTTAGCTTATTGTGAATCTGTTTATAATTTAAGTATTTTAATCTTCTTTTTTTTGTATTTTTGTTTTCATTTTTTATTTTATTTGCTATTGTTTCCCTAAAGTGTGATATCTAAATATGTCGAATAAATGTTTATTTATTTATTTATTATATGTTCCCAACATTATGCTGAGTGAACATCAATTTGGTAATTTTTTTTTTCTTTAATGTTTTAAATTACTTATTGTTTTGTTTTTATATGTTTACCAAATATATTTTCCTTTCTTTATTTCAAATCAGATGCCTGAAGTTTTCAACAGACGGAGAGAGAGGTGTACTCACGTTGAGGACGGCGCCGGGCGTGGTGAAGTTGCGGTAGGGCGGCTTGCGGTCGCGGATGTACTGGAAGATCTTGGTGCCGTGCCGCAGGAACACCACCTTGTCCAGCAGCTCCGGCGGCACGTCGTGCTCGCAGCGCAGCCGCACCGCGCCGCCGCGCGCCGCCCAGCGCTCCAGCCGCAGCTCCACGCGCACCGCCGAGTGCGCGCGACCTGCGGACAGGGGACGTGACAGTTGGCAGACGCGTGCGTAAATACGGTGACGTGAGAGCAGGCAGGGAGGCACGTGCCAAGTGTCCTGCGGATAGGGTGCCATATGACAGGCGTTTTCCGCATTTGACGGGCATTTTAAAGTTTAGACAGGCGTGCGGTATTAGACATGAATTTTAAAATTACGCGATGTCTTTTACTTATTAGTCATTACTTACAGCGTTTTGCTTAGACAGGCATTTTTCTGAAAAATCAGGCACATTAGGTTGTACTATGTACATCACTCTATTTACATAATTATGGTCACCCCACCTGCTGACAACACGACCAGTAATGTATTTTTTAGCAGGCAAATGCCTCACATTTCCACCACTCTTGTGAAGGCAAGATTGAAAGTGGTAACCGACCCCAAAATCCCTTTGATGTGATCTCAGGGGTGTCCGAGGGATATGCTAGATCTGTCTTGGGACGCGCAACAAAATTTATGAAGGAGGACAACAGCGCGTACGTATATAATAGATTACATAAGTTTTTACAAAACAACATGACCGATTTCGATTAAATGAATTTACATCGAGAACCAACAGCACATTAAATCTGTTATGTAAACTATAGGGACTTAGATCAGGGTCAAGGAGTAAGTGAAGTCGACTGGAATGCAGTTACAGAAACGCAACAGTACAGTTCACGGGGATGTGCGATACAGGTGCAGTATACCAGCGAAAGACACTGGCTGGTACCGACACAGTCGAGCTAATAATGTGGCAGGTGACTGGTTGGGTTAGGCTTAGGGGATGTCCTGTGTTAGAGAAATCCGGGACATCCCATTCATAGCAGCTAATATACTATAATTATTAAACAGGCATCACCACGGTTCCCCAATCCGCAATCCAAATCCGATTATAGAATCGCTACAATATCAAGTAGGTTGGTATTGCGTCATTAGATGTAGGATGTAGTTGATAAAAAATGCGAATCCGCGTGAACATAAAGTCGTATTTAGTATATAGAGATTCTACTGCGAAACAAACATCGGAACATCGCCCCTGACCCGAGCGGCGAGCGACGGGCGGCGGTGTTTGAGAATATTTAAATATCCACATAATAATTATGTTGCTGAACCACTCCATGTGGCACTCCACAGCCGCCGACCCACTCCGCGCCCGCGAGCACATCTACGTCCACATGTCAAATGCTATTCTTCAAACGTATCCAAACGTTACGTAAGGTTGAAGTGATCGACGAATATAAAGTGCTGGAGACGGCAGCTAAAGAAGAACAGTAAATATAGTTATTTTCACCACAGCTGATTTGAAAATTAACAATAATGTGGCGCTTTTTACGCACATTAGTGTTTATCTTGTGCGGGAAATGTGGATTTAATAGCACATAGCATTATCAACCGCAGGAACGAAGACATCAGCAGCTGGCACCAGCTCGCGTGCCGAAGACCATTGGCGGCTATTCGGTCGTTCAGTAATTGAATAAACACGCTCGCGCCTCCGCTAACGCTCCCGCCGCCGCCGCCGCGCGGCACGTAGTGACACGGACTACGGCGCTGCACTTTCCCGACAAATATTAAATTATAGCTTCGGTTGTTGTTTGAGTTTTGGATATATTTTGCTGTCGTACAAAGCTTTGCGCCACGAAAGCAATATATTGTGTTATAAGTTTAAATGTGTTTGTACACTCTCCGAAAGGATGCGGATCGAGGGCGGCATTAATGATCTCATTAATTTCATTCTAAGAAGGCATTAAATTAACGAGAGGTAACTCCTCATACGGGGCGATCGCTTGAAGTCACACAAATTTAATTTTGTTCGAAATGGGTCGAGGGTTTGGAAAGATTTGACTCGAGACAAGAGTCGCAAATCGAGTGCGGGTCGCGGAGCCCGGTAATCGGACACCGACTGTCGCCTGTCGTCACGTCGTCGTCACGCCGTCGTCACGCGGCGGGAACATCACCTGTGTAATTGGGTCACCGGCCCCCAAATTGATTACACCCTCGGTGACCTTATACACATCAAAATAACTTGCACCGTCACGTCACTACATTAGCTTCGTACAGAATTCGCGTCGACGTAGCGAAGTTTGGCTGTGTTATTGAGGTGACTTCTAATTATTGCCGGTTTTTGACTTCTATTTAACTGCGATCTATTATACGGGACCCGGTGAGGGTTTTTTTATTTATTTATTGCTAGACTTTATTAAAAGGAATAGAAATTACACTTATTATAATGTTATAATTAATTACAACCGCCCGAATCAATCGAATTGGAACTGGCAGTGTCTGGCGCTACAACAAATATCCTCCTAACTTCTGGTGATATAGTAAGATAGAAATTAAGCCAATTAATCATTCTTGCTAACAATGTCGGGTATAACAGATCGTACGTCGCGAGCCGTCACACTCCAGGAGCCTGCTCTTCTGCTCCGTGTTCACAACTTCCCACCGACTTCCACCGGCTAATGGGCCCGAGACTAAATATTTGCTCAGGCCGAAATACCGTCGACGGCGGCTGTCGCGACCTGGTTTAAAATATACCTCACACTTACGCTATCCCCGACCTGGCCCGACCTGGGCCCGACCTGTTCGCACACGAGCGATGCGCTTCTCTTTAACAAGTGAGCTCAATTTGTATTTAAAGTTGGTTGAGGAAAATTGAGGAACATTCGTATTGAAATGCGCGAGTGTTTCGTTTACTGAATTCCGAATCTCATATTCATGATGTGTGGTGTGGTCTCCGCGTGGTTTGTACATTTTTGACCAAAAAAGGACAGACAACCGCGCTGACGCCGATAAAAACTGTTTCGATATTTTCGCGAAATCATTGTAAATCAAATTACGGACAAATATTATGTTATAATCATTCATCACACTTATCGTAATTAATCATGAAATAAAGCAATTTATTTGGCATTGTACTTGTGATATATAGCTATAGCACTATACATAATAAATATATGTAACACTGCTCAACTGACGGGGCGACGCGTCACTACGCTGCATACAGCCGGGCGGCACGGTCGTTCCCAGTTAGTGTGTGATTACCAACTTACTGAAAGTGTGTTTTATTGTTAACCACCTTGTTAGACATAACATTGGCGACGAGTAAAAGCGCAGTAAGTAATGTTACTATAAATACCGCTGCTTGCAGCAAATTTGGTCATAAAAAAAAAAATAGAACAGGTAGTGCAGTAGGTATGTGCATGCGCTTATGCGAATTACATTTTAAACATTAGTTTTGCTCGTATATCTTTATCATCAACGAAATAAGTGGCGCGCATACACATATTTACCTACCTACCCACATAAATGTTTGACGATGTCCTATTTAGGCATGTACTGTTTATGACCACAAACATCTGTAACATTCTAAATGCCTGTACCTATCGAAATATTCGATCATAGTTTCAACGATAACATCGTTAATGTGTACTTACCTCGAATAACAAAGTTCTTCTTCAAATACTTGAAGCAATAATCTAAATATATCTATAACTGTATTATTGAACATTTCGATGTCACAAAATCGTTAAGACTAAAGCCATAAACAGGTGACACAAACACTTTTGCATCTGTTTATCGTTATCAAAACATAAGTCTTCAGCTCGGTATTTATTTTATACGGCTCACTAAACAATGATGTTATTGATATAGTAACTAATTACGAAACATTATTTAAAAACTTTATTTATTATCAATCTGGCATTCACAAGTAAAACGTATTTTAAATTATAATATATTATATTAACTGACAAGTTTAAAACTAAAATTTTATAAGGTCGTGACTTAATACTTTACATTAGATGTTATTAAAACTTTATTAACAATTTGAATTTCAGACTATACAAATGATATTATTGTAACATTTAATAGCATTTAACTGTTATTTTACCTAGTATATCAATTGTTTAATAGTAACTAAATTATACTTAATCGACTTATGAAAATATTCATATTAAAGTTAGATTCCATTTCCCTTAATTACAGATCGTCCAATATGTCACAACAATTACCAGTCACGACAATAGAACCGTTTGATTGTGAAGGTGAACCGCACTCTATAGGATTACGATGGGAAAGATGGAAACGTGCTTTAGAAATTTATTTCATAGCGTCAAACATAGATGATCATAAAAAGAAGCGCGCAATGCTACTCCATTCCGGTGGCATGGCATTACAAGATATACATTTTAATATTCCCGGATCACATGAAACTGATTCTAATGCGTCCGATGTATACTCTATTGCGATAAAAAAATTAGATGACTACTTTTCCCCTAAACAAAGTTACTTATTCGAGAGGCATGTCTTTCGCTTAATGAAACAAGAACCTGACGAGAAATTCGATAAATTCTTGATCCGATTGCGTCAACAAAGTTCAAAATGTAATTTCGCTCGGGAAGACGAAAGTCTGATCGACCAAATCACTGAAAAATGTAGTTCCACTCAATTAAGGAAAAACATTTTAATACTCGGCGATGCAGCTACAATCGAAAAAATAATTTCTGAAGCAAATTCTTTAGAAACCGTAGAAAGACAATTAACCGACTTCCACGATAAACAGAGCAAAAGCATGATAAGTTCTAGTCTTAACAAAATTGACACAAACCACAAGACACGATTTAATAAGACAGAAGTTAATTCCTGCTGCCGATGCGGCAGTAAATATCACAAAAGTGATAATAGTTCCTGCCCTGCAATAAATGCAAACTGCGTAAAATGTGGCTTTAAAGGTCATTTTCAGAGACACTGCAGAACAAGGGCCAATAAAAGAAAAGGAAGTACTAATCTTCATCTGAATGACAACAAATTTAAAAAACAAAAAAATATAGAAGCCGTCAAAAGCAAAGAGCCTACATCCGTAGACTATATTTTCCACATCGATGATGATGCAACAATAGACTGCCAGGTAGGTGGTACTAATATTAAAATGTTAATTGATTCTGGTAGTAGATCAAACATCATAAGTGACAAAACGTGGGAGTTCATGAAAAATAATAATGTCATAGTTTCCAATCAACAAAAATCCACAGACAAAACTTTCATGGCTTATGGAGCTCAACAGCCTTTAGAAGTATTGGGTTCGTTTGATGCAAATATAATAGTTGGCCCAAAGTCCCATAAAGCCAAATTTTATGTCATCAAAAATGGTTCAAGGAACCTTTTGGGTAAAGAAACAGCAGTTTATCTAAATGTTTTAAAGTTAGGACTGCAAATAAATTCTGTTGATCAATACCCATTTCCAAAATTAAAAAATGTTGAATTGGAAATAGCTATCAACAAAACAGTGCCCCCAGTTTCTCAACCATATAGACGAGTCCCAATTCCTTTAGTATCAAAGATAAATAATAAGATAGATGAACTGGTAAAAATGGATATTATTGAACCTGTAAATGAGCCATGTAGTTGGGTTTCTCCGATGGTTCCGGTTCTAAAACCTGATGATGATGTACGTATTTGTATAGACATGCGCGCTGCTAATAAAGCCATTATTCGAGAACATCACCCGTTACCGACCATGGAACAGCTAATTCCCAAATTTTGTAAAGCAACATATTTTTCAAAATTAGATATCAGAAATGCTTTTCATCATGTAGAACTGAAAGAAAGTAGTAGAAACATCACTACTTTCATTACTGACAAAGGTCTTTATCGTTACAAACGATTAATGTTCGGGATATCGTGTGCACCTGAACATTTTCAGAAAATTATGGAAAAAATGTTGTTGCCATGTAAAGGAGTGGTAAATTTTATAGATGACATTGTTGTGTTTGGATGTGATAAACAAGAACATGACGCCAGGATTGGACATGTTCTTGCAGTACTCAAAGACAACAATGTTCTCTTAAATAAAAAAAAATGCGTCTTTAACGCAAAAAGCGTACAATTTCTTGGCCATGAACTATCATCATCAGGCATTAAACCACTAGACAAATATATTAAGGCTATTGAATCATTTAGACCACCAGAAACCATCGAAGAAATCCAGAGTTTTCTAGGTTTGATAAATTTTGTTGGGAAATGGATACCAAATCTATCAACCCTTACTGAACCTATTCGGCAATTACTGCGACAAAAAGTTCATAAAAAAGCTAATATAACTTCTTATTGGCAAAAAGAACAGGCACGATCTTTTGAGGAATTGAAAAATAGCCTTTCAAAAATTCCAACACTTGGTTATTATGATCCAAAAGATCGTACCCAAGTAATTGCCGATGCTAGTCCTGTCGGGTTAGGCGCCGTACTGATTCAGTATGATAGCAAAGGGCCTCGTATTATAGCTTTTGGTAATAAAAGTCTAACAGACGTTGAAAAGCGATACTGTCAAACAGAAAAGGAGGCATTAGCTTTGGTCTGGGCAATCGAGCATTTTCACATGTACCTCTACGGTAAAAAATTTGAGCTTGTCACAGACCACAAGCCCCTTGAAGTCATATTCGGTACCAGATCAAAACCATGTGCTCGTATCGAAAGATGGGTCCTTCGATTACAGGCATATGACTATAAAGTAATTTACAAACCTGGTAAGTCGAATATAGCGGATCCATTATCACGTCTATGTACGACTCTTATACCCCAAAATAATTCCTTAGAAGACGAGTACCATATAAACCAAATTGTTGAACACGCGCGACCAATAGCACTAACACTGAAGTCTATTTCTGAAGCGTCAAACGACGATGAAAACTTTAAGCTAGTCAAAGATGGTTTACTTAATGATAAGTGGGATGCTGCTGTAAGTCACTATAAGTTGTTTCAACATGAACTCTGGCTACACGATGGTATCTTGTTAAGAGGAAGCAAAATTGTAATTCCCATCAAATTACGGAAAATTGTTCTGGCAGCCGCTCATGAAGGCCACCCAGGTATTGTCAATATGAAAGCTAGACTGCGAACTAAAGTGTGGTGGCCCAAGATAGACAAAGATGCTGAAAATACAGTTAAGAGCTGCAAAGGCTGCACACTTGTCTCAGCTCCCAACCCACCAATACCCATGAAAAGACGCGAGCTTCCATCAAAGGCTTGGGTAGATACTGCAGTTGATTTTTTAGGCCCATTACCCAGTGGGGATTATCTATTAGTAATAATTGATTATTATAGCAGGTATAAAGAAATTGAAATAATGAGATCTATATCTTCCCAAGAAACAGTAAAAGTATTAAAGAAAATATTTTCACGGACCGGAAACCCGGCTAGTATAACGGCTGATAATGGTAGGCAGTTCTGTAGTCAGGAATTTAGAACGTTCTGTATAGACCAAGGAATAATGCTTTTTAATACTATACCTTACTGGCCGCAGCAAAACGGCGAGGTCGAAAGGCAAAACCGCGACATCCTTAAACGATTGCGAATTAGTCAGTGCGAAAAATCTGATTGGAAAGATGATTTACTTAAATATATAGTTATGTATAATAGTACTCCTCATCCCTCAACAGGTAAATCTCCATCCGAACTCTTCTATGGAAGACAATTCCGAGACAAATTACCTTTTTTAGATGATCTGGAAAACAATTATGATGGGGAAATTAGGGATAGAGATAAAGAGAAAAAGGAAAAAAGTAAATTAATAGAAGATAGGAAAAGGAAAGCTACTGATAGAGAAGTGACAGTAGGCGAAAGAGTATATGTAAAGAATTTGATTAAGGAAAATAAACTTACACCCGAATTTAATCCGGCACCCCATACTGTTGTGAGCGCTGCAGGAAGTGACGTAAACGTAAGAAACGAGGAAACAGGTCAAGAATATAGAAGAAATATTGTACATTTAAAGAAAGTGGAAGGACAATGGAAAGTTATTGATGACAATGGGGCAGCCGAATAGATTACTAAATTAGGTTAAAATAAATCTTACTTACCTATATAGTTGATTTAATAATATTATTATTAAATCAACTCTTATATATTTAAGTTGATTTAATGATATTATTATTGAATCAACTTGGTCAACCGAGTCTCTTACGCCGGTTCTTCTCGGCAGGCTAGGGTTGAACCGGTGGTAGACTTTGGTTAGGTTAAGTTCCATTTTTAAATAAAATATTTTGATTTAGATTTGATTACTTTCATAAAATGTTATATAAGTTACCTAAGATATAATGTTTTATAAAATTGTTGATAGTTCATCTATGTGTAACTTATTGATTCGCTTTATTTGCATTATATTAATTAATTTAATGATTATACTTATTTGTAATGTTATTGTAATAGATTTCTTAAAAATAGAAAAAAGGAGAGATGTGATATATAGCTATAGCACTATACATAATAAATATATGTAACACTGCTCAACTGACGGGGCGACGCGTCACTACGCTGCATACAGCCGGGCGGCACGGTCGTTCCCAGTTAGTGTGTGATTACCAACTTACTGAAAGTGTGTTTTATTGTTAACCACCTTGTTAGACATAACAGTACTTATTTATTTTTTATGTTGGTCGTATTTTTTTGTAAATCTCATTAAAAATATCGATTAACTATGTAGTTATTCTATAATTTCAATATTCGTAAGTTAACGCAAAATTTGATATAATTCTACACACTATGCCATCATGGTAGAATGTTGTTTTAAACTTGCATATAGTACATTTTGAGAATAATTTATTGAAAAGTACGTTATGTATCTACCCTTTTTAAATCTCACTTAGTTGTCGTGCAATGAAGAAACACCAAGTTATAGATATTGGATAGAAGATATATATGGGCGCTGTTCTAGATTTATTTATATTTATTTTTAAAATCATTATTTACAATTAATATTTATTTTTAAGATGATTATTTACAAAATTATTAAGTTAAAACAAAATGATATGTTATAGTTTCCTAATGCTAGAAATCTATTTATTAAAAGAATTAACTATTAAATGTAATATTTGCTATTATATTCTTTACAGTTTAAATCATAATTAATTTATATGATTATGTGAATTTAGAATGAGTCTTTATAATTGTTATTAAAACAAAATGACATGTTATAGTTTCCTGTTACTATAAATCTATTTATTAAAAGAATTAAGTAACTATTAAATGTAATATTTACTATTATATTTTGTTGTTGATCATCAAAGTGTTACTATCTCTATATCACTATCAATAAAAGTGTTGTTATACTGTTACTCTGTTACTCTGTTCGAGGTAATTTTCCTAACAAATAATCATGGCTGAATCCCTGCCCCTTGACGCCACGCCGACAGCAGCGGTGGGATCCAAATCCCCTATACTGGGATCCGCCCGCCGAAGGAGCAACGACCAGCCAACCTTCACTATGCAAGAGATGATGAGTTTGGTTTCTTCGGTGACGAAGCAGGCGGCAGCGAGCGCTGTAGCTGCTGCCTTATCAGCTAAACCAGTTCAGATGGTCGTACGAGACAAAGGTAACTTTTATCTACCACCGTTTGATCCGGATGTCCGCTCTCATGACATTCGCGATTGGTGTGCCAATGTGGACGAAACGATAAGTACCTTTGGGATTTCACCACAAGAGGCAAGAATGAAGGCCATCCTTCAGCTCAAAGGCAGGGCCAAAGTATGGGCTGATACATGGTCTCTTCAAACTACAACCTGGGATGAAGTCAGACAAGACCTTATCCGGACCTTCGGCAAGGAATTTCGCTACTCTGATGACGTCCAGAAGTGGCGCAGCTTCACATCCGACCAGGCCAGAAGCTACGCTGAGTACGCGACTACTGGGTGGACGCTGTTTAAGCGGGTTCGACCGGAGGCAACCGACGCTGAAGTGATCGACGCCCTCATCACAGGTATTTATCCTGAATATGTTAAATCCCACCAAAAACATTTTAATGTAAAAATGTTGTCAAGACGAGTCTACACAGCTTACCCTGTGAAAAAGTTATCAGATATCGTATAAAGCCAAGCTCTACAATACACCTTAATCAAAACCTATCAAAAAGTGGTTAGATCTCATGTAGAACCAAAATTCTTGATCTATGCGCCCTTACTTCACCAGGCTTAACTTCACTTACGCTATATAGCAGTTAAAACGTGATGCTTGGCCGTTTAATTTAGGACACGATTAATGAATTCGTATGAAATGTTCGTAACGGTAGCAAAACGGTCAAGTATCACGTTTTAACTGCTATAATATAGCGTAAGTGAAGTTAAGCCTGGTGAAGTAAGGGCGCATAGATCAAGAATTTTGGTTCTACATGAGATCTAACCACTTTTTGATAGGTTTTGATTAAGGTGTATTGTAGAGCTTGGCTTTATACGATATCTGATAACTTTTTCACAGGGTAAGCTGTGTAGACTCGTCTTGACAACATTTTTACATTAAAATGTTTTTGGTGGGATTTCATTTATTTTTGTAAGCTGGTTAATGGACTTTTTTTAATTTAAAGATAACTTATTTTGACCCCGGGCCTTTACTTACGGAAAATAGAACAGTCAGCGCCTTAGCATAGTGACCCCTAGTGACGTCGACTGATGTCACCGTCAATATTATACCGTGTATAAACTTTCACAGCAATTTTAAGGTAGAGGCCGATTTTCAAATAAATGTCTCGTCCATATTTCTTTATTTGTTATATTATTATATTATAATATAATAAATATAAATTATAAAATATAAATTATTTTATTGCTGGAGAGAAACTTCTTATTTGGATATCCTAGGATGCCACTAGTATAAATTCATCACTAATAATTCGAGAATTTGAGAATTACATACGTAATATATACGACGGAGATTGCCTTTAATAAAGCATGTTGATACTTATTAAAATAATGCAGTAAGTCTATAATAATATCGTATGTAGACGACGGTCACTGCCATCTGTTGGTCACTAGAGGTACTAATTCTTGTACGGCTCATAAACATATGTATATTATATGCTAACTGCATACACCTTGTGTGTAACTTATTATTTTTGAAGGAAAAAAAATATATTTATTTTTGAAAAATAGCTTTAAGGTTTTCTTTTGATTATGACCATCTTTAAACGTCATGACGTGACGTGTTAAAAATCATATTATAATAATATTATAATAGTCATAAGATTAAACACTAAAATTATTTATACATTGATCGTGTAATATTTTCGTTTATTGTTATCATTATAACGTTACCGACTGTTAAATATATTGGTAAATGTGTGTTTAGATGTTTCACAGTTCCAAACATAGATTGCGCTGTAAGCCATCTACATCGCGCTATCGATGTGTCGAACGGTTTTTACATAAGATTCCCTATAAACAAAGTAACTTCATGTACGTAACATCAGGGAGCTTGTGCCGGACGGCGGACCGATAATTTCATGTGATCGACGTAATATTTTGTTTATGTACACTGACAACAATTTACTACTTGCTGCCTGTTAATTCTTACCTAATTTTTACTTACCAAATATTATTATAGGTACATAATTTTAAATAAGTAGATATAAAACTAATTTTCTCATAGACATATTTTTCATTTACAAAAAGTCGGTCACCGATTAATAATCGGAATAAAATAGAACATACTGATTGCAGTAGTGCAACGCACACAAATAAATAAAGTGGGATAGAAATAATATGGAGCAAAAATCTGACCGATTATCGGTCCTACAAAAAGTAGGTCTTATTTTTTTATGTAGGTACTTGTATAATATTGTATAATATAATATTTCTTTTATGTCTTAAAGATCATATCCGTATAATAAACATATTAAACATCCATTTTGTACCGTCCACCATATTGGATTCAAAATGGCGGCATTTATATTTTAATAATTTTTTTGTTGGTTTTGTAGCAATAACAGCTTACATAAATAATATCAGCTTACTAGGACGTCAGGAAGTACCTTATGAATTTTGATGATCTATAAATGAGTCAGTGACGAAATCTGGGGTTTTTAGACATTGATAAAATCTAAAGTATAATAGCTACAACATTGAAACTTTGTATGTTTCATGTTTTTACTGGTGTCATTATATGTTGAAATTTTCAACTATGTAGCATCATCCAAAGCAAAGTTATGAGGGTTCAAAAAAACGACGAAACCTTTCGAGAAAAGGTAGGTAGTGCCCTTGCGCTTCGCTTGGCTCGTCTTGACGGGGGCACTCCCGTGCCCCCAGATGTGAACTACTTAGAAATACGCCTGAGTCATTACCTAAGTTTATATCTGTTTTAAAAACTTTTAGAAAACGTAAAGTTGATGGCTTCCAAGAAAATAACAATCAGATTAAAAAATCTAAACCATCAGATTTCAAAACTTCAATAACTTGTTTTAATTGTAACAAATCGGGCCATTATGCCCGAGATTGTAAATACAAGTCTTCTGTTACTTCTGAAGAGCCATCAACTTCACTGCAAAAAACTGCTATTTCAATTAAATCTGTGTGTGTTTATTGTCATAAGAAAAGTCATTTAGAGAAAAATTGTTTCCGAAAACAAAATGACGAGCGGTTGAAAAAAATAAACAATCAGTCTAATTAACGTATCTGGTTCAATTAATCGTAGTGTAACTGAAATTAAAATAGGTGACAAAAATTATAGCTGTCTCTTAGATACTGGCGCAGACTGTTCCTTATTAAGAAATAAGCTTGCTAGTTCCATACCCGGCCAAAGGAAAATAGTAACGTTATTTTTTCGGGTATAGGTGGTAGCCCGGTTAATTCTTCTCAAACAATTACGACCCGTGTAGAAATTGACAGTGTTTGTATCGAAATAGAATTTTATGTCGTTGAGGATTCTCAAACCCAATTTGATATTCTTATAGGTTATGACGTTTTTAAAACTCCTGGACTGAGCATAACCTTTAGTAAAGACGGTATTTCAGTAAAGCGCGATTTTATTGTAAATGAGTGTTCATTTTTACAAAGTTTCAATAACTTTAATCTGAACACTAATTTACAGGATCCGAAATTGTTACATAAGTTAAAAAATATTTTGGAAAAATTTAAAAATAATTTTACTACAGGGAACCGTGTATCTGAGATAAAGACAGGCGAGTTAAATATAAAGTTAAAAAATCCAGACAAAATAGTTCAACGCAGGCCTTATCGATTATCTCCCGTCGAACGCGAAAAAGTTAATACTATTATTACTGATCTTAAGGCAAACAATATTATTCGCGATAGCTCATCTCCTTTTAGTAGCCCGATCTTATTAGTCAAAAAGAAAGATGGCTCAGATAGACTTTGTGTAGATTTCAGAGAGTTAAATGCCAACACTATTAGGGATAACTACCCTCTCCCACTTATCGCTGACCAACTCGATAAATTAGGCAAGGCGCGTTATTTTACATGTGTTGATATGGTAGCCGGATTTCACGGAATCCGTATCGCGGAGGATTCCATTGAAAAAACCGCATTTGTGACTCCTGATGGCCAGTATGAATATTTACGAATGCCTTTCGGACTTTGCAATGCACCATCAGTTTATCAGCGTGCTATTAATAAAGCACTAGGAGATTATCGCGATAAAATCGCTCTGGTTTACGTCGATGACGTTTTGATTATATCTGAAAATATTAATGACGGTCTTTTAAATTTAGATTTAGTTCTAAAGAGATTAACGGATTGTGGTTTTACACTTAATATTTCTAAATGCTCATTTCTGAAAACTAGTGTCGAATATTTAGGCAATATTATCGAAAACGGCACAATTAGGCCGAGTCCACGAAAAGTAACTGCGCTGTCGAAATCGCAAATTCCTAAAAATATCAAAGAACTTAGGCAATTTAATGGTCTAGCTGGCTATTTTAGAAAATTTGTTCCAAATTTTTCTAGAATCATGGCACCTTTATATGAACTTACAAAAACTAATATACCTTTTGAATGGACAGACGGACAAAATCAAGCCAGAAAAATAATTATTGAGCACTTGACATCATCTCCACTGTTAACTATATTTGACCCCGAATTACAGACTGAACTACATACAGATGCTAGTTCCTTAGGATATGGTGGAATTCTTATACAAAAACTTAATTCAAATAATCATGTAGTCGGGTACTTTAGCATGCGAACCACCAACGTTGAGAGTAAATATCATTCTTACGAATTAGAAACACTAGCCGTTGTAAAGGCTATAAAACATTTTCGCCATTATTTACATGGTCGATTCTTTAAAGTTGTAACCGATTGTAACTCTTTAAAGGCATCTAGGCATAAGAAAGAACTTTCACCGAGGGTCCATCGTTGGTGGGCTTTCTTACAAAATTTTCAGTTTGAGATAGAATATCGAAAGGGAGAACGCTTAGCTCATGCAGATTTTTTTAGTCGCAATCCAATTAAACAATCGGATAGTAATTATTCTAATAAAACTAATTTAATTTGTAAAATTTTACGTTTTTGTATTAATTCTTCTACGCTTGATCATAATTGGTTATTAATTGAACAAAAAAGAGATCTTGTGCTTAAAAATATAGTTGATCAATTAAAATCAGATTCGATTCCCCAAACAATAGCAGATACCTATTTAATTCTAGGCGACAAATTGTTAAGACGAAAAGTACAAATAGATAATAAAACTAAAAAATTAATTATTGTTCCGCGGAATTATAGATGGAGCCTTATAAATCATTATCACGTTTCTTTACAACATTTTAGTTGGGAAAAAGTTTTAGCTAAAATTAGAGAACAGTACTGGTTTCCAGAGATGTCAAAATTAGTTCGAAAATTTGTAGAAAATTGTGTTAGTTGTAGAATACGCAAAGGTACATCAGGAGCCAAGCAGGTTACGCTTCATCCTATTGATAAAATACCTATTCCTTTTCATACGATTCATGCCGATATAACAGGCTGTTTGAATGGAAAGCGTAATCAACCTGAATATGCATTTGTTTTTATTGATAGTTTTACAAAATATGTTCACCTTATTTACACTAATGACCGCACAGCACAAACAGCCGTCAATTGTTTTCGTGAAGTAATTTCTATTTTTGGAACGCCTTCGCGTTTCATTACTGACCAAGATAAAAGTATGACTTCCTCAGAGTTTAAATCATTTTGTAAAGATTATAACATTGAACATCACGTCGTAGCTAAAGGAGCTAGTAGAGCGAATGGCCAAGTAGAACGCATTATGAAAATAATAAAGGACAATATGTCTGTTGTTGAAATTAATAAACCTTGGCACTTCGCTATACAAGACTTACAATTAGCTATCAATTGCACAATATCTAAGAGCACTGGTAAAAGTCCTATGGAATTGTTATTTGGAAAAAAAATGTTCTCCTCCGCTTATCAAACTCCTCCAAATTGACGACGAGGAATCTGTGAGCGATTTAGGTACTATTAGATCTTGTTGCAAAAACAGGATGGACGAGCAGTCTTTTCGCGACAAAATTAGATTTGATAAAGGTAAAGCTAAAATTCAGCCGTTTAAAGTAGGAGATTTTGTTCTTATGCGTCGTAATGAACGACACACTACTAAACTAGGACCTAAATTTGAGGGTCCTATGGAGGTATTAGAAATATTACCTAATGATCGATATAAAATTAAACATGTCAATCTTAGAGGTTGTAGTGAAAAGATTGCTAGTCATGATTTTTTGAGACCAGCACCAGTTGCACAGGATGATCCTTATGATGATGATAATGCCGTATGGGCAGGTGATAATGAAAAATGATTATTGTATTGTTGATAGATTAACGTATGTTAAAACCATTTAATGTTGATAATATTATGGTATAATGAACCTATCCTAAAATTCCATCCTTAAACGCTAGCTGGCCACTATGCGTATCCCTTATTCCCGGTCTAAGAGGCTAGATCCTGTGATGGGTGATGCCGTGTTTTGGCTAGATCCTGTGATTGGTGATGCCGTGTGTTGGCTAGATCCTGTGATGGTGATGCCAGATTATGTTGGCTAGACCCCGCTATGGGTGAAGCCTTGATTTATTAGATGTTTTGGGGTTTAAATTGCGCAGAGAGCGCGCTGAATCAGAATGGCCGTATGGACGCTGTTCTAGATTTATTTATATTTATTTTTAAAATCATTATTTACAATTAATATTTATTTTTAAGATGATTATTTACAAAATTATTAAGTTAAAACAAAATGATATGTTATAGTTTCCTAATGCTAGAAATCTATTTATTAAAAGAATTAACTATTAAATGTAATATTTGCTATTATATTCTTTACAATTTAAATCATAATTAATTTATATGATTATGTGAATTTAGAATGAGTCTTTATAATTGTTATTAAAACAAAATGACATGTTATAGTTTCCTGTTACTATAAATCTATTTATTAAAAGAATTAAGTAACTATTAAATGTAATATTTACTATTATATTTTGTTGTTGATCATCAAAGTGTTACTATCTCTATATCACTATCAATAAAAGTGTTGTTATACTGTTACTCTGTTACTCTGTTCGAGGTAATTTTCCTAACAAATAATCATGGCTGAATCCCTGCCCCTTGACGCCACGCCGACATATACGTTGTAATTATTGGTATCCACACACCTCATTAAACCAGGTAAGAGGTACGCAAATAATATGTTATGTGTGAAACAAGATTACTATTTGTGAAACGAGCGAGAGCTTGCAGTTGCACCCATCGACTGTAGACACTACACAGTACAATCGTATTGTCTTGAGACCTCTTCGTGTTCTGTGGCATCCGCCCTCAGCACTCGCAGCCCTCAGTTCACTTCAGTGTGTCTGCCGCTCCCCCCGAGGGCCCTTCAGAATATTCGACTCTTTAAAAATAATTAAGCAAGAGAGATCCCGTAGGTGATTTGAAAGTACATTTGAATATATTAACGGAATTACGTACGTAAAATTAGAGCTTAGAACCAAAAAGTAATTTTACTGTCGAGAATAATGAAAAATTGTACGAAAATTTTATTAAGTAGAAAACTTAATAAAATTTTCGTACAATTTTAACTATAAAACTTGAAGTTCATCAATTCATCATTCGATCAATCCGATGCTGTGGCATTCGAGCTCTTTTAGAAGTTAAGAATAGATAAAAAGAAAGGTTGTTTCCACTTTCCAGTCGTCTGTTGAAGAACAATACTATATTGTGTAATAAATATATACAATAAAAAGTATCATTTGTTACTTCTAATACCTCCAAGAATAATTATATGAAGTTTCATTATAATCGGTTAAGCTGCTTCCGCGTGTAAGCATAACTCACTCCCCAGCAGGAGATTTCTTCCAGTTTTAAAAACGATCCTTAAGGTTTTGTATCAAAACACTTAAGACGTTTACTGTTAGTTAGTTTTAATAGTTGATTTGCCAATTCGTTGGGCTTTGGTTTTCAAGCTGATCTTAATAGGTTATAGAGTTAGAGATAATAGTCTTCTTGCACTATTCTCATATCTAATAAGGTAGTCTTTTCGCATTATAGTATGTATGATCTTGTCATAAAATCTCTTGGGCTATACCAATTGAATCTGGCTGATTTTGGTATCATTAAAAAGTTTTAATTTTACAGAAGACAATTCTAAATTCAAATTTTGTAAATGTGAGAATGGGATCATGTACTCTTTATACAACTATCAACAAGATGGAAAAAAGTTATCGAACAAAATGGCACCTATATACTTTAGTCAATTGTAAATAAACTTTATAAAAAAACCTATTGAATTTTTATACAAAATGCGAAGAAACTTTTTCCTAATAGTTTGTCATGTAGGCACTTAATGTATTTATAAAACTTACACAATATTAAATGCCTACAATGTATGTCAGCTGGTGTAGTGAGGCGTGGTGGTGTGGTGGCGTGGTGGTGCGGCGGTGTACATCTGCAGATTATGTCCCGGCGATGGCCCGTAACGGCCCGCGGCCCGGTTATACGCGCCAGACACGCACGCCGCCAACTTTCATTATTAACCTTTTCGCTAAACATTACGAAAATACTTCGTCAAATAGAAAATGTATTTACATAGACCGTGCTATGTTTTCGTGAAATATGTTCGGTTATTTACTGAAGTGCACGCCGCGACCGTGTCGAGCGCTTCGAGCAGCCGGGATGTGTTACGCGGTGTATTTCGGAGCACTTTTATTCTGGAACCTTCTTGTGAAACGGATCATTTAGTTGGGGGGCGGGGGTGAGGCTGGGAGGAGGGGGACTGCCCGACACTCGGCAATTGAAGTCCAAGTGTCTCCCGGCGGGATCGAGGATCTAATTGAATTTAATATTTCTTTCGTTGTTTTCTGTGTAAACTTAAATTCCATTTTACAATTTATGGTAGCGATTTAGTAATGACACGGCTATTAGGGATTTAGCGATGTAGCTACAGGCGGTCATTACGTAAAGAGTACGCCAAGCAACTGTAATGTTCTTTTGCAAATTGTGTAAAATGTTGCAATAACATAAATAGTATTAAGTGGCGTTCTTAAATCTATACTAACATTGTGAAACAGTTGAGGTTTTTTTTGTTTGTTTTTTTTGTTCTGATTTGAAAAGATATTTCGTTGTTGGATATTCCATTTATCGCGTCAGACTGTAGGCTACTATCATCACGCTAGCACCAACAGGAGCAGAACGCCAATGAAGAATATTTTATTTCACTATTTAGTATTTACGCGCAAGTAGTCGCGGGGCCAACTAGTATTTTGATTAGCATGAACGATAATTCCTTGTAGAATTAATTACACTAGCCGATAATACCTTGCAAAATGTATAATTAATTACACTAGCTTATAAGCATGGTCATGGAAATTGAATTGGTAATTCCGCTACGCCTATTGTCCGTGAGTTGTACACACCAGTGATGAAGTCAACACACTTTTCACGCGGCGACAAAAACACAGCATCTGAGCATTGTTGCAGCAAAAACGAGGAGGAGCGATAAGTGCTGACACAAAGGCCGACCTTCGAAGTTGTAAATATAAAAGCGCCCTCAGATTTATCGCGCAAAAAGTTATAAAGTTTTATTTTAAATCCTTAAATCAACGCGCCAGTACAAAGTAAAGAACCACCCCCGGGAGCCTCCCGCGACTTATCTTTTCATCTATACGCACAAATATTATAGATAGGAAATACTATATCGTCTGTTTGTTTGCATGGTGTAGGATCTGAAGCTACTGCAAATTTAACGTAGTTGGTACAGATGTATGGAGTAGACTAAGGGGAGAGGAGATAGGCAACTTTTTATCGCGATAAAACGCAATTTTATTATAATATTCGCACGAAGTTGCAGACCACACTACTGGCATATATCAATTGCTCCTATAGAATCCCCAGGTACAACAGAACTACGGCTCATTTATTCTTTATAGCTCAGTGTAGGTATTTGTTACGTTGCAACTATTTAGTTATCTTTGTCTGTGAGTGTGGACGGTACCGCTAAACGTGATTCGCCAATGTTGCGATAAGAGTACTTGTACTTACTGTATTATATTATATTTTACAGCGCAACGACCACATAAAGTTATTTATACTCTGTTTTACATTCCATGTTTTAAACCTTTTAAACAAACAAGAATTTACAATAACACTTCTGAATATCTCTTATTTATCGTGCAAAAAAGAAATAAAACGGCTTAAATACCTAGTTAAAGGATTTAGGCGTTACTTTGTGGAAATACATAATATTATAACCACAACCTGGTAGGAGATAAGTGAGTGTACGCATAGGCATGCGTTTGATGCACATCCCTCCATCCCACGCTGCTTATGCGAATACTCGCAAGCGAAAACGTGAAAACACCACCACCACACAAGCAACAATGTTAATTGTTATCACGATCGTGCAAAGCCCCACACCATTACATTTTTTTACAAGATTGGTATCGTCAAAGAGACGGGACGCCATACTCTAGCTGTACAGCCAACAAACTGCTCGTCAAACAGACGAATACTTGTGAAGAAGGCACGGCCGTCGAGGACTCGTGGGCCGACTGAGATAACCCGCCGCGTGCCGAGAGACGCCATTGCGGGCTTTGTGGTCGGCTCGCGTGCACTTCAAATGCGAACGATTCTTGTGATTCAAAGAAAGAAAAAAGTCGACACTTTTTGTACTTTGAATCGTGCGAGTGTCGTCCGTCTGATTCTTGTTATGAGGCCATACCCTCCGTCGCAGCTGGTGTTTGAAATTTATTTATCGATCAAACAGTTTTTCTTAAACTAAACCTTACTGTAGGTCGATTTTGCAAATAACAACATCAACACTAAACTTCCGATTTGTGTTCTCATTTATAAACAAATCAACTTCAAACGCGTTTTGGTTGGCTTAATTCTTAAATCAGTTTAATTATATCAAAACGATTCTAATTTATTAAAATTAATAATATCCCCCGGTTCTTGAAAGGGAAATCAACGATCTAATCAATTGGCTAAACAGTGTTCAAATCTCTGTCAAGTTAACATACAACTTAGCCCAGAAAGTGCGTATTAACTAGTAACTACCACGGGTGTTAGGAAGCTCCGTAACCGTAACCGAAACTATGGGATATCCATTATAAAAAAACTGAATCCGAAATAAAAGTTATTCTACTGTCAAAGGTAACCAAAATTTGATATCCGAAATCATCCGAAACAAACTGATAATCCGAAATAATTTCATATCCATATCCGTATCCGGATAGGATCCTCTAGGTCTCTTCGGTCCGTCTTGTGGGACTCATCGGTGTTTATTCACGTCGTTAGCGGTTAGACAGCGAGCCGTCGATAGCCGACACGACATACACGTGGGATCAGATAAGCCGCGCGGCCGTCGCGTGACCGCCGGGACGCGTCGGGGCGGGCGCGGCGCGTCGGGTCGGCGGGGCGCGTCGGGGCGGGCGCGGCGCGTCGGGTCGGCGGGGCGCGTCGGGTCGGGCGCGGCGCGGCGCGTCGGGTGTGTGTTACGTGTTCCCGACGCGTTACACCCGCGATTCTAAGAATGATATTAAACTTTATCGTTCGGTGCTGTCTGTGTCATAATGTTGCTTGATTTACTTTAACTTCTACCGTAGCTTCGTACCCGCATGTAGCTTGTGTACACGAGAAACCGTTTT
Organism: Celastrina argiolus; assembly: GCA_905187575.2. Lineage (NCBI taxonomy): Eukaryota > Metazoa > Arthropoda > Insecta > Lepidoptera > Lycaenidae > Celastrina > Celastrina argiolus. Next base: position 391,711 of record LR994579.1, on the reverse strand, counting down.
TTGCTAACATGTAACACGAGAAACCGTTTTATTGAGTTAGCCAGCACATGGAACATGAATCCTGTATTGTATAGCTCTATATTTAGTGATGTCATAACGAATCAAGTACTCTAGATGATTTATTAACGTATTAAGTACATTGATTCTAGATAAGGATCTTTAGATTAATGTACTTAATACGAAATCAGAATTTTGCTACTTCTAAATCAAAATTATCCTAGAATGTTTAAGTGACAGTTTGAACCCAATTTCTGGGTAAAAATATTTTGCAACCTTCCTACATTTATCTCTTCAATTATAGTTCTATACTGTTTATGATTGTTCTACGATACCGTATAGTATTAAAATATTTCATTCGTTTCTCCCGAAACCTGTCTTTTTATTGCGATAATCTTCGAGTTAACCATACAATTTACTACTTAGTTTTTTAATAAACTTAAAACTGAAAACTAGTATTTGTGGCTAAACTGTACATTCTGTATCTCGAGAAAACGTGTGCAGTAATAAAATGATTAGTAACGTAAAATATGAAATGTTCAATCCTAAAGCTAATATTATCTCCAAGATTCAGCAGCTGAGCGTTCGATAGCCGAGCTTAATATTATAATGGCGAAGTTCTAACGAGTTAGATTCTCCGCTAATATCGTCGTCGGCCCCGCGGGACTCCCGGCATAATACAGCTCGATCTTGATACTGCAGCTCCGTGCGGTCGATGCGGCCTCATAAATGGAAGCATACTTTCTGCGAGACCGAGGCGGCCTCATAAATAGGAGCGAGACCCGAACGGGAACGCTTTGAGGCCGAGATTGAATAGCGCCGAGCCGCGGATTAATTTTTAAGCACGCCTTGTTACTGTTACAACACTACGATAGTCTAGCTAACAACGTTGTTATTTATATTACTTGATCTACTGTAGTCTGTAACATCTATCGTAGCTTTGCAGCCGAAGGTGAACAAAGGAAACCGTTAAGTGAGACGGTACATGAACCATGCATCTAGCTTTTTTCATTCGTTCTAGTTCAGTGTAACAGACATTTGTCGCACTGATTATTACTATTCTAAGCCACTGTTTAGTAATAAAAGTTATTAAAGTGTAGCTAACGGCTATGTAGTTTATATAATATAGAAATTATAAAAGCCGCCATTAGAGTGAATATTTAAGATAACAATTATAGTCCACACACGAGGTGCTATAGCAGTATTACTGTAACATTAGTTATAAATTTTGTTGAAACAAATATCTTCTCTATCTATATAGGTATAATCGAGAATATATTTTTATTTGCTCGAAATCCAAGAGTAATGTCAAAGTAATACTGCTATAAGACCTCGTGGTGAGGCCCCTGTGCCGAACGGTGGCGGTGCCGGTGCGTAGTTTGTGACCCAACAAACGTACTCACCACCACGGGTCAGGTGCTGATATATCACTACAGTGTCAGTTCCCCTCCGTGGTCTAGTGCTTCGCTCTCGACCTTCGAGGTCGCGGTTTCGATTCCCGCTTTGGAACAACAAAAAATATTGTTTTCAAGTTTGATTAGGACAATGCAGGCTGATCACCTGATTGTCTGACAAGAAAGACGATCCATGCGTCGGATGGGCATGTTAAAAGTCGGTCCTGCGTTTGATCTCTCACCACTTGTGTCGGTTTACCGTCCTACTGGGTTATGAGAGTAAAAGGAAGAGAGAGTGCTTCTGTGTATTGCGCACACACTTGGGCACTATAAAATAACTCCTGCGTAGCTGGCCTGGTTTCAATGAAATCGGCTACCGACACCGAAATCGGTGTGGGGAGCTATACAGTGTCAGTTCATGTTCTCCACCGAGCCACGTATCTGCCGCCCCATCAGTGAAAACTCCTAATCCAAACCTGAACTTAGCCGGGCTTACTCACGAGTTATTTATGGCAGAAACTTAGCTTTATTTTTTAAAGTGGTCGTGTTTGGACGGAGTTAAGAACGTTTCTTAAGACATTATTTATGTCGGCTTAAACGTCGCCACAAAAGTGCAATAAGCGTCGGCGGGTACCTACTACCTACCCGCTGCCCGTCGGGTGGTGCTACCTCTACCTACACCTGGCTACACCTACCCGGGTAACGAGCCCGCCCATCTGCAACGACCTCATTCCCCGTCGCTGGCTCGGTGTCGTTTAATACCATTAAACACTAATTTGGGAGCGCAACGTTTACTCATAAATTATTATTTTCCTTTATTACGTCGCTTATGAATGAGGCGACGTTATACAAATTAAACGGTTATTTTCCTGAGTTTATTTTGTAAATTGGCAAGTATTTTTTTATAACTAATGCATGGCTAAGGAAGGTTTTTGTCATCATATGACTGCAGAATAATATTTTTTTTAAATGCCTTTTATAGTCAGTCATTGAGTATTGACTGAATTTGGTTGGGGTCGATATACACTCAGTAGGAATGAAACCAATGATACAGAAGTCAGAATTTCCAGAAGTTTTATTAATTTTTTTTTGCATTCATATCAAGGAATGACAATGCAATTGGACGTCTTTTTGTAGTTTCTTTAAACTATTACTTATTACATAAATTAAGTAAAGTATTTAAGTTGACTTACAAACCGACTTATAGCTACATTTGCCGTAGTTCGACTAAACTCCACTATCAGTCCAAAATCTTGTGGAAGTTGCATCGTGTGGTATGCTTAAGTTGATGTTAGTTTACTGACTGTTTACAGATGTTAATGTACTTGTGAAGTTTAAGGCGCCGATGCTCCAAGCGCGTTATATGCAGCGCCCTGCATTACTGCAATCGCCGCCGCGGCGCCTACAACTACTTAGTTTAGCAGAACATTATAAATGCATACCATGTTCACTCCCTTCCGATTCGACGACCTCTGTAGCCCAGTGGCACGTTAGTACTCAAGCTGGAAGTCGCGGGTTCAATTCCCGCTGAGAGAACAAAAAGTTTTCAATGTTTCTGGATCATGGGAATAAATAAAAGTGTAAAATATCTATACATATAATAAATCTGTAGAGGGGTCATGTCTGTACATTAAGAATATTTAAGTGAAAATTAAAAGAAGGGGGTCTATAAAAGCCACAGAACCTAAAAATAACATTTTTGAAAAAAATGTCTGTCTGTCTGTCTGTCTTTCTGTCTGTCTGTCTGTCTGTCTGTCTGTCTGTCTGTCTGTCTGTCTGTCTGTCTGTCTGTCCATATGGGAATGTTTGTCGTCGCATCACGCTAAAACCACTGAATGTAGCTACCTATTTGACGATATTTCAGCCAAACTACTGAACGTATTAAAATTAAATTTGGCAGGCAGGTAGCTTATGACCTGAAGAGCATTTTTGGAAATTATTATCCCAAAAAACGAAAGGGTTCCTATGGGATCTTCAAAAAATCGTAGCTACCTATTTGATGGTATTTCAGCCAAACTACTCAACGTATTTAAATGAAATTTGGCAGGCAGGTAGCTTATGACCTGAAGAGCATTTTTAGAAATTATTATCCCAAAAAACGAAAGGATTCCCGTGGGATCTTCAAAAAATTGTAGCTACCTATTTGACGGTACTTTAGCCAAACTACTCAACGTATTTAAATGAAATTTGGCAGGCAGGTAGCTTATGACCTGAAGAGCATTATTGGAAATTATTATCCCGGAAAACGAAAGGGTTCCCGTGGGATCTTCAAAAAATTGTAGCTACGTATTTGACGGTATATCAGCCAAACTACTCAACGTATTAAAATGAAATTTGGCAGGCAGGTAGCTCATGATCTGAAGAGCATTTTTAGAAATTATTATCCCAAAAAACGAAAGGATTCCCGTGGGATCTTCAAAAAATTGTAGCTACCTATTTGACGGTACTTTAGCCAAACTACTCAACGTATTTAAATGAAATTTGGCAGGCAGGTAGCTTATGACCTGAAGAGCATTATTGGAAATTATTATCCCGAAAAACGAAAGGGTTCCCGTGGGATCTTCAAAAAATTGTAGCTACGTATTTGACGGTATATCAGCCAAACTACTCAACGTATTAAAATGAAATTTGGCAGGCAGGTAGCTCATGATCTGAAGAGCATTATTGGAAATTGTTATCCCGAAAAACGAAAGGGTTCCCGTGGGATCTTCAAAAAATTGTAGCTACCTATTTGACGGTACTTTAGCCAAACTACTCAACGTATTTAAATGAAACTTGGCACAAAGGTAGATTGTAACATGAAATAACCAACATAATATTTTTAACCGACTTACAAAAAAGGAGGACGTTTCTTAATTCGTAAATATATGTTTGTTTTTTTATGTTTCTTCGCGGATACCTTCATCGTTTCTGAAACGATTTTTTTTTAATGTTGTGTAGGGTATAATCTAAATTTGGTCCCATTGTCACCAAAATGGTGACCTGATGATGGGATCCGCGAGGAATCGAAGGAAATGCTCAAAATGTATGTGGAATAATATATTGATTTTGATTTTTTCTGAAGTAGTCTAAGCATATTTTACCAAACAGTAAGGTTTTGCACCATATCCTGGATCTATATTTTATACTATCAAAAAAATTCGCGTTTCAGTAAAATATATATATGAAAAATTTCGTGCTGCTCTGGCGTAAGCTATATATACAATATACACAATATATATACATATATATATATAAATTAAAAAAATTTGCATTTGCATTTTTCTTATCTAATCGTTTTTGTTTTTCATTTTCCGTCCTCAAATAACAAACAACAAGTGAAAATAATTATTATTTTGTGCGAAGTAATTTATTATTATACTTAGGTTTTGCAAATACGATTAATAAAGTATAGGCGTAGGATAGTTTGTTTTCAAGATATGAATGAGATGTCATAGGTACATTTAAATTAGAAAAGTTATGTCAATATTAGTAAGATTTATGTTTTTCATGATATTTTTATTTATTAGTTTTCATGCTAGGTACGGCTTGGGTTTTTTCTTTCTTTTGAACTTTTGTTATTTTGTCGTCTAAAAGGAGTTAGTACTTTAACCGTAAAGTCCCAAAGTAGGGTACATGTTTGTTAGCGTAGGTAATTAATAAATAAAAAACCGGGCAAGTCCGAGTTGGAATTGCGCACCGAGAGTAGACTTTTAAAAAATTTGGCGCTCGGCGCCAGCAGTGCAGCGTCGGTGTGAAAACGATCATCGTCTGCAGTCGCTGCGGCGTAAAGTCCATACAAATCTCAGTACAAAGATCTTCGTCGCGTATATGAGCGTACTATCAAGTAGTCCCGTTCGCATAAAAGAAAAAAAAATATTATACATACAGACGAATTGAGAACCTCCTCCTTTTTTTGAAGTCGGTATATAATACACGGTCATTTTTCGAGCTGGTAGTATGAATTGAAATTGAGAAAAAATACCTCAAAACATTCACGACAAAAACAGCCATTATTTGACAGTAAACTATTATTTTTACTCCATCGGCCTACTTCTTTTGCCTATGCACGTCTAATACCGTGTATAAAGAAGCATTACTATAAATTAGTGATTTTAAATATCCAAACGACAGTGTTCATAAACCAAAAATGTATTTAAACTGCTGCCCTAAATCACTTTTCCACGCGTACGAAGTCGCGGGCACAGCTAGTAATATAATAAAAGTCTTATATGTGTGTATATTATAAAAGTGTTTAATATATTTTCGTTGTCTGGTACCTGTAACACAAGTTCGGATACTTAGCACGGGGCCAGATTGAAGTGGTGTGAAGCGTCCATAGATATTATTATTATGTTTGTGTATAGCATTCCTTGCTCACGGGAAATTAAGTCCCGGACCTTTGGAAGGCATGTGAGGAGCCGAAGCCAACACGCAGAGACCGTTACATAATTTTAATGATTATTATCATTAACATTAATGTGATATAAAAGTACGCAAAAATATCAATTTCCACCAAAGTAATGTAGTCAGTATTCCTTTAACAAGCGGTGAACAAGTGACATTTAAATTGGTAGCTTTAAAACCGCCCATAATGTGCTTGGTTTTTATTTGTATCACATTGAGTCGTGCGGGTAGTATATATTGAATTGAGAACCTCCTCCTATTTTAGAAGTCGGTAAATAAGTTAATTACTCTCCGCTGTACACTCCACCGTCCACGTAGTAAACTGCAGCGCGATATTTCATCGCAATTACGCTATTCATATTTAAATGCTGCAGGTACCAGGTGGTTTGCTGAGAACTATCTCTTGGAAGTAAGGGAGGTGTATATTAGTCAGTTATTCATTTGTTTTTTAACATTTTCAAAACTACCTGTATCACAGTTTTTTAAAGTTAGTAAATATACTTTTTTCATCTAAAAACTTTCAAACGACGATAACTTGAAAGACTGGTCAACTCATATCAATACAATACGAGGGTCTGTCCATCGAAGTGACTGACCCTGATCATAGCGAACACCCAATACATTAGACTTCAAAAGCTAGGAATACATAGAAAAAGGCAACTGGTCATGGTACAACATATTTCCAATATTCTGGTCTCAGTTACCTATATATCTTGTAGTTAACAAAGTACCTACTTAGTAATTACCGGAAAACTCTTGTTGAGGCTATTGTGCTATCACACAATTCGGTTTTATAATTTTTCACAAAGGAACGAAAACGCTTTTTCAACTTAATACGAGCTGTTTTTGCTATTTGTATTGGAATCAATCTGTGCACTTTTTGGCTTATAGTTTTTGATTATTCACTACCTAGTCCGCTTAAAAACTTTCGTGTATTACCATTAAACTATTGATGCTCATCGATCAGATTGACTTCTGGGTATTTTATAATGTAACATTTCTGTTGATCCTTACTCCGATATCAATGTGCATCAGTGGCTGTGAGTTCTTGCTGCCCACCGTAAGGAAGTTAAATAATTACTACATCGAAACGACGCCCCTAGTGGTAAACTGTGATAACTAATTCGATGCCATATAAATTGTAGTCTACTTTCCCACTATGAGCAGTGACAAAAACTCGAACAAATAGAGTCTAAATGAATGACCTCCTTTATAGCACTACTAGCTGACCCGTGCCCGCGATTTTAGAATTATATGTTATATTAATGCCACATTATAAAAAAATAAAATTTTGTCCTAAAAAATAACAAAATTTTAGGGGTGGATAACCCTTATCTTACTTAGAGGTATGAAAAATAGATAGAATGGTGAATCTCAGTCCTACTGAATATGCTAAATTTTCATAAAAATCGGTCAAGACGTTTAGTAGAAGTATGGTAACTAACACTGTGACAGGAGAATTTTATATATTACATTTTTCGCTATGTAAAAGTGTCTATTGATGCGCACCCGCGCCGAGTTCCGCGCTACGGTCCGCAATAACTCAACTCCATTGTAAGTTCTGTGGCAAAACTGCACAAAAATATTTTGTTACATGCAATTTATAGTATCAGTATATCATTTTTATCAGTACACGGCATTACTTATACGTTTCTTTTACTTGCTCTAGCAGATAGAGCACTTAAAAGAAACGTAAATCTTTGAGTAAAAGTATAAAAAACTCTATCTCCATGTTTCATTTTTATTTACAAAACAATTTTTATACTTTTACTCAAAGATTCTTAATCTAGTAGTTTCACAAAAGATTTTCAGCGCTCTGTCGGTTGTTGCTTGTTAGTATTTAAGTTGTAATAGTTAGCAACGGTTTCCCGTCCGTTGTTGTCTGTTGAGCAAACGGCGAAGCACGATAACAATTTGCCCAGACAACAACGGCCGAGTCGACGGTGCACAAATACGGCGTACAAACAGCGGCAAGCCGAGCCGGCGCGGCGAGGGCAATCGCAAAATGAAAAAAGCGCAAATGAAAACAGGAGGCCATAAATAAAAATACAATTACGCTAAAGTCGCATAACCGCATCAAATATCCGACGGAATAGATTAGCTCCGAGCGGGGGCGGATCATTTGGGGCAAGTTACCGGCGCGGCGTGATGCAATTATACGACCGGGTTTACCGGGCGCGTGCTGCGAGCGTGACCCGGACACGTCGTGTGGTGCAGGCTAGTGCCGGTGCCGGCAAGATGTGCGCGTTGCGAGTACACGCGGTGCACGCCCAGACGAACCCGGGACTCTGTATCACAGGTAACGCAATAGTTTGTCATGAATATTCATCCGGGTGTATAAATAATTCAGCGATGCTAGTGGAGCATTAGTATTCATAATTAATCGCTGAAGATTACCGGGCAGTCTTGGGTAGCCGAAATTGGCTTTTCGACGAACCCCCCATCATATTACCCCCCCGTTGAGCGCGTCCAGATACATTGTTATTTCGACGACACTTCCTCTATTGGAATTTATCCGCGTATTATTTCTGCTCATTTCACGTGCAGATAGTGTTCAATTTTGAAGTAAAGAGTTTCCGAATATAGAACCATTCCGGCCCAAGTGTGAATAAAAGGCGACGCGCTCCGAGCCCCTCCGCCGGCGCCGAGTGCGGAGCGCGGAGCGACGTGAATTGAAAGCACTCCGCTTTATGCCAATTTTCAAAGAAATCATATTTCAAAATCCCGCTGCCGCGAAATAAAACCAAAGGCAAAAGGGCTCCTTTTAATTGCCTTAGAGCTGCACATTAGGTTCGCGGTAATTTAGGTCGGTTTAGACGCATAAAACTCTCTAGGCCTTAATATGTTTTGTATGAGGCATAATATTTGCCTTATAGAAGGAACGTTGAATATAAAGACTGGGTACCTAGAATTGAGAAATAAAAAAATGATCAAAAGTATTACACACACCCAGCGCTTCACACCACTTGCGCAATAAAATAAATCCAGGAAAAGTTGGAGTTGAATAGTAATGCAATAAACAGCGTAACAAAATGCGTGCCCCGGGGAGCTCCCCGAGGAAATCTGACACGTGTCACGCTCCACTATGACTCCCGTCCCTGCGTCGTGTGGAGTTATGATAATAAAGTAAACCTGTATACTGTGTGCTGGGCCGCGCCGGGCGGCAGGCTGCACGTGACGGAGGTGTATTGTAGAATGATTCTGTTGCTAATTCAACTACCTGATTTATAAATTAGCGAAATGGGATATAACTAATATAACGTACTTCCAAAAGTGACTTCCCCGTTCATATTTAAAATAAAAATAGCCGACTACGTGAATGATGACATAATGATGATACTCGGGCTACTTTTTTACTACGAATCTATTGACAATCCTTTCATTTAAATAGGATTAAGACATGTGGAGCATACATACATATATACTTATATAATCCGTGAAAATCATTACCCTTCATTTTGGTCCGTAATCGGGCAAAAACTATTAAATGCCGAGTTATTAAGCCTTTACTATAAGTAATTAAAACTACTTGCGAAATAGTAATTTCATTTATTGCAATTGCAGGCAAATGGAGTGGCCTTGGCACGCCAAACGAAAAAACATAATGCAGTTTCTGAACGAAAAATGAGATTCAGTTTTCTCGTATAATAATATTCAATTGTTGTTCCGTCAGACTCGATACGAGCAACATCTATATGGTACAAGGCTGACATTTCTTAAATATTCTCACCGAGTGAATCTGCCCTTCAGACCTTCTACTTGAGTCAGTCTGTTGGAGCTTCTCACTAGAATATTTTTTTATAGTTTCTTATATTTTGAAATAGGTCTTTATGAAGTTAAAAAATAGGCCTTTGCATTCGTTGTTGGATAATTTTTACAGTATTTTTCGATCGAAGTAACCACTCTTTAAATACTGTAGTGCTTAAGACAGGCGGTATTAAATGTCGCATGGTGGCCCCGCATGTACGGCATTCTCACAGCATAATCAGACTAGTCCAGACGAATGACTGGTTAATACGTCTGGGGCCAACCATGTGGTGGGTTCCTCACGATGTTTTCCTTCACCGTTAGAGGGTCCTTATAATGTACTTGATATTTGAAAAAGTGTCATTGATGAATGTTACAACCTGGGAAAAGAAGCTGCACCCTTTCGAAGTGAGAGAGTTCAACCGTCTACCCACTAGGTCACAGACACTCAAAGAAGAAATATTGATTATAGTCCATTAGGATTTAGGATTAGGATAGGAACACGGAATAATATCCCGAGTCTTATCGGCGATCGAAACGGTTGATATCGCCAAAGGAGCTGTTCGGAGCCACAAGTTACAGCGTCCGCCGCGGCCCGCCGTCCGCGGTCGCTTGTAGCCGCGATCCGCGATCGAAACTATTTAAACTTTTACGAGACCCAGCGTTGTATCCACTCGCTTCTTATAGCGCTACAACGTGGAATCCAGATTAAATAAAAACACGAGTGCGTGGCGTGCACACTACACAGTACACAGTACACAGTAGTTGTTATTTATAGACACATTATTTGCAGCGTTCGTCGAAATAGACTGATACTTTATCTGTCTAAATCTCTTTTTTATTACAGTGAGTTTTACCTACGATTTACTGAAGGAACATGTTACATAATGCTATTATGTATTTAAAACAACTAGATGTCAAAGATGACATTGACGTTGATGCCTAAGATAGTTTTAAGTCAGTCTCCTTGAGAGGCCCAGATAGGTGGGATCAATGTACCTACATAGTTATTTATAAGATACTGTATAATGTATTATCTACGTAGTAGAATAAAGTCTTATACGATTAACTAGAAGTGTATTATTATTAAACGTGTAATTGGATCCTGATAACAATAACACATATGCTGTGGCACTAAACATGGTGTCAGAAGAAGAAAAAGAAAATATTAACCAAAGAGAGGGTACGTCGAGAACGGCGAAAAAAGAAATTTCGAGACCGGCTGGGTGTGGTTCAACAACAAGGACGACAATGGCTGCAAACGGAGTACAAAAGCTGGAAATTTCGACGGAAATCATCAACAATAATGCTGAAAACTTCAGAAAATGGACTCAATCGTTCGAGATATATTTGCTGGCGTCGGGAATGGAGAAAACCGAAGACAAAAGGAAGATTGCTATTATGCTACACTCTATGGGTGAAAAAGGTCTAAATATCTTCAACTCCTTCAATTTGGACCTAAGCAGTTCTACATTCAAACAAGTAAAGGAGAAATTTGTTGAATACTTTGAACCAAAGAAGAATTTGACAGTTGCAAGACACAGGTTCTTCACATTAAAACAACGTGTGAACGAATCATTGGACAATTTTCTGATGGAGCTAGAAAATGCAAGTCATTCATGTGAGTTTGGTACGCTTCGTGAATCCCTGGTGAAAGATATTCTCATTGCTAACATGGCCACAAACTTCTCACAAATTCGACAAAAGCTGCTACAAGAACAAGATCTCTCCCTGGAAAGAGCCAAGCTGCTGTGTAGAACACTCACTATGGCACAGAAGAGTGAAGATTCAATCAATGGGGGTGAAAGAAGAGAAGATGCCACCGTATACAAGATACACAGAAACCGTCCGAACAGTTCTCCGTCATCATCGTTTTCATCGCACCAGCATAGGAGAAAAACCAGATCTCCAGTGCCGCATTATCAACAAAGAAGATCAGCCACACCCGGGTCCAGAACAACGTGCGGGAGATGCAACACAACACATGCTCATCGCAACTGCCCAGCATGGAAGCATAAATGCAGGTCATGTTTTAAATATGGACACTTTACTAATTTATGTTATAAGAAAAATAATGTCAGGAATGTTGTTTCTGAAGTAGACAACTCAAATCTCGATGATGAAGTAACAAAAAAAAGTGCTGAGAGATTTACTATAGGGACATTGTTCAACATTGAATCACAAAGTAATAGAAATAGCACAATTTTAAGTAAAAATGATAATTCATGGCATTATTTTCTTAATATAAACAATAAAAGAGTAGATTGCATAATTGATACTGGAGCAGATATAAATATGATGTCTTTAGACACATGTAAAAGCTCAAACCTAAAAATTAAAAATAAGGACAAACAACAGTGTAAAAATTATAATATTTTTGCTTATAATGGTCATGAAATTCCCATAGTGGCAGTATCTAATGTATCCTGTTTATTAGATAATAAAGTTGAGCCTGAAACAATTACTTTTGTAATAACAAGTTTGAATTGTCCAACTGTAATTGGCTTACCAACTTGTATAAAGTTAAATTTAATAACAAAAAACTTCTCTGTAAATTGTCAAAATGACAATAAAATTGTGAAAAATATACATAACCTATATGAAAAAACATGTGACAATATTGTAATCAAATATAATGATGTTTTTCAGGGCCTAGGATGTCTTCCATATGAACACAGTATTGTATTAAAGAAGGATGCCATACCAAGAGTAGATCCCCCGAGGAAGGTACCGTTTGCTCTCATCGAGCCGTTAAGGAAAGAATTAGAAATCATGGAACAACTGGGAATTATACAAAAGGTTAACAAACCCACGTTATGGGTAAGTAGTTTAGTCATTACCATGAAAAAGGCAGGAGGATTAAGGGTATGTTTAGATCCTAGATATTTAAATAAAAATCTATTGAGAAGTCATTATCCTATTAAAAATATTGATGAAGTCAGGTCAAAATTGTCTAAAGCTAAATATTTTTCCCACTTGGATGCGTTCTCTGGTTTTTATAATGTAAAATTAACAAAAGAAAGTAGTGATTTGTGCACATTTCAGACCCCATTTGGTCGATATAAATTTCTACGGTTGCCTTTCGGGATTAATACTGCAACAGAAATATTTTATAAAACTATGATTGATTTATTTGGGGACATTGAAGGCATAATTATTTGGTGTGATGACATATTAATATATGGGGAGACAATTGAGATACATAATAAGAGATTAGAATTATTTTTAGAACGGGCTAGGCAGGTAAATCTGAAGTTAAACAAGCTCAAGTGTAAGTTTCTTTTAGAAGAAATAACATATTTGGGTTATATTTTTAGCAAAGATGGTGTTAAAATTGATCCAGATAAAATTAAAGCTGTAAAAAATATGTCTACACCTAAAAATATTAAGGATTTACAAAGATTTTTAGGCATGTTAAATTTTTTAGCCCCTTTCATTGAAAACTTAGCAGACAAAACTAATGTCTTAAGAAACTTGTTAAAAAAGGATATACCATTCCTATGGGATGATAATTATCAAAAGTGTTTTGAATCACTAAAAGATATTATTACTAAAGCACCTGTATTAGCTAACTATAATTGCAATGTACCTTTAATTTTGTCAGTAGATTCATCCAAGAATGCAGTGGGCGCTGTAATCATGCAAAATAAGCGACCAATTGCATATAGCTCAAGAACATTGACAAGCTCTCAACAAAACTACGCTCAGATTGAAAAGGAATTGTTTGCTATACAGTTTGGTTGTAATAAATTTCATCAATATATTTATGGACGTCTTGTTACCGTTCATACAGGTCACAAACCTTTAATTTATCTCTTTAAAAAACCTCTTCATGAAGTGCCAGCTAGGTTGCAGAGAATGATGCTTGCGTTGCAAGGATATGACTTAGAAGTAATTTATGTACCTGGTAAACATATGTATATAGCGGACACGCTATCACGAGCTTCACTCACTGATACATATGTACCGCAATATGAACAAGATTTACAATATCATGTCAATTCAATTTTTTCTAATATTTCAGTATCAAAGTCATATTTAGAGTCAATTTTAAAGGAAAGTAAACAAGATGAATCATTTAATTTGCTTAAATCTTATATAAAAAATGGTTGGCCAACAAGCAAAAACAAAATTAACTGTTTGGTAAAACCATATTGGAATATTCAAAGTGAAATACATATAATGAATGATTTACTATTTAAGGGCAATAGGCTCATAGTCCCAAAGGCTTTACAAAAGCAAATATTAGATAAAATTCACTGTGGTCATTTAGGTATAAATAAAACACTTAACATTGCTAGGGAAACAGTTTATTGGCCCAATATAAATGCAGACATTAAAAATTTAATTGAACAGTGTCTGGTATGTGCTAAATTTAAACCTAACACAAATAAGGAACCTTTGAAGTGTTATGATATTACACAACTCCCTTGGGAACGAGTAGGGGTTGATTTATTTTATTTTGATGGGGAGAATTACCTTGTCTGTGTAGATTACTATTCTAAATATTTTGAGCTAGCTTCTTTACATAAGAATTACAACGTTGATAACGTGGTGAAACACTTGAAATCATTTTTCGCACGCCATGGCATTCCACGGTCGCTAGTGTCGGATAATGGTCCACCTTTCAACTCATGTAAGTTCAAATCTTTTCTGGTTGAATGGGACGTGGAGCATATAACCACGAGTCCATATTATCCAAGAAGTAATGGTTTTTCGGAGAGCGCTGTAAAAGTATCCAAAAATATACTACGTAAATGCGCTCAGGATGGATCTGATGTGTATTTAGCATTGCTACACTACCGGAACACAGCTAAAGGCGATTTTCCCAGCCCAGCATCATTATTAATGTCTAGGAGTTTACGTATGAATATACCTGTCCTGTGTAAAAAATTAAAACAGAATTTAGTAAAATTTTCTGTTTACAAAAAATCTTATGTCAAAAATAAAAACAAAATGACATATTACTTTGACAGATGTGCAAGGCAAAGGAATGAAGTCTTTAAGCCTGGAGATGACATTTATTTTAAAAAAGAATCCCAAAGATTTTTGGACTCCTGGCGTAATACACGGAAATCTAGATTGTGGTAGGTCTCATTATATTACCGATATGAATGGTGTTATATATAGGAGAAATAGAGCGCATATTAGACATAGGAAAAATAGTTTAAAAAATATAAATCCTCCTTCCTCTTTTGCGGGTGACAGTAAAGATGAATTTAAAAAAATAGATCCTTCTTATATTGGTCATGATACGTGCAATATACTTCCCATAAATCCTAGTTGTTTCACGAGTGAAAATTCTCAGGATATTAGTAGGCATAATGATAACTGTGTTCCTGTGGGAAGGCAAATAGGTACAGATTATGTTACCAGATCTGGTAGAACTGTAAAACAACCTAAATTGTACATACATGAGAAATTTAATTAGTAAGTTATATTTTGTAATCATGTATATTTTAAGCATTATTAAATTGTATGCGTTTCTCGAAAAAGGGAGATGTTACATAATGCTATTATGTATTTAAAACAACTAGATGTCAAAGATGACATTGACGTTGATGCCTAAGATAGTTTTAAGTCAGTCTCCTTGAGAGGCCCAGATAGGTGGGATCAATGTACCTACATAGTTATTTATAAGATACTGTATAATGTATTATCTACGTAGTAGAATAAAGTCTTATACGATTAACTAGAAGTGTATTATTATTAAACGTGTAATTGGATCCTGATAACAATAACACATATGCTGTGGCACTAAACAGAACATAGCTGACCTTACTAGTGTTGTAAGTGTTAATCGGGCATTTACTAATAATCATATTATTGTTACGCTTCTAATTATCTCAGCGTTAGGATAGACACTACAACATAAGCAATCACCTGACTCCCAGGAGGGTATTAATAAATCAGGCGCCCTCCGTCCGTGAGGCCGACCCTCTTCCCGCGTGACGGCCAAGACTCAGACCTTGTCCATAAAGGGTGAATTCGCGGTAAACACGCGCGTAGCGTCTAGACGCAATGTAAGATAGCATAGTACTAGGTACTACGCTTACATTGCGTCTAAATGTAGTACTCGCGCGTAGTCACAACGCGCGTACCGTTTAGCTGCTGGCTCGCCCTTTCTGAACGAGGTCTCACCTGCGCTCAATCGGGCGTTCGAACCGGGTTTCAACTCACCCGGTTCAGCTGGGCGTTAACTGCGGCGCTAATTAACGCGGCATCAGTAATGAGCGGGTCAAAGGTGCGCCGCCGTGATTAGCGCTAAGTAAGAGATTTGTAAAATATTTATTTTGAACGAGGGATCTAAGAAATTATTTATTCAATTGCAGAACCTTGTAATAGAAAAACCAAAGATTTTAGAATTTAAGCTTAATATATTTTTCGTTGAAATTATTCTACGTTGTGGACCTATTGTTTAATGTTTTACTGATTGATTGCTAAATTAATTATTTTAACACTGGATTCTTCTAAAGTACTTTAAATATAGAAATAGTCGATACAAGACACGGCGAGTAAAACAAAAAACTCGGCATTTGCAGCTGAGAGTCCTAAACCTGGGCGCGGCGGAACTTTAAACCCGGTAAATTGTTACCCGGCTTCGGAGATTACTGCCGGTTCTCGACTAGTTCCGACTGTATAGTATACAGTTTATACACTTACCCGGGAGTAGTTTGTCCAACAAATCTAATACTGAAGTTTTGTTTCTGCACTACAATATAAACATGAATACTTTGTGTCATCTTGTTGATTTTTTATGATTGTTTGGCGCATTTCCCTATCTGTTACCCTGTGATGTACGCGTTTAAAGCGCGGAGTTAGTGCTCTATCCACTTCAAATACTAAGAAGACGCTGAGGCGAGAGGCATCCAAATCACGAGTCAAACTTTATTTTAACTAACCTTTTACAAATGCCGAACATATCACAATCAATAAAAATTGCCAAATTTTAAAAATTAAATAATATTTTTGAACATAAACATAGAGTATCGCGTACAAAATATAAGACGTTGTACAAAAGCTAAGCGACATGTTTTTGTCCAATTGGCCGTGCCCACGTGTTATCATTTTACTATAGCGCTCGCCAACCCCGCATGCCAAGTGCGGCGAGTATAGGCAACTACCCCCATAATCCACATCATCCCCCATGAACTACTTTGGAGAAGAATTACGTCCGGCTGTGGACGTCACCGCTGAAATGACGATCCCTGTGTCCCCGTCCTTGTGAACAGGGCTTCAGCGCGGCAGGTCGAGGGTTGTTTCGGGCCGGTAGTAGCAGTAAGCTGAATATTGCGTGTTGTTGTTACTGTTATTGAGGTCACATGCGACGTGTTGCGACGTGGGTTATATATTTACACATTTGAAGACATGAATCCTCCAAAGAAAAATTTACCCAGAAAATTGAGTTTAAACTGTCACTTAAACATTTTAGGATATAATTAACGTATATTGATTCCAGATACAGATCTTAAGATTAATGTTTACGACGTAACTATTCTAAAATGTTTAAGTGGCAGTTTGAACTCAATTTTATAATTTTCACATATCATCTTCATCCATTCATGTCTTTAATTATTATTATCGTACAGCACTATTCAGTGCTGTACGATAATAATATCTATCTACCTAATAACCTGGCGGTGTTGTCTCGCTGGATGGCCAAACTGACACGTTGCCCGATGAAACCGCATTTGTTTTTACTTTGGAGCGTTTAATTTGAAAATCATTGGGCTTATATAATATTATAAAAAATCAAAGAACTAGTTTAAACACTAGTTTAAAGATGTTCTAAAGCTTTCTTTGCAGAAGCACGCATTGGGTAACGTAGCTTTGAGTAGAAGTTATTTTAAGCCTTTGTGGAAGTAACTTTATTAGTCAGTTTATTGTACATTACTACACAGGTAGATTCGGCAGTCACAAAAGAATTGTATCGGGCATTCGGAGGCTGCGAGCGTCCCGATGTGGTGCGGAGGTGAGGAGGGAGGGGGAGGGAGGGGGGGGGGAGCATTATTTACAGCCCTCGCCGGGCTGCGGCCCGCGGGAAGTCGTTACCGCTACGGGCCACTGTTCATCGCTACTGATCGTTACAGATCACTACTGTAGGTCGCTACAGGCCTTTCCTCCCGGGGGATGCGTAATGCATTTCCCTTGCGACATCAAAAAAAAGGTCGCTACAGACCGCTACGAAGCTACGGCGTAGACGGTGCTACAGATTATTTAGTTAGCAACAACATCGACTTTACCGTTAAGAGGAAGCCTCACGGGCTAGAGAAATGCAGAATATATATGTCTAAAATCTATTAGCTACACAATAATAACACAAAACTTTTTTACACTTTTCCACTTTTTATTACGTTTTAATAAGTTTATACAAAAAACACGACCTGTTTCGATCAAGAACCAACAGTACATACATTCAATCAGTTCTACTACATGTACATGTAAATTACGTCTCGCAGTACCCCGATTAGATAGCGCTAGCGCGACAGAGACAACTGCAACTAGAACTTAAATTACACATTCAATTACAAGAAATCATCGATTCGCAGACCCTGATTCCTTCTACAAAATTTAAACGATTTAAATACTTTTTTCTTTACAAATTAAAAAAAAGGTTGAGTTGTGTTCCTATGTTTTTATTTTATTATAATATATTGTAGTTAAATTTGTTTCTTGGTCATTTTTTTAGGTTTTTAACGTCCATTTCTCTTTTAATTATTATTTATAAAATTGAGTATTTTATATACACCCAGGTAAAACGAACCATATTATTATTTTATTGTAAATCATTAGTACCCGACTCAATGGTATCGAAACTCTATCTAATATTTAAATTTAGAGCACGGAGTGATAACCGCTAGCTGCAGGCGAAGGTGTAGCTGCAGGTGTAGGGGTAGGTGCCGGTGCAGGTGTAGGTGAGGGTAGCCGCGGGGCGCTGGAGCAAAATCTCCGGTGCATTCCGCTAAAATATACGACTTATTTGCACGTCGCCGGACCGCGTCGATCCATTCTCGACCCTAATTGAAATGGAATACAGTTCAATTGCGATATTTACGGTCCGCTCGTAAATCTAAATAACAAAAACGAAGAAATCCCCCTCGCCCGCCGACATTATGTCGGAGACGTGGAGAATTGTTAATTCATTACAAAATGTATTGATGCTCAAACTTTACATTTTTCCAGTACAAATTTGAACTGAGTCGGAGTTGAGTTATTATACTCTATAGAATAGAATAGTCGATATGTTTGTATTGTATTTCAATTACAAACAAAAAATAATTCGATCAAATTTATGTGCCGTGATTTTGGAATACGTGTGATATTTCAATTAGAAGCATTCTAGCCCCTATTGACATTTGTTTAAATATATTATATAGTTCACATTGAAAATAAAATAAAATAAAATTGAATCGCAATGAATATTAAGGTTTTAACTCCGTAGCGCAGTGGTTGAGCGTGTCAGATTTGATTATTAATATGGCAATTTGTAACAAATTTAAATTGTAACTAACTATGAATTTATTATTTTGTGAATAATTTAATAAAACAATTATAATTATGTCATTCTTAACAAAGTAGTTTTTAAGTCACTTTGACATTTATGTCAGTATAATATTGTTTCCAATATTGTTTCCGGTTCTAGAATTTGATAATTTGAGATGTTTAATAAAAATGTAATTATTAAGGTTAAATTCTGAAATAATGTGAAAATAATTGAACATTCATTGTAAACATTTTTGTATGTCAATTTCAGTATTTCATAATGTAAATTATTCTACGAACTTCCGCTTTAAAATAATATTGTCATTGTGTTATATCTTCCGGTGTAAATGGCGCCAAATGATACTTATAAAAGAATATGTCCGATAAATTGGATTCAGTTCTGAACCAGATATTAAGTGAACAAATTTAAGATAAGTACCATATTTTCTAAAAGCCTCTATATTATGTTGTAGCTAAGTAATATTATTATGTCTCGTTTTATTATAGTGTTTAAATAAGTAAATAATTTATTATTATTTAATACTTGGAAATATATTTTAATGATAAATTATTGGTATATTGTAAAAATAGTCTAATTTGCTAAAGTATCATGTGTTTGGTACTTTTAAATAAAAAGTAAATTACCAGGTTGTTAAATACATTTAATTTTATTCCATAGTTTATTAATTTATTGTTTAAATTCTATTCCTAGGAATACTAATAACAGTAAAAATATAACAAAGCTGTTTAAGATATTTTGGTTTCTTCCATTTACATATATTTATTGATAAAATGAAATGTAGTATATAAAATGGTGTGTTGCTAATTGTCTTAATTTCTTGTAATTAAAATATAAGTAGTGTTATACAATAAAACTTATAAATACATTGGTTTATCGTTTTACTTTGAATTTTAGTAAATCTGCACTTTAATATATTTTTACAGTTAACTTTTGGCCATTCTACTTAATCATATTTTAGCTTTCTTTAATTTTATTATATTTTCATTCCCCTTTTGACAAGCGCGTTGGTGCTCGAGCCGGAGGTTGCGGGTTCGAACCCCTCCGAAAGAATTACAAAGTTTTCGATGTTATTGGGCCATGGAAGTGCATTGAATATGTGTATAATATAAAAGTATTATATAAATTATATTTCCGTTGTCTGGTACCTGTAGCTCAAGTTCTTCAGATATTTAGCACTGGACCAAATCGACGTGGTGCAAAACGTCCATACAGATAACGTGCGATTTGTGATATTGTAAATTGTAATATACTAATATGTAATAAGCGTGTTATGTAATGCAGGTAATTAGTAAATCTGCTCTCCCGAGGACCGGGCGGAGGCGTTAATGCATGTTGTACATAATTAAACACCTAGTCGACTCTTGCAATTACTAATCTACACTAATACTATAAATAGGGAATATTTGTTTGTATGTTCGTTTGTTAGCAGTAAAGCTCTGAAGCTACTGGACGATTTTGAGAAAATGCATATAATATTAAGAATATAGGCTACAAAAAAACTAGTAGAGGCCACCCGAGACACCTACCTGGCTCAAAGAGTAAACATCGCTATCCAGCGAGAAAACTCTTCGAGCCTTCTAGGTACTCTGCCTGATGGGGACGACCTTGAACTTATTTTTTATTGGTAGTTTTTAAAGTTATTATATTATAAATATTTTTTTCATGTTTCTTTGTTTTAGTTTTAGTTCGTAGCGAGTCATATTGCGAGCGAATTACTGACAAACGGACTGCGACCAGACATCGACCGAGTCTGCTGGGAACTAATTAGTGGAGTTACATCGACCACCGCTGCACACGGTGATATTACTTCGACGAATATGACTTTGATTGAGCGTGGTAAGGCAACAGGGAGCTGATTCAAGATGCCATCGCTAATTATCGCTTACAAAGTTCGATAACACAATGTATGGGATTTGACATAAGCTACTCTAAATGATCGCGATTTGGTATGTCACTTAACGTACACTTATGTCAAAGCCCATACATTTTGTCATCGAACTTTGTAAGCGATAATTAGTGATGGCATCTTGAATCAGCTCCCTGGTCTGTTCGCCGGAGTAAGAGCCTCCTCATATAACCTTTCCCGTGGGTGCCGGCGACGGAGGGAATATCAGGGCAGCAGCGTTTCCGCGGACATGGTTATTATTTAACTCTGCGCTCGCCAACCCGCCTGCCCATCGAGGCGACTATAGGCAGCTATAGGAATAGGGACATAATAATAATAATAATAATAATAATAATAATAATCTTTATTTCGGGCGGCATAGGCCCATATTATAAATACCTTACAGACTAACATACATATTATAATTATATCTAAGCTCTATCACGTATTGTGATCGGCGACGTGATGTGCGCCTCGCTCCGGAGTCTCCCCCGGAACCTTCGGTAAACTACACCCATCGGCCAGAACTCCTCCACCTCGAAGGTCGATAAGCGATCTGTCGGTACTCTCACCACAAAAGAACTAAAGCTAACTTTATGGCGAGACTCCAGACGCTCGACCCTCAAGTTGAAGGACGTCTTCTTCAAGATGTAGCCCACGACATCCTCGACCTTCGTGGACCAGTGCAGGCGGGACACGTACAGCGGCGTGGTCGGTATTTCACACCGCAGGCGCTGCTCGGGTCCGCAGGGTGCGGTGCCGCGGTGGTTGCGGACGGCGGGCTTCCTCTTCTTTCTTCTCTCCACCAATGTGAAGCCCTCCTCATCGCACCTCCTGCTCTCGCCCTCGTTAGATCGAGAAGGTTCTGCCTTACGGCTTTCCTTAGCCTTGCGGCTCTCTTTCACCCCTTTCGTCTTTACCCCCTGAGGAGGTGCGGGGGAGCGGGCAGTGACACCCGCAAAACTTTTCTTCTGCTGAGTCGCTGGTTGACTCAGCTTCGGCTCGACCTCGAGGGGAAGGCGGGCGGGAGCGGCGACGGTCGCTGACACATCGGATTCCGCTGACGCGCAAAAGGTGTCAGCTTGCGCGCCACGGCGACGCGTATTTACAAAGGTTGAATGCTCGGGTGACATACATAGTGAATTATTACTTTTCATTTGCAATAATTCATTACGCAAATCACGGATGGTGGATTCCGATGCATTCAACCTACCTCGCATCTCGTCCAGCTCTGCCTTCATACTATTGAAGTTCTTCAGCAGGCTGGAGACGTCGACGTGGTCCATCGTCACCACCGGCAGCTAGTGGAGATCTTTCGCCACAAATGCCGGCACGTCGTCTGGATCCGTCTGCTTCAGCAGGGAGATTATGTCCTGCACGCTTCTCTCGGTGCCATCTCTGCGCCGCGATGGCATATTCGCGCTCTGGCCGAGCGTCTCGTACAGCAGCTGCTTGCCTTTGCAAATCTCCTCGCTGTTGAAGGAAGACTTGCAGATCTGCATGATGCTGACCTCGTCCATGGTGTCAATGGCATGCTGGATAAACGCCAGCAACTCATTGGCCACGAGCGCCATGATCACGTGCAGCGGCAATCAGCCGCGCGATTCGCAAAAATATAAATTAATATTTATGGCTCGTGTATAACGCGGAGCGCGACCGTTCGCTGGCTCGACACATTACACAAAACCCTTAAAGTATTCCATGTCCCTCCAGTATATAATATGATATGGAGCAAGAAATAAATTAAGCTTTATACATAATGCCCGGTATTTTTGAAAAAATTACCATAATAAGAGTGCAAATCTATACTAATATTATAAAACGGATTAATCGCGCTTATCTCGGGAACTGGCCCGATTTGAAAAATTATTTTTTTGTTGGATAGTCCATTTATAGAGGAAGGATATAACATTACGCTGCGACCAATAGGAAAGCGTCAGTGAGAAATGTTGCAAAAACGGGAAAAATTTTTCATGTTTGAGGACTTTCGTTGCACGGGGCACAGCTAGTTGATAACAACTATTCAAAGATGTAAATTGCCCGGGCATTATACATATCGCCAATCGTCTTTTGGGCCAAGTAATAAAAACATGTTTAATAACAATTTGTAGGTTTCCGTTCCCAAACAGAAAATTGGGCAAAGCGTGTTCCCTCTCCGCACCGCTTCAAATTTAGCTTTGTTATCAAATTGCCCAATTGTCAATAGCAATACCAAACCAAGCAATGTGATCAGTAATTAAGTTTATAATATAGTAATTAATGACTTCGCGCGATAGAGCTAGACATTATTAATAAGGCCCGGAATAATCACCTAAACCATAACACATATACACGGATTGGGCAAAATGCAGTAACCCACTATAGCAAATAACTGCACGAATTCAGTCGTCCGGAAACTAATGAAGCGTATGAATTTCCAATGTCTGTATAATGTGTTCGTCAGCGAGTGTAGGCGGTAGGTACGGGACTATATTATGTTTGCAGAGTTGACATCGTGTATACTTGTGATATGCGTATTGTGCAGGAGCAGTGCCGACTGCACCCGTACACATCGAGTTGATCAGCAGGATCACTTAGTTTCGAAACACTCGAGAATCAAATCAGTTAGATCTCAACAGCTTTTGGTTTTATTTGGCGGATTACTTTGAAACTAACCAGGAGAAAGAAAATCATTAGCTCGTAACTTTTTGTACTCCCGGCCATGTCAATCGACTGAGAATTTAATTTTTCGACTACTCCCGAATAAATTGACGTTTGTTTATTTTGATTCACAGTCGTTGATATGGGCGGGAGTAGAAAAAGTTACGATCTAACGATTTTCTTTCTCCTGGTTAGTTTCAAAGTATTCCACGAAATAAAATACCAAAAGCCGTTGAGATCAAACTGATTCGATTCTCGATAGTGTCGGGAGTGAGCCTGCAGTTTGGGGAGTGAGGCCCCTGTGCATGTTTGCCTCGCCCGCGGCCGGACAACTCATTAACACGCGTAATGAGCGCCTGCAATCAATTACACGTTGAAAATGAAACATGTTGACACCCCGTAATTCCGTGTGTTCCCAGCCACGGGATAAAGATCATTATCATCATTAAAGCTATCATGCCCACTAAATTTTTTTTGGTCGAGGGCGAAGCTTAGAACCACTAGACGTTCGTGGTCTAGTGGTTCAAAGTTCGCTCTCGACCCGGAGATCGTGGGTTCGATTCCCGCGTTGGAACAACAAAAATGTTGTTTTCAAGTTTGGTTAGGACAATTCAGGCCGATCATCTGATTGTCTGACAAGAAAGATGATCCATGCGTCGGATGGGCATATAAAAAGTCGGTCCTGCGCCTGTTCTCTCGCCAGTCGTGTCGGTTTACCGTCCCACTGGGATATGACAGTAATACGAAGAGAGAGTGTCTGTGTATTGCGCACACACTTGTGTACTATAAAATAGTTTCGGCGTAGCTGGCCTGGTTTCAATGAAATCGGCTACCGACAATTACCGAAATCGGTGAGTGGAGCTATTTTATTTATTATATTTTTTGTTTTGATAATAATAAAATACCTTTATTTTCAAATAAACTATAGGCATAAGCCTCTCCCGAAGTATTTAACGGCGTGTTGCCTATACACGCTCGGCGGGTTGGCGAGCGCAGTTTCAGCCATAACAGTGCTCGCGGAAAGGTTACTGCTAATTTCCGGATATAAATTCCCCCTGTCACCTCTTACGACACCCACGGGAGATTCAGTCGACGGGGAGGTGCCATTCTCCGCACCTCCAGAATAAAGATATTGCTGTTGAAATGGAGTACAATGTCTAGCGACTAAATGCGAGATGTAGTTAGATACTTCATTGCACAAAACTAAGTGTCTGAACGCTCAAACGGAATCTTGGATGGCTCGGAAGCGTTTGTTTGTGTGCTCTGTGAACATCTTAGGATGTTCGTTTTAGATTGATATTCCAGGACCAACTACGTTATATTCTTCTAAATAAATGTGAGTTGAGTTCCGTAGCTGTGAATGTGAGTTGAGCTTCATAATATTCTTACTGATCAAATGTACATCATTTTGTAGCAGAAACTGACGGACATGCATACGTTAATTGTACACACTAATACTAGTAAATTATGAAATTTATTAATATTAGTTAGTGTTTACAAAGTATTATATCATTTATTAGTATTAGTGCATGTCCATCAGTTTCTGCTACAAAATGATGTACATTTCATCAGTAAGAATATTATGAAGCTCAACTCACATTGGCACACAGACGAATCGTTTTTTCGTGTTATATTCCAAACTACATGATTATGTATAGAGTATGTAAAAAGCGACAACGCGTCGCCTCGCGTTATTTTGCCTAGTAACACAAATACACAGAAAAACGACGCGTCGCGATGCTTTGACTCTGCGCAAATGTGAGTTGGGCCCAAGGGTAGTCTGGCGGCCGGAGATCGCAATCCATTTGGTAATGTACTCGCGAGGAGCGGCCATCAATCAGGCGAACATAATATCTAATATCATTTACACTGTAATATTACGATGTTTTTTTTTACATTTAAAATCCACTTTTCAAATTGTTTCATTACATAAGTACGCTACGCTGTATATTGCTATGTGTGTATTTAGACGGACGTTTCACACCTCGTTAATTTGGTCCCGTGCTAAGTATTCTGAACCGTGACCTCCGGCTGGAAGACGCTCTCGATCACTGCGCTACAGCGGTCGTCATAACATCTATGTATGGCCAAAATCATAAATGTTGGTTATTCATACATCGTCTTCTATTTCTATAGACAAATGATAATAGTAGTCTGCCATTAGCAATTCAGTTTTACTGTAATAGTTATACATCCCAGTGCGGCTCTGTGCCATTAGATGTAGATGATCTAGATAATAGTCAAATTAAAACATGGAGATCACGTGAGTTTAAGTTACGCCTACACATACCGTACATCGGTAGTATCCTAAAACAAACGTGATAAAGTTTAACATACGCAGGCTTGGGCGGAACGTTTCAAAACATATTAAGTTGGGGAACACGTTTATATGTTAACTACGGGTTAATCCGACGCGCGATCCATCAACCCCGAGCCTCGCACGAGCGACAACTATCGGGGCGTGCGTGTGCACTATAATAGGCACCACATATCATCATCATCAGCACTGACTACTCAGTTCGCTTTTCGTTAAAAGTTTCGTTTCGTGTGGAGGATCCATGTAACGGTACGAGTGGGTTGGCTCGATCGGATGACCACGGCCTCACAGAAAACGAGTATCGCATGGGCCGTAAGTATATGGTATGGCATTACTGCCGTAATCGCTTACCATCGACTATTGGGTCTGCTCGTTTGTTGGACAAAGTCATGAAAATCTGTGGGTCCGAGGCCGTAGTGTATTTTTATGACAGGGCGACGGGCGTCGGGCGGCGGGAGCAGGGCGTCAGGGCGTCGTGTTACACCTTTAATTAATTAACAAAAGGGCAAGGCCGCCCGTTGGGATATTTGGCGAAGTGTCGCGTGATTAGCCCCAGCAGCGCCCACACGAGGCGACGTACTATCCGCATGAGCTGAACATTATTTACTTCCCATATTGAGAAGTTCGAGTTGTCGTGCACCGAGATAAATATAAAACTCTACATTAACTTGCCACCCTGTTGTCAAAATATAAAAGGCACTACTACACTACGCTAGGTGTCGGTTAAATTTGCCGGAGTGCTCTCTTAATGTGATGGAAGTCCGGTCCCTATAGAGGTGAACCGGCCGGTCGAGGGAGGAGTGGCCTGTGTTTTGACAGATCCAGGGCACTCCACCCAACATAACGGCTGATGGCAATCCGCAAGTGGTTTTAGTGGGTAAACCGGCCGGGAGTCCTACATACCCCTCGGGGACCCTCCCGGGGGGATGCGTAAAGCATTTCCCTTGCAAAATCAAATATAAAAAAAAGGTGTCGGTTAAATACACTACGTTCGTTGTAATCTATTACGTATTGTATTACTCAATGATTGTTGTTTTACTTGGCAATATTGTATGTTATGCTTGGTACACTGTTTTGTTTTGTAAATGATTATTATGTAAGCTGGGAGAACGAGGAAAAAATAACAGTAAGAATAATGCTTCACCATTACTGTTACATTTCTAGTTAACTAACTGCCGGTGTAACAAACCCAATGAGCCCCGGCCGGTGCAAACGACCACAGGCCTCATACGGTCGCAGCTCGCAAGGTTAGAGAGTGCTCAGTATTAGGCCCAGC
The DNA here is from genome assembly GCA_905187575.2 of Celastrina argiolus. Classification (NCBI taxonomy): domain Eukaryota; kingdom Metazoa; phylum Arthropoda; class Insecta; order Lepidoptera; family Lycaenidae; genus Celastrina; species Celastrina argiolus. The sequence goes on along the minus strand of LR994579.1, from coordinate 364,564 downwards.
GCAGGGTTGATTAGCCGCGGGTGAGCCGCCGGGTAGTTACGTAATAATACCAATGAACAAAAATCGCGCGATAGACGCACAATCGATTGCTGAACGTCAAGAAAATTGTGCTTATCGTTTGCTGTTGTGTTTGAATGCACTTTTGCTCCATTTTTGCTACGACACAAGCGGCTAAAATAATTAAGCATATCATAAAAACTATTAATAAAATCAAATCAAACAAACTTTGACGTACGACGTAACCAAATGATTTTTTAAATGATTATAATATCATATTAAATCGTGTTTTAAAAATATTTCACGTCACAATGACAGTTGATGTCCACGGTCGTGAAAGCAGACAGTAGTTGCGTTATCAAGCCCCTGATGCGTTTGGTAAAAGACATAAGCGCTTGTTATATCGGTGCTTGTGAAAGGTAATAATGTATTGTACCGACATTATACTAAAATTGATAGCATTTGTACTGGGGTGCAAGTGTTCATATGGTAAAAAAGACCCGAAAGTCATTCGTTTACACAATAAAAAAAAATTGCCTTTTTTCGACGACCTAGAGACATGGGAGTGAGCTCATTCGGAAGTGTGTACAATTTTAAGCAGGATGGAATTCATATAACAAAATTTTTGACCATCACTTAATATGTAACTCTTTCACCTTTTAACTGTCAATATGAACAAAAACGGACACATGTTAAAGAACAAAAACTGTGTAACTTTTGCGAATGCGTAGCTTTTGCAAGATACACGTAATAAGGCTGCCGGGTCAACATAGCCGATCTGTTGTTCAGTACACAACTATATAGGGTGTATATACAGGTTATATTGACACTGACAACGGTTTGTTTGACCTCGATTAGGGATCTTTTGAACTTTTAATTTCAACAAAAACTAAGAGAAGAATTTAGTCGCCGTGCAATATATTATGTTAGTTGTGCAGTTTAATATTTTGGTTTACGTATGATTTTATTAGTTGCTCTGGAAAGTAAATCGATCGCCAATTGTATTGGCGATGTAATGCTTTTCATACAATTATAAACATTACTTTACGGACCTTTCAAATGTTCCTGCTTGGCCTACAGAACAAGCAAACGATATACAGAGAACGTAAAGGTAACAACACAAACAAGCTACCACAACACATATGTTCCCTGCGTCGCCTTTTACGAGACCCGCGGGAAAGATGACTCGATGGGGAGCTTCTGATGTTTCTCCGGAACCCCAGAGACAATATAAATGAATATTGTAATCTATATACTGGCAATATAAGGACTTTACCAAAAGAGGAGTTCTTGCAGAAAGCACTAAAGCTTATTTACGAAATACATATTATTCTACAACAGAAAAAATAATTAACTAAATGTTAGACGTAAGAAATATATATAGGTAATTACACTAACAATAATGTAAACTTATTAGCAAATATTAAAATAATGAACAAACATTTTTCACTTTTAATACACCTAAGTTTTCTTTTTAAATTACCGTTATTATGTTCTCTTTTGTATTTTAATTTATATTTTTTTCTCGATTATAATAATTGTAAGCTCCAATGAAATTAAAGGTTTTGATTTATTTATTTATGTGACAAATTTACTATAGTATAGAAGTAAGGTTCAACACTAGCGAGCCTCGTACGTGTAATTTTCAGTTCACTTCTAGCGTCCGATGTCGAAATGTAATTCTATTGACGGTTCTCCTCGCTACCTGCGCCTTACACGATTTAATTAAGACCAGTTTGCTATTTTCGGTAAAAAGCTTTTCTCGTTATAATTAGAAAACCTACATCTTAAGGGCCACCGTCGTGTAATATAGTGTGTAGAGTCGGGTCAAGCGTTCAAGCGTTCAATTCAATATACTTTTCATACACTGTCGTATTAAGTGTTGGAGCTTGGAGCTTGGAGCTTGGAGCTTGGAGCGTGGATCGTGGAGTGTGGAGCGTGGAGTGTGGAGCGTGGAGTATGGAGCATGGAGCGCGGAGTGTGGAGCACGGAGTGTAGAGCTCAGAACACAGAGTGTGGAGTGTGGAGCTTGGAGCGTGGAGTAACATTTACATCACAATGGCAGCTCGCAGCCTGTATTTTTAAGGCACATGTTTTATACTAGTAGTGTTTAAATATATTATAGTTCTAGTTTATTACATTACAAATATTGTATATTTTATTACTAGGTACAGGCTGACACTGTGGTCAAAGTTCGACCATAATTAAAATGTTAATGTCGCTAGGCAAACATATGCACTGATTGGGTACCAGAGGACGACGCCGCGGCCGGCCCAGAACAAGATGGCGCGATATACCACCCAAACTGGCCAGCGGTGGCGCAGGAAAGATATACCTGGAGGACACCTGGAAGCCATTTTCCAAAGTGGGACAGCTAAGCCTAATAATAAAAAAATAATAAATTTCAGGGTTCCTTTCCCTCTTAGATACTCAATAAATATAATGTAGTCTATGGAATTTTAAATATTGACAGCACCCGCACTCCTCTATATTATGAACTATAGGTGTAGGAAAGTTCGCTCAATTTTATGGAACGGGGTACCTAGTATTCCTATTGTTATATTATAATATAGTTAGTAATAATATAAGTCAGTACAAAATTGTAAAGTTGTGCAGCGTGATTAAATCAGCGAAAGTATAGGTACAAAAATAAATACGATGTCCAGCGGTGTCCGGCGCGGCCCGGCGGTGTCGGCGCGGTCCGCCCCGCGTATGTCCGGCGGTAAACTTACATCGACAGCAAAAACTTACTCCTAAAAACCTTACTCTCGGGAACGTGGCGACAAGTTACATGTCCCCGCCGACAACGTGTTGGTTTATTGTTTGTTCGAGTCAATGATATAAGAAGTAATCTCCTTTTTTATTTCAGTGCGTTTAGTTTAGATTAAACTTCGCCGTCACGTTAGTAGCTTCGAAACAAAAAAGATATCGATCCAAAATGATTTATCCATTTGGAAGCTACGATCTTATAGACAGATAGAACACACACACACACTCACACACACACATCTTAATTATAACCCGTCTGTTTTTGTTGGGGGTTAAAAAGTACTTTATCATTCCCCGTGGTGTACACTATACCTGTGTCCAAATATATGCGCTAATCAATCAATTAGCAGATTCAACCTGCGATCAGACTGCGACACATATAAATAAGTATGTTTAAATATACCAATAGAGACGGCCACAGAGACACGAACGTGATCAGATGAAGTAATCACTTACCAGCCGGTTAGTGTATTCCCGTTTCCCTAAATATAGCGGCCCCTCCCCTTCCCGCGAGCACATCTCATCCCGGCAAATGTGGAACAGATGATAAATACACGAGGCTCCGAGAGCAAAGGGTAAACAGAGTGAGTGGCCTACTTCACCTCACGGCTTACGCCCGCCGCACAAATTAGTTTTTTCTCACTCTTACTGCAAAAGCAAATGCAGAAATACAGACTTCCTTATTCCAAATTTTGGCGAGCTACATAGAGCCTCGAGGTTTGTATCTTACTTATAAATTACGTACTAAATAAAAGTTATAACTGTGCCTCAATCAACCAAAGTCATTATTCACATAGGTTACTCCGCAACACCCTTCAATGTCATATAAGAGATAGAGTATTTACAAATAATTTCCTTATCCAAAATTTAGTGCTTTTAAATAATTATTGCGGTAATCTAACCTAACATAAAGCCTAAGTCACATACTCGTATGTTTTCAAAGAAATAATCACAAGACACTCTGTAATCACCAGACTACATCGAGTGGCGGCTGGCGCGGAAATAAGCGGAGATTGCAATCAACCTGTACTGACCTATTAAATAAATAAATAAAAAATATTTATTTGACCCATTATAACATTACACTACTAAGTAAACGTAAGTAAGTAATAAGTAGACAAAATAAAACAATAATAAGAATTTAAAATAAAATAGAATAATCTAAAGTAATTTATGCGCAATGTTGGGATGGTAGGTTGTAGGTAGTTTAGTGCCTAACCGCCAAAAAGAAGACTTACTGCCTGGTATTATGTGGTTCCTCGAAGTCATTTGAAGTTTTCAGTTACCCATTGCTACATACAGGAGTTGGCACTAGGCACTAGGCTCTATATATTATGCAAAACGCTGACGTTATTCTGCTACAAGACAAAAAAAGTTTATGAAGTTTTCTTAGACCACAGTTTTATAAACTTGATCTAGCTATTTTTTGGGACTAATCGTTCTTTTATTTTGATATTATTCAGTTACAAGTGATGTTTGGTTTTCAATTAAAAGCAAACTTTTAATTTTTTTTTGTAACTATACTGTGTAGTTTGCTACACAGTAAGGCCGCGTGCGGTGCCCGAATTGACCAATCACTATGCTCGAAATCTCCGCTTCGTTTCCACGGAAACAGCATAGAGATTGGTCAATTTGGGCACCGCTAAGCTCCTCTCCGCTCCGCTCCGCGTCAGTGGAAGCGCATCCTAAACGACATTTACGCCGCGGTAACGGCGCAGCCCGCGCCCGCAGCTCACGGTCCGCGAGCCATTTGCATCAGACACGAAGTGGGTCGAGTGCCCTCCCCGGTGTCCCAAACGTTACATGTGCTCTATATACGATGAATCTGCCGAGTACAGCGGGGAGCAGGAAGCGACGCAATACATCAGTGAAGGCGCGAGTTACATTACACCAACTCGTACACACACAACTGACAAACTTGGAGAGAGAACGGTTGGATTGGGTACATCTGTCGAGAGTATACAATAAAAATGATTTTTACTAATTATAATTTAAATTTTAAACTAACTCCATTCAGGATATAATGAGGCAGTTAATAAAGGCTACGAGAAAAACTTTTTTTTGTTCCGACACGGGAGTCAAACCCTCTACTTCCGACTTCGAGAGGTAATCTATAATCTGCACCACGGAGGCGTATCGTGTGTATAACTGATATAATAGTATTGCCTTCTATCAACAATACACTAGACAACGTGTCCCGTACAAAAACAATGCTAAAATTTGTCCGCGTGTAAGATAAGTTTTAAAACATTGTAAAGTTGATGTGGTGATTTGAAATCGCTAATTTTCTTGTCACTTAATTTTTTTAAATCTAAATTTAAATACAGCAAAGTTTCTGTAGATTTATAAAAGAAAAACTTCAAGTGACATAATCAGCGATTTCAAATAAAGCATTATATATCAATCAATCAATCAATTATTTATTTGCTTTTAAAGTGGTACAAAAGATGTTCAATACATAGATTACATTAAGAGCTGGCACTTTTAGCTAAACATTAGCATGCAAAATATTCTTATTTTAACTTTAAAAAGTCTAATTTTAATAACATGAATTATAATAGCATAAAATTTCATCATTTAGTTAAATAACAATAATTACTTATTCTAATAGAATCAATTACATAGTGATTAAAGTCAGTATAATTTTAAAAACAGATAACAGTACCTTCTCATATTATTTAATATTAATGATTAGTTTGATTTAAATTAACTAATTCATTTATCGAGTACAAATTTTTAATTTTTAACCATTTAATTATTTCATTTTTAAAATTATTATACGGTAGTGATTTTATATGAGATGGAATAGCATTATATACTTTTATGCACATGCCATAGTATTATCCCTGGTACAATGCATTTTACGGGATGACGTGAAGCACTAGCCTATCAGGGTTTCTCTTATTCCTGGGGTATATGTCACGTGCCTTTTTAAAAATGTAGTTATTTAATTTTACATAATGCCAGTGTACCAAGCTAGCTCACCTTTCAAGTAATCTGATATTCGCCGAGACACAATTCCTGTGCTGAGTTGATACCTAGTGTATAGATCGAAGATTATTGCGATCGTTGAAATACAAAGGTCAACCACGTGTCGTGTCGTGGGGTGATTTAGAACATAACGAACTCGCCTCAATACAGTTTAATAGTTCAGAGATCGGTATCGGCGCTACGGTCATTAGTCATTACTTAAACACAAATTACTTGGACGCGATGAGCGACTCATATACCTTACCACTACTGAAATACCGGTAACTCGTTAGTAATTAATAGCATTACTACTAATTTCTGGTTATAACTCTTCACTATTGATGATATACAGGCGTACGATCATCATCACATCACACATTGTTCACTGCTGAACGTAGGTCTCCCCCAATGAGCGCCAACCATCCCAATCTTGTGCAGTCGTCTAATTAAATACGTCTAAAAAAGAAACATTTGTGTTAAACGTATATATTAATTAATATAGTGTTTATGTGTGTGTAATATTTACGTAGGTGTACAATATTTAATGTTTATGTATGAGTGGTATTAAATAATCCCATTTTTTGATTAGATCTGTGACGCATTAATAACGTCTTAATTTAAAGAAGCGTTTGAGAATTAAGAGAATAATTCATACTATTATTTATATAAGTATACTATTACCTGTGTATATTCGCAAACGTCTACTGTAAACAACACTAATCTCCTCATAATAATCGCGAACGTTCGCAAATGAATCGTTTGACAGTTAAATTGGATCGAGTTTGAAAAGATTATCTCTCATTTGTGAAAACGTAAAGCCCGCTACAGACGTCACGATTTGTTTAATTCTGTTTGATTTAACAACATGAGTCGGCAAGCTATTGGCAAACAAGACAATTAAAAAATATGACGTATTTGATCTGCGCGCTGTTTAACCAGTGTTTGGCAATGCGATAAAAATTAACAGAATTGTGCAGTTTTATCGGTTGACGTGTGCCGAGAGCATTATTCACGTTCTTCGTCAGTGTGCAGTTGTATGAATGTAATGTGTAGTATGAATTCTCAAAATTACACAATCAAAATCGAGTGACGTTTGCTCGATCTATTTCGATTGTGAAGTTCTGAGAATGCAAAAAATCGTGAACGGTCCAAAGATCGTAAAGAAGAAAAGAAGTATCTGAAACCTTTTTTAAGTGCACGAGAATACCTTATTGATAGCCTACAATGTATTATTTACACTTACGAGTATTCTGTGACGAAGTTCGTAACAATGACTTGCTCTCTCCCGGCGAATATAAAAGTTGGAACGCCCTTACTCGTCTCCGGGGCGAGCGGGACCCCCTGACCACATAGAACATTCACAATAATAATACTATCGAAAACAGAGAAGGCCAAAGTTGACATGTGTAATGTGTATGTGGCTTCGTAGGTGGCTTTTAACTTATTTTAACTTATCATGAGCCTCCCGCTTGACAATGTCGGAGGTTACTTAAAATATGGAAATCAACTTGGATTGAACACAAACGCAGAGGTATATTTAGTGGAATATTCTCGTAGTAAACGTCTTGAGACATATACACGGGGCAGACGATGGACTCTTAGATGTCAGCAATTAGGAGCTGAGACGCTGTCCCACATTGTCCTACGCCGTCCTACACCACACGTCTACTCGTCACCCGACAGGGGCACTCGGCACGCGTGGCGCGTGGGCCATGTATTATGCATGATGTTTGTTGCCCGCCGCCGCTGATTGTGCCAGATGCAGCCGCATCTGCCAGTTGTACTGTTTACTACATCACGGTATACATAAATACGTAAATTCTGCAATCACAGCAGCTCTGAGGTAAATAAATCGTTTCCGTGTAACGCTCGGATACAAGGAAACAGAGTATCTGCGAAACTATTTTCGCAATTTCCAGAAACAGAAGGAAAAATTAAATGGATAAAATATTTATAAATGCAAATAGTACGACTGGAATCCGGAAAAGTTTATAAAATCTTGTCATTCCGCGCCGGCGAGCGGGCGGGGGCGGGCGGACTATTGCCGCCAGAGGAGCGACAAAGGGTGCCGCGGTGTTGCGGGGTAGTTATCTATTTCAGGTTAACAGGTTATACAGTCCGCTGTGTCTTTTAAGCCCCTGTGTTGTAAGGTTGACGAGTCTTTGTATGTGCGACGTCGTAGTTGAACCAACGGTCTGATTTGATGCGGTTTTTATGTTTCCAAACATAAAATGTGATCGAGTTGATTGTTAGCTACAATTCATCATCATCGGCTCGCTCACTACACGCCTAATTCGGTGGCTAGGAGTATAGTATTATATTTTTTTTTAGGAGGATGCTTATTAGTTATAATACATAATTAATCATAAATTCATCAAAGACGGTCGTGTTCCTCACTTCCACCAGCTCTCCACACCTCAGGCTACATCAGCCTCCCCCAAATTATTTATGGGAGTAGTCTTTACTTGCACCGCTTGGCGACTGCAGTTTTAAGATGACAACTATCTCCGCGGAAACGCTGCTGCTTTTTCGGATGCATTCCCTCTATCGCCCATTCTTTCTCCGGCACCCAACGGATATTCTTCAAATTTGTTTATTTTCTTGGCTTTCGCTAAGTCGACTAAGGCGTATTTTCGCGTGAGCGGTGTGCCGCCCGCCGCCCGCCGCCGCCGCCCGCGTCAGCCGCACAGACAGCGCTAATGTTCGCTTCGCATATTCCGTGTCATTACATATTTTTATGGTTTATATTATCGTGCCGACTTTGTAATGTCGTCTCGTCATTTGAGTTTTAAATTAGTTCGGAACGGCTATTATTACTTATAGTTGTTTGTTTGTTAAATGTTTTTAAAGTAAGTACTGTTAATTGTGTTATTTGCTTTAAATTATATATGTGTAAGGGTTTGCTTATATTTTGACGCAACGCGACGTTGTTTGAAGTTTTTTTTATAATTTATATTGAATACAGTCCCTACCTAGTAGTTACCCTATGTAGGGTCGCCCACTCGGAGTGTTCCCGCCCACAACAGCGGACAAGCGCGGAATGTTTTGATACTTCAGCGGCGCGGCAAGTGCTACTACGGTATAATATACAGGTTGATTCATGGTTCATACATTAAGCCGAATGTAGTGTAAAGAGAATGCCGCGTAGAGCATTTTTTGTTTTGGCACCTCATATAAATTACTTGAAGTTACTAAAAAAAATCTTTAATTATCACAAGGAGTGAAACTCACTATGCTGAAGCTCGCGAGCTCCTAGTCTATACACTGGTCATTGACCTAGGACCCGACCAGGATTGAAACTCATCTGTTTTGTGATTTTTATAGAGATCTTCAATCGTGATTTGTCGTGTTATAATAAGAGCTCAACCAATGCGCTACAGAGGTCGTCATAATGTATTTTATAATCAGAGGCAAACAAGCGGCCGGGTCGCCCGATACCGTCTCCGTCGTCCACCGCCAACGCGCGTCGGCCTTAAGTGTGATCGGTCCCCGGCGACCCCCATCCCGCCCGGCAAGTGTCGGGGATCCCGCGGGACCGGTTTGGGCTGACGCGACCTAACGACTATATTATTAACTTCCCTCTAACTAATGTTTGTATTTATAGCTCGAATCCATACCGTTTGACGTGGACGAGTTATATAATACGCGTGCGAAGTTATGTGGAACCTTGGTGGTTCAGAACTTGGCTCTTGACTTTGGAGGTCGTGAGATTGGTCCCAGTGTTGGAGCAGCGAAAAATGTTTTCAATCAGGTCAGGACTGTTCAGGCTACTCACCTGATTGTCTGAAAGATTATCCTCGCGTCGGATGGACATGTGAAAATGTCGGACCTGCGCTCAGGCCCAGACATCAGTCTCTCACCAGTCGTGTCGGGTTTAGTCACTGCCGCTGGGTTACGAGAGTTAAGAAGAGAGAAATCTCTTGTATATTGCGTAAACAGTTTTTTTTTATGGAAAAAGGGGGCAAACGAGCAGGCAGTTCACCTGATGTTAAGTGAATCCTGACGCCCATAAACATCCGCAACTCCAGAGGAACTGCAGGTGCGTTGCCGGCCTTTGACGAAGAGGTAGGTTAGTTATGCACAAATCGCGAATCTGATTTAAAATTGTTTCTGCAACGACTCTTATTTTCTTTTCGTTCAATAGCACATATTGTTGTTATTAGGAAATATCGTGTGTTATTGGTTACTACTTCAACTTACAAACTCATCGTGTCTAAAAGTTAACGGCGTTAAGTTGTCGATCGTCGAGACATCAGCAAGTTTAATGAGCCGAGTTCTCCGCCGCGGCGCGTTGTTAGCGGGAAGGCTGCGAACGCCAATTATTTCGACGAGCCCGCTAATGCAAGTGACGTCACACCACAACATAGCTAGCTTATTCTGTTCAGATGCTATACAAAATTAGCGTCAACGATGAAACAATAGGGCGCCAATTTATATGTTACCTATTCGAATCGTTCATGAGCCGTTCATGGCCTAGTGGGTGGACAATTGATTAGCATTTGACATAGTGCAGGTTTGATTCCCAGGTAGTGGCAAGTACCAATGAGATTATACGGACAACAGAAAAACATCCTGAAGAAAGCCGCACATGTTTAGCCCCAGAATAATGACCAGTCTTTCCTGTGGACGAGGCCGACTGTGTTGTGAGAATGCCGTATGTTCAGGGCAACCGCGATATTTTTTCATTTTCATTGCGACACGACACCGCCTGCCCCAGGTACTAGAGTATTTAAAGAGTAATTACTTCGCTCGTAGAATACTGTATAAATCATTCAATAAGATGCAACGGCGTAGTTATCTACCGAAACTTGGAAGACAATTTTCATTCTTTAAAATTTTGTATTTTTGTTTACGTTTAGATCAAATTAGATCTCAATGGAGTGTACAGTACACAATACGCAGATAGCTAAATTTGATAGCAATATCTCAAGTATTTACAAGGCATCTGCAATTGCTTGTGGGGGAAGTTAAAGGAGGCTCGGGCTGCGAACAACACTGAGGTAGGTTATCTCTATTTGTCGGAACTACTAGTGACTACGATGCTGGCACTGGACGCCAGATAGCAGTTACAGTCCCTAACTTCGTACAGACATGGATTCCGGAACGTTTATATCGCCTTAATTATTCAAAATATAGATCGCGATCGAGCGCACTGTTAAGAGCCACCAGGAAAAAGGCTTTTTAAAAAAAAATACAAATTGATTTTTGTTGCACACGTCTAGCGCGGTTGGACTTAGGATGGAGACTGATTGGAATGGGAATGCAACTGGAGCTGCTAGACAAAGGAAATGCTGATAGGTAGGAAAAGGGCTGACAGGAGGATAAGGCTTACAGACCACGGCTATAACACCTCCCGGGGGTAGATTAAACTTCAGGGCTTAAGGTCCTGGAGTTTAGAAGAAAAACTAAACATTTGTTCTAATATTCGGAGAAGGAATTTCATTTAGAGAAGATTTGAATTTATTGGGTGTATTTTCAGTGACAGGTCTACTTGAATCGGATAACAAAACGTCATTAGGGGTAGTGGTAGCCAGGTCGGGTATTGAGGTGTTTGGATTTTGGCGTGATTGGGAAGGTAAGCGATAGGATAGACGGTGCTTTTTAATATAAAAGAACATTTTAAAAATTAGGTACATACAAATTATAACAGATATTAAAACTAATACAATAGAATAATGTGTCCCATATTTTATGATTGTTTTCTGGTTTAGAATTTCGTCTGCTTCCTTTAAAAGAGAATTAAATTTAAAGTTCGAGTCTGATGAAAGAGTTTCTAAGTCTATGTTTTTTAGTTTTATAGGGGACTCATTATTAGGCTTTGGCAATTTATTGAGGATACAGCAAGGGTCATTAATTATATTAAAATTAGGGTGGAAAACGGTGACATTTAATTTTAGGTCGGAATATCTGGGAATTAGTTTTGTATTTTCACAAAATGCAATACAATTTTGTGGTACCTTTAAGATACCTGTTCCGATTATATCAATCTCTACAATTTTCTTATCGATACAGTCTAAATACACTTTAATATTTTTTGTTTGCACATAATGCCGCCCGAAATAAAGGTTATTATTATTATTATTATATTATTATAAATCCAATTATTGTCATTAATAGGTTTCCATATGTTTAGTTGTCCGTTAATAAAATCTGTTTGGCACTGTGTTGGTAATTCACTAATCACTTTTGACATCAACTCACTTTCACAACTGGGGTGCGCACTTGTGGGGAACACGGTCATCACGTTGCAGATGTATTCGTCAGCGTCGATCGCCAGACAGTCCGTGAGTGAATCAAGGTTACAGTATTCGGATTTATCCCTGGTCATTGCTATAAATTTACTGCTTGGTCTAATAAGACTAAAGGTATCTGGTTTTACATTGTTATGTGGTGTCGGTAGTGCTATATTATGGTATAAATCATATTGTTTAGGGGACACAAGAGGTATCCTTATTACAAACACTATTCTATTATTCAAACTATAACTAACTATACTAGATACATTTAATAGTTTATAAATGTTGCTTAATTCTAAACTTAAAGGTAATTTAACATCTACGGGTAGGTGCCTGTAGTTGTCGACAAGTTCTTTATATATCTGTTTCGGGGATAAAATGGCTGGATGTAAAATATTACGACTTCCAAATAGGATGGCATTTGTTATATCCTCCATTTGGAAAGACAACGTTAGTAATGATGCTTCTAAACTGGTTAATATAGAATCAATATTTGCTTTCCAATTTAATTCAATAGAGCTTTTTGAAATATTTCTTATTTTTAGAGAAAGATTGTCGACAGCTTCAGTAAGGCTATTTTCATTGAATTTTATTTTAAGAAGTGTACTATTAATTTTAGAAAAAACTGAAGTTGTAACCAATATATTTTCTTTTATCAATGAACTTAGTCTTTTTTCATTATCTTGTACATTTAGGATGGCATTATCATATTTGATAGCGTCATCTTCATTCAAGGTACCGAATATAGTTTTAGACAATGATCCTACGGCACCTATCCATGCACGCTTGAATCGCTTATTACTAATTAAGTGTGAAATGGAAGAATATTCCGTAACAACATCCTTATATCTTATACTAAGTGGTTCCAGAATATTATGACATTCTAGATCCTTTATTGTTTCAATTTCAACTTGGTTACACAAAAACCGAACTGTACCCAAGATAGAGTTAATTGTCTCAATATGCGGTTCGATAAAAGATATATCGTAAGGAGTAACAAGATCTAAACGACCAACATTGATCTTGAGTTCGCCAATTGGATCAAAGTATATACCCGGACTCGAGTCGATTCGACGAGAATATTCTTGAAGAGCATGAGCCAGTATGCTGTAAGGGAAGATAAATTGCAACCATTAGGTATTTTATAGACTAAGGTAAGTAATGAGTAAAATTGTATATGTGTATAAAGGTTTGTATAAAATGTATAATTTGTATAACGTTTATTTATAATGTATATTTTTTGTTTCAGGTTCGAGGTTCTTCATCGATTTCTACGTGCTTTACTTCATCATAATGATGTTTAACATGGCGTCTATTGATTAATAACGATAAAGTATGATCGCCATGTATTTTTACAATTTTAAATGGTCCTTTCCATACCGGTGACAAAGCTTTGCGCAACCTTAGATGATTTTTGAGTAAAACATAATCGCCTACTTTATATTCTACGGGACGTGTACGTGTATCGTAATACTCCTTTGATTTTGTTTTAGATTTTTGTATGAATTCGAAGGCTTTGTCACGTGTAAACTTCATGCGATGCTGTAACATTCTTATGTAATCAGAGTAAGTAGCGGTTGAAGAATTATCATATATTGAAGTTGGAATATTTGGTTTATGGCCAAATAACAGTTCGTAAGGTGAATAATGTGTGGTCGAATGAATGGCAGTGTTATATGCTAACATAGCTGTGTATACATATTTAGGCCAATTGTCTTGGTTTTCGGATATATAGGATTTTAAGTATTCTTTTAAGGTTGAATGGCTTCTCTCTAATGCGCCCTGTGTTTGTGGGTGATAGGGGGAAGACCACAACTGTTTGATTTTGAAAAATTTGCAGGTTTCTTTGAACATGTCTGACGTGAAATTGGTTCCCTGATCTGTCAATATAGTTTTGGGGATACCAAACAATGAAATAAAGTGGATAAGGCAGTCGCTGGTTTCTTCAGCGGTAGTACTACGAATAGGGTAACCTGCTGAATATTTAGTCAGATCGTCTTGGAGTGTAAGAATATATTTTAGTTTTGCAGTGCCGGATTCGGGGAGAGGACCTACAATATCTATAGCTAATCTGTCAAAAGGGGATGTGGAAGTAGATGTAATGACCATGGGTGCACGGTTTATTTTGCGTAAAGCTTTATTAGCTTGACAGGAGGAACATTTCTTTACGTAGGCCTCAATATCGCTACGCATGTTTTTCCAAAAGAATCTTTCCTTAACACGACTGAGCATCCTATTAGTACCTAAATGTCCGGCGATGGGAATATCATGGTTCTCTTTTAAAATCTTTTGTATTTCGCTTAGAGCTGGGTAAATTATTTGATCGTGATATATATGGATCCTGATATTAGTTTCGTCAAACAGGTAACCTAACATATTGTAAATTTTAATGAATGAATGTTTATCAAACGGATTTCTAAAGTCTGAAATACTTATGTCATTTTCAGCGGGATATGTGATCATTATTTCATCTCGTAAGTATTTCAAGGATTTAAATATATCAGGATATGAGTGATCATCGAAATAATGAACTTTTGTAAACAGGAAAAGGTAAATTCTATTTTCTTTTTCTAATGGTAAACAAGTGTAAAGGGCTCTTTCTTTATTTAAAAATTCAGTTCGACTGGGTTCTGGACAGTTATTGATTACTTCTAATACATATGGCATATTTTCGTCCATATCAATAGAAGTTGGTATTATTATAATTTTGTGATTGCTCTTTAACACACTATTGTTATGTTCTATAATCTGGGTGTTAAAGGATTTAGAAGGTGATTTAAGGAAATTATTGTATGTTTCATCGGGTACTGTTGAGGATGGATGAGATGAAGAAGGATTTTCCGATTGATCGGTTGGTGACACAGGATTATGGGAAATAGTAGGAGTATCTTGTAGGTCGATTGGAAGTGATGATGGTGTCTGTTTGCTAATAGATGGTTGGGGATCGGATATACTGGTATTTGGATTCAAAATCGAAGGAGAAAATGACTGCCAACTGGTTGACGGCTGAGGTTCAAAAGTCATGTTCATGTCAGGATTGTCATTGGCAACAGGATTTTCAGTGGGAGTAGGAGGATTCAGCGGTGTAAAGTCTAAGTCTTTTTCGTCAATTGGACTAAATGTTATTGTTGTCCAATCATTTTCGTCAAGGATATCTGTAGGTTGTTCTGTAATAGGTATAGGGTCATTTTCAGGCGGATTTTCAGGATATATAGGGTTTACAGGATATCTGGATAGAGCATCAGCAGCTGAATTTAGTTTGCCTTTTCTGTAGACTATTTCATAGTCAAACTCTTCTAGCTTTAGACGCCATCTTTGTAATTTGCTAGATGGATCCTTGTGATTGAAAAGCCATTTCAAGGGCCTATGATCGGTAACGATTTGGAATTTTTGTCCGTAAAGATATGGTCTAAATTGTTTACAACCAAATAGGATGGCCAACAATTCTTTTTCTGTTGTGCTGTAATTACTCTCGCTCTTATTTAGAGTTCGAGAGGCATAGGCTATTGGGCGTTCTTGGCCTAATGGGCCCTGAGCAAGAACAGCTCCAAGAGCGTAATTTGAAGCGTCTGTCGTCAGAATGAAAGGTTTGGTGAAGTCAGGATAACAAAGAACAGGTGCTGAGGTGAGTTTATTCTTAAGAGTTTCTAGAGCTAATTGTTGTTGGTTTTCCCATAGAAATGGTTGATCCTTCTTTAAAAGGCTGGTGAGAGGTTTAGCTATTTTTGAGAAGTCTGGGATAAATCTTCTATAGTAGGATACTAAACCGAGAAATGATTTAATATCCTTAGGACTCTGTGGGATAGGAAATTCAGTAACTGATTTGATTTTATCCGGGTTTGGTCTTACACCGTCTGCTGAAATGACGTGACCTAAATATGCGACTTCACGACGCAGGAACTCGCACTTGTCGGGTTGTAGTTTTAGATTATTATGTCTCATTCTTTGAAAAATGAGTTCTAGATTTTGAATATGTGTCTTTAAGTCGTGGGAATAGCAAATGACATCGTCAAGGTAAATAAAGCAACGTAAGCCTTGTAGTCCGGATAGTGCTGAGTTCATGAGTCTTTGGAAAGTTGCTGGTGCGTTTTTGAGGCCAAAAGGCATCCTTAAAAATTGATAATGACCTTCTGGAACGGTAAATGCAGTCTTGGATTTGTCATCTTCGTTTAGCAAAATCTGGTGGAAGCCTGATGCAAGATCTAATGTGGAAAAGTAAGTACTCTGACCCAATTGGTCTAGGATTTCAGTAATCTGGGGAATAGGATAAGTGTCACCAATTGTCACGTCATTTAATTTTCTATAGTCTATTACAACTCTCCACTTCTGAACATTTGATGCGTCTAGTTTCTTTGGTACCACCCATATTGGGGAAGACCAAGGGGAATTAGAAGGTTCAATTATGTTTTGATTTAGCATTTTAGTGATTTGATTATGGACTTCAGTTTTGTGCACCTCGGGAAACCGGTATGTTTTTGTGTGAATCGGAACATCTGTAGTAGTTTTAATGTCATGCTTTAAGGCATTAGTATATGTAAGGTTTTCGTTGGATAAATGAAATATGTCCGAATAATCATAACATAATTGTGTTAAGGCATTCGCCTCTTCCACATTAAGGTGAGAGATACGTAATTGTTTCAGAATTTCTTCTGTGCGTTTTGTAGTGTTGGGTTTTGATATACTTGAATGATTCACTGATTTAATGTGACAATTTTGAATATTATAGGATTCAATTGGTATTAATTTTAAATTAAGATTTGAATTTAAAGTGATTTTTTCTTCGGAAAGGTTAACAACACATATGTTAACTCTATTGTTTTCTTTAACACGAACTATACTATTAGCAATTAATAATGAGTCTGAAATTTTTTGGTCAAGGATAAAACCTTCTTTTATTTCCGGGTTTGATACGGAGGATTCAATAATCTGTTCCGTTCTAGGTGGAATTACGTATGCAGGATCGTTGAAGTTAAGTTTTAATGATGATTTGCCTATATGGAGCGAGGCTTTATTATAGTCTATATTACAGTTAAGTGCGTTGAGCATATCGGATCCTATAATGCCGTCGTAAGGCAAATGAATTTTGTCAACGACGTGAAACATATAAGATACGCGGGATTTAGAAAGTTTTAGTACGAGTTCAAAATGTCCTTTGGTAAGAATAGGATTTTCTGATGAATCAATGCCTTTAAGTTGGATAAGTTCTTTTGTAAGAAGAGGAAGGATTTGCATACATGAATGCTTAATTAGGCTCACAGATGATCCTGAATCTACGAGCAAGGATATAGGAAGTTTGGATATAGAAGTTTCGACGAGCACATGAGGTAAGAGCATCATGGCTGGGTCATTTGTGATTTCGAAAGTCAGCAATGAAGGCTGAACTGGATTTAGAATTTTAGGATATTGACTCCCATGTAACGGGGTCGTAGGATTTTTATTATTAAAGTTTAAGGTATCGGTTTTTAGTGAACCTGATCCCGCACGACACCTGGACGAGACGCTTATGCGTTTTTTGTTCCAGTGTCGACTGTGTCGTAACCCTCGGACAGGCTGTTGTCCTCAGGTTCATTTTCAGTTGGCTCAGAAATGAAATTAATTCTTTGTTGCGACCTTGGGTTTTGATTAAATTTAAATTTTTCATTGTTATACTGCCGCTTCCTACATTCTTCTAGGGTATGGCCAGGTGCCTTGCAGTACCTGCAAATGACTACCTCTGTGGAATTGCTTGTAGCCTGATTGAATTGGGACGGTCTTGGTAAGTTACGGTTAAATCTAAAGGATTGTTGGTTATTATTATTATTAATAAAATTACCGGAATTCGGTTTAGACATTCGGGGTTTTTCTATTCGCGAGTTAGATTGTGAATTTTTATAAATAAATTGTTGAATTTTTTCCTCAGATATTGCAGCGTTTACGGCTTCATTGAGAGTGCGTGGAGACTTACACCTGACGATGTTTGAAATTCTCGGTGTAAGCCCCATTTGAAAGTGGTGGAGTGCTAGCTCCTCCATTGCGGCTGTGCGACCTATCATCTCCCGGCTTTTGTGGCCGTGTGAAATTGATATTTCAGTAAGCAATTGGGATAAGCAGGTTTCTATTCTTAGGGCATACTGGCTAATGGTTTCAGTCGGTTGCTGTTTACATTCTTGCAAATCAGTAAGTAAATGCGCATAATGTTTGCGCTCACTGAATTGCGTTTTTAGGAAATCTTTCAACTGTGGCCAATTTACGAACTCTTTAATTGAACACGCGATTTGTGCTTTGCCTTGTAGTTGACATAATATATATTTGAAAAGCACATCTTTTTGGAAGTCTGTGGCTAAATCATGAGCATTACTGCAGTTTACCAAAAAGGAATTTAGTGACTCCCTAGCGCCATCGTAGGGTTTAATAAATTTTAGTAATGTGGATAAATCTAACTCTGTCTTAGGCGCAGTTGGGTTTTGGATTTTTTTCTTGGACCTAGTAGTGGGTCCAGGTTGAGAAGAAGGAACGGCGTCATCTTCCATATCGTTTATAATTAATTCAGGCTTTTCAAATTTTGGGCTAGGAGCTCTAGCCTCTGACATTTTTAATTTTATTAATTATCTAGACAATATGAGGTAAGTAAAATTTTTATATAAAATAATTGCAATGACCAGGAATAGAAAAAACGAATCACTCACAGGAATCTGGTTACGGCGATGCACCTTATCATGTCTGGGCTGTGGCTCCCGCTCGGCTTATCGCGTTGCAGTCGTCGGGCTCGGCGTGTCGGATTTCTTCGGAATTCGGAGAATTGCACGGCAGATATGCACGGTGCAATATGGGGTTTATTTCGAATGATTGTTCTAGACGTTTTGTGTGCAAATTAAGGTAATAGTAAGGATTTTATATCGATTAAAAAGTTCAACTTGATGCTTGTGGCTCAACAGGAATTAGCACTTTCACAACACACTTCCCGCAAGGATATAGAACGTTTTTTATACTGGATTAGTTTTGGCTAAGGAAGACGTTTTCCAGGGACTCGTCAAATCCCTTTATCGCTGCCACCAATGTTAAGAGCCACCAGGAAAAAGGCTTTTTAAAAAAAAATACAAATTGATTTTTGTTGCACACGTCTAGCGCGGTTGGACTTAGGATGGAGACTGATTGGAATGGGAATGCAACTGGAGCTGCTAGACAAAGGAAATGCTGATAGGTAGGAAAAGGGCTGACAGGAGGATAAGGCTTACAGACCACGGCTATAACAGCACGAGGACGCTTTCACGAGAACCTGAATCAGGTATGATGTGTTCCACTTCCCGAGATTATTTTCAATGTGGGTAAAAGTAAATATTATAGGTTAAATATATTTGTGTCACGAATGAGTAAATAATGATTAAAAATACATACATAATATTCTCCATGTTATGCAGCTAAGATTATTAGCCCTAGCGTAAAGGCTAAAAGAAGGAAATTACATAAGAACCGAACGAAGCTAGTGATAATATTGGGTAATGTAAAAGGAAGTCGGGGTTAAAATGACACTATAATGACGTTGTAAAGAGATGGAACCCCAACCTTGCAACTGCACTGCCCTGCTGTAAAGCTCCTACAATAGCACATTAATCAGGTCCACCGGCACGTGGTCTGTAAATAACGAGAGGTTCGACGTCCGCCATCACTCCGCAGCCACCGCCAGTCCCGCGCTACTGCTCTAACTACAGACTTATCGCCTCCGTGGTCTAGTGGTTCAGAGCTTCGCTCGCGACCCGGAGGTCGTGGGGTCGATTCCCGCGTTGGAACAACAAAAAATGTTGTTTGGTTAGGACAATGCAGGCTGATCACCTGATTGTCTGACGAGAAAGTTGATCCATGCGTCGGATGGGCATGTAAAAGTCGGTCCTGCGCCTGATTTCCCACCGGTCTTGTCGGATTACCGACCCACTGGGTTATGAGAGTAAAAGGCAGAGAGAGTGTCCTTGTGTATCGCGCGCACACTTGGGCACTATAAAATAGCTCCTGCGTTTGGCCTGGTTTCAATGAAATCGGCTACCGACACCGAAATCGGTGAGGGTAGCTATTATTATTATTTACTATTAGACTATACAACTGAACCAAACTGAGTATTAATTTTCTCCCGCCGCGAGTGCTGCCCGCTCGGGAGACCGTTACAATACATGTGTCGTGTTCGGTTCTCTACAAATAAAATACTTATCGAATTGCCCACGCTGTTTATAGAATGAATTGAATACGATCATTTTGACGACCTCCGTAGCGCAGTGGTTGAGCGCTTGGTGCTTAAGCGAGAGGTCGCGGGTTTGAATCCCGCCGAAGAAACAAAAAGTTTTCTTAGTTTGTAGGTCATGGATGTGTATTAAATTTGTGTATTAATATAGTGAAAAGTTTTAAATATATTTCCGTTGTCTGGTACCTGTAACACGAGTTCTTCGGATACTTAGCATGGGACCAGACTAATGTAGTGAAAAGCGTCCATGGTTATTATTATGAAATGAATACATAATATGAAATAAGAAAATTTGGAACATGTACTCATAAATAGTTATATCTATATTATTAAGTCTCGATTTTTGTTAACTAAATTATGAAACTTAAGGCTTAATAATTAATGTAGTATTTTAAATAGATAGTTTAATTGAGTTTTAGGGAATTGACAATGAATGCTGAATAAGAAACAGTACAAATGGACATGCGTAACTCTCATGTTACGCATGTTCTTGTGCCTCCGGAGTCCGAGGGAGACCCCGTGACAGGGCGGAGAGGACCCCGGGGTGATTAACGACACGAGTGAAGGCTCCTGCGGCGCGCTAATTGATCGTGAGGGGAGTTGACCGAATAAGTCTTTAGTCTTGCCCTAAGAGGCAAAAATTGACTTCAGGATAAGGCTTCCACTTGAAATATATTCGGGTTTACGATATCGCACTATTTACACGAATTGTTTTCCTTCATCCATCTGTATCTTTTATCTTACGGTAATTGTCGGTTCTTTTTATAATTTACTAGTTTTACTAATTATATATCGAACGCTTCTTACAGTTGAGGGCTGAACACAGGCTGACTGCTTAAGGAAATAAAGCTTGTGATATAAGAACCACTTAATTTAAGAAAATTGAGCCTTAGTTAGTTCCTACAAGCAATGTTTAAGTTAATCCTTCGTTAAATATCATGTTGTTCCTCTCGTAATTACTATCAATGAATGAGAAGGCATTGTATTTTAATAAGCCGTTAACATGCGTTGGTGAAATCGGGACTTAAGTTAGTAATTTGTACACTGACCTGCGATGGCCCTCCCCAGCAGCAGCGTGCTGAAGATGATGGACAGCAATCTCCTGTCCCGCTCGTACATGGTGTGTCTCGCTCGCGCATCAACTGCTCATCCTGTCAGATGGCCCGCGGCGCCGACTCCCCGCACATCTCATAAGGTTCTACTCGCGCTCATACTTATTGGCTGCCACTGTCCTGGGCGAAAAATGCTCTATTAAATTATGATTATATTTATGCAAAGTAAATAAAAAGTGAAACTAAAAATTAAATTATGGATTAAGGGCCGATTTTTCAATCGTGAGATAACTTTTATCTAAGGAATAAATATGTGACTTTAACAGATTTTGTATGGAACAAATGTCAAAGTCATATGTTTATTCAACTGATAAAAGTTATCTTACGATTGAAAAATCGGCCCTTAGTAGAATATACGAGTGTGACATCTAGACATTAGTTGTAGGACGATTATCATGTCATTCATCACGTTTTTTTGCAACTACAAACCTACAGAACAAAATCTCACTAATAAAATATGTCACTAGTTATAATGCCAGTTTTGCTATAAATTATTATTATCAATGTTCTATTCCGTTCTAACTATTGTCGGCGCCTACGTAAGTACAGTATAACGTCACAGAAGTACCGAATTTTCTCGATAAAATCTAAACTACTACTTCAAAAAAAACAAATTTGTTCAAGAGTTTTGGCGTAATAGAGCAACCAACGTTCATCCATCCATTATCTTAACTTTTAACATTTACTGTAGCAAAATAATATACAATTTGTATCCAGTAATATAAATATTAACTGTATACAATAGCTAATTACTGCCGAGCTAAGCGAGTTACACACGAGTTGTGTGAAATGAGCAGGTAATGAGTTGTTGAGTTGTTCAGCAGCCAACTCGTAAAGCTGTTACGGCGATCGTCATCGGTATGTTCTCTAGGTTAGCGTAATCTTCTTATAGATAAAATGAATTGCTGTTCGTCAGTCTCGCTAAAACTCGAGAACGGCTGAACCAATTCGGCTATTTTTGGTCTTGAAATATTCATCCAGAGAAGGTTTTAACGGCACGAGTCAGCTAGTATGATTATAAATAAAAGATACATTTGAATAGGGTTGATGAAACCGGGGTTAGCTTTAGTTAACTTTTATGTACGGCAAAAGGAATGTTTTCGCAGGATATCGTACGTAGTTGCGGGCGCGGGTGAACATCCCGTAATATTGAATATGAATTACTTTCTCTTCAATGTCATGAAGCCTCAACTATTAAATCAAAATCAAAATAAAAATATTTTATTTCCTATATTATAGTTTTTCCAAATGAAACTTAACAGGCTATTTGAGAAAGTCAAGAAAAAGGCTATTACAATGTTTGGTATAGCGATAGATATCTGAACTCTAGTCCCTAGAGACTTTAAGATCGAAATTATTTTATAGGTGACTTGCAGGCGCAATATAGACTTTTGGATTTCTGCACAAAGTTGAGGACTAGAGGGTCTGATATTTGTGTCGGTGACTTTGTTAAAACTTATAATGAGCGACACGTTTTGACGTTATGGTACATACATGAT
Organism: Celastrina argiolus; assembly: GCA_905187575.2. Taxonomy (NCBI): domain Eukaryota; kingdom Metazoa; phylum Arthropoda; class Insecta; order Lepidoptera; family Lycaenidae; genus Celastrina; species Celastrina argiolus. Next base: position 341,772 of record LR994579.1, on the reverse strand, counting down.
ACATGGAGTATATCGGAATACGTTTATGTGTTTGAAGTACAACTACTATTATGTCGGTGTCTTTGCCAAAACTTACGAATGTCGTGTCGATGTAGTTACGTGGTATGTGTATTATTGAAAGGTGCGAGAAGTTGCGTGTACGAAACATCATCAAAAACTCGTTATGGCAGTCGGCAGCGATCGGCGATTGACATCCGATCTGTAATTACACCCGCACACCGCCTGGCGCCGGCGTGTTGCCGCCTCGCCGGTACCGCCGGGACCGCCAAGGTTGCTCACCACCTACTCGGTGCTGACATTCTTCTATTAAAAGATCTCAAATCATATCTTTTGCTTTTCTCTCTGTCGTGTTGTCAAGGAGAGGAAAAAGCATGAGATCGAGATAAAATGAAACATAACTTGAAGACGTCAATTTAAATACGTCAGTTGCTCTTGTTGTTGTCAAATAGAGGCAGCAATGCATGAGAATAAGAGTTCCTAATTTAAGCTGCGCCTGAGTATTTAGTCCTAGTGCGTTTAGCCCGTATTCACGAATAATACTTGTTCTTTGTGTTTTCTTACAGTGTAACTTAGCGTAACAAGCTGGTAACTTAGGATTAGCGTTCATTTTGAAAGACCTGGGAATAAACTTCGCTAAGTGACGAGCTGTTATATACTCACCATGTATGTAATAGTGCTCACCTCCCTATTTTTCCTAAGTGTAAGCAATCCCTTCCTATTCCTTCCCGTGTGTGTATTAGTTCCTATCCATATATAATCCTATGTCCCGTCCGCCCGCAGTCAGTCTAGTCCTCAGCCGTAACCGCGCGTGACATTTGCCTCGCTCAAATCTAAGTTCTTATATATTCTTTATATCTCGTGTGTAAAATAAAAGTTCTTTTTTTAAAAAGGCTTTTTGGATTTCCCTCATAACAGTTTTGGTGGCAGCGGTGGGATAGGATATCCCCAGTGTCGTTAAAATCCAAAAATCGAACATTCGCGAATAAATTCCGTTTTACGGAAAATTTTACGAGAGTGTTCCAGAAAGTGCGCAAAGTGTGTGTATAAGGGCAATATAGTGCATTCAACGAAAATCCAAAAGTGTACAAAAGTGTAAAAAAAAAAAAAGTGTTTTTAAAGTTAACAAAATATCTGTGGCATCCTGTACGAGTGACAAATCAATCCAACTACGAGGCATGCAACGAGTCGCCGTGCTTATCTTCATCGCCCACGCGCTGATTTCATCGTGAGTCTCTGAACGTTGTTTATACTACCACAAGTCTGCTCATATTACATAGTCGTCTTAGGGTTCAGTAAAGAAAACCCATAAGATTAAGATTTATATAATTGTAATAATCAGTATCCAATATGTCTAAGCATCCTAAAATGTCAGAATTAACTGTAAACATCCCTACGGCAGAGTTGGGAGAGGGTTCGTCTTACGAGAAACCCCCACTTAGCTCTCCTAAGGAAAAGAAAACTGATATGTCCGCCCCGATAGTCGAATTAGATTTAAATACATTGTTTAAATTTATTAAACCATTCGATGGTGCAAGGGAGAGTGTAAACTCCTTCATCATTAATTGTAATAACGCTTATGATTTAGCTACAGAAAAACAGAAACCGATACTGTTTCGCTATATTTATAGCCAATTACAGGGTAAAGCCGAAATTGCTTGCGCAATTAAAGAGTTTACAAATTGGGTCCAATTAAAAGAATTCCTACGGAACCAATTCTGTGAGCGCAAACATTACGCACACATATTAATGGACTTACAGGAAAGCAGACAAACTCAATCCGAAAATGTAACTCAGTACTCTTTACGCGTCGAAACTTACCTTTCTCAACTTTTAACAGAAATAACCCTGTCAAATTGTAAATTAAAAGAACTTCCTGGCCGCTCAGCAGCTATGGAAGATTTAGCTTTACATCATTTTCTTATTGGCTTGCAACCCCGTATATCAAATATTGTAAGATGCAGGGATCCCCGCAATCTAAACGAAGCGATAAACATCGCCATTTCAGAAGAGCGAATCCAACAGAGTCTCTATAAGAGACCTTTGTCAAATGAACATAAAATAAACAATAATAATATTAGAAGTAAACCTAATTTTTCCCGATCTTATTCTCAGCCATCGCGTAATTGTTCACATCCCACAAATCAGGCGAGATTTAATAATTCAACAAATACGAATTTTAATAATAATAATAATAACAATAATTCAGATGGCACTCAATCTGCATTCTGTCGCTATTGTAAGACGCCGGGACACGATATTAAAGAATGTGCGAAAAGAGAGTACAATAATAAAAGATTCAATAATAATTTCCGGCCACAATCACACCGAATGCATTTCGTCAATGAAAATACTGACGAACAACCTATTGATGATCAATCTAATTTGGATGATAATTTAAACTAGAACCTGTCTCGCATCCGTGTCGTGCGGGACCCAAGCATCCTAAAATCGACACGAATCCCAATATTATTCAAAAAAACTATAATCTTCAATTTAAAAATCCTATAAAAATCTCTCGCATCATACAACAGGGTAACCAGCCCCAAAACGGAGATGCATCCCTTAAAGTCACTACAGGTGGCATAAAAAATAATTCTTGCATCATACAGCAGGGTAGCCAGCCCCAAAATGGAGATGCATTTATTAGAGTCACGCAGCAGGGTAACCAGCCCCAAATCGAAGACTCCCTCGTCGAACCTAAAAAAAAAGAAGAAATCTATGAAATGAATATCGACACAACCAAAAGACGCTTACCACACGTGTTCGTAGAAACCGAAGTTTCAAGTATTCCTTTATCCTTATTAATCGACTCAGGTTCATCTATTTGTTTATTAAAAGAATCCAGTATATCAAATGATCAAAAGCTAATTAAAGAACCATTAAAACTCAAGGGTATTGACCCTGGAGATGAACCTACTTCAACAGAAGGTCATTTTCAATTCAAGCTAAAATTTAACAAAAATAAACCATTAATTTTTAAATTTCATGTTATTAAAGATATAAACTTACCTTACGATGGCATTATAGGCTCAGACTTCCTTGCTAAATTCGGCTGTAAGATAGACTATACAAATGATACCTTAAATATAGGGTCGTTAAAAATTAAATTACTTTTCTCTGATCCATTTTTCGTTGTTCCGCCTAGATGTGAAGCTGTAATTGAATGTTCAGTACAAGAAACTAATTTAAAAGAGGGCGTAATAGCCAATCAACATCTTTCTGAAAATTTACTCATATCTAATTGCATTGTTAAAGTTAAAAATAATAATCGTGTTAATTTAACCATTGCTAACACTTCCGAAAATTATGCACATGTTAAAACAAACCTTAATCTCCCTATCGAGCCTTTGAGCTTACCTGTATATCAAACAATTGCACATAGTCTATTTACATCCGAAAGATCTAAAGCGGTGATAAATGAGCTTCAAACAGATCACTTAAACACAGAGGAACGAAAATCTCTATTTGAACTTTGTAGCCAGTATCCTGATGTTTTCCATTTACCTGGTGATCAACTTACACATACCTCTGCAATTGAACATAGAATTAGAACAAATAATGATATTCCAGTTAACACTAAATCGTATAGATTTCCTGAATGTCACAAAAAGGAAGTAGAGAAACAAATAGGCCAAATGCTTGAACAAAATATTATTGAACCATCACTATCCCCTTGGAGTTCACCCATATGGGTGGTCCCTAAGAAGTTAGATTCAAATGGCCAACGCAAATGGCGTATAGTTATAGATTATAGAAAGTTAAATGATATAACCGTAGGTGAAACCTACCCTATACCTCAAATTTCAGAAATTTTAGACCAATTAGGTAAAAGCAAATATTTTACGACACTTGACCTCGCATCCGGCTTTCACCAGATTATTATTTCAGCCGAAGATGCACCTAAGACAGCATTCTCAGTACCTCAAGGTCACTTTCAATTTAATCGTATGCCATTTGGGCTCAAAAATGCCCCTAGTACATTTCAAAAACTTATGAATACCTGCCTTTCTGGCCTTCAAGGTAACCGGTGCTTTGTCTACCTCGATGACATTGTAATTTACTCATTTGACCTCAATTCACATATTAATAACCTTAATGCTGTATTTGATAGACTTCGAAAATTTAATTTAAAATTACAACCTGAAAAATGTCAATTTCTTCGCAAAGAAGTAGTGTATTTAGGGCACATCATTGGCGAAGATGGAGTTAAGCCAAACCCACTGAAAACAGAAGCTGTAGCAAAATTTCCAACACCTAAGTCGCCTAAAGATGTAAAATCATTTCTAGGGCTTGTTTCGTATTACCGCCGATTTATTCCCAATTTTTCTAAGATAGCCAAAACACTTACCTGTTTATTGAAGAAAGATACTCCATTTTCCTGGCAAGAAGAACAACAACTTGCTTTTGAAACCCTGAAAGAAAACCTCATTAGTGCTCCTGTATTAGCTTACCCCGATTTTAACAAACCATTTTTACTTACCTGTGACGCATCCAACTATGCTATATCTGCAATTTTATCTCAAGGGCCTATAGGTCAAGATCGCCCTATAGCATTTTCTTCTCGTACCCTAAATAAAGCGGAATGCAATTATAGTGTCACTGAAAAAGAGTGTTTAGCTATAGTATTCGGGACCAAAGTGTTTCGCCCATACCTATATGGTAATCGTTTTAAAATCATTTCAGACCACAAGCCATTACAGTGGTTATTTAACTGCAAAGACCCAGGTTCTAGGTTAGTAAGGTGGCGCCTTAAATTAGAGGAATTCGAGTATGATATTCAATATAAAAAGGGCAAAATTAATTCTAACGCCGACGCTCTATCTCGATTCCCAGTAAATCCAATACAAGCCGAAAGTCCACCTCCTTCACCACCTGTACAGGAGGAACAACCATACCCACGAGATAGAGATCTGTTAGACTTACTGGTGACTCCTCCATCTTTTGATCCTGAAAGAGACCTTGTAGACCTCTTACCTGATATCCCTGATCCAATTACCGTAGAAACTTCTGATCCTCTTCCTGATTTTCCGGGTTCTCCTGTCCCTCCTGATGATGTGTTAATTCCAGCCGGCGACACTGCTGACGCCGCTATCGATGAACCTCCTAGTAGTCAACCTGAAACTCAATTGGAAATTGAATTACCAGTTGATCCGACGCCGTCCACAAGCATGAGCCCAGATAACACTCCTGTGAACGATTATCCTACTTTCTTAAAATCCATGGCTGATAAAAGTAAAAACTATAACACCGTTATTGAAGAATATAACGAGAGCCTATTAAAATGTCCCTCTAAAATTATTCTCGTTCCAACATCCATCGATCTAGATGAGTCCAACTTATATCTTGAAAATGTTTTAAGTGATCCTGAAATAAATAAAGTAGTATTAAATTCCGAAAGACAACTTTTTAGTTTCCATAAAATCGAAAACAACAATAAATTATATTATTTATTATTTTATAAAGTCCATCATTTTGATGAAGCATCATATCCAGAAATATTCGAAACATTGAAGAGAATTCGTAATGAATTATTAATTTTTGGAAACTCGGTTGAAATAGGTATATCCGATATGAAAAACCCATTTGAAAAACATTCATTTATTAAAATATTTAATATCTTAACTTACCTGTTCCACAACACACAAATAAAAATTAGAGTATATCACAACAAAATCATCTTCCCGGTTCCGACTGAAATTAGGAAAATATTATTTGATAATCACAATATACCAATCGCGGGCCATTTAGGATCTACCCGAATGTATAATAGAATAAGAGAAATTTATTACTGGAAAGGAATGCGGAACGATATAGAAACCTATGTAAAACAGTGTAAATCTTGTCAAGAGAATAAAGCTCTTCGCCAAGTAAATCGTGCTCCTATGCAGATTACTAGTACGTCCACAGAACCTTGTCAACGCGTAGCTCTCGATATTGTTGGGCCACTTCCAGAAGCTGGTCCCGCGAAATCTATATATATAAAAGAAAGTCGTGTTTGTTACAACACTTATAACTCGAGAACGGCTGAACCAATTTTCATGGTTTTTGATTCGTTGGATTTGTCTCCTCCCCGAATAGCAGAATACATATTAAAAATAGTTAAAACTTGATGTGTAATGAATAATTAATCATGTAAATAAATGCTCATATTTTGTTCATCAAATGTCAAACATTTGTTGTCTAATGATGTAACAACTATGCGTTCAGAAATCTATGTATGCGTATTGAAGTGTCAGTTTGTAACTTTCAATTAGCAACGTTTTTCTAAATGCATATGACATTTTAAACGATATTTTCTTCTTTTTTTTGGCATTGGCAACGATATCTAGGTACTGAAAACGAAAATGCAGATATTATTGATAACTCAAGAACGGCTTTATCTATATGGCTGAAAATTGGTGAGGAAGTAGCTTAGAGCAAGTAGACGGACATAGGATACTATTTATTCCATTTGACAGCGTTTTCGTGAACGTTGCGGGTTCTGCGTTAGGGTTTCGCGTTGTGGGTTCCGCGTTGCGGGTTTCGGATTCCGCGTTGCGGGTTCCCGCGTTGCGGGTTTCGGGTTCCCATGCTGCGCGTTCCGCGTTGCGGGTTCCGAGTTCCCGCGTTGCGAGTTCCGGGTTCCCGCGTTGCGGGTTCCGCGTTCCGGGTTCCGCGTTGCGGGTTTCGGGTTCCCATGTTGCGGGTTCCGGGCTCCCGCGTTGCGGGTTCCGGGTTCCCGCGTTGCGGGTTCCGGGTTCCGCGTTGCGGGTTCCGGGTTTCCGCGTTGCGGGTTCCGGGTTCCCGCGTTGCGGGTTCCGGGTTCCGCGTTGCGGGTTCCGGGTTCCCGCGTTGCGGGTTCCGGGTTCCCGCGTTGCGGGTTCCGCGTTCCGGGTTCCGCGTTGCGGGTTCCGCGTTCCGCGTTCCGGGTTCCGCGTTGCGGGTTCCGGGTTCCGGCGTTGCGGGTTCCGGGTTCCCGCGTTGCGGGATCCGGGTTTCCGCGTTGCGGGTTCCGGGTTTCCGCGTTGCTGGTTCCGGGTTCCCGCGTTGCGGGTTCCGGGTTCCCGCGTTGCGGGTTCCGGGTTCCCGCGTTGCGGGTTCCGGGTTCCCGCGTTGCGGGTTCCGGGTTCCCGCGTTGCGGGTTCCGGGTTCCCGCGTTGCGGGTTCCGGGTTCCCGCGTTGCGGGTTCCGGGTTCCCGCGTTGCGGGTTCCGGGTTCCCGCGTTGCGGGTTCCGGGTTCCCGCGTTGCGGGTTCCCGGTTCCCGCGTTGCGGGTTCCGGGTTCCCGCGTTGCGGGTTCCGGGTTCCCACGTTGTTTTTTTTAGTTGAATTTCATCATAAACTCTTTTTATGCTCAACGAAGTGGGCAAGGGTCAGCTAGTTAAGATATATCTTAACTATACAAGATGACTTAACTAAATTTTCCTCCGCATATCCCATTCGTAGCACCACTGCTGAAGAAACCAGTGAGTGTCTCCTTCATTATATTTCTATATTCGGTATACCAAAAATGATCTTAACAGATCAAGGAACTAATTTTACATCTGATCTGTTTAAAAAGACTTGCCAATTTCTTAGAATTAAAAACCTTTGGGCTTCACCCTATCATCCGCAGACACAAGGTGCTCTCGAGCGGAGCCATTCTACTCTATTAATAAAAGATTTTAAATACTCTAAAGGAGTATTTAAAATCTTTTATTAATGAGGAACAAACCAACTGGCCCCGATATGTATACACGGCCATGTTGAGTTACAATACATCCGTTCACACAACCACTCATTTTACACCCTATGAGTTGATGTTCGGTAATAAACCCTTTATACCGAACTCGGTTTACTCCGAAACTCCAGGAGCAACATATCCTGAGTATGTTCGTATGTTACAAAACCGTTTACAACATTCTCGACGAAAAGCTATTGAATTTATTAATAAATCTAAAGAGAATTCAAAATCCTATTATGACAACCGGACAAGACCAATTCAGTATCACACTGGCGATTATGTATATGTCAAAAACCATCTTAGACTAAGAAAGGCACTTTCCCCAGTGTGGAAAGGCCCTTATCAAGTAATCAAAATTAACGGTAGGAATACACTTACCTTATTAATTAACCGGAAACACGTAACTCATCACTTTGATGAGGTTAAACTAGCCCGTCGCAGTGAATCCTAGTTATAAGTCCTTTATTTTATTATAGTATTAGTATTATAACATACTAGTATTATTAAGTTAGTTATTTTTCATTTTATTTTTATTCTTTACAGTTCAGAATGCTCTACACCATTCATCGACACTTCAATGAATACATCCGGAATATATTTCGATCCCATCGGATCTCTTAGAATAGTAGACGGACACCTTAATGTCGTTATACCTGTAGATATTTATTTTATTCAACCCCATATTAAAAACCTGAACGGTGTCATAGGCAACCTTCAGACGCTATGTAAACAATCTAACCTCTATACAGATATCGAGTGTCACAACTTGTTGGGATCTCTGACTGTTCGTTTGAATGATATAATTCGCGACTTCGATTCCATATCACATTGTAAGTTGGATAATCTAATTAGTTGTAAGTCTTTATATGCTTTTAATTATATATGCAATGATATTAATGTTTTTTCTAGCTCTTCATCTCCGATCTGCGAGTCGGAAATAATTTCTAAACCTTTAAAATCTGTACCTTCTCTTTGTGAAACTAAATTTCTTATAGGTTATATGGATATTTGTCAAAAATTGGTAAACAATAGGTGGTTATATGTATACACAAATCCAACAAAATTATCTATAGATTGTAAGGAGTTTGATAGCACAGAAATTATACTATCAGGGACTGGCATATTCAATTTACCATTAGATTGTATAGCTTATAAAAGGGATTTAAAATTAATACCGTCTAATTCAAAAACTATTAATGTACAACCTATTTTTATTGACTTTAATTTGTTAAACGATTCTTGTTGCAATCCGATAATATTAAATGTAATAAAACCTTTTGTTCCTTTACTGAATTTGACTGATATTGATATTGATTTAATTAAGACATAAAAATGTAGAAGTTTATAATAATAATATTATGCAAAATTTAGATAAAATAATTGAAAAACCACATATTGTATTATATGGTCAATATTACAGCTATTCCACTCTGTTTATAATTTGTTTAATTTTTGTTTTCATTTTTGTATTTCTTTATCGCAGATATTTTGTGAAGCCAGGCACATGTCGAATATTTTTAAAGAAATTCGAATTTAAGACTTCTCAAAAAGAGAAGCCTGAGGAATTTTCTGAAATCCCACTAGAATCCTTATCTGACACTCCCCATCCTAGGACCCGTTCCGCTCTTCCATAAACTTAACCCTTCCGGTATAAGTTTATTCTTAACCCGGGGGCTGTTATATACTCACCATGTATGTAATAGTGCTCACCTCCCTATTTTTCCTAAGTGTAAGCAATCCCTTCCTATTCCTTCCCGTGTGTGTATTAGTTCCTATCCATATATAATCCTATGTCCCGTCCGCCCGCAGTCAGTCTAGTCCTCAGCCGTAACCGCGCGTGACATTTGCCTCGCTCAAATCTAAGTTCTTATATATTCTTTATATCTCGTGTGTAAAATAAAAGTTCTTTTTTTAAAAAGGCTTTTTGGATTTCCCTCATAACAGAGCGAATTCGTATGTCATTTAGCGAAGCTTATGTCAAATTCCATACATTTTGTTTTCTAACTTCGTAAGCGATCAATAGCGCGAGACCATATAGCGTCGTTTGTCGGGTGTGAGTGGCGATACTCATATTAAACTTTAAGATATATATTTGAAAAATCCAAGGTTGACTTTACGAAAACTCATCTGTCTTATCTTCTATCTCCCTCCATCTACTAATCCGGAAGCGAGACAGCGATAAAGACAAACGCAAACGCGAACTAAAAACGCGCCTTAAAAGTTGTTCGGCAAACACTTGTTAGCGGATAAATACAATCAGGTAATTCAATTCCACCCCCGCTCACCCACACCCCCCGCGGGTGCAGCGGGAGGGCGGGTGCCATTAAATTTGCATCTGCTGAATAGCAAATGGATTGATCGGGAGAAGGTCTACTTCCACGAGGGTCATCTCTAGCTTTTTGTCTGTCTTGTTTTATGTTTTCCGAATGAGTTTCGTTTATAATCGTGTAAATATAATAAAAATAATATCTATAGACGCTTCACACCACGTCACTCTGGCCCTGCGCTAAGCATCCGAAGAACTTGTGTTACAGATACCAAACAACGGAAATATATATTTAATACTTTTATACTACACACATATTTAAGATTTTTATTATATTAATACACAAATTTAATACACATCCATGACCAAGAAACATTGAAAACTTTTTGTTCCCTCGGCGGGATTCGAACCCGCAACCTCTCGGTCGAGCACCAACGCGCTGAACCACTGCGCTACGGAGGTCGTCGAAATGAATAGAATAACATAGTTGTACCGTGTAACTGTTGCTTTAGCTAATGACTATGATAACGGAAGTATAATAACACGAAGTCATATTATCACTATTAAGTAATAATAGCATTATTGTGATTGTAGCGTGACACACGCCACGTAGCGGCCGCGTAGCTGCGGCGTAGCGGCCCCGTAGCCATATCGTAGCTCCCGCGTAGCTGTAGCCTAGCGATATAATGCCGCCCGCAAACCGTGTTCCAGTACCTAAGAGTAAACGAAAATAACTTTGTTTTCGTTCAGATTCGCGTTCTTTTAGCACTGTTGTCACCACTCTGATCGTTTTGAACTGTTTTCACCCATGTTCCACACGCAGCTGTCAACTGTCAAAAACTGCTCAAAACGCTCAGAATGAAATGCCATTTTGCATATTTTGCTTTTTTTTTTGACGTTAACTTAGATTTTACATAATTCACTGATTCTTTTATAATGTAGTTATTATTGATTTCTAGACACTAGAACATGTTGAGAAATACATCTACTTGGAAAAATTGATAAGCTTTGACAAAAACAGCGACTTACTGGAAATAGAAAGAAGAATACAACTTACATGGAATAAATATTGGAGCCTTAAAGAAATATTCAAAAGCAACATGCCGATTGATATCAAAACGAAAGTTATGAACTCTAGTCTTTTACCATGTCTGACGTATGGGTGTCAGACATGGAAATTCACCTCTAAAGGCTCAAACAAAATCACTTCCTGCCAAAGGGGGCTAGAGAGAAGTATGCTCAGTATAAGGAAAATACACAAAGTAAGACATACTAATATAAGAAAAACCACCAAAGCGATCGATGCTCTAACATATGCACTAAAACAGAAATGGAGATGGGCAGGTCATGTCGTGAGATACACAGACCAGAGATGGACAGCGAGAGTGACACTGTGGAACGGCCCGACGGGCAAGAGAAGCCGAGGGAGACCACTAATTAGATGGGATGATGACCTCAAGCGAACAGCCGGCTCAAACTGGACAGACGCAGCACGAGATAGAGAAAAATGGGCATCTTTGGAGGAGGCCTATACCCAATCCGGGGTTCTTGCTGAATAAAAAACAAGTTCTTACAATAAGATGAACAAAATTATATTTAAAAACAACAAATAACTAACCTAATTTAAAACTACGTTTATTTCACTAACATACCAAATAACTTAATTAGATAGGTACTAACATTTATATTTTTAAAAATTTTATATTGTAATAACTTGATAAAATCTACTTACCTTAACCATTGTAACAGTAAGAAATAAATGGCTTTTTTATTTATTTATTTTATTTATTTATTATTGATAATTTAAATATAATTAGTATTGGTTAGATTAATGAGAAATGTAAAATTTTAACATCTGTCAGTCGTTCCACTAGCAGTAAAGTTTGCAAACGATCAGATCGATAATTTTGTAAATATTGCGCTAGAGAAACTATAATGTGCGGTAAGAATGATCGGAGCGTTTTGATAAAAAAAAGCGTTAAAAGGAATACGCTGATAGCCGCAGTGATATCGTAGCTTCGTAGCGGTGAAGAACAACCCGAAGAGCGCAGCGCGCATTTTAATTTTTTTTTTTACATTCTCCTTATCATTGTTAATTGCACAAAAATATTTAAATATTTCTAAGAAACATTTTCTCTAAAGTTGAAACAAAGTCTCCGTTATTTACAATTTGACTTTAGCCCGGCACGCACTTCTCGGCGCGTGTCGTACAAAGTATGTAATATAGAATGTAGTAGACGTGACACGACACGGCGTGGACCCCTCACCCCGCACCCCGGGACGACGGCGCGTCACGTGTGCCGCACGTGCTCGGTGTACAGCCTTTATTTGGCGAAGGTGAAAAACTTCAGAGCGTCATTTGCAGAATATTTCTTTATTTACACTACACTTTTCTAGGTTTTTTATTTAGGAATTAGACAGAAAATGTTTCGTTCTTTACTTTAATAAACGTATATTTTTTGTGATAGTAAGTTTTTTGACTTTAGTTACTGGCAGCACTGACAAAACGTGGGAGGGCCTTCGAGACGAGTGGGCTCGCTCCGGCGGACAACCCGGACAACCGGCCCGGGTCCCGCCGGGTGAGTGAGAGTACCAGAGGCCGTGCACTTGAGTTACTATATTCCCTTCCGATGTAATATTCATGTAAACAATGCTCAGTATTAGCGGCGACAATGCTTCCATTAAATGACACTCATTCACCGCGTAAATTTTGCCAAATTTATAAATAGTAATAATAATAAATATTTTCATTTCTCAAATAATAGTTTTTTTTTATTTATTTGTCATTAGTTTTTGCTAAAGTCACATTCAATCTAACAGGGTATGCTAGCGTCGACCGACGGTCACCCGGCGACGGTAATCATGTCTCTTACCATCAGGCGATACACCTGCTCGTTTCGAAAACTAAAACCTTAGATGTCACGTAAGTCACACGTGTACCGTGACCGCCCGACCTCCGTTACGTCACGGAGGGCCGGCGGAGGGCCGGTGTCGGTGTAATTGTGTTTACGAGGGCTCCGCGGCCGCGCGCTTTACGATGATCGCCGGGATTACGTGCGAGAGGAGCCCTATTGGCCGACGTCACATGAATCTAATTCCGTGCTGGTTCTTTTGGGGAAGAATTGAACACATGAATGCATGAAGGTCGCAAAAAAATTTCACCCACAAAATTTAGTTTCAACTGTCACTTAAACATTTTAGGATTGGTAGTAACGTGTAGTACATTGATTCTAGAGACGGATCTTTAGAATAACGTACTTCTGTCACACAAATTGCAAATGAAATAAAATTGTATTTGCAATTTTTAAATCAATTACGTAAATATAATGGCATTCCTATAATGTTGGACACGAATAAAATTATATTCAAATTGAATTAAAATAGTTGTAATTAAAATTAAAAATTACTGGCTTTTGCACGCCACTTTGATGGATGGATGGAAAAAAGGAACTGTATTTCAAATATGTAAGACCTTATGTATGTAGGTAGGGTTGCCATCTTCAAAATTAAAAACTAGGACATAGAGCGTCAAAACCCGGACACTGGAACCCCAAACCAACAAATATACGCCTCACCAAATTCCAAAAAATCTCAATACTGCAAAAATCAAAATTCGAATATCGGCCGTCCGGTCCGGACGCTTCCCGGACGCCCTCAAAAGTAGGACAAATCTGGGCAAACCCGGACGGATGGCAACCCTATATGTAGGTAATATTCTTGTTATTAAAAAAAATAAGGGCTAAAAACTTACTCCGATCTTAACTTACGTAATACATGGATTGAACGTAACGTACGACTATGCTATTTTTTTTTGTTGATGACAAGAACTCTGTCTTCAAGAAAGAAGATGGCAGATTCTTAATCAGATTTCTGCTCTCAGTTTTTTTAATTTTCTGTCCTCATTTTAACTTAACTACGTTAATATTTATATTATAAATCAGCACTAGCTTTAAATATGGCTAACGACCGTTAGTTAATTATGTAGAGTTCGTATTCAATGCCTTCATTAAACGTTGAATTTAAATTAAAAATAACCGGCAATTTTTTAAGTGTTCTAATAACAAAATATATTAAGCGAATTATTTTTTCACATTCAATACTTATTTCTTATATAATATACTATACTTTCACCCTGTCGTCTTACTTCGCGCTTTCCTACTACTGTCCAATTCTCTTTTATTATTTTTTGTTACTTATTTCATGTAATTCTACTTACTAGCTTACAATCATATAATTATCGACGTTTTAAGCGAGGACAAAATGACAGACTTTAATCTTTCTACCCGAGTACTGTGTACATAAAATGGAACGCATCGAATAAAACTTTATTGAATGTCCCCCCCCCCCCTCTGTATAAACCCCCCTCCCTCGGTCACTCCCGGTCTCGCTCCGGGAACAAGATTGGAAGACTGGGATCGGTTTATTTATTTACATTCAACGACGTCGCTCCGAAAATCTGAGTGTCAGGACATCAGGCTTCAGTTTTGTTAGACCCTCTGGAGGCGTTGAAGTTACTTTTTTACGGAATTACCGCGATTTGGGGAATACTAATAATGTCTTTGGACGCTTCTCACACCATGTCAATCTAGCCCCGTGCTAAGTATCCGAAGAGCTTGTGTTGCAGGTATCAGACAACGGATATGTATTTAATACTTGTATACTTCGAGTATAAACATAATTAGGATTTTCATTATATTATACACAAATTTAATACACATCCATGACCCAGGAACACATAAAACTTTTTGTTCTACGGCAGGATTCGAACCTGCGACCTCCCGCTCGAGCACCAACGCGCGCAAACACTCCGCTACGGAGGTCGTCAAATGGATGAGGCCTAAATTGTTCCAGCTAGTAGCTGGTTATTCTTCGAGTTCTGGATTATCTTCTGCTAACGCGGTTAACACTTGTAGCTTATATTTTCATTGCTGACTCGGAAAATATTAAGGGGATGGTATCTACACTAATAATATATAGTTGAGGAGTTTGTTTGGTTACTTGAGCGCCCGTTTATCGAGGAAGGCTATCAGGTAGTTAGCATCCTGTTCAGACGATTAAAGAATGTTTCAAAACCTGTTTTTTTTCCTTTTAGGAGCTTTTAGGAGCTCAGATGTGTGCGCTGCGTAAACGGGCTAGGGAGTTTGTTTGGCGGCACAAAGCTCGCCGAGCACGGCTCTAGTATACTATAATTAATTAATTAAATACTCTATTTAGGTCCAATTTAATCTAGCAATAATCGGATTATATCGACCGCATTAATGTGTAACGGTAGTTCTCTGTTGCGTGGCAAATTAGTGACATTTAATTCCTATTGTGTTGCATGGAATATTTTAGTAAAGAATTTAGATTGGGTCTGTGGGCTCAGGAAATACTCGACGACAGGATATTATTTACCTTAATGAATGAAAATTGTAGAGTCCTCTGTACAATGTAATAAAGTTCTCACTCTATAACGCCACGAATACGTTTGTCAATCGGATTATTGAATGAATAAAAAATCTACCTATTTACTTCTGACTCATTGCGCAGAAAATCAAAAGATGACCACCATAATCTGAAATAAGAATAAGGGTAGGGTTTAAAACATTTAAGTTTTAAGCAATTATATAAAATTATCTGTCTCTTTTTTGTAAAACGATATTTTTACGCAGGTTGGTGTAACGTCTATGAAGGGTTAAACAATGACGTCACAATCGATTGTCTTAATTTTACAGAAATAAATACAAAAACAACTTTAACTAGAACTACTATCATTCGTCCAAGGAAATTGATCTCGCACCTGCAAATGGACGTGTCTAATAAGTTTGAACCAGTTGGGTGTGTTCTCGTGCGTGATATGCAGTTTAAAGGACAGTAACTATCTCGTCGCTCGGTCCGCTAGTCCAGGTCAAAGCGAGCTGACAAAGCGGCGGCGCCCGAGCGTTAGTAATGGCCGCCGCCGCCGCAGCTGTGGCAGACCTGTTCCAGCTGTACTTTACAATATAACAAGTTGACAGTTGTCTTTAGGTAGTGGGTTGTTCTTGTCATACTAATCTGCACAAAATTCTGAAAATTTCACTAAGCTGACATTAATATTATCTGCATTGTGCAGAATTATTTATAAATTTTAAATCTACCTACACCTGATGATGACTTAGTCAAACCGGTTGTGTTTTTTTAATATATTTAATATTAATTAACTAAGTAAAAAGATAAAGTGCAAGTAATTAATGTATTATTGCTGTGTTACATGTATTTCCATCAAGAACCTACAGTACATTCACTACTAAATATAATTAACTACCAAATCAGCGCTCAAATCTACTAATTGGTATAGAAATCTCTTAAATTAAATTCGTTACTGAATTTGACAACCAAGAAGAGATTGAAACACTGATAAGAAGATTTGAACGCCGATTTGCTTTTCAGAAACCGGGTAGGTGTATCGAAGACACGCTTCGTAGCGCGGCGCCGTAGAGTAGTAAAGTACTTTTAATTTTACGTTGTTTAAAGTTTCAAATAACAAAGTTTTTTCTAATTATATGTGCTTGCAATAAAATAAGTTTAATATGATGCCGTTAACGTGCAGTTTACGAGCAGCTTTTGTGAAATTGACGTCCGAATGGAAACCGTTTAAATAGCCAATAAAGCTTTATTGTTTTCGGCGTCGGTTTACGGCGGCGGCGCACACTAGACACACTACACAGGTGCGCGGTGCACGGAGCGCGGTGCGTGATGCACCTTACGAGGCGGGTGTCTGCAGTATGCACCTAGAGACTTTTTCCGATAAAGTTTGTTAATGGTTCGATGACTGGTTATCCACTTACCGGTACTGGGAACTACCCGTCTATCGGTACCGATATATATAGCCATATCTGGTCTTCGCATGATCTGACGGTTAACGGCTTTAACAATAAATAATAAACCACGGACCGCATGCAACAGATATATTATACGAGCGATCCCGCGAGATAGAGATCAATAAACGTGAAATACCTTCAATATAAAAGAATAGCTTTTGTTTATACGAGGGCTTGAAGGGAGTGTGCATAAAACTGTATAGTCATGTAATAAGGCATGTGTTATAAGTATTGTATACAATTATCACACACAAGCTATAGCTTTGTGCGATCTTTTCTGCGATGCAACATTGTAGTTTTGTGTACAAGCCTTGCGAGCGCTTAAATATCGGATAAACTATTTGATTTAAACACCTACAGTAATTAAAGTGCAGCGTCATTGCCCCGCGCGGCGGTACAGTGACCGCTCACCGCACGTCCGCGCCAGGCGTACCATTATTATTCACTTTAAAGTAATAATGCGTTGTATTAAAGTAACAGTTACAAGTATATTGTTTATTCGTTTAAAAATATACAATGCAAACATGTTACTGTCAGTCATTTAGAACACGCTACGAACATTAACCAAATTGAAGGTAGCTTTATGCTAAAATAGCCAGCATTTGTAACCGACTAACACTCGACTAATGGCGTCAGATGGCAGAGCATATTGTATTCTCCCCTCCGATTCATTGTGATCTAAATGTAAACAAAATATTGAAATTAGGCCAAACGTATGCCACATTGTTCTTCTTTGTTGCGCGGTAATTAAGTGACACTTAAACTAGAATCAATGTACTGAGTTGAGGTATATATGTAGGTATAAATCACACTGTACCGGGAGTATAGTGAGTGGTGTGTACTCTACACACTTAATTAGATAAATACACGCGGCCCCGTTTGTGCGCTAATGTTGACACTGAACTATACACAACAGTACCCATACGATATATTGTCTATGTGCATTGCAACTAAATGATATTAGACAGCTTTTTAATTAAGTGAAGTATTCGTTGCGGGCTCAAAATGTTTTCCAAATATTCACTTTATGAAATCGGAATCAGTGTTACGTAATCTCGGGGCCTCGGACTTCAGCAGCGCTTGGCGTCAGGAAATAATATCTATGGACGCTTCAAACCACGTCAATCTGGCCCCATGCTAAGTATCCGAAGAACTTGTGTAACAGGTACCAGACAACGGAAATATATTTAATACTTTTATACTATACACATATTTAAGATTTTTAGTATGTTATACATTACGCGTGTTGGTGCTCGAGCGAGCGGTCGCGGGATTCGAACCCGCGACCGCTCGCTCGAGCACCAACGCGCTCAACCACTGCGCTACGAGGTCGTCAAAATATTCATCGCTATGATATCAGTATATTTCTGTGGGGTGCTGAAGTAAGAATCTATAAATAATCTATAAAAGACGACAGAATGAATATTATATGTCCGGAAATTAGTCGCGTTTCAGCGGACATTGTTGTTATCGTTGTGCTCGCCAACCCGCCTGCCGAGCGTGGTGAGTATAGGCAGGGGTTGGGGGGGGGGGGGGTACCCCGCGTGACATTGGTGGAAGTTTATAAGTTTATATTCAGCAGTGGACGTTATAGCTGAAACGACGATATTGATGAGAGTCAGTCATATTAAATATTAAACTTTAGAATAAATATTACATTTTATTTACTTTTGGACTCATTACGCAGAAAATCATAAAGATGTGGGAATACGGTGGACGCTCCGTCCGAGCGAGTTGGTATGCTCGGTCAGGCCGAAGCCCCCTAGTTTTCAGATGTGGTATATATAACGGCGTGTAAAAAGAGCAGTCACTATAACTTTGGGATATGATTATACTTGATTATGGATTATGACTATACCTTGTCTACAAAGAAAATACATTAAATGTATTTTCTTTGTATTTCAAATGTATTTTTTTTTAATTTTTTTTTCAAGGAATTTAAAAAACAAATATTTTTTTTTGTTTTATTGTTATTTTTGCGACAAAAAAATAAGAAATGGTAAAAAGTAAAAAAAAAAAATTTTTTTAGGTTTTGACAAAAAATTTTTAAAAAAGTAGTACTGCCACAAAGATAAGCAAAATCTAAAATAAGAATTAGGATATGTTTCAAAAAATGTTTTAACCAATTCAATACAATTATCTATGTCCTTCTCGCAAAACCAAACTGAACGCGGGTTGGTGTGATATCTACGTATCAACGTGACGTCACAATCGGTTGTTCCCTCCTCGTTCGCACATTATATTTAACAGTTTAATCATGTTAAATATCTTCATTATTTTTATTTATATAATGGTACTCAAATAAAGTTAGTTTAACATTATTTGTTTACCATAATAACATCAATAAAAAGAACATTGAAAAGACTAATCCTTTTGTCTCGTAAAGACTGCAGCGTTAGTTCATCTCGCTGGCTGCGGTGTATGTTCATTAAGTTTTTCTCGCTGTCGTATTTCATAAACTACAGAAGAGCGGCGTCTGGAGAATGTTAAGTTGTGTGTCGTCCGACTGCGGGAAAGCCAAAAGAAGGGGCTTACTGCGAAACCAAAAGATGGAATGATTTTGGCAGACTACGAGTATTTATGTACGTATGTGAACTGCTACGATTTCAATAAATGAGGTGTAAAAAGATTCGTAATAACGGAACATAAAGGCTATAAATAATTAGCTAAGTCGGATTATAATTTTTTGATTATGGAATATACTGGGCGACGAGCGGCGGGATCGCCTGATTGTACGCGCCGGCCGCCGCCCGCCGCGCTACTGCTTTCTAAGTATTACAAGCACGTTCCTGATCTCAGGAAACTTGAAACCCACTTCAACCTTCAATGCCCTTTCTACGAATTGTAAAAAAGCTTCCGTGAACACACACCGCGGCACGCCGGCGGCAACGCGGCCGGGGCAGCACTCAACACTCGGTATACTTTACTAAACGCCTTTTCATGATTATAGTAATCTAAAACTTTTTCATTCAAAACATTTCGCGGCTAGAATGCAAATTTTTAAAGTATTTTATGAAAATGCAAATATCGTTTAATAACATAATACCGTTCGCTTTTGATGTATGAATAAGATGCGGCTCGCACGCCACGCCGCGCCGCTCGGAAAACGTAAACAAATAAACTACGGCCACTTTCCCTACTGGGTCAACATAACGGTCGGGTTCTCAGTTGTGATTTCGCTATTACATTATGGTGCCATCGGCGCGTCCGTGGTCTAGTGGTTCAGAGCTTCGCTCTCGACCCGGAGGTCGTGGGTTCGAATCCCGTTTTGGAACAACAAAAAATGTTGTTTTCAAGTACTGTTAGGACAATGCAGGCCGATCGCCTGATTGTCTGACAAGAAAGATGATCCATGCGTCGGATGGGCATGTAAAAAGTCGGTCCCGCGTCTGTTCGCTTGCCAGTCGTGTCGGTTTACCGTCCCACTGGGTTATGAGAGTAAAAGGAAGAGAGAGTGTTTCTGTGTATTTCGCACACACTTGGGCACTATAAAACAACTCCTGCGTAGTTGGCCTGGTTTCAATGAAATCGGCTACTGACACCAAAATCGGTGAGGGGAGCTTGGGGAGATATTAGGGTGCCAAAGGCAAGACAAAAAGTTTTGTACGACCGACAATCGGCCAGATTGTTTCACAGTTGCTATCAGTATGTTTGTCACCCACAAAATGTCGGTCACCGATTATTGCTCGTGTGTTGTTACCCTTATGTGGAATTGGAAATCTTATGTGTTAATTCTTTATGATCCTCTTAATTTATAACCTCGTGTGTGTGAGGAAAATCCCTGTAATTGGTTGAGTGCTCGTACCCAGGACAGAATAACATGTTTTGTTTCACTGTGTGTGCTCGACTGTACCGCGAACAACTAATGTTTGGTGTTGAAATGTGTATGACTGTACTGTAAAACGCTGGCGTTTGGCTTAAGCGGGGAATTCACTGGACAGTCATTCCCATAAGACACGTCTAGTCGCATTCACACTCTTTATTCATGGTACAGTCGGGCACAATGCCTTTTCTTGTTTAATAATGATGTGGCGGTACTACTAGCGCCACATCCTGCATCGCGCTATCGAAGTTTTCTAAGTCCGGCGCTATATATATGACATCTGAAAACTAGCACTGGGGGCTTCGGCCTGACCGAGCATGGTCTCGCTCGGTCGGAGATCTCCCTTTGGGGCTTCCACTTGTACTTGTAATAATAATAATAAAAACATTTACTCAACAGTCACATTCACATTACACTACATCACCAAATATCAACAATACAATACAATACAAATATACTTTATTGTGCACACAACAAGTTCCAAAAAAAACAAAAAAAAAAAATATACCTTACAAAAATCAGACATGCACACAACTATATCGAAAACTAGACTTAACATAGAAATATGTGACGCACAATTACGTGGATGGGTATTGGGTAGTGTAACGCAAAACGGCTGTCGAATTGGAGTCAACTCAGGTTATAGGATAGGATCGCGGCAGAGTACCTAATACAGATATCGCGATCCCTAGTATTATTTATTTATTTAAGTACATGGAAAACTGACAGCTATGATAACTCTATAATAATAATTCAATTAACCAGTCAGCCAATTACAAGTTTTCACTTCTAGGTTACATAACAAACGTAATGTGGATCCATTTGTCTGGCGAACGACAGAACGTCTGTACAGATTACCGTACAGTCCCATTAGCTAAAGCGGAGAATTCACTAGACGGACACGCCCGCAGGTATGTTCGACAGACTTCGCTACTATATTGAGACGCAATACACAGCACAGACCTAGTAGTAGCGAACCCTGTCGGACATACCTGTAGGCCTGCGGGCACGTCCGTCTAGTTAATTCCCCGCTTTAGTTAATGGGACTGTACAGTAAACAAGAAAAGGAATTGTGCCCGACTGTACCATGAATAAAGAGTGTGAATACGTGTCTTATGTCTGTCGGTAAAGTGTTCTCGGCAGTACAATTGGTGTGTGAGCTCTATGACGACCGCAAGTATTCGTATAATAAGGTGTAATCGTGAAGACGCGACCGCAGTCACGCCGGTGTTGAAGCTCGTTTATTCTGCTTGAATACACCTAAACTACTCATTTATATCCAGTTTCATTAAAGATCTTGATATTATAGTTTACTAGCTGACCCATCCCCACTTCGCTGAGTACAAAAAAAACCGTTTAAATATTCCTTAGACTTCCACGAATATTTCAAGACTGACCAAAAATAGCCAAATCGTTCTCGAGTTTTAGCGAGACCAACGAACAGAATGATATATAGATTTGTATTGTAGAACTTTATATATAACAACGTCATATCTAAAGAAATGTTATATGTGTCTACTGCATTATTATTTCGTTGCCACGCAGTAACTTTTACAGAATTTTTGCAACACATTCCCGCTATGTAGTAATGTTAAAGTTAACGGCATGTTAAATATCATGTTATGCCTCTCGTATTTCCTGTCAATGAATGAGATGGCATGGTATTTTAACATGCCGTTAACACTAACATGCGTTGGTGAAATTGGGACTTAAGGTTCTATTTGTGATAATTTGGACATGCATTATGTCTTTCGAGTACTTCCATAGCATTAACGTGTTCGGAGTTCCAGTAGCCGTACAGCCGCACAGGTATATGTTTTCCACAGTTAAAGGAGTACCGCAAAAGTTAATTATAAAAGTGCAGACACCACTCGTGCGGGCTCATTTAAATGCAAAGGACAGCCGTAACTCAGCTCGCGTGCTGGTTTTTTGCGAACCCATTATATAAACAGCACTTTGTGACATCAAATAATTGTTTTATACCATTTTACTTCTCGAAACGGACTCATTTATATCACGCGGAGCTTCAAATATATTACTAGACGTTACCCGCGCATTCGTATATGGCACAGGGCGCGATATAATGTATATGCAAACATTCATTAGTTACGTAATATTGTTGACAAATGCTAAAATATATAACTTTAAATACACCACGTACAGATATATATATATATATATATATATATATATATATGGCGCGGTTGAATCTGCTATTTGATTGAATGACTAGCGCGTTCATTGAATTCTATTTTTACCAACAAATTCAATGAATCCGAAACTAGGACTAGCCATTCATTATTTTAATTTTTAAAGTTCAAAATTTCCGAATGTGTACTAATATAACGCATATTAAAGTAAATTAATCAAAAAACATATCAACACATTGCTATTTGTACGAGCTGTTTGACGCCATTAAATGACCGCGCCAGTCATTCAATTAAATAAGCAGATTCAACCAGATGACTGCTACATATAAATAATCAATACATAGTATAAAACAAAGTCGCTTTCGCTGTATGTCTGTCCGTATGTATGCTTAGATCTTTAAAACTACGCAACGGATTTTGATGCGGTTTTTTTAATAGATAGAGTGATTCTTAAGGAAAGTTTGTATGTATAATAAATGCATAATATAGTAGAGAAACACTGATAAATTTAAAGGTTTCTAATGTGATGTCGTAAATAAGCACGTTTTTTTGCGCTTATATCTGGCTGAACCCTACGAGATAGACCAAAATAATGTACTACAGTATTGTTCACCTTAAAAAGTTCAACAAAAAAGTCCGCGATGGTATATGTCTATCTCTTAGGGATAACCCACCATAACCATTTTTATCCTTTACTAAAAATGGTTATTTACGATGTGATTTTAAACAATACAGCATTAATCCTTATCCAATTAAGTACCTTAAATAAATTTTGCATTTATTATAGATCAATATGCTTTTCACAGCATGTAATTTAAGCGAATATTACCGAAGATATTACAAATTTAAAATGCAGGGTCGTAGTTGTTTGCGCCGCGGCGATACCGACCCGCGGCCGGCCGGGGGTCAGGCGGCGTAATATATAAAAATGAATTGCTGTTCGTTAGTCTCGCTAAAATTCGAGAACAGCTGAACCGATTCGGCTATTTTTGGTCTTGAAATATTCGTGGAAGTCTAGGGAAGGTTTAAACGGTTTCTATGCTCAACGAAGTGAGCACGGGTCAGCTAGTAATAAATAAATAAAAAACGTTTCCAAATGAAACTTAACCAGCTATTTTCGGAAAGTCGACAAGAAAAACAAGCTACCACCGGTTCAACCCTAACCCGCCAAGAAGAACCGGCGTAAGAAACTCGCACGGGGCCATCTTTTAGCAAAATGATTGAAAATTGATATTTTTTAAAAGTATACATATATTTTTTCTTTTAGCAAAATGATAGAAAATTAATCTTTTTTAAAAGTATACATATATTTTTACACCACATCACGTCCATTAAGCGCTAAATAAATGACACAGGACATGGTCCGGCGATGTATTGACCGTTTCAACTTTGAACTCACGCACATCGACGTTAGCTATAAAGAACTAAGGCCCGTATTAATAAAACAATCTTAAACTCGGTCTCAAGAATTGCGATCGCAATCTCTACTTAAGAACTTATTTAACAGATTAAACAACGTTCATTTTACTTTTAAAAATTAACAACTTTACTTAATATGTTCTTCTTCATTGTTCTTCTGTTTGAAACTTAAAATTCATAATAAAGGAAAATATTAAAATAAGTACCTAAAATTTTTATGTTTTCGTTTCAAAAAGAAAAAAAAAATATAAGTAAAGTTGTTCATTTCCATCGAAATTCTTGAGACCGAGTTTGAGACTTGTTTATTGATACGGGCCTAAATCGTGGACGAGGTGGTACTATGTTATTACTGTGATATTTAGGACACGTTCGTCACGAAAATACTAAAAGCCATTTTGACTACTAAAATATGTAGCGATATATTTATATCGGCAAGAGCTCCGAATCGAATATGTAGCTGATCTCAGCTCTATTCTAGTCTCGGCGTATTCGAGTTTTCCATTAGTCGGGTTACTTCAGAGATGTCCAATAATATATTTGTAGTGTAGTTACTTTTATATAAGTATTTTAAATATGTTAGTCTTTAAGGTATTTATAATACGGGCCTATGTAGCCCGAAATGAATGGTATTTAATTTATTTTTAATTTACGAGATGCTGGTGTTTTGATAATATGCAGCGATAACATCACAAGTACGTTATATATTGTCACTACAGTGAGTCTACTAAGCTGGGGCCATTAGAATTTATAAGCTGAGTGTTGCCGCCGAAGGTTGTGCGCTGGACCCGTGGACCACAGGCCATACGCTGCTAACGCCCATATTTTTTCGTTTAATTAAAAAGTTACGAAATCCTATTTGTCTTTTTTCTCATACTAGCTTCTGAGCTAGAGAGGTCTGCCCCAAAGCCCTAATGAAACACTTAACACTAATTTTCCACAAGAGACGGAAGTAAATTTTAAATGTCGATTCATTGGTTAATTAGGTATTTAATGTATAAAATCTAAATTATTCGAATAAAGATTTTATCATTATTAATTACCAGTCTCCGCCAGTTCTATGTTTAAAGTCGTAATTAATGTGCCGAAAACCTTTAGGTAACAATATTTTGTATATTTTTACTGACTATCTAAATACAGGTTTAACTTAAAAACGTTAATTAAGGGTAAAACGTTAATTGATTCAGTTGTTGTATTTATTAATATTGTAACTTGTAACAAACTACTGTTACTTCATATTTGATGTTACTCCTGTAGTAGAAGTTCTTTAAACGGCTACCGCAGGAGCGGTGAGGCAAAAATATTTATATAAAGTATTTACATAGATCTTTATCTACATGATGAATTCGGGTACATACAAAAGGATGTAGTCGTATAATATTCAAAGGAATAATCATTATGATGAACTTTACAGAAGAAGTTGAGCACCACTTTGTGATTTCGACTTATTCCGTAAATTTTTTAGTTATACCCATAACGAATATCGAGCATCGTATATGTTAACCACTAATGAATAATATTGTAATAAAAAAAAAACTGTCGGTATTTAGGACAGTAGGAAAAAGTTTCTTAAGAATATTTTAAAATATTTCAGGAGTAGTAATAAAAGTGATTACAAATAAATATTGGACAATAATAAAAGCTTTTAAAAAGTTATGAAAAAAGCAACTCAACACTAACAAAACTTTTCGCGAAAAACTTTTTAAAACTTTTCGTAACTCACTGTATAGTTATTATAAGTACATTTTAACCACTTTTCGACACTGTCACTGCGTACAAGTGGGTTACTTGTTGCGGGCGGGCGCGGGGTGTGCGCGGCGCGCGGGCGGGGGGGCGGCGGTCGCGCTCGACAGTCGCGCGCGGCGGAGCGTGCCCGACTGCCTGCCATTCATGCCGCCGGCCGACCCCTACCGCGGCCACTCGAACTCGCGCAGCTCGCACGGACTTCTCGATAGACATCCACCCAACAACTTTCGTGGCAGATTGACAGTTCCGAACTGAATGAAAGTTTTCTTCAGTTATCCGTCATTAGAATACAATGATTTTGATGATACTTACAGCAGACATAACAGCGCTGCGTTGCTAAATGCAAATGTCAACGGGCAGTGTTAAAAGTGTTCTTCAAGTCGAAAATTCGACTGAAGAATTAAAACTTCTCGAGCTCCATCTTTATATTACTCGTATATGACAATAGGCCTGCACTGTGCCATAGATATATACGAAACGAAAACATGAGGGAGAGCAAATGTGTTTGCGTTGTTTCTCTCTCGCTCCAACAGTGACATACAAAACGTACCTAACTCTAGCTCTTTCTCTCTTCATAAACCTATATCCCACTCCGTTCGCTTCGAACGATCACAATTTTTGTAACGCTCTCGTCACTCATTTGCCTGCTTCAAGTCGGGCGTGGATAAGTTTTACTTCCAAAATATTCGGATTCCATTCGTAAACCGATGGTTGCTCGGATTTGCAACAAAAGCGCGATTTCGGACATGCTGTAGCTTCCGTCGGTTCCGGTCTCCGGCGGCCGGCTAGGGCGGGAAGCGCGGGCGGCTGGGCGGGCGGCGTAGGCGGCGGTAATTTTGCACGTTTCCCGAATATTTAGAGTAATGCGGGGCAATTTAAAACGAATTACGCAAACGTCGTTTAAGGCTGAGGGGAGATTAATACAGAAATAATTGAAAAAAGTTTTTTAACTTCGTTTACCAAATAACTAAAAAACTTATAGTTATAAGATTTTAGACACTCTATCATATCATACATGCTGGTAGATTTTTCATAAATATAAGGAAGAGTTAGCTTCAGTAGTTAGTTTTTTTTCCTTGCAACATTAAGGTAACGCATATTTTAATCATTTAATTTTCTATCAATAAACAGATAATACATATTATATAACAATTAAATGTATTATAGTAAAGTCGATGAAATGCAGACCGCGTACTGACGAGACTGACGTCGTCCGAAATCATGGATTCAGCATCCATGATAGTGCGGTTATTAAAATATATTGTATCTGATCGGATATCAATTTTAATTAATATTGAAAACAATTAAAATTTACATTCAATTAGATTCTATATACATTATACATACAAGGTGTAAAATAAGTGAGAGATAATACTTTAGGGTGTGTATGTGCCTCCTATGTAGAGTATAATATTGTGAAAGTACCAGCGCTGAAAGACTTACTTTTTTGACTTTCATGTTTGTATGAGAAATGCCTCAACATCATAAATTTTCCTACACATTCTTTTTCATTACTTATCAATCAATGTCACCAAAAGGTGTAGTTGAGTAGCAGCTCCTACAATAATTTTAAAAAAAGTACCTCTCTCAGCGCTGGTCCTTTCACAGTAAATTCTATATACGGGACTCATGCCCACCCTAAAGTATTATCACTCATTAATATTATAGCCTGTATTATATTCAATACAGTGTCGTATATAATATACTAGCTGACCCGTGCCCACTTCGTTGAGCAAGGAAACCGTGTAAAGCTTCCCGGGAATATTTCAAGACCAAAAATAGCCGAATCAGTTCAGCTGATCTCGAGTTTTAGCGAGACTAACGAACAGCAATTGATTTTTATATATAGCCTATATTACTCAGTGATAATGTAGCTTTCCAATGAAGAAAAAATAATTATTAAAATCGGTCAAGTACTTTTTGAGTTAAGTCGTTACATACAAGAATACAAATCTTTCCTCTTCATACCGTGTTATTCTATTTATATATTAAGTGAGCTTTTTTCTATTCTTATGTATCGTTTATATGTGAAAACTTGTAATTAGCTCTAATTTTGAATCTAAGTAATTTCTATTTTGATTAACGTACTTGTAAGTTTTCCTATCAATAAAAAAAAAATAATAATATTAGTATATATGAGGCGTAGCAATTCTGTTCCTCCAACTCATGTTTCATTCATCTTCACGATATCGTGACGTCACGTCTTCGGTGACTACTGTGTGGAACGTTTTCACATAATATGGATTTATAGGGTTCTATTACTACTGCTGTCTGTCCGTCTGTCACCAGGCCGTATCTCATGAACTGTGGTCGTCAGAGTCGAAATTTTCACAGATGATGTATTTCTGTTGCCGATGTTGTTAATAACAAAATATACAAGATAGAGGGTAAAAAAAAATATTCATAAAAAATCGGCCCAGAGATCATACTTGGCAGATTTTTTAATTTTAATGTATCTAGTTAAATTCAAAAAATTTACTACCCACCCCGCTGTCTAGAATTCACCAAATTTTTAATTGAGCATAATACGAGTACTTACAGCCTACACCTATAAAAATATGTTTATTTTCTGACAAAAATTACTAATTTACAATGTTTGGGGATCTCCATGTAAGTTGAATATAACCTATAGAAGCCATTCAGTAGGTTTACAACTTTTATATCGTAAACTGTATACAGGTTAA
Source organism: Celastrina argiolus (assembly GCA_905187575.2). Classification (NCBI taxonomy): domain Eukaryota; kingdom Metazoa; phylum Arthropoda; class Insecta; order Lepidoptera; family Lycaenidae; genus Celastrina; species Celastrina argiolus. The sequence goes on along the minus strand of LR994579.1, from coordinate 313,147 downwards.
AACTGAAGAGTCACTGCGCTGCGGTCCCGGCATTCAGTATATTGTTACCACTACACCATTACCATTCACCTCGGAACTCCCTCCCAAATGGATCCTGTGTGCGAACCATTAATTTTGTATCGAGCGGCCGGGCGGCTCTCCCGCGGCCGCCAAATGAATTACACCGTGACTCGAGCAAACGTTTATTACAAACATATCGTCATGTTACAAAACATCCTCCGATTCGGTCCCTTAACGTCACCTCCGCGTCTACATGCTAATTAAATACCTATATAATACAACAATTAAATACTACCGCCGGTTTACTATGATACGTGAATCTCGTCGAGTACGGTCTCACCGCGCCACCGCGTTGTCCCACGTGCCGCTGAGCATGTCGGCGGCGCGCTCGGCGACGGCCACGGCGGCGGCGGTGGGGTCGCCGGCCAGCGGGCGCGGCAGCACGCTGCTGTCGGCCACGCGCAGCCCGCCCACCCCGCGCACGCGCAGCTCGGGGTCCACCACCGCCTCCGCGTCACCCGCCGGCCCCATGCGGCACGCGCCCACCTGCCGCCGCATCGACACCAGCAGCGTGCGGATCGCGCACTCCCAGTACGCGTCCGAGCCCGGCGCCGGCGCCGCGCACTGCGGCAGCGGCGGCAGGTGCAGCCGCGCCCCGTACTTGCGGAACGCCGCCGACTCGCCCAGCGCGATCACGCGCCGCACGGCCTCCCGCAGCGTCGCCAGGTCCCGCGGGTCCGTCAGGAAGTTGCCGTGCAGCTTGGGCGCGGAAAACGGGTTAGTGTCGCGCAGCTCGAGGTACCCGCGCGACCGCGGTCGCAGCAGCACGGGGATCGCCTGCCATGTGTCCGCGCCGCTCAGCGAGCCGAACGCGGGGAAGTAGGTCTTGTCCGCGATCCTCCAACTTTTCCTCATGGCGTTGCCCGAGTCCGACGCGAGCGACCCGCCCAGGCTCATCAGTTCTATATCGGGCTCCGGGTCGTCCGAGGCCCCGGTTTTGACGTACCCGAGGGCCTCGACCAGGCCGGGCGTCGTGAGCAGGCCGTCGCCGAACTGCAGCCACTGCACGAGGTTGGGCAGCGTGGCCACCTTAGGCTCGAGCAGACTGGCGTTGGTGCTGTTGAGGCAGAACACGACGCCGGGGAAGGCGACGTGGTCGTACAGCGTGCGGCCGACCGGGACGTCGGCGACCACGGGAACGCCGAGCTTGCGCAGGTCCTCGGCCGGGCCGACGCCCGAAAGCAGCAGCAGCTGCGCGGAGCCGACCGGGCCGGCGGACAGCACGGCCTCGCGCCGGAACCGCGCCGTGTGCCGGACGTTGTTGCGGAGGTACTCCACCGCGTAGGCCCTGCTAGTCGTCGGCTCGATCAGAACTTTGGTCGCGCGGGCCTCGGTGAGGATGTGCAGGTTGCGACGCCGCTTATTGGGGTGCAGGAAGGCCTTGGCGGTGCTGAGCCGGTGGCCGTGGCGGCTGATGGTCTGCACGTAGCCGAAGCCGAGCCGATCGGGCGCGTTGTAGTCCACGGTGGGGCTGCCAAGCTCCCGCCCCGCCGCCAGGAACGCCTCCACTAGACCCGTCCTGGAAATTTGTCAGTATATTTTTAATTAAGAACTTACAAACAAAACACGATAGTACTTTACATTTACAACATACGAGTATTTCTCCGACCAACTGCTCGCGCTATTGAGGTAGTGACTCAATAGTACATCTACGACACAGTGGCGTGATCGAAAAAGGAAGCGAGGTACGCTAACCAGGAACTCTGAACACTCACAACAATGGACATTTGTACTAATTCATTGTATAATCATAAGTAACGTCTAAATCTTGTACGCCCGCCGGAGTAGCGGCGTAATGCTCCAGATCGAGCGTTTGACCGGCGCTGCGGTACAAAAACTATACGAATCCCAATGAAGCGGCACATGTGTAACCGTATTCAGAACTATCTCGTGGCGAACAACACTTTTTAGCTATTGAGTCTATCTCTAAAAGTAAACGAACACTTTAAATTATAGTGAAATATTGTGTCGCTTCAAAGTACGATAAATATAGCACGCCGTTGTTCTTTTGAACGTTCAGATCAAACTAAATTTGGCACCTGATTTACAATGAGTAATTCGACTTGTCGAGAACTTCTTTTAGGCAATAAACGCTCCGAGCGATAAGCGCGCGGTAGGTTTCGAGAACGAGACTTATTGTGAGTAACTACAAGCTATAGCCCCCGGCATCAGGAGCAGGCACGTACTTGAAGGGCACGTTCTCCACGGTGAGCTCGCCGTCGCGGCCGCGGTAGGTGCCGTTGCAGTACTTGCGCAGCTCCGCGCGCTCCGACCGCATGAAGTACGGCAGCATCTCGTTGTACGACCTGGAAGCGCGTTACATTGGCTGAGTTTTTAACTAACTAACTAATTTTAACTAACTTTATTTTGACTACATGAATTACGGTGGTATTACATATTTAATAATAATAATAGCTCCCCTCGACGATTTCGGTGTCGGTAGCCGATTTTCTTTGAAACCAGGCCAGCTACGCAGGAATTATTTTATACTGTCCAAGTGTATGAGCAATACACAGAGACACTCTCTCTTCCTTTTACTCTAATAACCCAGTGGGACGGTAAACCGACACGACTGGCGAGAGAACAGACGCAGGACCGACTTTTTACATGCCCATCCGACGCATGGATCATCTTTCTTGTCAGACAATTAGGTGATCAGCCTGAATTGTCTTAACCAAACTTGAAAACAACATTTTTTGTTGTTCCAACGCGGGAATCGAACCCACGACCTCCGGGTCGAGAGAGAAGCTCTGAACCACTAAACCACGGAGGCGATGGTACAACATGGCATTACATTAATCTTGAAAAAAGCTGTCGTTAAAATCAAATACGTAATTTAGGCGCAACGGTTGAATAAAGACCTACGCATACGTAATATACAATAATATTCATCCAAAATCATTACTCTTCCGTTTTGCTTCGCCATAGTCAGGTAGAAACAGAAGCTAAATAAGTAAAGATAATAATCTCGTGTGTATCTTGCACCATATTTATGGAAATACGAGTAAGTTTGGCGGGCTATCAGCGCATGCAGCTCAGTTCGCCGGCTGTCGCTAGATGTTTTGTCGCGCCAGAGTTAAAATATGATGAGATTTATCCACGTGCCATGATGCGCGTAGAGGTGTTCGATACTATATGGTACCCACCAGCCGTAGTTGCCGTCCTTGGCGAGGCGGTCCCAGTCCTGCGGCCGGCCCCGCGAGTAGACCATGCCGTTGGTGACGGAGTGCCCGCCCAGCGCGCGCCCGCGCCCCGCGTAGCAGCGCTGGCCCTCGCTGCCTGCAACACGAACATAATACATTAAATAAAAAGAACCTCAAGCGGCGCAAGTATGAGACCCTTGGCGGTGACATCATATTTGAGCCGTTTGGGGTGGAAACCCTAGGCTCCGGGGGTCCCGGTGCACATAAGCTTTTTAAAGCGCTGTCTAAAAGGCTTATGGCATTGACCCAGGACCCTACAACGGGGACCTACCTAGCACAGCGGATAGCCATTGCTATCCAACGCGGCAATGCTGTCAGCTTGCTAGGTACTCTGCCAGAGGGGGACGACCTGGCGGCGTTTTTCTATTTATAGAGTAGGTAGGTCTAGAGGTGTGTTAGGTTAGTTTAGTTATTATTTGTTTATTTTATTACTATTTGTATATTATATTATTATTTTAATTATTTTAATCTTATTATTAAGTTGCCACATAAATGTTTTATACTTTGATTAATAAAATAAATAAAATGAAAATTTTACAAATTTAAGTAAACCGCGAACTGTTCAGCAGCGACCTGTTATATCCTTCCACTGTTCCCTATAATCCTCACCTAGCATATATTGTATTCCCTATATTCCTTCCATTGACGACCTCCGTAGGCTCCGTAGCGCAGCGGTTGAGCGCGTTGGTGGTAGATCGAGAGGTCGCGGGCTCGAATCCCGCCGAGGAAACAAAAAGTTTTCAATGTTCCTGGGTCATGGATGTGTATTAAATTTCTTTATAATATAATAAAAATCTCAAATATGTGTATAGTATAAATGCATTTAATATATTTCCGTTGTCTAGTATGTACCTGTAAGACAAGTCCTTCGGATACTTAGCACGGGACCAGATTGTCGTGGTATGAAGCGTCCATAGACATTATTACATTATTATTGTAGTCAGCTTTCCCATTCCTCTTGTACAAACATCCTCCACCGTCCTCCACTTTTCCCATTCTAAATCCTTGACGGGTTGTGCCGTATTTCTAATTCGTGTTTTATTCCAAGTTCTATTTCTATAAATAAGCTCCTTTCGGCCTGACCGAGCATACCTCCTCGCTCGGTTGAATCTCCCTTAGGGGCTTCCACTTCGTTTCCACACAGTAAGTAATATATGACACGTCGTATGTCATCAACGTTTTAATTCTCGTGCCTAATGGTTCTAAATGTGCAAGTCACCGTTTAGGGCCACCGAAGTTCGATGAACAGAGAGTCAGTAGGTTAGGTCAATTAGGGCCCGTCCGCTAACGGGCCGCTAGCACATAGCGCGGGACTGAGAAAATAAAGTCGTTTACAACATTAATAGTAGTAAGTAACTGCTTAAATAATATTCTAGTTATAATATCCGAGTTTCTTACGCGCGCCGGCGCCGATTCTTCTCGGCGGGCTAGGGTCGAACCAGTAGTTGTTAAGTTCCATTTGGAAATAAAATATTTTGATTGATTGGTTTTTTTTAAACTACTAGTGTTTATTATGTTTATTATTATAATACATAAATGTGCGTGACATGTAAATTATAAGGTGCGTTGCAGTTGTAAATAAATAAAGTTATCTATTAATGGAATATTCAATCACATTTCTGTTTCTTTCGGATTAAAAATTTCGTTAATAACGTTATTTCCTTGCAACTTGAACGCACCTATAATAATAGGTAGGTACTAACTAATAGGTAGGTACGTTTGCGAAATATTAAAGTTTTTGAGGATGTTTCAACTATGGATTAATGATGATGAACGAATGATTGTGACTCTCTCGCTAAAATTTAGTAAAATCTGTTATTGTACCAGTTTAGAGTTTAGACTCAGGGTCCGAACTTACGAAGTTGGAAAACAAAAACATTTGACATACGAATTTGCTTGTTGTTTAGCGAACCTACAGTAAAATCCCATACATTTTTCTTCATCATCTTGCATCTTAAATCAAGTACATACGCTACTTTTTATCCCGAAAATGTACCATCTTCCAGTGATATGTTTAACACAACTACAGACCGGATAATGATGAAAATTGGTGTCGGTAAGGGTTTGGTCCCTTGCATTTATATTCGTAACTTCTGTTCCCGCGTGGTTTCTTTTCATGTTAAAAGTCGCGGGTGACATCCAGTAGACTCTATAATTATGTTTAATGTAGAGTACTAGAATACTAGTATATTCTACTTGTTTAAAAAAGCAACAAAAGTTAAAATTAATTCATTATGCATTACGGGTACACACAGTATTGAAATAAGGTACAGCAAGTGCTAACTGCTGGTATAATACATTGTATTTATTATCGGTTTTACGACTGGAGTCCGTATATAGCGTTTAATTAAACTTTATTAGTAACAAATAGTTTACCTAGCTCTGTTTACTGTTGACGGAGCCAGGTAAACAAGCGGAGTCCACCTCACACACGCCGCACAACTCACCGCAATAGTATGCACATCGCGCATGCCGCCTCGCCCGCACCGACTGCCGGCCATACCAAATGTCCTTATACGGCAAATAATAATCTACAGTTATTATAATAATGGCTAAATCTAATTTGCGTTAATAGCGACCGCAGCACACACCCAATCCATTAAATGTATTGTGTAACGTGACCCTCGCTGTATTCAATATTGCTTTGTTTTTAAAATCTATACTAATATTATAAAGCGGAAGAGTTTGTTTGTTTAAACGCGCTCATCTCAGGAGCTGCTACTGGTCCGATTTGAAAATTTATTTTTTGTTTAAAAGTCTATTTATAGAGAGCTTTAGGCTGTATAACATTAGGCTGCGATCAATAGGAGCGAAGCGTCAATGAGAAATGTTGCAAAAACGGGGAAAATTATTCACATTTGGGGACTTTCGTTGCGTGCGCTGCATAAACAGTTTAAGTCACTCTAAAACCACGCGAACGAAGTCGCGGGCATAGCTAGTACAAAAATGTTACAATGTATATAACATTGTAACATTTTTGTGTATTTCATTGTAACATTTTTGTCCGACTGCGGCGAAACAAAAAGGAAAGGAAATGCACTAAATTAAATATGGATTTTATCTGTAGATTTTAGCAGTAATCTAGTGTCCAATCGAGTCAGTCTACAAATAATATTAAAATTGGTCGTTTTGGTAATTGGTAAAAGGGCCGTTTGAAGTAACAAACAATACACACTCACTAGGCGAGTAATGTTAGATACATACGAGATTTGCTCATCTGTATGACTGGAACAAAACATGGGACATAATCCGAGTCCGTCGATGAAGCAATTTTAATTAAAGCTAGTTTATTTGTTGTTTATTGTTAATAATAGTTCACCTCAACTTGGAAACAACATTTTATGTTGCTCCAACGCGGGAATCGAACCCACGACCTCCGGGTCGAGAGCGAAGCTCAGAACCACTAGTCCACGGAGGCGCTTTGTTTACTGTGAACTATGACAGCTGGTTGGCTGCATCAGAATACTGCACAACTCACAGCCGTTACGGAGTTATTTTAGTTCTCCCTGGTGGACCTGTTCCCGGACCTGTTCCCGGCCCCCAAGGACGCCCGCTCCTGCGGCATTCATTATGATTAATGTTTATCGACTACTATTTTGTTTTCATCATTTCACTTTTTCTCACATTATTCAAATCATCACTTTCCTTTTTTAAACAGGTCAACGACATTTGATTTCGCGACTATAAAAGCATAAACTGATATTAGTAGGTGTAATAAAATGTGAAATATTATGTTTGTTAATGCTACTCAAATGTTACTATATGATTTTATCTGGCTTTTCTTTGATTATGTTAATAAAAATGACTCTTTATGACTTCAAGAAGAACATTATTATACATTTTTAATTGTTGAAGTCGGTTTTTTAAAGCTTAAATTTTTATTAACATAGTAGATAGCTATTCAACATTGAAAATTTACACTCAAGAAGGTATGTCCATTATTGCAAGAGTTTGATTTTCTAGCAGCCCTTGCAATAAAACGTAAATATTCTTATGTAATAAAAACATATACAGAGTGATTCATGTTTCATATATCAAGGCGAATATAGTATAAAGAGGCACTTTGGCACTTCATATAAATTACTTAATATAACTCAAAAAAAATCAAATGTCTAAAATGACCACAAGGAGTGAATCTTACTATGCTGGGGCTCGCGGGCTCCTAGTCTATACACACGAACGCACTGTTCGTCGACATAAGACTAGAGATGTAACGGATATCCGGTAACTATCCGGTATCCGGCCTATCCGGCCATGTTTTCACTATCCGGCCGGATACCGGATAGTAATACAGTATCCGGCCGGATACCGGATAGTAAAATTTTAAAAAATCTTATTATTTTATAAAGGCAAATCATACTCCAATAGGTTGTGGACACCGTTTATTTTTATAATCGCACATCAAAAATGTTTGTTTTATTAACAAGTGGCAAATTGTGATGAATAAATAACAAATTTTACGCGATAACACTCGAACGCCCCCGAGTCGACCCGATCTCCGGTTACGTGCGACCCGAGTGCGCCTGAATATTTCCGATCTCGTTCACCGCGCCAATATTCAAATCAAACTTATTACATATCATAAAGGGTGTAAAAAGAGCAGTCACCATAACTTTGGGATATGATTATACTACCTTTTCTCATTCAAATTTTTTTTTTTTTACAAAAATTTCAAAAAAAAAATTTTTTTTGCTTTATTGTAATTTTTGTGACAAAAAAATAAGAAATGGTGAAAAGTTAAAAAGAAAATTTTTAGTTTTTGACAAAAAAAATAATAAAAAAAAATACATTTCCAAAATGAGGAAAGGTAGTATAATCGTGTCTCAATGTTATAGTTGCTCTTTTTACACACTGTATATTATCAAAAAGGCCGGATATCCGGCAGCCGGATATCCGGCGCTCCGGCCTAGTAGCTTGCCGAATTTCCGGTATCCGGTATCCGGCCAAACTACTATCCGTTTCATCTCTACATAAGACCACCAGGATTGAATCTCATCTGTTTTTTTACTTTTATGGAGATCTTTAATCGTGATTTGTCCCGTTATGGTAAGTAATTTATATGAGGTGCCAGAACACAAAATGCTCTACGCGTCCTTCTCTTCACACTATATTCGGCTTCTTATATGAACCTTGAATCTCCCTGTATATCAGAGCCTGAACTTTCGGTGTGAAAGCTAATGAAATATAACGGCGTCACAATATCACCGAACTAATTCAATACATAGTGGAGGGCGGCGTGGGCAAGTCCGGGTAGTAGCTGGCTCTCGGCGTGACGGTTGGCGCCGCGCCAGCACCGGCCAGAAGTGAAATCCACTAGGAGACTCACTGTATATTGCTTTATATTACACACTAGCTGTGCCCGCGACTTCGTTCGCGTGGGTGTCAGCAACGACAGCAACACTATCCCGATTGTCTTTTGACTGCTCACGTTGGTTTTTGTTATTATGATTATTAAAAAGGAATAATTCTTTCATACATATTTTTTGAGTAACATAAACCGTTTATGCAGCGCACGCAACGAAAGTCCTCAAATGTGAATAATTTTCCCCGTTTTTGCAACATTTCTCACTGATGCTTCGCTCCTATTAGTCGGAGCGTAATGATATATAGCCTAAAGCGTTCTTCTATAAATGACTATCCAATAAGAAAGAATTTTACAAATCGGACCAGTAATTCCTGAGATTAGCGCGTTTAAACAAACAAACAAACTCTTCCGCTTTATAATATTAGTATAGATTTAACCAAAATAATAATGTATAGTAGGTGTAACAGTGCCCGTGGCGAAGGCTCTACTTGGATACGGGACTTGTACTAATGTTAAAACTAACTCTATTCCACTGGTGGGTACTCAGAAGCCTAAGCTAGAGTAAGATAGTAGTTGTTCAGGCCAGTATATATTACAATTATTATATAGTCAAGGGTAGCTCGCTACTTTTATATTTTCTCACCACAATAATTACAGTACAATATTTTGAACAATCACACAGTTTACATAGAGTTTGTGGGAGACTGGTGCCTCAACTAGGCGTGGCCTGTATTTCAGGACACCAGAACCTCCGAACAATAAACATTTCAAACAGTCGTTGCTGTTGAGCAGACTGTACAAGCTACTGTTAAATGTTTTAATATATATAATCGTGCTCTTCGCGGCTTCTCGCAAGGCGTCGGAGAGATTGACGTGACCTGGGTAATGTGGACATCGACGTACAGTTATGTCGTCTGCACTCGTTACTTACAATCCTTTCACTAGCAACTAGCGAGTGAAGTCGGTTGCTATTGAACTCGCTATACTTTGTTACTAAAACGTTGTTCCAATTTAATCGAATTGTTAACGAATGAATGAAATGCGACTAAATGTATGACGTCGTTGTATATCTTTGTTGCACGGTAAATGCGTTACATTGGAATTGTGTTCTACAATAAACTTGTTCTCTTCGTTAACGTTTGGAATAATTGTCATCTGAACGTAGTATATTTACAAAAAAAGATGGCCCCATCCGAGTTTCTTACTCCGGTTCTTCTCGGCGGGCTAGGGTTGAACCGGTAGGGCTAGGGTTTTGGTAACTTTCCGAAAATAGCTTGTTAAGTTTCATTTAGGGAAATAAGGAAATAAAATATTTTGAATTTTGACAAACTACTGCGGTTTAGCCGCTGGCTTCGTCTTGTACCGGAGCACACTCACCGAGACACACGCCGGGCTGGTGCTCCATGGTGTAGGGCTGCACGAGGTCGGTGTCCTGCAGGTAGGGCGCAAGGTAGGGCACGTCGGACAGCAGCAGCTCGGGCCGGCCCGCCTCCAGCAGCAGCACGGCCGCGCGCCGCGACAGCCGCGCCGCCAGCGCCGCGCCCGCCGTCCCCCCGCCTACCACCACGTAGTCGTACTCGTCCAGCGGCGCCGACAGCCCTAGAGGGAGACAGATATTACTCGATAAACCATTGAGGCTCATTCGATCAAACGTTTTTCTGTTTCTTTGAAAAGCTTTTTCGTAAGTTTGTATTACATTTTATTAACATTGTAGTATGGAGAGGATGCGCGTGCGACCCACAGATTGACCGTTGAAGTGTGTGCCGATGAGACTTATTCAGAAAAGACGTATTGACTTGTCATTCTTCTGGAATTGGCTGATAGGCTCCGTGAGTAATAATGTTCTGTGTGGCTGACTATGTTGTAAAATGCCGTATGTGCATTGTGCTGGACAACCATTATGCGACACTTAAACCAGCCTGTCTCTGGATACCTTAATAAAAATACTGTATAAATCATCCAATGACGGATAAACTGAGCCTTCAGTAAAGTCAACAAAATGAATAGTAAATGTTAGTAAATAAACGTAATCAATTCAGTTACCGGGCTAATATCCAGCGACAGCCAGCAATCACCATTGATTGTGTTAATAATTTCACGTAGAGCGGCCTACAAAATCTTGTGAAGTGCAATTTTCACGACTTTTGCTCTTTTTAAATACATAACTAGCTGTCCCGAACTTCGCACCTCGATGCACTGACAGATGCACCACCTACCGGATCCAATTGACACACTATAACCTTTCTCAGGAACCACTCCGGCGCTGAAAACAGCATGAATACCGGGCTAGTAGTCCTTGAGTTTATCGCGAACAAACAGACCGACGCAGGCCGCGGAGGACTTTGTATTATTTATATGTAAGGATATACATACACGAGTACATTTTTATAACATCGAGTTAATAGAAACTCACCTTTAGGAAGCGGGTACGAGTCCCTCAGGAAGTCAAACGGGTCGTCTGCGCTCTGTGAGCCGTAGGGAGGGTTGACGGGGGACGCCTTCTGGAGCATAAAGTCCATGAGCGGGCTGGTGGGGCCCCAGTTGATGAAACGCGCCTTCTTGCCCTTGCCCCTGCCGCCGTCGGTCGCGTAGGGCCACAGGAGCCGCGCTTCCCGGAGACCCTGCACGTCGTTCCGGCCCTCGATGTCTATGACGTCATCATCCGAGTGCGCCCGCGCCGCTCCCAGCGCGCAAATTGTCAATACATATAATAGCTTCATGATTGCTAGAACAAATGTTTTTTTATGAATTAAACTAATTCAAATTTAAGTAAGATAGCTTATGATGTTATAGTTTGGAACGAAAACGAAATCTTTCAAAACACTAGATTACTTTAAACTAGATATCAAAACGGCTCATCTGTTATTTGGTAGCTACAAAGCCACGGATAATAACTATCCTTTATTTTGTCTTGAACGTTTCGAATAAGCTAAATTTTAACCATCAATAAAAACAAGTTTAAGATCATTATAAAGATTATAATAATCATCAGGAAATTAGTATTTGGGAAAACTTTTAAATAAGCTCGAAATGATTATTGTTAGTCATATGAATTTAAAATCCTCCAGCGACACTATCAGCTGGCATCAATCACCGCTCAATGCTGCGAGCGTGTGAACTCCCTAATGAGGCTGGCCGCTGCGCGCCGGTGTGGTACCGCGGTCCGCGGCGCCGCCGGGCGCGGGTGTGGGTCGCGGTGTGTGTCGAATTGACAATTATTGTTACTGAGATATCATCTCTTCCCTGATGATAATTAATAATAATGAGATAAATGAAGTACCACTTCCTTGTCAAACAATGTTTTAACATGTGACGTCAGACAGCTGTCTGTTGAAGTGCTGTGTGAAGTTATCGCGTATTGACCGTTCGAACTTATGTTGCAACTTGCGAGCGCTAACATAGATACGCGCTAATTTTAATAGAATTTTTAACAAATATATTTCAATGTCGATTTAAGATAATTTTAAACAAAAAAAAACCGACTTCAAAAGGTAAACTAAAAAGAAAAAAATAAATTTACTTCGCACAAAGTAATACTTATTTTCTCTTAAGTAAATAAATTTATTCTATAATTTTGAAGTCGGTGCCAAGTCCAGCGTTCTTTCATAATTTGTTTTCATTTAATATTAGTTTGTAAGCCAGTACTTTGGTAGGTACATAATATATAGTAATAGTTACATTGATAGTTGTATATTTTTTTCTGATTCTTTTTTCTGTGATTGCCTACATATATTTAGTAATTTGATATTGCAGTAAGGTTGTTGAAGTACTTACTTGGCACCGACTTCAAAATTATAGAATAAATTTATTTACTTAAGAGAAAATAAGTATTACTTTGTGCGAAGTAAATTTATTTTTTTCTTTTTAGTTTACCTTTTGAAGTCGGTTTTTTTTTGTTTAAAATTATTTTATTTTAAGATTTTTAGTTATGGGTAGACTGAGTAGGGATACTTACCGCCAGAGCAGCGCAAAAATTATATATATCAAGTTGATTGTCTATAAAATGATATACAAATTTTAATAATATCAAAGTCGGTACCAGCCAAACTGAGTATGATTTCTATATAACTCTTTCATTATTTTTAGTCGATTTACATTTCTTTATTTGGCTTAAAACAATTTTTTCCCTTTTTAATATTTACCTATTTCGTCATATTGTTATGATAGTATATATGGATACCTACTATCTGGTGAAGACAGAGGTGGTGTTGAGTACTGTAATTGATATAGTGGCATCGCTTAAAGTATGCTTGCAGTACTTAAGGCGATGTCGTAATTTCCAAACGTATAACTTCAAAGACTAAGCAGTCCTGTATGCCTGTTTCTGATCTATGCGGTATACCTTGATAGTTGATTCAAAATTATGTTTGTTTTTAGACGGATATAAGCATATCGAGTAACATAAGCATGTTACTCGAAAAAAATACAAAATTACTATGAGTGTTCCTATAAATTTCGAGGAGTTCCCTCGATTCCTCACGACACCATCATCAGGCATGCACTTTGATAACTATGAGACCAAGTTCGACTGTAATTGACGTAGTGGCGTATGCTTGCATTTCTTTAAACAACGCTGAAATCTTCAAACGTGTATCTCTAAGGACTCAGAAGTTCTGTTCACTACTTTAGGTCCAGGATGTGGTGCAAAATCTTACTATTTGGTAACATATGCTTGGGCTACTTCAGAAAAAATCAAAATCGATATATGTTTCCATATAAATTTTGAGGAGTTCCCTCGATTATTCACGGATCCCATCATCAGGTCACCACTTTGGTAAACACTGGTACAACACTGTAATTGACGTAGTGGCGTATGCTTGCATTTCTTTAAACAACGCTGCAATCTTCAAACATGTATCTCTAAGGACTCAGAAGTTCTGTTCAGTACTTTAGGTCCAGGATATGGTGCAAAATCTTACTATTTGGTAACATATGCTTGGGTTACTTCAGAAAAAATCAAAATTGATATATGTTTCCATATAAATTTTGAGGAGTTCCCTCGATTCCTCACGGATCCCATCATCAGGTCACCACTTTGGTAAACACTGGTACAACACTGTAATTGACGTAGTGGCGTATGCTTGCATTTCTTTAAACAACGCTGCAATCTTCAAACGTGTATCTCTAAGGACTCAGAAGTTCTGTTCAGTACTTTAGGTCCAGGATATGGTGCAAAATCTTACTATTTGGTAACATATGCTTGGGCTACTTCAGAAAAAATCAAAATCGATATATGTTTCCATATAAATTTTGAGGAGTTCCCTCGATTCCTCACGGATCCCATCATCAGGTCACCACTTTGGTGACAATGGGACCAAACGGGAAGCACCACCTTTCAAATTAAAAAAAAATCATCCAAATCGGTTCACCCAGGCGAAAGTTCTGAGGTAACAAACAAAAAAAAAAAAAAAAAAAAAAAAAAAAAAAAAAAATTGAGAACCTCCTCCTTTTTTTGAAAGTCGGTTAAAAAGATAAAAGTGTAAAAATACAACTAACAATAACTTTGGGATATGATTAAAACCTATTCTTATTTTAGAAATATATTTTTTTAATATATTTTTTTTGTAAAATTAAAAAAAAAATCTTTTAGTCGCAACATTTTTTTTATATCTATTGACGCTTCACACCACGACAATCTGGCCCTGTGCTAAGTATCCGAAGAACTTGTGTTACAGGTACACGACAACGTACAGGACAATGGAAATATATTTAATACTTTTATACTATATACATAATATTTAAGATTTTTATTATACTATACACAAATTTAATACACATCCATGACCCAGGAACATTGCGCTACGGAGTTTGTCAAAATAAGAGAATATTATGAAAGATGCAAAAATATCTTTCAAAACAAAGCTCCATTAAAGTCACTAAAGAGATGAGTTTGAACCCTGGTCAGGAGTTAGGTCAACGACCAGTGCGTTCGTGTGTCTAGGGGCCCGCGAGCCTCAACATAGTACAATACAAATGATTCGCTATTTTTGACGACCTCTGTAGCGCAGTGGTTGAGCGCGTCGGAGAGGTCGCCGGTTCGAGTCCCGCCGAGGGAACTAAAAGTTTTCAATGTTCCTGGGTCATGAATGTGTATTCAATTCGTTTAATATAAAAAATTATAAATATGTGTAGAGTTTAAAAGTATTAAATATATTACCGTTGTCCGGTACTTGTAACACACGTTCTTCGAAAACTTAGCACGGGGCTAGATTGGCGTGGTGTAGAGCGTTCATAAATATTATTATTATTAGTAGTTAATCCATATATCCATAGCATAAAACTTAAATATATTATATCTAGCAATATCCCGAAATAAATGATTACCATAACCTGCGATCAAATGACCAGTGTGGGAAGGAGGGAGGTGCATCAAATGCATGCCTATGCGTACCACTCACCCATTTGCTTGCAGGTTGTGGTTATCATTTTTCGCGGGATATTGCTAGATATAATATATTTAAATTTTATATTAGAGAGATATTTACTTTATACACGCAGCACCGCGCCTCTATCTTATTTAGATGCCTATTTGTTTAACACTCTATGAAAACATCAGATTCATATAATCTGATCATAGTTTTATACAGACGTGACCATCGGGGTGAATCCACTATAATATAATATAGCAAATATAAAGTTCAATTTCTGAATGAAAAACAACGGAAAGAAATAAAAAGCATTTCAGATAGAAATAGGATAGACTAAAACTATGTTCTTAGAGCGTCTTTTTAGGTCTGGTGCACATCTCGGGACCTTTATGATTTCGTAAAATGAAAATACGAAACTTTTTTGAGGTACCTATACGTAATGGTTGGGTTTTTTTTTTCGTGCCTACCTCATATTTAATTTACACTAATTTGTAGGATTAAAAAATCTTTTCAGGTGCCTTGTGAGTTTTCGAAGTTGATTTTATTGTAGGTATACGTTTGACAGATATACAACTTTAAAGGGCAAAAGCTCAAAGCAAACTGACCCGAAAAATGTAAAATAATAATTAATAATAATGGTGATGAACTTCGACGGAAACCTATAATTGCTTAGATAGCTTTGTTTGTTTTGGAGCTATAGAGGCCTTATTAAAGTGCGCTTACTTGGTAAATGTCGTTTAAAAATAACGAAATAATAAGTAAACATATTGCAGTGTTCGGTACGGCCTGCAATTCATTTTAAGTTCTAAGATTAAAAGATGAAATAAAAATTTGGTATGATTAGTATCTCAACCGAATTGCTTTAATTTTTTAATGCACCTTTTTTGAAAATCTTAATATTATAGTAATTAATAATTATTTTAATTTACCAAAAATTAAAGCATAGGTTTTATTTACTTCAGAATAAAATTAGAACTTACCGTCCTGAACCGTCCAGCATACACGAAACCCTCAGTCGGTCAGCCACTGGTCGCGGTCGCACCCGAGGAGCCGGTGCTGGCGAGTGGTCGCGGGCAGCGTCAGCGGCGGTCGCCGGCGGAGTGACGGCTGCTGCGCGCTGCGGGGACGAGCCGGCGCGCCCGCACAGTTATGTCAACGCCGCGCGCCGGGAGCCGCGGGAAAGTTAAGGTCACGATCACGGACCGGCAGTATCATCAACGTGATCAGCAAATGACGATTTTTTTTACTATGGACGCTTCACACCACGTCAATCTGGCCCCGTGCTAAGTATATATAATTTTCCCCGTTTTTGCGTTTACATTTCTCAATGACGCTTCGCTCCTGTTGGTCACAGCGTAATGTTTTATAGCCTAAAGCCTTTCTCTATATATTCTCGATAATCCATCGAACAAAAAAAGAATTTTTAAAATTGGAACTGTACTTCCCGAGATTAGCGCGTTTAACAAACAAACTCTTTATAATATTAGTACGTAGATACCGAAATTTCTATTATTTTCTACCCAGCATTTTGATTCATTTCTTGTGGCGACGAGCGCTACGTACACTCATTCTATTGAGGTCTACTCGTCTATTTATCGAGTAGACCTCAATACAGTAAATACAATATACTACAGCTAGCGACCGTGTGTGTTGAACCCTAACGGTCCCGCGATCCGACGGCGGGTCGCCTCGCTCGCCGCTCACCGCATGAACTAGTTCAGAGGTGAAAGGTCCTGTCAGCACTCAGCACGCGCCAATATTATTCTAACAATTATTCTACAACTGTAACGTGTAAAATTAATAAGAGATAATATTTAAGGATGCATACACAAGATGTAAAATAAATGAGTGATAATACTTTAGGGTGTGAGTGCTTTTGCAATCAAAGTCGGTTTTGTTTGCGACTGCTTTTCGTAACAACCATACCTCAAGAATTATGCCGGTAAATTTTTATCACTCATTTCTGATACATGATATACAACATATAAATAATAAAATATTTTAAATAACCATAATGTTTACTACCTAATATCTATAGTAAGTACTGCAAGTACCCATGAGCCTAAACTTCACTCTAGGTATTGTAAATTAGAACGTACATTATAATGAGCGTTGAAAGCTGTTATCACGTAGATGTCCCTCTGTTTAGTATTTACCGTAAAGTCAACTCGCGCGGCGCGCGGGTCCAGTGACCTGCTGAACTAATAGTCACCAGTCGCAGTTTCAGCTGTGACGTCCCCTGCTGCACATAGGCCTCCCCCAAAGTATGTCATGGGGGTATGGCCTATACTCGCCACGCTCGGCTGGCGGGTAATTGGTGAGCTCAACTGGGCTATCATGGGCTACCCTCATAATCAACTGATTATGAGGGTAGATGTCCGCGGAAACGCTGCTGCCCGGTTCTAGATATATATTCCCTCCGCTGGCGGAGTCGCGGCGTGTGCTCACGCGATCCCGTGGCGTGGCTGGTACCGCCGAGTTTTTAGTGAGTAGGATGTGTGATGCTCACAAGAATTTTCTCGGCAAACAAAAAAATATATATTCCCTGTGACTTTTACGACAACCACGGGCAGATACTCGATGGAGAGGTACTATATTTACCCCGGCACCCCACGACGGTCAGTGGGATGCCGGGGTAAGAATAGTATCACCAGTATCTTGTCATAACACAACTAAAGTGCCAGCGGCTACATCAACATACGAAAAAACAACGAAATTACAGCTACGAATGTAATAGAACACGAAACAAGTTGTCGGGGCATTAACATTCACTGCGCTTAAATGCACAAATAATTATAAGGCCACTGCCTCAAACGGCGGCGGGCGGAGCGGCGGGCAGAGCGGTGGGCAGAACGGCGGGCAGAGCGGTGGGCAGAGCGGCGGCGCAGGCGCGCGCAATAGTCACTGCTTGAGCACAGAACAATATTACACGCGGGAACATTACCGTTGTAAGACAGAGAGAGACTCTTTGTCGAGTACTTTGTTCATCACACACAGCTCATTCCCCCTGGGCCCTGGACCTTATATATTATATGTCGCAGTCATCTGATTGAATCCGCTATTTAATTGAACGACTAGTGCATTCATTGAATTCAATTTTTACCAACAAATTGAATAAATGCGAGACTAAGACAACCATTTGATATTTTATTTTGAAACTTCAAAATTTCCGAAAGTGTACTATTATAACGTATATTAAAATAAATTAATCAAAAAATATTATATCAACACATTGCTATCTGTAAGAGCTGTTTGACGCCATTATATAACCGCCTAGTGATTCAATTAAAAAAGCAGATTCAATCAGATGACTGCGACATATTATGTACTACTCTAATCTACGTGGCGGTGGTCGGCGAGCAGGCCGCGCCGCGCCGCTCGCCGCCGTGTTCGCGGTCTCGGCGGCAGGAGCGGGTGCGCCAATAGAACAGGCTGTATGTATGTATGTGAGGATGTTTATTAACATTCCCGTGTCGTCTGCTCATGAGTTGCCGACAATTTACGCCGCCTGTTTATTTTTATTCCATTACAATACTCATCACTTGTCGCTCGTAGACTAGTGCGGCGCGAGGCTCCCACTGCGCGAGGGTATAGGAAACTTTATTAATAGTCATTTTAATTTCAATTCGGACGTTAAATTTATCTTTTAAAATATATAATGTAAAATATTTAAATTTATCGCGAAAAATAAGTATTGAATTCCCAATTATTACAATTTATAATACAATCTGCATAATGAATTGCGGTATCACGTACGGTAGTCGTGTAGGCTCGGGAATAAAAGACTTCATTATGTTATATTTAACCCGAAAAACTTATTACCTACTATAGTGTATTGACGTGGGCGGGGCCGCAGGCAAAACTTAGTATTCCGTAATATTAAAATCTATACTAATATTATAAAGAGGTAACATTTCATTGATTGTTTGTTTGTTTGTTTGTTTGAATGGAATAGGCTCTGAAACCACTGAACCAATATGAAAAATTCTTTCACCGTTGGAAAGCTACATTTCTAGCGCTGAACATAGGCTATATTATATGTTTTAAAAAAGTAGGGTTCCTTACTAAAACCCTAAAAATGTAGCCCAAAGTGTAAAAAAACGATCTCCAAAATTTCTTACATCGTGTGCGCTTCGACAACGGCTTGACCAATTTCGCAAATTTTTTTTACGGTATGTTCGTTATTGTTACGAAAAGGTTATTATGAAAGATAATGTTGAAAAAAATAAGCAGAAAATTAGAATAAAGAAAAAAATACGTGTTGGTCACGCGGGGTTTGAACCTGGGCTCGATCGATTCACGTCGTTGCCAGTTTATATGACACGGGTGTCATGGTAACAACATTTTTTACAAATGGAAAATAAAAATTATGAAATGCTATAAATACCGTTTTTATATCAGCTTAAACTATTTGGATTAATAAAATTATTAGGATTAACAAAAACATGAATCCAAATAGTTTAAGCTGATATAAATACAATATATAAGCAACGTTGTTGCCATGACGACCGTTAGACGATATAGACGTTAGGCTGCGTTTCCATTGACGCGGGGCGAGGCGGACAGGAGCTTGCGGTACCCAATTTGACCAATCACTATGCTCGAAATCTCCGCTCCACTCCGCTTGGGAACCACTAAGTTCTTATGCGCCCCGCTCGGCGTCAGTGGAAACGCCAAGATTGGGGAGGTTTTCCAAATCTATACAAATAAATAAAATTGAAGTGTCCGTTTGTAACTTTCAATTAGCAACGTTTTTCTAATTGCATATGACATTTTAAACGATATCTTCTGCTTTTTTTTTTGCATTGGCAACGATATCTACTGAAAACGAAAATGTAATTTAAAAAAAAATGTCTGTCTGTCAGCGTGTCTCTTTGCTCCGGCTAATCTCTGGAACGGCTGGACCGATTTTAACGAGACTTTCACTGGTAGATAGCTAAAGTTATAAGGATTAATTTAGGCTACTTTTCATCACCATCATCATCGTCATCTAACTAATGATCACCGAATCGGCTGGACCGACTGTGACGGGAGCATTCACTGGGCTTAGCTTATGTTAGTAGGAGTAATAACATCTATATGTCTAAAAGTAAGTCGTGTTAGTTAAATTATTTATAACTCAAGAACGGCTTTATCGATATGGCTGAAAATTGGTGAGGAAGTAGCTTAGAGCAAGTAGGGCGTTGCGGGTTCCGGGTTCCCGCGTTGCGGGTTCCGGGTTCCCGCGTTGCGGGTCCGGGTTCCCGCGTTGCGGGTTCCGGGTTCCCGCGTTGCGGGTTTCGGGTTCCCGCGTTGCGGGTTCCCGCGTTTCGGGTTTCGGGTTCCCGCGTTGCGGGTTCCGGGTTCCCGCGTTGCGGGTTCCCGCGTTTCGGGTTTCGGCTTCCCGCGTTGCGGGTTCCACGTTGTTTTTTTTAGTTGAATTTCATCATAAACTCTTTTTATGCTTAACGAAGTGGGCAAGGGTCAGCTAGTCTTTTATAAATAGAAGTAGAATATCCCGTTTGAAACTCTCTTAAATACAGAATGCGTATTGACTCTACCGCCGCAAATACTTTACACAGCAAAGTAATGCTAAAATGTATTCTCATTTCATAGCGATATGTACATACGATAATGTTTTGTAGGTATAGTAAAATGTATATCGTACTGCTTATAGTGTAGTGTAGTAACGTAGTGATTATATTCTCTTTGATTGTAGTGTGAATAGTAACAACGCTATCTATAACTGGTGTAAAAAGAGCAGACACTATAACTTTCGCATATGATTATACATACTACCTTTTCTCATTCTAGAAATGTAATTTTTTTTTCTTTTTTTTACTAAAATAAAAAAAAAATTGCTTCATTGTTATTTTTGTGACAAAAAAATAAGAAATGGTGAAAAGTAAAAATTTTTTTTTATGTATTTGACAAAAAAATAAATAAAAAAATACATTTCTTAAATGAGGAAAGGTAGTATAATCGTATCTCAAAGTTATAGTGACTGCTGTTTTTACACCCTGTATACTAGCTATCGCGGACTAGAGCGATTTCTTCGCAGATCAAATTAAAATGTTTTTCCTATGATTATAGACCATACATAACACCAATCAACATTATATGCAGCCGGTGACGATAAACATAACTCTCACGTGTTCATTTACTTAATTATTGTTCAGCGGCTTCTAGCTGGAACCCGCGCCGCGTGAGGCATAGATAATACAATATACAGAGTGTAAAAAAGACATTCACTATACAGATACGATTATACTACCATTATTAATTTTGGAAATGTTTTTTTTATTTTGGGAAAACTAAATTTTTTTTTAAACTTTTTACCATTTTTTATTCTTTTGTCGCAAGAATAACGAAAAAAAAGTTGTGTTTTTATATTTTTGTAATGTAATTTTTTTTTAGTATTTGACAAAAAATACATTTCCAAAATGAGGAAAGGTAGTATAATCGTATCTCAAAGTTATAGTGACTGTTCTTTTTACACCCTGAACGTGAGGTGTGAACTACTGTGGACAGCGATGTGGCGGCGGGCGAGCGTTGACCTGTGAAAGTGTTGTTGTGATGTGTGGCTATTGGTTTGTTGGTCAGTGGGCGAGCGCGGCGCCCGCTCGCAGCCTCGCAGTTCGCAGTTCGCAGGTGCCAGGTGCGCCCGAGCTAGTTTTATTCACTTTTCGCCAAATTTCACTGTTTCCTGATGATCGTAATTTATTATCTCGCTTTCTGCTTTCCTTTTTTGATAGATATATTATTGTATTAAAATGTCGTCACATTAATCTAGTTTTCATACACTTTTATGCTAAGTAGTCGACGAATTTACAGTTCCAATATTACTTCTAATTAATAAAAAACAGCAGCTATGTCAAAATTCAAAATTCAAAAAAATTTATTTCCAAGTTAAACTTAACAAGCTATTTTCGGAAAGTCAACAAAAATACTACCACCGGTTCAACCCTAGCCCGCCGAGAAGAACCGGCGTAAGAAACTCGGAAGTATGTAGTTGTAGTGCCGATTTTTTAATAGTCCTCTATCGGCTGATTGGGTTATGGGACGCGATTCAAGATTGGAAACACCAGCATTCCAGGTTACAAAACATAGGTTGTGTTTAATCGTTAATCAGCTTACAATACCTCAAATAACTTTAAATTCATTTTGCGATATCGATGTTCGAACTTCGAATTGAGTTTGAAGGTTTAAAAATAAAGCAATAATTGTTTTTAAGTTTTTTTTATTAAGTCGTTATAAAGCTCAACTATTATTATTTTAAACAGAAGGCAATAAAGTGTCACCGATGATGCGGTAGCGCTAAATTTATATTTCCTGCGTGATGAGGCTCACGGGCACCCCCTGATGTCCCCTCAGACCCCCCGTGACCCCCGTGACCCCCTGCCGTGGTTCTAAGCTCGCTATAATAACAAACTTGGTAGTGCACTAAGGCAGGGTTACTGAAACGCTATTCAAATGTATGATCAACTATTCAAATGTATGTATTTTGATGTAGGTACCGCTCCAATTCAGGGGCCTTACCTACTCCCCAAACTGATTCGATTTTGATTCAGATTCGATCTTGCCATATACAGGAGTATAATTTATGGCACGTATACTTACACGTAATAAATTGACGCTTGTTTATTTCGATTCTCAGTCTATTGATATGGTCGGGAGTACAAAAATTTACGATCTAACGATTTTCTTTATCCTGGTTAGTTTCAAAGTAATCCACACAATAAAACACCAAAAGCCGTTGATATCGAATTGATTCGATTCTCGATTGTGTCGGGAGTAAGCCGATACTCCGATTGGTTAGCGGCATGTATTTAGACTTATATTATGCAATTGATTGGTTCAGCGACATGCGTTTACAAAAGTAAAGCTCTTTAAGCGTTGCTACTTTTACAGTAAACTCTATACAATAAATACATTATATGCATCCTTAAATATTAGATACTCATTCATTTTACAAGTTGTTTGTATAAAAGTTTGAATACCTATTTGTTATTTGCTGATTATGTAATATTGCAACCTGCGGTTTTCCGGCGCGAAGTTAATAAGTATTGACTCTACATTAATACTTTTTACCCCTCTTATGGCTTCTCTGTATGATTGTTGCACCGTAGCTCCTAAACTACTAATCCGATTTTAATAAATGAGTATTTTAATGAAAAAATGTATACGTTGTAATAGTTCGAGTAACATCTAGGTTATAATCAAAGTCAAATTTTTATTCAGAATAAATTTTGCAAAATGTGATTTCAGAACGTCGTTTCTACCTATATTTGATGTCTACCACCAATTCGGGAAATAGCCCAGCCAAACCGGCATAAGAAACTCGCATGGGGTATCTTTTACCCAAAATATTGAAAATTTCTCTTTAAAAAAGCATATATTTACATATAAATATGTCAATACTAAAACCATAGAAAAATTATAAAGTATTCCTTTGTCTACGCTAAAACTAAAAAGCATTAACTACGTTCTATAGGTATAGGGCTGCCATCCGTCCGGGTTTCCCCGGATTTGTCCGAGTTTGGAGGCCGTCCGGGGAGCGTCCGGGCGGGGTTTAAGTTGTTGTCCGGGTAAAACCCGGACGGACGAGCACTCCCGTGCCCCCAGATTTTAAACAAGATGTAAGTTAATAATGAAAAAGTATTGAAATGTCCGGGGTAAGAGCTCCAAAATCCGGGGAAATGACGCTTCCGGTACTGAGGTGGCAGGTTTTAGAGATGGCAGCCCTATATAGGTACCTATATAAGTAGCCTTTTATGTGGCTACTGGCTACTTTATTCCCAACTAAAACTAAATTTTTGAAGAGTTGTTGTTCTTACTTTAATAATTATTATGGCAAATACTTCGCATACAATTGTTTATTTGAAACTATTTAACAAAATAACGATCTTCCGTAACAATATAACGTGTGCACTTGTAGAGCGCGCTCCACCTGGCGGCGCGCGGGCGAACTGCTTGGCTCGCGGGCCCTCGCCCGAGCGATGCACCAGCGAGCTCCGCGCAGCGGCGCGGCGCCACTTCCGTCACTCGCGGTACACGCACGGCGATAGATGTCTCTCACTACCATTCGGTCTTCGAGTCCCAGGGCCCATCAGGGAGCAAAAAGTTTTCTGTGTTCCTCAGCAATCGAAGTGTATTTAATAATATATTATTGTGTATCTATAATATAAAAATGGATCGCAAAATGTGTTGGTAAGCGCACAACTCAACAACTCCTGGATCAATTTGGCCTTTTTTGTTTTTTGTTGTATTTATTTTTTTGTTGTATTTTTTTTCAGGATTTGGTCAGGATTAGGTTTTTATGAAAAAAAAAGTTAAAATAAATAAGTAGAAAATTATAAAATTTCGCGTTGTGGGGTCCGGTTTTGCAGATTCCGCGTTGCGGGTTCCGGGTTCCACTTTCCGGGTTTGCAGGTTCCGGGTTTTTTTTTATTGAATTTCATCACAAACTGTTTGTATGCCTAACGAAGTGGGCATAGGTCAGCTAGTAATAGAATAAAAATCTTATATGTAATGTGTCTCATCACAAACATAACTTGTAAAAAGTCTCGGTACTTAGTTCTTCTACCGTGAAAACGTGAGATACCTACATGACGTGATCAAATCAAAATTATTAAAAATGTTTCATGTTTTAAATAAGTAGGTAAGTAGATTGACTTGGCAATGATATGGAATCATCAGCTAGTCTTTGTTATTGATACTGTATTGTTAAGCACACGAGTAGTATCAGCTGGAGTCGAATCTAAGTTCGATTTTGGCTGATAGTCTCGTAACCTGTTTTATAGTAATAAGTTTCATTTGGAAATATATTTTTTTATTTTTTATTTTTGTTGTGTGGTCTCCACCGGCTGTACTCGAAGGTTCAAAATCTAGAAGTTTGAGAAAACTCACGAATGTTACCAAAACTACAAAGTTATAATACCGATACGTGGATTTAAAAAAGTTTATTCCCCGCCTTTAAAATATTAGTAACCTCAATTAAGATTGTACATTTTCCATTCACATTTCTCTGTAAGTAAATAATTATTTTAATATAATCAGATTATATACGAATATTCGTTAAACGTTTTATTACCTCCGGCTGTAGTAGAGGGCTATGCCGATGTCGTCCGGAACTACGCTTACATGTAGGTTGTAACCTAATTTTATTGTAGCGCCACCGCGCTGTTAGTAGGTAATTGTTCCATTACAGCAAAACGCCCTATCTCCATAGAATTAATAATAGTTCAAGTAATGCCGCCTCGCCGCCCGTGCATCAACTGTACAGTGATGACCCTCTGTCAGGTGTCCAGCGTCCGGCTTCGGGCGTCCGGCGTCCGGCGTCCGGTGCCCGATGCCCGGTATCCGATAAGCCCCCGTTGTCGTCGCCGGATTAGCCGGCGACTGGGTCTCGCGATAACACAGTCTGGCGACATCACAGGCTGTCACGTGCTGTCAGGCCTGTCACGTGCTGGACTGTGATGGGATAACACTTCATATTAACTAGGGGATTATTGAGAATTTGCGACACTCAATTTTCATAAAGAGCTTAATCCCTCTGCTCCCGGTCTACTCCATAAAATAAACTTTATTAAAAAAAAAGTTTAGAAAAGAAAGATTCTAGACTTCAAGATGGACTCGTCGACACGCGCGGCGGCCGCCACTTGCGAGCCAATATTTAAACTTGTCTAGTCTGGCCACGTATAGCGTTTTGGAAGTTCCGATCGCTGCGAGTGCCCCCCCCCCTTCCCCGCCCCTGTACGTGCCTCCCCCAGTTCTTCCTGTTTCAGTGCGGTTCCTGGAAAATTAGGCGAATACTGGAACAACGGAACAGGTTTGATATGACGTTTATTAAGCTGCCAACTAACTGTTGACAATGTAGCAGAATTCCCGATACTACGTTGTAGGACAAAAGACAAAAATAGAGCATATTGCAGTAGTGCGACCCATTATATGTCATACAAAAAGTCGGTCATTTTTGTATAATCTGGGGAAAATCGGTGGAAAACAACCACTGCAAAAAGTAGGCCGTGAGTGGGCAACCTATATTTTTTTTACTCCATTTAAATAGAAAAAAGTTATATTTGCAACAAAAAAAAATGTGAAAAGTAGAAACCATTTTTTTCGTATTTGACGAAAAAAACATTTTTAGAACGAGAAAGGGTGGTATCATCATACTTAAAAGTTGTAGTGACTCAAGGGCGGATCCAGGGGGGGGTCATGGGGGTCATGACCCCCCCCTGAGCTGGGTCCAGGACTTAGGCGGACCATTTACTAGCTGTTCCCGCGACTTCGTTCGCGTGGTTTTTGAGTAACTTAAACCGTTAATATACAGCGCACGCAACGAAAGTCCCCAAATGTAAATAATTTTCCCCGTTTTTGCAACATTTCTCACTGACGCGTCGATCCTATTGGTCTCAGCGTAATGTTATATAGCCTAAAGCCTTCCTCTATAAATGGACTATCCAAGGAAAAAAGATTTTTTTTTTCGGACCTGTAGTTCCTGAGATTAGCGCGTTTAAACAAACAAACAAACTCTTCCGCTTTATAATATTAGTATACATTGGTACACTTGAAAAACTTAACACATACATATTGCATCTTCTCTTGAAGACATCTAGAGAAGCACTATCACTTCTGTGATTCGTCAACCTATTTCTTAGGTCTACGCTATGAAAATCAAAATTCTGGAAAACGTAGGAATCTGTAGGCGTTTGGTGACTAGGGGTGACGACGGAGAGTTTCCAACCCAAGTTTTTGCAACTTGGTGACCGTCTGCTGTGCAGTACGAGGTCGCGCGTTGTCATGCAGGAGCAGCGGAGATAAGCGATTAACCAATGTTGGTTGGAGGGAGACATGCCAGCTTCTCCATCACTTTATTCAATTCCTTACAACTGACATCTGCAGTAATGCAAATCCCGTTTGGTAAGAGGCACACCAGCGCTAGACCACCAAACAGTGACTATCACTTTTCTTGGGGTAAGTTCACGTTGAGGTGATGAACCAGAATCCAACCAACTTGCTGAGCGCTTGCGGTTATCAAACAGAATCCATTTTCATCGCAGGAAACAATGCGGTTCAAAATTCCTTAATTTGTGTGTCTGTTGAGCAGTGCAAGGCACGTCTTGACGCGTACTTCGATCGCGATCATTGAGTTCGTGTGGCACCTATTTGTCAAGCTTGTTTACGTTGCCAATTTGACGCCAATGGATGCATTGTTTAGTTCAAGTCGCGAGAACAGCTAGGTAGTAAATAATAAATATTTTTAAGTACAATATAAGCCAATTTGGCTATTTTTGGTCTTGAAATATTCGCGGAAGCCCAGGTCAAAATCTATACTAATATTATAAAGCGGAAGAGTTTGTTTGTTTGTTTAAACGCGCTAATCTCAGGAACTACTGGTCCGATTTGAAAAAATATCTTTTTGTTGGATAGTCCATTTATAGAGGAATGCTTTAGGATATAATATGTATAACATTACGCTGCGACCAATAGGAGCGAAGCGTCAGAGAGAAATGTTGCAAAAACGGGAAAAATTATTCACATTTGAGGACTTTCGTTGCGTGCACTGCAAAAACAGTTTAAGTTACTCAAAAATATGTATAAAAGAATTATTCCTTTTTAATAATCAAAAAAAAAGTCCGTGACAGAATATGTCTATCTATCTCTTAAGATTAGTTATTGAGTAAAATAAGTAACAGGATCAAAAAATGGGCATTTTTCATTAAATAAATAACTACAAATAATTAGTACTGAAGTCGCGGCGTCAGGCGTTGGCGTCGTAGTGTCGGGCGTCGGCGTCGCGACGTCGGCGTCACGGCGTCAGGGTCGGCGGCGCGGTGTCGGACGTCGCAACGTCAGTCGTCACGGCGTCAGGCGTCGGCGTCGCGGCGTCACGACGTCATGCGTCGGCCTCACGGTGTCGGACGTCGGCGTCGCGGCGTCATGCGTCGGTGTCGGGCGTCGCGGCGTCGGGCGTCGGCGTCGCGGCGGCAGGAGTCGCGGCGACGGGCGTCGGCGTCGCGGCGTCAGGCGTCGGCGTCGCGGTGTCGGGTGTCGGCGTCGCGGCGTCAGGCTTCGCAGCGTCAGGCGTCGGCGTCGCTGTGTCGGACGTCGGCGTCGCGGCGTTGGGCGTCGGCGTCGCGACGTCACGGTGTCGGGCGTCGGCATCGGCGTCGGCGTCGCGGCGTCGGACAACGACGACGCCCGACTGGTTTTGGTCGCAGCGTAATGTTATAGCCCAAAGCCTTCCTCTATAAATGGACTATCCACCAAAAAGAATTTTTCAAATCGGACCAGTAGTTCCTGAGATTAGCGCGTTTAAACAAACAAACAATTCACATTTGGGGACTTTCGTTGCATGCGCTGCATAAAATGTGGTATTTGATTGACTTAAGCTAAGTCAATCAAATACCACGCGAACGAAGTCGCGGGCACAGCTAGTTAAATTATAAGTTCTTGACTTGACCACGAATATGACGTGACCCCCTCCTGGCGACAAAGCTGGATCCGCCCTTGTTAAGTGACTGTTTTTATACCCTTTATTTCAGTAATGTCGTATTTGTAATCCTACATGCGATTAGCCTGGCCGATATAATATATTACATATTTACCACGTACATCTCTGTCGCAAAGTGCTGTACTGTCGCGGGGTAATGAGCGTGTAATGGTGCATCAATCGCGACTCGCGCGTCCTTTGTGCCGAACCCGCGGCAAACGGAATACTGTGTAGTGTACCTACCTATACACTCGCATATGTGATGTACCTATCATATAATTTAGTATGTACCATGTACAAACAATGAACCAGACGGGAGCGATGTCTCATGAAATGGAGGTTGCGACTAAGCTACAAGTTCTACAAGCAACCTCAGGTTCTAATTCCAAGGTAATAATTATAACCTGCAGGTTAAAGTTTCAGTTTAAGAACAAGAGATACACGACGTCACAGAGGAGACGGAGGGACGGGAAATAAAATAATCTTAATTTAAGATTACCGAGTGTCCTTTCGAGCCTAATAATAAACTCTTTAATTGAAAATATAATATAGGTAATGTAAGAAATAAAACAGTATAAAGTATGGTAATATTTAATTATAAAACAATTAAACCGACAGCGATGCACATTGAACAATCTAAACATTTACCGAGCAGGTATAAAAGTAGAAAAACGCCGAGCGTGCAAGCGCCTAGTCCAAACATAACCGCGCGCCGGCTTCTGCCACGAGTCAACTGGAGAACAATCGGGCGGGGCTATAATGTAGCTAAACTGAAGAATCCTAAGTATTTTAATTATCGTTAATGTTGTGAAGTTGTCTGAAGGTTGTGAGCTGCGGGAACTTAGCGCTTTTGTTCGAGATTGGAAATACTTTCCGCGCGGTTCAGACGTAACTACCGGATGGCAGGTTTAACACTTTGTCTAACACAAGTGTTACTAGAATATAGGTAGAACAACTTTATCTCCCAATATGGACGCTAAATTTATTATTAACTATATGAATGTGTCTGTTGTAGCAAGTCGATCATGAAAATTCTACTTAAATGCATAAACAAATAAATAATGCTGTAACCAGCGCAGTGCTTTAACAAAGAAAGTTAATTATTTTTAAAACTTTAATTTGAATTACAGAATAGTCTCAGTTATCGGTACCTATCTAACGTTAATAAAACCCAGCCATATTTAATTTATTTACTCCACACTCCACAGACTACTACGGTCAAACCGAAAACTGACGCATTTACTACTGTTCTACTCGGCCTCGTCACTTCAGCGCCTGTGAACAAATAACAAAATTTAACTTTCACTGATGTGTTACTGTAATCCCACATGATAATATGTAGGTCTTCTACATAAATATAATATTTGCTGAAGTCTATAAAAAAGAAACTACGTTTAAAAAAACCGACTTCAAGAACTAAAAAGAATAAAATAATACTTTTATAATGTTACAATTGATGTTCTGTTTGAAGTCGGTGTCAGCAGAGGTGAGTGAGCAAGTCAATCAGGAGTGGAAGTAACGTTAATAACTTCCATAATTTATATTATTTGAAAAACCAACATTGATATAAAACTACATATCAGAACTCCATTTACATGTTTTTATGAATAACTATTTACACAACTAATACTTGAAACTTATGATAAGCTACAAAATCCATGACTAATGTAGATGAAAATAATATCATAGTATTATTTGAGTACAAAGAAAATAGTTTGCTCTAGTAAAAAGTTTTTGGGGTAAGTTGTCAAAAGAGCCAAGTGTCTACTGACGCGGGCCGCGCCCTCACACTTCAGCAGTTGAAGTGTTGTTGCTGCGGAGTGAAGTGGGCGCTGGTCACTTCAGTGGTGCGATAACTTCATTCTTATCTGATCTTTGGCAAGTTGTTATCTTAATCAATCAGATGCCCGTTATTGTTTAATAGCTGTGCCCGCGACTTCGTCCCGTGAAACTGTGTGATCAGACCTTCAAGTTTGAAACATTCTTCATTGATGTTCTCTCTCTTGTTGCTCTTAGCGTGAATAATAATAGTTTATTTTATCAAAAGGTTTGGTACATAGGGATAAAATTACAAGAAATATTACAATAATGCGTGACGATAATATGCATATAATAGACTATTTCGATAAATGGGCTATCCAACACAGAAAGAATTTTTCAAATAGGACTAGTAGTTCCTAAGTTTAGCGCGTTCAAGCAAACAAACATTTCAACTTGAAAATATTAGTATCATCAATATTTTGAAATTGTGCGTAAATGGTTTTCCGTTGCGTGTAAGTTGCACGTCGTCTTCTGCGCATACGCATTACACACGTATCGTGCGAGGTGAGAAGGAACTGTTAGTGTGTAGTGAGCACTACTAATACATGGTCATCGGTTAATGATCACGTTACTTGTAACGTGAGCCCCGGAGCGGCGAGCGGCGACTTACCGCTGGCCTGTCGCTCCTGCGGCCGCTGCACGTCGCCGTAGTCGCCCGCGGCGCGGCCTGCGACAACACCGTCTAAGTCATCATCTTTTATTCAGAATGAATTTTACAAAAATGTTTTCTGAATGTCGCTTCTATACGACGCCTACTACCGGTTCGGGAACTAGCCCAGCGACCTGATCCGTGTAACATTACCAGTCACCACAAACTATTGTATTCAGAATTCGAAACTAAATTAAGCGAAATAATTTATTAATGTACGTAGGCGATGCATTTCTTGAGCGCTGATGTGCGCTACCAATTATTATTGCTCTTTATTTACGTTTAAATTAAATAAGCATTAGTATTTTTCGTCTATTAATTTTCAAACGTAAACCAATATTAAGTCATAAAAACAATTGAAAACTTGAATGGATGTAGGTGATATTTGGCAAAATTATTATTTTAAGAAAATTGAGTTGAAACTGTCACTTACTCGTATTAGAATACGTCGTAAAGTATTATGTACTTTAATCTAAAGATCCGTCTCTAGAATCAATGTAGGTACTAAATACGTTACTAGACAACCTAAAATGTTTAAGTGACTGTTTAAACTCAATTTTCTGAGTAAAATTTTTGTTCGACATATCACCTTGATCGAATCCCAATAAATAACAAAGAACGAACAATTTAATTTTGCAAAAAAAAGAGAGTGATATATCGGGCCTTGGCATGTTATTGCCCTGTAGAGTTATACTACTAAGGGCCGATTTTTTAATTGTCAGATAACTTTTATCTGTTGGATAAACATGTGACTTTGACATTTGTTCCATACAAAATCTGTCAAAGTTACATATTTATTCCTTAGGTAAAAGTTATCTGACGATGGAAAAATCAGCCCGTAGTAAATAAATAACTATAAGACATTCAGTAAGTACCGGGATAGTAGGTGGTGGTCCGCGTGACGGTGTAGTTGGCGTGCGGCAGCGTGATGATGCACAGGAACGCGCGCGCCGCCGCCGCGGGGGGCAGCGCGGCGCGGGCCACGGCGCTGTACTGCCCGTACGAGTCCATCGTCACCTCTAGGGCCGCCGGCACGGGGGCGTCCCTGCGAAGACCATAGTGTAACCACCTCTATATCCTAGATACCCGGCTACTAGCAGGAGCAGATACATATATCTTTTTCACCCTATACAACATATATGCTAGTGGGAACGAAAGGGAAGTCCTATTATTCGATACTTCCTCTTTTAGGTAATATTTATGGGTTCTGTACCTGTAAGAAAAAGACGGAACCCTTATAGAATCACTTTGTCGTCACCTGTCTGTCCAGACCATTTTTATTAGGAACGTGGAAGTATTAAATTTATTTTATTTGGCATCCACACCCAGCGAGCTATAGAGCCATGTGGTTTGTGGAGACCTGCGATCATCAACACAGTTTATTGTCGATTACAGGTGGTGACAGAATATAAACTTCAGCGCGCTGCAGAATGCAGATGTAACCCCAGAGCGCCTAACGATGCCGGCTGCGGCGCCTCGGAATTTACTTTACATGTATCATGTGCCTTCGAAGTTCTGCTACAACTGGAATAAAGTTTTTACAACAAATTGCGCCGAAACTTCCGCGTTGTATACGTTTGTTAGCTGTCGCGTGGCAGTTTTATTCGTCCAATTTCCAAAGGAAATAGCTCGCAAGTATTTTTCGATAGCGACAGTCAATTATGTTTTGACGCGGGTGCCGGTGCGGGCGACGGCCGCTACGTGACGCGCGCGCGAGTATTTAACAAAATATATTGCTCGCTTTTCAGCCGACGAGCACACGCTATTCACTAAATATTGCCGGCGTTGCTCCCCGGACACCCGGACAGTAGTCCGGGAGGAGGTCCGGTCTAGACACGCGCGGCCCAATTAACGCCGTGCTGTCCGGGGATTACGGACCGGTCCCGCCGTCCTGTCCGCCACACGTGACAGGTCGCTCGCCTAATTTAGATAATATCTTACGCTGCCGAACTCTTGCCGAAAACGTTCAATTGTGACTTTTTGTTTTCTCCGCATCGATTTGGGAGGGAAACTGGAACACTTCCTACTCCTTCATTCTCCTGATTAATTTCGTTGCGGGTCCCAAGACAGATTTTTGAGGTTGGTTACGACCCTGGCGACACAGGAGTTGCAGTGGTAGGAATGTGGTAGAAATCTTTTTCGGGGGTAGGCGTGCAAAAAGTTAAGTTGAACTTTTAACTGCTCCTTAACCAAAATTATAAATTAATTATTTTAAATCAATATAATGTAAAAATTTGTACCTGCATCTACTAGTGTCACAATCTCCTATAATTGCAATAATAAGATACAGTATATAAACACTGTTTTCTTAAACAAATTATATCACTTGCACTTTTGTCAAAATTTGCTGTTATTTTTCTCTTCCACTTGTTTACAATGGAGTCCTTGCAAGAATCAATAACACAAATGAATAAGATGTTTAACTCGAAGATGATGGAGTTCCAGCAGGAGCTGTGTGCGGTCCAGACTACAAACACCTCTACAACACTGGCATCTGATTTTTGTGAGTTCAAAAATTTTATATTGAATGCACTTAAGATGATGCAGGCTCAGTTGGAAATATTGATGGATGCCTATGATCAAACTGAGATGAGGCACAGAAGAAAGATTTTGCTTGTGCATGGAGTTCCCGAAGCCAAAAAGGATGCACAAGAAGCTATTGCATCTTTGTTGTCTTCCCAGTTAAAAGTCCAAGACATAAACATTTCTTCAGTAAAATATTGTCACCGCTTGGGACGCTTAAAGGAATCAAAACCCAGACCAATCTTGGTTAAGTTTCAGAATTTTACTGATCGGAATGAGGTTTGGAGGGCTAAGACCAGCCTGAAAAATTCCGGCATCACTCTATCAGAGTTTTTAATTAAAAAGAGACATGAAGTGTTCCTGGCGGCCAGGCAGCGTTTCGGTGTTACAAAGTGTTGGACATATAATGGCTCTATTTTCGTTGCTAGATCTGATGGCTCCAAAAGCAGTGTTTGTAGCATAGCGGAGTTGGATGCCATTTCTGATCTCTGTGGTGATATGGCAGAAGTCACATCTCAAGTTCCGGCATCCAAAACCAAAAATGAAACTGGAACAAGACCAAGGCGAACCAAAAAGTAAATACTCTAATAATAGCATGGTAACTTTCTCAATCTTCACATATATACATATAAATCTATAATTCTGCTTTGCCAATATTCGCTTCTCATTAATCATTCACTTATAATTTTATTGTCCATACTTAGATCTCATAGTTACTTATTTCTATGCATCATCACTAATTTCTTTTGTCACAAATTGTCGGTATTTCGAAAATGAAACATATTTAATTTTGTAATCTGTACTTTTTGAAAATGTTTGATTTGATGTATTGTTTCATTTCCTTCAACACGAAGCTTTTGACAGATGTGTTTCGGTGACGTCTGACAGGAGTGAGTGATAGTTATTCTTCTTCGTCTTCTTAATGTCACTTTCATTAATTTTTTTTTTTTTTTTGTTTTTTGTGTGTGGACATGAAATTTAGCATGAGCCATTATGTACTTAACTGATTTCTCTTAATCTAGTATTTTGTATATAAATTGCATCTTTGTTATGTAATTTTTGTAACTAATAAGCTGTGCTTGTACTTAGAACTTTATTATTATATCTCAGTATAACTCCATTAAAATTTTAATTGCCAATTTGTGTTGGGCTAGCATCTCATCTTAAATCTAATTATATTTTGTTAGAATAACTGCTCATATTTAGCTAGGTGTTTAAAAAAATAATAGGCATGTTTGGATTCTTTCCATTTATCTACCTACTCTTTTTCTATTTATTTACTAATTTTATTATAGCAAATTTATTTATATACTTATGTTTTTTTTTTTTTTTATGACACAGTGGGCTGCAGGCCAATTATATTTCAATTGTTGTAGGATAATATATTTATAGTGTTTTATATATTTTATTTATATTTAGTTTGTATTATTATCATGAATGTAAGTGTTGACTCATTTGCTTCAGATGATTTTTTATCCATTTCTTCTAACAACAGCGATGATAGTTTTCAAAGTGCCACATTTATGTCTCTTAGGGATACCATAACTTCAAATTTTAACACAGTTAACAAATGTTTTAAGGCCGTTCATATTAATGCACAGAGCATTCCGGCTCATTACCCCGACTTGCTTGCGTCTTTTGATCGGGCTAATGTTGATGCTGTCTTTATATCGGAAACGTGGCTTAAGCCTTGCTTACCATCAACATGCTACAGTTTACCCGGTTTTAAGTTAATTCGCAACGACCGCATTGGGAGGGGTGGAGGTGGCGTTGCGATTTATCTACGTTCAGACTTGTCCTACACTATTATTAGCTCGTCAGCGCAACCCCCTCCATCTGATGCTCTCGAGTTTTTGCTGGTAGAAGTCCAGGTATCGCACTATAATAAATTATTACTCGGGGTCTACTATTGCCCATCATTGCACAATGATTACTTCTCATCCTTTGAAAATACGCTTGATGCTTTTACACCGTACTACGATCATTGTGTTATAATGGGCGATTTCAATACTTGTCTACTTAAGGGTGATAGTCGATCGACTAAACTTAGTTCAATTTTAGATTCATATAATATGAAATTACTACCTCTGAATCCTACCCACTGCTTTCCAGGTTCCCGTCCTTCCCTGCTCGACCTAATCATAGTCTCCTCTCCTAATCGTGTTACTACGCATGGACAAGTCTCAGCTGATATGTTTTCATACCATGATCTTATCTATGTTGCCTATAATGTTCGCCCTCCCAAAGCTAAGGTAAAAACTCTTCTTCAAAGAAATTTCTCTTCGATGAATATTGAAAGCCTAGAGGAGGACGCACATAACATAGACTGGTCAAACTTACTCTCAGCTGATTCCATTAATGACAAAATTGATATATTTAACGCTAAACTTAAATCTCTTTATGATATTCATGCACCTGTTAGGCCCGTTAAAATCAAACATCTTCCCGCTCCCTGGTTATCAGACGAAATCAAATCTCTGATAAATGCTAAGCATGCAGCCAAAGCCAAATTTAAAATAAAAAAGACAGAAGAATATCGTAACAAATATATTAAAATCCGGAACCGCTGTAATATGATGTGTCGTGACGCACAAAGACGTCATATTCACGCCTCCGTTGAGAACGGGGATCCGGCTAAAACATGGAAATTTCTCAAATCCCTCGGCGTGGGCAAATGCTCTGAACCGCAAGACTCTCATAATATAGATATAGATTCACTTAATAACCATTTTACTTCCTCTTTTAATCTCGACCCCAAAATTAAATCACAAACGTTAAATTATATTTCTTCGCTACCTATATTGAATTCTGATCCGTTCCTTACTGTTCCAGTTTCCGAGTGTGAGATTAAAAAGCACATCCTTTCCATATCGTCAAACGCAGTAGGAGATGACGGTATCAGTCGTAGAATGATCACACCAATATTAGATATAATTGTTCCTGTTCTTGCACACATTTTTAATTCATGTTTAGAGTCTTGTACCTTTCCTGATGCCTGGAAGGCAGCTTACATAATTCCTTTACCTAAATCCTCCTGTCCTAAGACTGTGTCTGACTTCCGTCCTATTTCCATCCTACCCTTTTTATCTAAAGTTTTAGAGCGAATCATTCATCACCAGCTTACGAAATTTGTTACCCACAACAGCTTACTTAGTCCGTTCCAGTCCGGTTTTCGCACTGGTCACAGTACGACTACCGCATTGGTAAAGGTAGCTGATGATATACGGTCAGGTATGGATGATAAAATGCTTACTATTCTCACACTTCTGGATTTTAGTAATGCCTTCAATTCCATAGACCACGATATTCTGCTAGCCCGGCTTGCATCTTTAAATCTTTCACCATCAATAATTAATTTAATTCGTAGCTACCTTGTAGGACGACGGCAGAGAGTTAAATCATCTGATTATTTCTCCGATTGGAGTTATATCTATGCCGGCGTGCCTCAGGGTGGTGTGCTATCTCCTCTTCTGTTTGCAATTTTTATAAACCCTATAACAATATCGATTTCATCATCCTACCACTTGTATGCGGACGATCTTCAAATATACACACAGTCTCCTTTGGACAATCTGAATTCCGCTTTTGATCTAGTGAATCACGATTTGTCGAATATTTGTGAATGGAGCAAGAATCATGGACTTCTTATTAATCCTATTAAAACTCAATTAATTGTAATTGGTAGCCCCGGGCTAATTTCTAGAGTTGACCATGATTCTTTACCTCCTGTCCTTATAAATGGTGTAACAATACCTTTCAGTAAAGTGGTTAAAAACTTGGGAGTGTACTTTGATGAACATTTATCGTGGACGCATCAATTGCAAGAGATTAGTAGAAAGGTTTTTTCTACCTGGCGTTCCCTAAAACGTCTACGATATGTTCTTCCGATACCCACTAAGGTAGTTTTGGCTGAATCCCTACTCCTTTCCCATTTAGATTATGCGGACGCTTCTTTCACTAACTTGACGGAGGAACAACTGAACAAATTGGAGCGCCTTCAAAACCTGGCTTTGAGGTTTGTTTTCGGTTTACGTAAATTTGACCATATCTCCGAGTATCGCCTCAAGTTAAAGTGGTTGCCAATCCGCTACCGCCGTGACTCTCGTGTTCTCTCCTTCCTTTATAACATCCTATTTGACTCCCATTGTCCCACTTATTTAAAAAGTAATTTTAACTTCCGTACCTCTGACAGACTGGAACTACGATCTATATCTAATCTTCTTCTTGACATTCCTATCCACCGCACTAAATACTTTAATTGCTCTTTCATTGTAAAATCCATTTCCCTTTGGAATTCTTTACCTATCCATATAAGGCAGGCTGAAACTATACATCGCTTTAAAACTCTTATAAAAAATCATTATCTGGAATCATATTGTGTCAACCCTTAACTTATGTAACTAACACTTATTATTATAAATTAAAATATCATGTAGGTTTATCTATTGTATATATATATATATATATATAGATATATATATTATATTATATTGTATACATATATTATATATTTATTGTGTTTATGTATTATTTTATTTTATTTACTTTTATTTTATTAAATATACTTTTGCGCAACTCCCATTCTCTAGCATTGTTTTCTCTAACACCATAAGGTTGTCTGGAAGAAATTGCTATCTAGTAATAAGGCCGCCTTTGTGTGCATGTCTGATTTTTGTAATGTATATTTTTTTGTTTTTTTTTGTAACTTGTTGTGTGCACAATAAAGTATATTTGTATTGTATTGTATTGAATGTGAAGTGGGCCATTTGCCCGTAAAAAAAACTCTTATACTACATACCTACATTATACATATATCGACGGGTCCCAAGAACAACATCGTATGGAAAAATAAGACAAAATGCATTTTATTGCATATTTGTACTCTACATAGTAAAAACTATATGGCACTATATTTTTTTTATTTTTTTTTCGTTTATTTATCGAAATAATCAATCGAACAATATCTTATTTGAATTAGATACCCGCAAACAAACATGTATTGACATGTACGCACTTGTTCGATGCAACACGCAGCACGCTCGCAGCGACTTACCGTCATTTGCGTGTTTGTTCTCTGCAAAATCAAATACAAACGAGCTCTCCTCAAAAATACAAAGTTTTAGTTTAAAATTACAATTTAGGTTTATAAACAACCATCTATTGAGTGGTTAAATAATGTCGGGATGGCCAAGAAAGAAAATATTACCAAATTTAGCTCTGCATTTAAATGAAAATTATGGCAGTCTTATTACAATCATTAACAACAACGATAAAACCTTTTAAAAGGTAACTAATAGTTTATTTGTGTACATAATATACTGTAACATTGCATAAATTGTTGTATTTTAAAGTTAATAGTTATTGTAAACAAAATTACACGGAAACTCATTCATTTTCATCGTTTGTGCATATACAATTTTGTTCAACAAAAAATCAAATATAACTTATAAATAAATCCTGAAAAACCTATTTTACTTTTATATTGATAGACTTTATAATAAGACTACGATTAGACATATTTATTTTCTACCTTATTATTGTTACATAAGTCTTTGTTCGGCAAAATAATTTATCGCTTGAGCAGATACGATTTTTTTCTTCGAAAATTTTTACTAAAAAGTATGTCGTATTTGAATAAACCATTTTGTTCGCTGTAAACAATTTTTACATACGTGTTTGTTGTGTAAAAAAGTATATGATTTAATGTACTTTTTAATCAAATAATATAATTTTTAGTAATCTATGTGAATTAACTTATAAATTTCACACATACATTTTCCTTTTTGTTAGAGACTGGGTGTCAACGGTACACTAACGTCTCGCCTATGACACCTGGACCCAAGAATATTGACGTCGATTCAGCAGTAGTTTGGCATGATGTTTTTGATGAAAATGATAAATTGGGATAAAAAGCAGATCCTCATATCAATAACTCAGATACCTATAATGTTACCTGCGATCATTTTGCTTCACCATCTTTATATTTGCCGCTAGTGATGCATACATATAAAGATTATTTTCGTTGAACATTGAAATCACCTTCACATTTAACAACTCATCAGAAATATACATCACTAAAACTTGAAGAACATACAAATTCGATCCCATATGATATTAGCTACACCTATTTCACCTTTCTCAGTAATATACACAAAAAATGTAATGGTCCTTTTTGTTTTAATCATACTGATTAGATTTATTCATTATAATCCGCGTGAAATTGCCCCGAAGCAAAAAAAACGTTACATTTAAAAAAATGTGGATTTATTAATGATAAAATGATGGTAAAGCTGTAAGTATAAGTGTTGAGATAAAATTACAGAAGAACAGAAACTGGAATGTTTTCATGGATTTTGAAAGCTTGTTATTAGAGAAAAGCAGTGTATGTACGAGGCAAAGTATGAAAAAAGCGATGTATAAACCGATATAGCACTTTCAATAAACCACACTTTACATAAATGTTTCATAGACAATAGCATAATAAATGTGATCATATAAATTCATTCATTCCTGTTGAGTCTCACTTTATTCGTATGGATTAAATTAAACGGTAAATTGACGGCAGCCTCAGTATAAGCCTTATGTTGTACATTTGGTTTATACTGAGGCTGCCGTACGATGAATCATGAATGGTGTGATGAATTTATTTACACATTGAAAGCTACAACTGAGTGCCAGTATCAGGACATTAAACTACACACACTAAAAGGACATTGAAACAATAATCTTGGCTTTTAAATTCCTATAAATATCAATGCAAAGTATGTCACAAAATTACAGACGGTAATGATCAAAAAAAGAGCAGCAGGGACAAAGATTCTTAAATTATGATAATTAATCTCATATCTACTATTATACCTAACTATTATATTAAAATGATTAAGGCCTGATCTTTCAATGGGCAGATTACTTATATCAGTGAAATAAAAATGCTGCTATGACATTTGGTTCATGTAAACTCTGTCAAAGTCACATAATATAATATATTCCTGAGGTATATTTATCCGACGATTGAAAATTCACCCTTAGGGGTGACTGTTTAAGTTTACTGATTTAGGATTTCAAATAATTCCTAGAAAGTTCAAAAGTTTCTTTATTGTATTTAATTTAAACATTAGATTTGATTAAAATATAAAATATTTTTATATAAAATAATATATTATATTTTATAAGCCTAGATGAGAAATGATTGAAAAATAAATTGGATTAAAATTTATTTTTGTTAAAGATTTTTTTAAAAGAGATCATCTATAGATTTTATGATTTTTATAATGAAACAACTTAATAAAATTATAGAAAAGGTAGTAAAGTAAATAAGTGTTTGTAATAACATTGGCCTTTACTGTTTATATTATGAATTTAAACATTGAAATCACAATTATTGTCTTTTAAGACATGAAAATGAAACATCAATT
The DNA here is from genome assembly GCA_905187575.2 of Celastrina argiolus. NCBI lineage: Eukaryota > Metazoa > Arthropoda > Insecta > Lepidoptera > Lycaenidae > Celastrina > Celastrina argiolus. The sequence goes on along the minus strand of LR994579.1, from coordinate 272,329 downwards.
CCATAAAACAAAGTCGTATATTAAGATATATACTAGATTGTTCCGAAGAACAATGTCGTACATTCAGATACGTGCTAGGTCTTTCCGGAAAACAAAACCGTATGGTATCATACGAATCATATTTATGCGAAAATAAAAATTAAGGTATCTAATAAAATGTGAAGATAAAGGTATTAAATTCTTAAATAGCGTTTTGTATTTTTTTTCCTCAAAATGTCTATATTTTCACTAACAATTTATGATTATACGTACACAGAAATTCAAATGCTCATACTGTAAAACGATAATTTTCCACATACGATTTTGTTCTTGGGACCCGTCGATATGAAACGATTAGATTTCTTTACTGATGTATACGCCGTTCCGAGTATGTGATAGTACTGTAAACAAAGCTCGGGCTGCTCTGATGCTTCTAATTTAAACGTCATTTATTCACCCCGCAATAAAGGATAACTAAAAATATTTTAGTTGCATGTAATATCTGTATTACCTACTTTATTCATATTTCTTCAATCATTTTCGTCTACAAACATCTCTCCGTATCCTTTTTTTCTCTTCGTTACATATTTTGTTTAAGTACCAAGGAATACGTTAAAAAATATTTTCCTTTAGCTATTTGCTATTATACATATGCTAAAATATCCATCAAACTTAAAATGTATCGTAGATAACTTAACGGAGCTGTCAAATGTCCCTGCTCGGCCTACTGGGCATGACAATATTACGTCGGGCTCGCTGCTAGTGAAGTTAGCGAACTTGAGGTAACAGCATGACACTCACTCCTCCGTCAGTATGGTGAGCTCCGGCCGCGGGTACATGTCCTCGGCCGAGCACACCAGCGTCGCCCGCGCCGAGCCGTTGCCGCGCTCCGGGTAGAACTGGAAGTTGCGCGGCACGCCTGCAACACGTATGGAGATGGTGGCTGCTGCATATGTAGTACTTATAACTACTTATAACAGCGCTATTACATGTCTGCACTGATCTATCTATATTGTTGTCTGCCCCAGAAATGGGAAAAGGACTTAAGGACAAATAGAAAGAGATTAAATAACTTGTAGAGAATCAAGAACTGCGCACCTGAAGAGAAACGCCCGAGACAGTAGGGTGCGCATTCCCATGTTTCGGCCCGTATAACCACGATAGGTTGATGTCGTTGATGGGGCCATGGGTTGGCGGAGGGATTTGATCTATCTATCTATATTATATAGGGCGATTTGTTAGGCTTTGTTTGAAGACATCTAACCTAAAAAGTCGCCCTAGCTTGCCAGTATAGTAGAAAAGTGCACAATTGTGAAGCGGCAGTTTTGTGCACTAGCACAGGGTCCGATTCTTGTACTTCACACTTCTGTTTTGTCAGTCGCTTCGAGGTGCAAGAATCGGGGCTCCGGTAGATAAGTTACTGTAGACGAGCATGGGCTTGGTCTTCCGGTCCTCGGCGTCGAGCGTGGACACGACGCAGGTGTAGCGGCCGCTGAGCTCGGGTGCAGCGCGGCGCACCAGCACCGCCCGGTGCCGCTGCAGCGCGTCCGCCGCCACCGTGTGGTTGAGTTCCACGCGGCCCTTCAGCAGGCCCACCGCCTGCGGCCGCAGCGGCGGGATCCACTGGTACACCAGCCCCGCGGCGCCGTTGAACAGCCACTGCAGCACCAGCCCGCGCGGCTGCGGCGCCCGGAACTCGCAGTCCAGCAGCACCGGCGCCCCCGCCGCCACCGCGCCCGGCACAGACAGCCGCACGATCTCCACCGCGCCGCACCCTGCCCGCAGGGAGAGTTCATTTCTATAATAATCTCCCGATGTCGCTGTCGGTGGTCGATGTCGTTGAGTACGCATTTTTATAGTACCCAAATGTGTACGCTAAATACAAAGACACTCTCTCCTTTTACTCTCATACGCTCACCCTACACGACTGGCGGGAGATCAGGCGCAGGACCGAATTTTTTCATGCTCATCCGATGCATCATCTTTCTTATCAGAAAATCAGACGGTCAAAACAACATTTATTGTTGTTCCAACGCGGGAATCGAACCCACGACCTCCAGTCGAGTGCCAATTATTTCGATACGAAAGCAACAAGTGGAACAAGTAAAATGGAGTAATCCATCTGCAAGGATATCACTAACTATATGGAAACACTCTATAGCAGTAGCAGGTCAGACCAGTGCTGCCGCAGCTGATGTCGTCTTTAAAGATATTGCCTTGTTTACCTATAAGCTGAAGTTATAAGCTGAAGAGATAGACGAGAGACAAAATAGGTATTGATCACATTAAACACGACGAGATCGGCTCAACTTACCCGATAAAAACAAAAAACATATAAATCAACAAAATGAGTACCTCCGGATAAAACATTACCCTCGCCGATTGTGATCAAAACAACCGGGGGGAATAGCCGACGACAGCGGAACCCGGATCTTATTTGCCTGGGAAGTGCATAATGAGGGGGTAGCCGGTATCGCCGGGTATCGCGACATTACTCCGGCACTCAGGTCCTCATGAATAATGCAGCGCGGCGGGACAATAACTTTATAGGCTTTCACAGATATTGGATTAATATATTAGCGGAGCACGGCGCCACGCCGCGCCGGGCGGGCGCGCGCGGTCGCCGACTCGACCTTAGTACTGTGACGGTAAGGATCACGAGTGGTAAAGCGGCTTGTCGGCGACTGTACATATTTCACGAACACTAGAATATACCTACATCAAAATTTATTTGATGTTCATTGTTAACTATTCTCTGATAGATATCTCTGTTCAGATGTATTTAATCTAAACGTGAACAGAAATAACATAATTATCGTGAAATTACATACAACGACATTAGTCCATTAATTTAAATTAATTAGGACGAATTTAATATTATTGTTTATGTTAATATGAAATTGGCTTTTCCAATGGAAATCATCGTTTTGGTAGCTCTGTTATTTGCTAAAAAAATAGGGATGTGATATTAACTAAAAATCTATTAATTAATAATCGACAATTCTAATTTAAAAAAAAAGTTTTTTATGAAAATAAAAATAGATTTTTTAATAATCGATTTTTTTCACAAGTCTTAGCTATTTTCATAAGTAGGTACTTTGTTTTAAAATAGAAAAAAATATTTTTTGAAGTTATTTTTCATTATGTTATTTAGTAAGAATGAAACAACGTTGATTGAAGAACTCAACAAAGGGGCGCGGCCATGTTACATAAAAATCTATTTTAAATAATCAATTATTTTAAATAAATAAAAAAGACTTTTATTATCGGACTTTTAGAAAAAAGATATCGATTGTTATGTAAAAATTAGATAATTTTTTCACATTATAAGAAAAACTTAAGAGTGACGAGGGCCATTAGCTACGCGGTCCTACTGTACTATACCTAAGGAAAAGTGAATTTACTCCTACACCATACACACTGCGCGGGAACTCTAATTGAACGTGAAGTGAATTTTACTTGAACTTAAAGAAATTCCGCCTGAGCTGTCATTCAGCCTTCCGCGAGCGACGGTCGCCGACACCTGCGGTGTAGCACTTTTGACCCCTATCGCCGAGCAGTAAGGACGTCACTCCCGTCGGCGATCACGTCGCGGCCGGCCTGTTGTCGCGACATCAAAGCGGTACAAGTGGAGCGCTCTACAATATTTAAAGTCCTTGGCTATTGTGCCGACATCAAAGTGACGAGAGGCGCGGATCTTTTGTACCGCACTCAAAGCCCCCCCAGCCCCATCAGCTCGTGAAACACTGGAGTCAAACAACAACCTCTTATTTAAAAACACCTGACGTCGGAAACTGTCGTGCTATAGAATGTTTTTAATACTTATAACGGGTGTAAAAAGAATAGTCGCTATAACTTTGGGATATGATTATATTGCCTTTTCTCATTCTAGATTTTTTTTTCGTTGTTATGCACTATAAATAACTCCTGCGTAGCTGGCCTGGTTTCAATGAAACCGGCCACCGTCATCGAAATCGGTGTGGAAGTCCCTGTTAAAACCATTTTTAAAAACTCAACTAAATTAAGTTTTTTAGAAATGGCATATGGCATAAGTTGTGTAAGTACCAATAGATCCGTAATAATAGCCCTGGTGCAACCAATACGAATAAAAACACATCAGTAGTTTAGGCGTTAAAGTGGAACACACATAGACTGCCTACATCATTGGTGCTCTAATTGGCTAGCGGTATCCAGGTACAAAATATAAATATTTTAGTAAATTTGCGAGAATATCAACGCAAACTTTAGATAATTAACAAAATTTAAAAAGAACTACTTTTGTAGTTTAATAAAAGGGCAACTTGGACTAGGACAATAAGCGTTAAAAGAATTTCGATGATTGCAAACTTTAACTTAGTTTTAAGTGAAATCTAAACTTTTAAGATTTGAAATAAAGTCATTTACAAGTCGATTGAAGCTGTAGCCGCTTCGGGGTTAAGAACTAAAAAACAGTTACCAATATACGCACGGGCGCCGAGCAGCACGCACAGCAGCAGGCGCGAGCACGCCATCACAACTCCGCGGCGCACGGACGGCAAGCGCGCAGCGGCCGGCGACGGCGGGACACTGTCGGCGAGTGCTGGCCGGCAGCGCGGCGGTGTGGCGGCTAGTCGGCCGGCGCTGTCGGCGGGCCGGCGCAGGCGTGCCGGCGCCTGTTGATCCCCCAAGAATTCCTGAACTTTCGGGCTATTTATTAAGTATTAAGATTAGCCTATGAAAATGTTTACGCGCTCCACATGGGCACATATTGTGTGCTTTTGTTCGGGAAGCTCGTAATAAAGAGTAAGCAAATATTTTCATTTATTTTGTATACCGACATACTTTTAATTTTGATATGGCTGTATATATGTCGCAGTCATCTTATTGAATCTGGTTATTTAATTGAATCACTAGGCAGTCATATAATGGTGTCAAACAGCTCGTACAGATAGCAATGTGTTGATACATTTTTTGTTTAATTTACTTTAATATACGTTATAATAGTACACATTCGGAAATTTCGAAGTTTAAAACTAAAATATTAAATGGCTGTCCTAGTCTCGGATACTAAAATTTGTTGGTAAAAACAGGATTCAATGAAAGCGCTAGTCATTCAATTAAATGGCGGATTCAATCAGATGACTGCGACATATACATGCTGTAATATTAATGAGTGTTACTTTAGGGTGTGCATGGGTCCAGTGTGTTTACTGTGAAATTACTAGAGATGAAACGGATAGTAGGTTGGCCGGATACCGGATACCGGATATTCGGCAAGCTACTAGGCCGGAGCGCCGGGTATCCGGTGTGTAATAAGAGCAACTATAACTTTGAGACACGATTATACTACCTTTCCTCATTTTGGAAATGTATTTTTTTTTATATTTTTTTTGTCAAAAACTAATAGTGACTGCTCTTTTTACACCCTTTATAATAATAAGTTTGATTTGAATATTGGCGCGGTGAACGAGATCGGAAATATTCAGGCGCACTCGGGTCGCATGTAACCGGAGATCGGGTCGACTCGGGGGCGTTTGAGTGTTATCGCGTAAAATTTGGTATTTATTCATCACAATTTGCCACTTGTTTATAAAACACAACACAACATTTTTGATGTGCGATTATAAAAATAAACGGTGTCCACAACCTATTGGAGTATGATTTGCCTTTATAAACTAATAAGATTTTTTAAAATTTTACTATCCGGTATCCGGCCGGATACTTTACTACTATCCGGTATCCGGCCGGATAGTGAAAACAAGGCCGGATCGGCCGGATACCGGATAGTTACCGGATATCCGTTACATCTCTAGAAATTACCGGTGCTGAAAGAGGTACTTTTTAAAAATTTTGTACTGGAACATTTATGACGTTGGGGCATTTCTCATACAAACATGACAGTCAAAAGTGAGTCTTTCAGCGCTGGTACTTTCACAGTATACTCTACATAGGAGGCACATACACACCCTCGAGTATTATTACTCATTTGTTTTACACCTTGTAGAGTAGAAGGAATTATATTTGCAAATATCTCCGAAGTTTGTACGTAAATGTTCATACTTACTGTAATCAATATTTTTGTATATGAAGCAAGTAAGTACACTAATGTTGTTGGTTTATATTTACAAACTAGCTATGCCCTGCGACTTCGTTCGCGTCGTTTCTGAGTGACTCAAACCTTTTATGCAGCGCTCGCAACGAAACTTCCCAAACGTGAATAATTTTCCCCGTTTTTGCAAAATTTCTCACTGACAGTGAGACACATTAAGAGGAAATCCCACGATTTCCTCTTAATGTTATAGATTTAAATGTACGTAGAACGTGTACTCGTGTGTGTAGTTACCTGCGGGCAGGTTGTTCATAAGGAAGTGGCCGCGAGTCGCAGGTCGTGGGCGGCACGTGCCATGCAGCCTGCAGGAGGTAACCTGCATGGGCATTCCTTCCAGATGTTGTTCAATATAACATAATAATAATAATTTAATATCTATTGGACGCTTCACGCCAAGTCAATCTAGCCCCGCGCTAAGTATCCGAAGAACTCGTGTTACAGGTGCTCGGTCAGGCCGAAGCCCCGTGTACTAATTTTCAGATGTCGTATATATAGCGCCGGACTTAGACTTATTTCGTCTGTCTCAGCATCAGTGTGGTATCAGTAGAACTCCAGCTATATTTGTTTATGAACAACATCAGTACTGTGTCGCGGTCCTGCAGCAGGCTCGCTCCCGACACATCGAGAATCGAATCAGTTTCATCTCAACGGCTTTTGGTATTTTACTTTAAAACTAACCATGATAAGAAATCGTTAGATCGTAACTTTTTGTACTCCCGACCATATTAACTGACTGAGAATCAAAATAAACAAATGTCAATTTATTCGAGAGTACACGGCACGATAGAATCTGAATCAAAATCGAATCAGTTTGGAGAGTAAGGCCCAGATCTCAGACTCGTCTCAATTTATATTACAAACTGAAGAAGGACTGAGAGGAGTGAGAGGGGGCGACCGCCTAACACTACAGAACCCGCTCAAACTAGAGAACAATAATTGGAAAATTAATTTCAATGCTAAAATTATAACAACTTCTAATTTCATGGTAAATTACAAATGCTACTTAACATGGAACCGTAGGCTCCGCGGCCAGCAGCTGGCCCTGCATTAATGATGAGGCGCTGGCTCCAGCTACTCGCCCGTGCCATTACTGTAAATGTAATCGCCCGCCTGTTCCAGGTCAATTAAGGGCACAATGATAGTATTGATCAATTTATTTCATTATTAACATTTGTCATTAAAATCGTCTATAGGTACTTTTCTATTCCAATGTGTCGATAGTTTGATACATTTGTAAAGGAAAATAGAACCTATTTACTAAATCGTATATTTTCTTATATTCTATGTATATTTTAAGTATGTTCAGCTATTTTTAACCGACTTCCAAAAATACGAGTAGGTTCTCAATTCAGCCTGTTTTTTATATGTAGGTATGTACACCGATTACCCCGAGATTTATGATTCGATTGGCGTGACTGGAAGCGGAATAGTTGCCATTTGGTCCCCCGAAAATTTCCCCTAGTTTTGGTCCTGTAGTTTTTATTTTATGAACATTTTTTTACCGATTTCCAGAAGTATTTCAGGTTTTTTACATGGATGATGTTGTTTCAGTACGACTAATTTTGAAGTTTCTCACTTTCGCATTTGTAATTGACCGTGGACACAACGTGTTGTTATTAAAATGGAGTGTGTGTGTCTGTCAATCTGTCTGTAGCATCGTAGCTACCAAAAAGATGAACTGATTTATCCTACTGTAGTTTACCTTAAAGACACTAAAAAGTTAAAAATAAACAAGCGACGCTTAAAAAACTGACTTCAACTTAAACTTTTCGTCGGTGTCAGGAAAGGTGAGTTATTAACAACCTCATTTATAGTCAGCAATTTTAGGATGTTGTTGTACCTGACACCGACTCCAGAAATAATTTTAATTGTAACTACATTAGTTATTTTTTATGTAATATTATTATTTCAACAGATTATAGGTATTATATAATTTCAAAATATTTTTTGGTATATTACCTATTTACTAAATAATATTCATTCAGTCGCAATTATAGCCATCAGCCTAAACGTGTAGTTTGGGTCTGCAGACTTCGCAGCCGCTGATGAGAGCGTGCTTTGACCGCAGCCCGTGAAATCCGTTCCTAACTTAATCATCTGCAAGTCAAAGGGCCCCAAAAATGGCGGTCGGCGGCCGCAAAAACTTTGGGCCTTAATTAGGCCCGTTGTTAATTCGTCGAGTCAAAGGCAGTGCAGGCCTTTACTGAGCCCGGGAACTGTCCAGTAGCCGGGAGCCGGCGACAGGCGACACGCGACACGCGGCGTGCGACTGTCGCGATGGTTGTTTTAAAAAGCAATTTCGGTGTAATTAAGTGCAGGCCGCGCCGTACACAGCCTCTCTTCAACGTCAATACAACGAGAACTAACGAGTAGCTACAAATGATGTTCTATTGTTCAACTTGCATTTTGTGTAATTTGAACTAAAACAACAGCGATGTCACGTATTTTATTAGGAATAATAATACCATTAAGTACCATGAAGCAGTATATTTTGAATACGCATTTCAACACAACAGTTAGATCACAATTCATATATTCAGTATCTACTTATCTACATTTAAACTATATTTTGTACTCAATAAACTTTATCTGTAGAGGTGTCAGGCGGCGAACGTTATAACACTTAAGTTATAACCACAAAGAGTTCCTCACAGCGCGGTCACGGGGACCCAAGGTCTAGTCCAGCGTGAAGGAGACGCTGCTGGTGCCGTCGGCGTCGGCGGGGCGGGCGCGGGCGGCGGGGCGGGCGCCGGCGCGGGCGCGGGTGTCGCGCGCGTGCAGGCCCTCGGAGCCCAGCCCGTACGGCGCCGCCGCCCGCGTCACCAGGTAGTAGTTGCCGGGGACCCTGCAACATCAGGATGGTGTAGGCGGTGGGCTACACTGTTTGTGTAATACAACAGTGCAGTGAAATAAACAATAATAATAATAATAGCTCCCCTCACCGATTTCGGTGTCGGTAGCCGATTTCATTAAAACCAGGCAAGCTACGCAGGAGTTATTTTACAGTGCCCAAGTATGTGCGCAACACACAAATACACTCTCCTCTTCCTTTTACTCTCATAACCCAGTGGGACGGTAAACCGACACGACTGGCGAGAGAACAGGCGTAGGACCGACTTGAAAACAACATTTTTTGTTGTTCCAACGCGGGAGTCGAACCCACGACCTTCGGGTCGAGAGCGAAACTCAGAACCACTACACCACGGAGGCGCTTATAAACAATGTTGCATCAAAGTCGTTCGTGAAAATGGAACACTGTACTCGTATATATGAAACTGTTCCCCCGAGGCAGATATCGCGCGATCTAGCCAGCCTGTCTGACGTTTTTGTTAACTTGTTTCGGAGGTGAGTTTGTTCAGATAGCGTAGGTTCGCTTCGGTTGAGTCAGATCCAATTTACCTAAACGTACCTAAACAAAGTGAATAATGGAACACTTGGTATCAATTTTAGTGTCTCTTGTTCACCTGAAATACAATGACCACATTGATATCCGTGGAGACAAAATAGCACCTCCCCATCAACTCGTGGGTGTCGTAACAGGCGACTGAGGCCATATATCCGGAAATGGGGAGCAGCGTGTCCGCGGACATTGCTATATAAGCACTGTGCTCGCCAACCCGCCTGCCAAGCGTGGTGGGTATAGGCAACTACCTCCCAATATTTAGGGGGAGACTTATGTCTAGTAGAGAAAGCTGAAAATATGATAATTGATTTACGTTTATATAAACTTGGATCAGTGGGCTAAACGGAACATTTGAAATTCGATAACATTATTTTTAAGGTTCCTAATGTTCCTGCCCTCCGTACGTGGCGCATTGATGGTCTCCTTTTTGATCACTACATAGTACCTACCATCCGATCGATAAAGAGAGCTTTTAATTTTTTTTTTAAATATATAATTATTGTTTTTCTGTCTACTTATATTGTGTAATTTTAGTTGCCCTGTCATTGTAATGTCTAAGTTTCTTGTGTAGTGTAATGTTCATAAATGTGTAGTGTAAATAAATAAATAAACGTTTATTCAACAAAACGAACATTACACTACACAATGGGAAAAAAAACAAAACATATTATTATCATTACATACACCAAGACAAAAAAAAAAGACATGATTAAACAGTAACAACAAAAAACAGGAATACGTTGAAAATGTAATAAAAAACCATGAGGTCTGGGTAATGGTGGTAGGTAGTGCAATGCACCGATTGCCGAAATGGTATCCACTCAGGATAATGACTGTGGATCCTCACAGTCCCTAATATTCTGTGGACCCAAACTGTCAGGCGCGAGACCTACTCCAGGCACATATGCGTTCTAATATACTAATAGATAAAATATATTTTATATACTTAATAAAAAAAAATACTTAATAATAATTTATGTATGTAAAAGAAATTATATAAAGGTAAATATCAATTATAATAATATATACATAACGATAGATATAATCTATACACATACTATATATAATATAAATGTTCCTATTATTATTATAACTGCTTACGCGAGCTGGTCGCACTCCCCGACGTCGACTACGTTCTCCGCGCCGCTTCTGCCTCCCTTCTTCCAGTCGCGGTAGTTCTTCGCGTGCTGGGCCACCAGCGAGCCCGGCCGCTCCACCGCGTCCGCCAGCAGCTGCCAGCTGCGGTTGTGGTTGCACAGATCTGGAACAATGCCAGTCGAACACCTGTATAGGTTTAGTAGTACATAATACACTTCTTCCTACATATGTGTTTATCCGTTCGTCTGTCAATGTATGTATGTCGCTTTGAAGGCATACAATAAAAAATATTCTAATACTAGCTTTGGCAGGCGGCTTCACCCGCGTGGAATAAAGAGTAACCTGTTACTTCTTATACCTGCAAGAATATGTTTACAAAGTTTCATGACGTTCGATTAAGTGGTTTTTGCGTGAAAGCGTAACAAACAAAGGAAGGTCCGAATTTATAATATGGTGATCGGGATATAGAGACATCATCATCGCTCATGCCCATGTATATGCCCGTGTATACCTTTATCAGAGAACATGGCGCTGCCGCTGCGTCTGGGCGCGCAGCCGGGCTGCAGCACGCGGGAGGCGCGCGCGTTGGGCCACACGTCCAGCGAGCCGGCGCGCGCGCGGGTGCCGTAGCGGTCGGGGTCCGTGTGCAGCGCCAGCACCGCCGCCGCCGCGCCCGCCGACAGCCGCAGCGCCGCCGGCCGGCTGTCCCAGCCCGTGCCCGACGGGTCCAGACCCACTATGCTGCGGGACAAATACTAAAGTTAAAGTACAACTTTAAAAATGTAACGGATTACTTATCTGTAATAGAGGCATTTTTATACGGAAGTGTTCGCCTCGAGCCTTAGGTACCCGTAAATAGGAAAATGGTAAAAAATATCACAGTTCGTGCGTAAATAAATGTACTTGAACCTCAACGGCTCGATCAGCCCCAAAGTGTTAACTATCCTGGCGCTTCAGGAGTTCCAGGGCTCGGCCGGCACTCACCAGGGCAGCAGCAGCCCAGTACGAGCTAGCTGGTGGCCGGCGATGCCGAACACGTGCGCGCCGAGCGAGTGCCCCACCAGCCGCGTGCGCTGCAGCGCCAGCCCCGCGCGCGCCAGCGACCGCAGCACGTCCGCGAACTCCACGCCCAGCTGCACAGCGCACGGGGCGTTACCCACAAATGTCACTTTACATAGATATAGAACAGTCAACATACATAAGTAGTGGACTCCATTTAAATTAAATTTATCCTCATCTCATTTAACGGTAACAACATAATTAAGCTCATATCGCTCGTGTACGCTCGAGTTTAAAATTTGCCCATAACTCACAGTGGAACATTAGTAATTACAAAATAGTACAAGTCACAACACAATTTATAATTAATTACTACAAAATATTAATAGGCATTTTCATATTTATTGCGACCGGCGTGCAATCAGCATATTACAGTTTAAATAACGAATTACGATATGTTAAACAAGCTCATCACGAATTAATCATACGTATGATGCGGGTAGCGGCTCTATAACAATGCCGCTCAAGCTATATGCCAAGTGCACGCGCCAGGCGCGCCGCTCTGCGAGCGATCTCAGCTCGCCCCTCGTGTAACGTACCTGCAGGGCGTTGGGCACGGCCCAGTTGACGTAGGAGGCGCCGTAGGAGGGCCCGTGCGCCGCGGCGCCGCACTCCCAGGCCAGCAGCGCCACGTTGTGGCCGCGCCGCAGGTAGGCGCCCGCCAGCGCCCGCACCGCGCGCCCCTCCGCCACGCCTGGTCAAAGGACACGCGTGTTACTTAAGAGGAGGTTCTTTATGAGGAGACACGCGTATTCAGCTACACGGCACAAATGTAGAGTCGCCAAGTTTTTGCGTTTTTTTTGTTTTTTTTTTAATTTCCAGATATGATGAAAGTGCTTTGAATCGGTCTCACCGGTGAAGCCGTGTGTGACGATGGTGGTCGGCCTGCTGTCGTTGTACCAGCCGGAGCCCGCGAAGATCTCCGGCGCGGCGCTCACCCCCAGCTCGTCGTACACCTCCACGGACCTGGAACCGGCCCGCACCGCCCACGCGTTAGTTTAGCCGAATTAACATCTACATTAAATTGACAGGACACAGGTAGCAGGTAGTAGGCTCTGGAGGAGGTACGTACTCATAATAGAACCGCAGCTTCGCCTCCGTGTCGTCGCATCCCGTCGAAACTGAAAATGAGAACCGATACTTAAATTACACCCATTTCTCGTATTAAATTACACCTGATCCTCAATTTCAATTACATCCACTCCTAGTATTAAATTACACCTGATCCTCAATTTAATTTACATTTACTCCTAGTTATAAATTACACCTGATCCTCATATTAAATTACATCCACTCCTAGTATTAAATTACACCTAATCCTCATTTTAATTTACATTTACTCCTAGTAATAAATTACACCTGATCCTCATATTAAATTACATCCACTCCTAGTACTCCTCGTATTCAATGACACCTACTCCTTGTATTCAATTACACCTACTCTTAGTATTAAATTACACCTACTCCTCGTATTCAATGACACCTACTCCTTGTATTCAATTACACCTACTCCTCGTATTAAATTACATCCAATCCTCGCATTAAATTTCACCTACTTTTCGTATTAAATTACACAAAAATAATAAATGATTTTCCATACTATGTTACTCCATGATATACGCCGCAGTAGCTCGGCTAACATTTATTGACGCTTTTCATTCGATCCAATCATTTTTCCATTTGTTTTCATCAAATAGAGTTGAATTGGACGCCGCGTTTGAACTTAGCGCATCCGATACGAATATAATAACATTTTCCCATTAAGCTGCTTTTGTTTGAGTTTGGATGAAATAGTATCGGATAAAATGCGACATTCATCCTCCGGCGAGCGACTACTGACGAGTATCAACGACGGTAACTCAATTATCCTCTAATTGTGACGCACGGTCGCCGGCTAACCTGACGTAGCGCTTTTGAACTTTATGTGTATAGTAATAAGATCGGAGTGCGGTACACCGGTCTGCCGGCGACCGTACATGAGCTGGACCAAATATTTCAAGTCGTGCTAGCTGCACAATGCTCGTAGAATCAAATAAAATGTATCTACATTTAAAATTACGTGATTAATATAAATATTGAATAGCTCATGACGTAACAAGTAAACGCCACAAGATGTTTTGTGGTCATGTCGTGTTAGGTTCTGTTCTGTTTAATAATATTTCGGAATGAGCGTGGATTGAGTGTAGACATTACTTTTAGTATTCACCTCTATAGCGATGGCCGGTCGGCTGCACAGATCGGGACATTGGGAAATATTCCAAGGATTTATATAATTTTGCACTCAATTGAGACAATTTATCTAAACGTAAAGAAAGAAACAATACGCGCATATTAATATGCTACCAATTCAAATGTCGCCTGTTTCCCGTGTTATAAAGAAACTATGTAGAAAGACGACGAGGTTAGTATCGTCGTTACTAAGATAAAATCCAAGTTCATTAAATGACGTGTGGTGCTGCAGTTTTAACAAAAACGTCCTGATGCAAATATTCCGGCGGAGAAAGTTCGCTCCACTGACACAAAAGCTGATACATTTAAAGGAGAAATTCACGTCAACAGCTTTCTTTGTAATAAAGCGTTCTACATATTATCATCAGTAGCAATCCTAATATGTAAAATTAATAGGATCGAGTTCGATGACGCTCGGTCGGCGCGGGTCGGGCCTCGCGGGTCGTGACTCTCCTGTTAATACCATGAGACCCTTAGTATTAACTCTGCTAAAGACGTATGAGCTAGATTCTTGATTATATATATACCTCGAGCAGCTCGAATCCTCAAAACCTCTACAGCAGAGGAAATTCGCACCGCAGACCCCCATCATATCGATCGTTTCATGAGTAACAGAGGACTGGGGAAGGTACTATAAACTACTCTAAAGCGAAGGAGTCTCAATAGATCAAAGAGGGTCGCAGTGACATCAGGGCCCGACAATGCCAGCCTTCGGCTCGAAAAAACAATGAGCTAGAAACATAGAAGTGCAAGTTCGATGCCGTGAAGTATGGGATATGGGAATTGGGAAGTTTTGTGATCACTTGTACTAATCAACATTTACACATACTCTGGCAAGTTACAAGATATTATTAAAAAATAATTAGGGGTTTTCCCAATGTCGATACACTGTAAAGTGTGTTTGTGTCGATATGTACTCTTACAATTGACACATTATGTTTAAGATACCACTTATATCATGTCAGTGGTTTTACCCGCGAGTATAATCTTCAATTTAATATCATCCTAAATATTTCCATCACCTAATTTTGCTCACGAAGGTATAACTTAAGTAATTCGCTATTTAATTAGAATTAAAATAAGAATTTTGCGTATCTGGTTGTCTATTTGTTCACCTCACAAGTTAGCAGCTAGCAACGTGCATCCGACGCCTGACCCACAATTCGTGATATCCCCTGGAGTCTGAATCTGATCTCTGTATCAGCTGCAGCAGCACTCCATCGCCACTACATTACACCACCGACCGCTGACGGCAGCAGTAAGCCGTGTGTGTAATGATTTCATTGCGATCGGGTGTTGCGCCTCGTCACGGTTGTAATATTTACATACTAATTACATATTTATACGGGAATTTAACTGAATTCGCGGAGATAGTGTCGAGATTGTGAAACGTTTATGTAATTATTAATATTTATTATTTAAACATAGTATTTAACGTACCGGAAAGCAGGGCGCACAGCACGACCGCACGAACACACATCGCAACTTTTGGACAATATTTAACGCGCGGTGGACGAACTTCGGTTTTATATAGACTACACTGGAGAGGAGAGTTGGCTCCTGCGGCCAGGCCAGCACTGACCGGCGGCAGCTGGCGGTGGATGAGAGTGCAGCTGATGAGCTGCAAGTGGCCATCCTGCACCCGGCTCACACCCGCCCCACTCGGGACTCACGAGGCGATCACTTTTGGCGCAGCCTAGGAGAGTGTTAGAAATCTAACGTATTATGCACTTTCTTTCGTTAAATTTAAAGCGAATATATAAAGACGACTCTGGAGACGTCCTCATCGCACATCTGATTTTAACCCCGCGCTAACATAAGTGAATGGGGTGAAACAGCAATAAGTAGGATTGTGCATAATATTATTAATTATGTCCTCTTATCGATCTACATTTTGCAAATATTATTTTGTTTGGAATAATAATTGTTATTAGAGATGGTCGATGTCAGCCGTTACCCATTTGACTCTATTTGATGATATTCGATGTCTAAAAATACTTTATATGAAAAGACCAAGAGAATGGAATAAATATTTCTATTAAATACCATTGAACTAATTACTAGTAGTTATAACTCAATGTTAAAGACTAGGCAATTGCATAACCAAGTATTTCGGGCGCGAGCCGACCGGTGACCACTGCTAGCGAGTATTATAATGTTTTATTGCGTGTGGAAACGTACAACCGGCAATAAAATGTTATTATACATTTGAACTATTACTTACGACATAAAACAGTTTCGCTAAACGAGTTTCGCTTTAAAATTTCAATAATGCACTAACCCCCTACGTCTCCGGCGATGTTGATGTTTGATGTTTAAACAAAACAAAAGACATCTAAGTTTCTGACCAAAAGATCACGTAAAGTTAAATCGCTTTATCAATAAATGCACTGCCTACTAACTTGGTGTTCCTAAAACCTTACCTTTTAAAAACCATTATTTAAATTCCAACCTCTTACACAGGCCAGGCCTTGCCGCGGAAGGAGAACAACCACAGCTGGTACCTATCCTCTTCTGCTCATCTCATAGGAGAAGGTTTTTATGTTAACATTCCGAGAGTATCTTGTTAAGTTTTATTAGGAAATAAAAATTTTAATTTTCATATTATCAATCAAATTATTAATAGTGTAACGTACCTACAGATAAATATTCAATTACAACCGATTGTAAAACCCTCTGTTAAAAGAACACCGATGCTCATGATAATAAAGTAATGATAAATCCGTGCTGAGAGCGCAAGTCCCTTTACTTTACGCAGCACCGTCCTACGGTGCCCGTGATACTTGTTGACGGTATAATAATACACCGTTATTTATAGGATTTTTTGTGTTTACCGAGTACCACATAATTGCTTTTTATTTTGCTGTATTTTCTCTCTTCAGCTCTGCACGGCACCCGACCAGCACTTTACCTACTGTGTTGTTCATAATATGCGTGACGTGCTTGCCCGAAGTATATGTTGGCCTACTGCGGACAGCGGACGATGCTCTGCGACAGCTGCAACCTGGAGCGGTGGATTCCTGCTATTATAGTTTCACATGGAACCCATGTTATTTTTTCTACTTTTATATTTTTAACTGTCTCCACTGCCATGTATTCGATATCAACATATTTAAATTTGTAATTGACTAAAGTTGCTCATTATAATGAGTATACCGATTCGGGTTCATCGATCAGCCTAAATAAAACATGCGATAAAATGATATATTTGAAAAGCACTGAATTGGGATACAAGCGAGCAGCGCCATCTGTTAGCTCTGACAACAATTACGTATTATCCCTAACCGATCACACGATGGCGCTGTGTCAACAATGTTGCGCGAGTTTGTGCGCCTACCATCTCTTTAGATATTGTATTGTATTATGTATGGTGCCTACTATGCAGTAGGCATGCACGAAGTACAATAATCAAATTATTTACCATGATGTTTTGCTAGATTTGTTCACAGTCTTATTTATAATTGTTTATAAATACTGTGTTACTCAGGTTCATGTAACATCATGTAACATTCTAATGGTAAAGGAATTTCTAGTTCTCTATCAGTCTATATACGAATAAATAAAAAGAAATTGTAATTGTTACGAAACAATTGATAATGATAAAGATAATGATAATGTTTATTTACCAAAAACCTTTTCACAAGAGAAATAACTAAATCTAACAATATACATAGAGCTAGGTTTTAAAAGAGTTTACAGCGGCTCTTGCACTAAGCACAGCTTGTATCGCAAGAACCAGAAAATATAGGTGCTTAGAAATAGCTCGGACATATTAATATGAGAAATAACATTTTTGTTATAATACAAATAAAAACTAGTTTTGTATGTGTGTGTGTGTGAGTGTGTGAGTGAGTGAATGTATGTGTGTGTGTTATGGTAAAAGTAATTCCGTTTCAAGGTAGTCAAATCCTAACAGCCAATTCTCAATAATTTTCTTCGATTGCCTAACTGTTGACCTTATCACAGATGGAACTTTCTTACAGATCTCATTATACAGGTAAGGTATCAGGAAGGGTGCGTGACGTTGAGCAAATGTTGTGCGTACGGATGGAACTGGTATTTTAAAGACTCTGCGCAGAAGAAAACTGTTGTACTGTTCCGAGTTTATAGTTGTTTTGTGCTGGAAAGTTGCGGCTCGTAGTATGTATAGTTGCCTTACGCGCAGGACTTTACATTCTGTATAAAGTAGATTGGTTGGGTATCGAAACGGTTTTTTAAGCATTACTTTTAGAATTGTTCTTTGTGCACGCTCTAACTGTATGAGTTTTGTTTTAGCAGCCCCACCCCAAGCCTTTATCGAATAAATTAATAAAGATTGGCAGAGAGCTTTATACACAATTAATAATAGTTGCGTGTTTGCCGAATGTCTCAAGTTTTTCATCACAAGGATTATCTTGCGTGCGCGAGCAGCTATTGAAGAGATGTGGTGACTGAACGACAGATTTTCGTCAATTATAATACCCAAATATTTAATATTGTCTGTTCGGAGTATTGAAGGGCAACTGCATGACGTGTAATTTGCGTTGCAGGAGTGCAACTTTAACGGGATAGATATGGGGGGTTTTGATGAAGATGTAATGTGAAAAGTTAAATATTTAGTTTTATGTACATTAAGCGTAAGGAGGTTTGAGTCTAGCCACTCTGCGATAGTACTGAGACCTTTTTCCGCGATTTTAAAGACATCATCCCACGTATTTCCACGAAAAACTAAAGCCGTATCGTCTGCGTAACAAATAATATCCGATTGATCTAGCTGCAGTTCCAAAAGATCGTTTAAGTAGACTAAGAACAGGGTAGGGCCAAGGACACTACCCTGGGGGACCCCAAAGTTTACAGACATGGAGTTGCTTATAGTATCGGTTGTTTTAATAAATTGCTTCCTATCAGACAAGTAGCTTTGAAACCATAACAAGGCCACACCTCGGACACCTATACATTCTAGTTTCCTAAGGAGAATTGGGATCGATACTGTGTCAAACGCTTTGGCGAGATCTAGAAATACCCCGAGACTATGTTCCGATTGATCTAAAGTAGAAGATATTGTTTCGCACAGAAGCATTACAGCATCCTCAGTAGACCTGTTTCGCTGAAAACCGAACTGATTCTTAGAAATCACATTGTGTGATGCCAGAAAACTCGTCAAGCGTTTGTTAATAAGTTTTTCCAGTATTTTAGAAAAAATGCATAGTAATGATATTGGGCGATAATTGCTAGGGTTACTTTTGCAACCATCCTTGTGTATGAGAGTAACAGCTGCAGTTTTCCATTTTGAGGGAAATACTCCAGACGAGAGGCTTAAATTGTATATGTGGGTAAGGGGGTGGAGAATAGCAGTTTTTATATGCTTAATTAAGCGGGGACATATTTTATCCGCTCCAGGAGTACCATCAGTACCCAGGTCCGATATTATCCTATTAATTTCCTGTGAGTCAGTGGGGGTCAAGAATAATGAGTCGGTAATTGTTCGTGGGGGCTTGAAATTATTTGCCAAAATGGTTTCAGTAGTAGCATGATAATTTAAGATGGTATTAGCCAGATTTCTGCCGACATGTGTCAGAAAGTCATTACATTTATTCAACGAACTTAACGGGTCAGCTCCTATAAGAGACAGAGCATTCCCTTCACTCTTTTTACTAGAAATGTGACAAATGTTTTTAATGGAAGTCCATAATTTTTTAGGATTATCTTTGTTAAGTTTAAGTATTTGTGTTTCATATGCTATTTTCAAATTTCGTTGAAGTTTGTCAAGAAAATTTCTGTATCTTTTATATGTATGTTCAAATATTTTATTGTTAGGGTCTTTTCTCCATTTCATGTGTAGTTTGTCACGATTTCTTTGGCACCTCATAAGTCCCGGTGTAATCCAGGGGTTAATATTGTACCGATTACGACTGACACGAACCAGCTTTGAATGATTGTCAACAGAGGTTTGTAAGATTTGATAAAAAGTGTCAGTGGCCTGCTCAACGTCGTTGCAATTAAGGACAGATGCCCAGTCGGTAGATTGTAGATCTTCAAGGATCCCATTATTATTAATTATAAGTCGAGTTCTATTTTGGGAACTCTTAGGTATATTAAGGGATGTGGCCATTATACATATTTCATGATCGGTTATATTTGAGTTTGCTACAATGCCGATAGTTGGTTAAACACGTTTGTAAACAAATGGTCTAGACATGATGAGCCTCTCGTCGGAAGAGTTATAGCAGGTAAAAGCTTGTGGGTAGCTAACATACATAGGTACTCTGCACAACTGTCATCCAATGGGATAGATTGAGTATTTATGTTTATGTCGCCACCCAGTATAATAGTTTTTGTGTTCTTCCTTCGCAATAGGTTGTCAAGTGATGTTAAGAACCGGTCTATACACCTAAAAGACGGCGAGCGGTATATACCAAAAACTACTATTTTGTCATTTAATGTGACCTGAGCCACAGCGTTCCATTTGACAGACACATACATGATGACTCCACCGTTTTTATTTATAAATTTCGATGTTTTGAATGAGTTATACCCAGGAAGTAAAGGGATTGTCGTATCATCTGAGAGAAAACATTCAGTGAGTATGATCACATCTAATTTTAGGTTTAATCTTTTAATAGTTACAAGAAAAGAGTCAAAGTTCTGGTTTATGCTTCGAATGTTTAGAGTTAGGCATAAAAAGTCATGTTCATTGGTCAACAGGACACGGCAGTCGTCTAGGTTCTCTAACATATCGCACTTTATTGTTAATGATTGGTCAATTTCATCTGATAAATCCATTATTATTGTAAAATTTAAAAGTGTAATACATATAGAATAAAGTAATTATTAGGGGATCAGTGTGCGATAACCGGGAGTTATATTTTTTCTCTCTAGGCAAATATTGAAGGCTGCGAAATATGTATGACTGAGTATCGTTTAGCTTGATGCGGGAGACAGCAGACGCAAATAACGGAAAATTCCCTAATGTATCAGTTGCGTACATTAGATTTGGATATGCGGTCAGTGTATTAGAAGAGAGTAAATAGGTAAGTGAAGTAAGGAGTGTAACCAACTGTGGAAAGTGTGAACTGTTATAAAGATACATATTAATAAGGTACAGTGTACAAAGTACAATATAATTAATTAGGTTAAACGTGTCGCGCGCCGTATGCTGTGTCAGCATACTTGCCGACATTACACATTGTTACATTTTTATTAAGGAATTAAATTCAGTGTACAAACAGCACTCGTTGGGTTTGGTTATTTATCATCCCTTCCCGTAACTGTGGAAACACTACAGTTCTTTTTGGTCCTTCGTTGATTAAAGGCCTTACTCTCGCGCCGCGTACATACGCGTACAGCATCCTTTCATCCGCGTCGCGTAGTGAGGACACCAGTGACTTTTCACAAAATTTAGCACATACAGTGTTAAATCAGTGACGAACAGTTGCAGTGACATACAGTCAAACTATTTAGTGACGTGGTTAACGTTCACTACATCTACACCGTGAGGCTCCTGTGCAGCAGTGACAGCGACAGCATCGACAGCAGTCCCGCAGGAGAGTAAACCACAGAACCAAGTAAGATCTTTCCATACTTTCTCTTTACAATGGACAAGCTAATTCAACAGCAAAACGCGATCCTTGAAGAAATTAAGCGCATAGAAACTAATTTTAAGAAAGATTCACCATCCCGTAAGACACGTGACTATCTTGAGGAAAGACTTGCAAATTTAGACAGGCTTTGGGCTGAGTTTAATTCGAACAATGATAAGCTCAGTCGGTGCGGCCAACCAGACGATCCATATTTCGTCGAAAATCAATACGAGGTGGCAAGTCACTTCTACAATAATGTCCGCTATAAGATTTCTTCCTATCAACCTACAAGATCAGATCAAACAGGTACTAGTCTGTCCGTTGGTAAACACTCGGTGACACCGTCGCCTTCGCGAGAACAGGCACCGCCAGCACAGGCACCGCCAGCACCGCCAGCACAGGCACCGCCAGCACCGCCAGCACAGGCATATACTGACGTTGAAAAACTATTATCGCTTCAACGTACAAATTTTAGGGCATTTTCTAGGTTAATAAACAACATCGACGTGGATAAAATTTGTGATAAATGGGAGTTAGAGGACGAGCTGCGTAATATCCAGTCTCGCTTTACTAACATAGATTCCTTACATTTAGAGATTGATAATATTTTACAAGGCACTAACATA
Organism: Celastrina argiolus; assembly: GCA_905187575.2. NCBI lineage: Eukaryota > Metazoa > Arthropoda > Insecta > Lepidoptera > Lycaenidae > Celastrina > Celastrina argiolus. Next base: position 250,288 of record LR994579.1, on the reverse strand, counting down.
GACTACGATAATGAATTTTCCTATTACGAAAATTCCTACAAGGCCATTAAACGCTCATTAAACAAAAAATTAGCTTCTGCATTTCACATCCAACAAGCCACGCCGCAAATAGATATCCCAGTATTTACAGGCAAATACACACAGTGGCCTACGTTTTACGACTTATTTTCTGAAAGTATACACAACAATAATTTACTTACAAAAGGTCAAAAAATGCAACACCTAAAGGGTAAATTAAGAGGAGAAGCCGAGCGTCTTATACAACATCTGCATATTTCCGCTGAAAACTACGATACCGCATGGGAGCTTCTCACTCATCGGTATAATAATCGTCAATTGCTTTTCACGAAACAGATAGAAATATTTTTGAATCAACCAGTTTCTTACAAACAGTCAGCTTACGAAATAAGATGTCTCTATGATACCTCAATGGAGAGTGTAAATGCCATACAAAATCTAGGTATTAACACTTCCACATGGGACCCGCTAATTGTTCATCTAATTACGAAAAAAATGGACCCTGTCACGTACAGTGATTACCAAGAAGGTCGTAAAAATCCACGAGAGCTACCCACGCTGGATGAGCTCATGAATTTTCTAGAAAATAAGTTCACAGCTTTAGAACCTATACAGAAGCGACAAGCTCAAACTTTCACACCAAAGCCCTCTTCGTCGCATTTAATTAATACACAATATAACACAAAATATATAAAAGGCAAATATATTGCAAAACCGCATTATCAAATTGCAGCAACTAGCACGTGGAACTGCCCGCTATGTCAGCAGAACCATATTTTATTTAAATGTAATAAGTTTACTAAGTTGTCGGCCGAGGAAAAAATGAGAACGGTTTTAAAATTACACGTTTGTCAAAATTGTCTTTACAAACACGATGCTAATGGATGTACTTCTGCAAAACGTTGCAAACAATGTCATGGTGATCACAACACCATTCTACACGATGGTTATTACGCCGTTTTCAGAGCACACCGATCCTTACCTCACGCCACATGTTCGACGTCATCGATTACGCAAGTACAGCCCGTCGTCACGTCGGCACCGTCGTCGAGTTACATGCCTACAACTAACTTACCTAATAATAATAACTTTACACCTAATAAAAATCATAATGTTAACTATATAGCTACGGATAATGAGGAAATTTTATTAACTACATTGCTATTAAAAATACAAGCTTATGATGGTACTTACGTAGTTTTAAGAGCACTCTTAGACCAAGGCTCTCAAATTTCGTTGGTTTCGGAACACGCCGCCCAACTGCTAGGTTTGCCTAGACAAAACCATCATGCATCAATTTCTGGAATAGGATATGGCTCTAAACAAGGAAAGGGAGTTGTTACGTTAAATTGCATGTCTATTTACGATGACTATCAATTTTCAACACAGGCTATTGTTATAAATAAAGTTATTAATAATTTACCGAATAGAACATTTAATAAACAATCGTGGTCACACCTACAAAACATAAGACTTGCGGATCCTGACTTCAATATTTCGACACCAATTGACATGCTCTTAGATGCGAGTGTTTATTCTGATATTTTGATGGATGGCCTTATCAAGGGCCCAAACAAGGCGCCCATGGCACAACAGACGCGAGTAGGGTGGATCTTGTCAGGCGATGTTAGAACATTTAACTGCTGTGTCGTGCTAAACAATTTAGCCGATATTTCGCAGTATTGGGAACTTGAAGATGTTCAGGCTACCTCTAGTGCTCGCTCGGAGGAAGAAGAGTATTGCGAACAGCTGTACCAATCGACCACAAAGCGGTTACAAAACGGAAAATATGAAGTTGCCATTCCAATGAAACAGGATTTTGAGAAACACCTGGGGACCTCTAGATCAAAAGCTGTGGCACAATTATATAATTTAGAACGTAAAATGACAAAAAATGTAGAGTTTTCTGAAAATTACAAACAATTTATGCTAGAGTATTTAAGATTAGGACATATGAAACCTGTAACAAAAAAGGTGGACGTGTCATATTACCTCCCGCACCATGGAGTATTAAAAGCTGATTCCACAACAACTAAATTGCGAACTGTGTTCAATGCGTCGGCTAAAACTTCATCGGGTTATAGTCTAAATGATTTAATGCTTCAAGGCCCGAATCTACAAAGCGATTTACATAGTTTAATTTTATCGTGGCGTAAGCATAAAATTGTCATCACCTCTGATTTGGAAAAAATGTACAGACAGACATACGTCAGAGAGTGTGACCAGCATCTTCAGAGGATCATCTGGAGAGATAACTTATTAGATGTAAAATCGAGTTCTTCTCCGCCTCAAGGATTACTGCAAGAATATCAATTGACAACAATCACATATGGAACCAAAGCGGCACCTTTTCTTGCCATGCGAACGCTAAAACAGCTTGCGCTAGACAATAAGGGTGATTTTCCATTAGCAGCACATGCGATTATGACGTCATTCTACATGGACGATCTCCTTACAGGTGCGAGTTCAGTAGAGAAAGCTAGAGAGTTACAGAAACAAATTATTGACATTTTTAACACAGCAGGAATGAATATTCGTAAATGGTCGAGTAATAGTACAGAGTTAACACAAAACTTAGCACCAGAACAATTGGACATTTCGCTAGATTTTAAATGTGCTGAATCACGAAAAACGTTAGGGTTACGTTGGAGTCCTAGAACAGACCTATTTACATTCCAAAATAAATTCGTAGATTTAGACAGTGAAGATCATCTTACAAAACGACAATTACTTTCTAACATTTCGAAGATTTTTGACCCGCTGGGCTGGCTCTCACCACTTACAATCAGAGCCAAGGTTTTATTTCAAAGAACTTGGTCCGAACAAAACATTACTTGGGATGATGAGCTGCCTCAGCATATCATTTGTGACTGGAAAACATTAAAACAGGATTTTCAACAATTAGACAGATTTAAATTAACAAGATACTTAGGTGATACACATAAATATATTATACACGGGTTTTGTGACGCCTCGGAAAAAGCTTACGCAAGCGTGGTGTACATTACCACTACCAATAGTAAGGGCGAGTGCACAACGAAGCTACTTACAGCGAAAACAAAACTTGCTCCTTTAAAGAATAAGTTGACTTTGCCGAAGCTTGAATTATGTAGCGCACATCTTTTGGCATGTCTTATGAATAAGGTTCTAGCAACACTGACAGACGTTCAATATGAGGTACATTGCTGGAGTGATTCTATGATCGCATTAGCCTGGATTCAAGGAGACAGTAACAGATGGCAAAAATTTGTATCCACCAGAGTGCAAAAGATTGTAGATATCGTCGAACCTTCGCGTTGGCATCATGTGAGTTCAGAGAAAAATGCAGCTGATTGTGCTACAAGAGGATTAACAGTTTCTCAACTAGAATCACATTCGTTATGGTGGGGTCCAGAATGGCTTAACAGATTAGACGTTAGTGAAATTAAAAACATTTCTTATGTTAATACCTACGACAAAGAAATTAAAACTAGTGTGAACGCTACCTTATCAACTATTATAAAACAAAAGACTTTAATTTTACAACTAATGAATGAATACAGTTCATTGGCACGTGTCGCAACAACAGTGGCATGGTTATCACGTTACATTCATTGGCTTCGCAACAAACATAATGTGCATCTTCAGCCATATTTATTAGCTGTTGAAATGGAAAATGCATATGCTATAATAATTAAAACAGTACAATCGATAGAATTTAAGGACGAAATTTATTGTTTAAAACAGAATAAGAAATTGCCTAGGAATAGTAAAATATTATGCTTAAATCCGTTCATTAGTAAGGATGACGGTATACTGAGAGTTGGAGGGCGACTTAATAAATCTCATTTAGATGGTTGTGCGAAAAATCCGATCATTTTATCAAATCATAGTCGTCTCACGGATCTTGTTATACAACAGGCGCATAACTTAACTTTACATGGTGGCCCCAGACTTACCTTAGCACACATTAGGTACAAATACTGGATACTTAGCGGGCTACGTACAGTAAAAAGAGAATTACGTAAGTGTGTTACATGCAGGCGTTACAGTCATCAGAATCATCAACAGATCATGGCTGATCTGCCAGAAGCACGCGTTACACCGTCTCGTCCATTTAGCCATACAGGTGTGGATTTCACAGGACACTTTGATATTAAAGCACAAAAGGGGCGCGGAATAAAAACAACTAAAGGATACGTTGCTGTGTTCGTATGCCTATCGACCAAGGCCGTTCATTTGGAGCTCGTATCAGACCTCAGCACCCCTGGATTTCTAGCAGCCTTTCGTCGGTTTTGTGCCCGACGGGGCACTCCTAGTCATATGTACAGTGACAATGGGACGAATTTTAAGGGCGCTAACAGATTGTTGACAAAGGAGTACAAAGAGATTTTGGCTACAATAGACAGTAATTTCTTCACAAACACAAACTCTTTTAACATTAAATGGATTTTCAACGCACCGTCATTTCCATCTGCAGGTGGGTTATGGGAGGCTGCCGTCAAATCTCTCAAATATCATCTTCGACGAGTAATTGGTGAGCAGCGACTTACCTACGAAGAGTTTTGCACGCTGTTACAGCAGATAGAAGCATGCCTTAACTCACGACCATTAGTTGCGTTGACAGAGAGTCCCGATGATGATTACCTGACCCCAGGACATTTTCTTATAGGTGGGCCTTTGCTGTCCCGACCGCAGACCGAACCTGAACATTTAAATCTAAATACAAGATGGCACATGGTACAGGCCATGAACAGGAACTTCTGGAAGAGGTGGTCATCGGAGTACCTACAACAGCTGCAAGTGCGTTCTAAATGGCGAAATCCATCGAGGAACATTGAAGTTGACGACATAGTTCTTGTCAAGGAGGACAATTTACCCCCTGGGAAATGGGCCTTAGGTAGAATTATTGAGGTTTATCCAGGTAAGGATGGGTACGTGCGAGTGGTTTCGGTAAAAACTATGAATGGTGTAATAAAAAGGCCAATTTTAAAAATTTCACTGCTTCCAGTCAAGGAGAGCGATACCATACAGGTTAACAGTAGCTCTAGTGATCGTGATCAACATGACATGAGTCCTGAAACAACGAGCAGAGTACATACAGAGAGCCAATCAAACCAGCTATCGCCATCTCGACGTCGACCTCGTAGAAATAAATTATGTAATTTTATATTTACTTCCCTTCTAATGTTTTTAGTTACAATTTTACCTGCACAGAGTAGTTACAATGTGTCATATTTCAACTCGAGCCAAAGTCTTTATTTTGACAAACAATTTGACATAAACCTAATTAGAGATGATTGGAAATTAGTTGTTTACTACAACATGTCGACGTACTGGGAAAGTTTATCATATTTACAGAAGTATGTAAAACATATACACAAAGATACATCGAAACTCTCCCCACAGTATGTTAGTATAACAGAACAACTGGAACATGAACTATTGGAGCTCGAACACTATAATGGATTATTGAAATTTAACAACAACAAACGACAGAAGAGAGGCCTAATAAATGGTGTGGGTTATGTAGCTAACACATTATTCGGAGTTCTTGATGATAGGTTCCTGAAACAATATGAAAAAGACATAGAGAAGATTTCATACGATTCGAATCATCTACGAAGCTTACTGAAAAATCAAACAAGCGTTATTGAGGCACAGTCTAACATTTTACGAAGAAATGAAGATATAATGAATAAGCAATTTAGCATGGTACAGTCACATTTACAAAACATCACTATTACGTTAAATCGAGTACAGTCAGCAAATGAACATCAACTTAATACTATTTCATCAATTTTGTCCGCTCAGATTTTAATATCAAATCTGAGGCGTATACAGGATAATTTAATTAATACAGTAACTGATTTATCTCATGGGCACTTGGACGCACATTTAATACCATCAGAACAGTTACAGGAACAGATGCATGTCATTTCAAGTCAATTACGAGGTGACATTACTTTACCGATCGATGAAGAAAATATACAGGAGTTATACAAGGTCATGAAGATAAACTCAAAAGTCGGAAGGTCATTCTTAGTTATTGAGATAAAAATACCTTTAATTGCCAAGGAATCATTCGAATTAGACAAAATATACAGTATACCTGGGAATCGTTACATCATAGAAACAATAACATCTTACATAGCTTTTAATTTGCAAAAGGAGATATTTATTCTCTTATCTGAGGAAGACACGCATTTTTGCATGCATTTACCGTCGGGAAAAGTTTTATGTGCCTTTGATAGACCTATTTATGAGCAAAAAATAAGTTATTCATTTTGTAACATACATGCAAACAATAAAACATTATGTACAACTAAAACAATTAGGTGCGAAGAGCGGTGGATCAAATTACGTGCTAATAACAGGTGGTTATTCTCGTGCTGCGAGAATTGCCTAGTGCGACTTTTCTGCTCGGACACAATGGAAATGATTAGCCTACAGGGCAACGGAATCATGGACATATCGCCGGGATGTGTTTTAAAGAGTAAAACCATAACAATTTACGGACACAATAACTATCTTACAAAACTATATACAAAACCTAACATACCTACAATACCAGAATCTTCTATACTAAATGATATTTTAAATTTAACACTACCTGAAGTATTCATACCGGACAACCACAGTCGTACTTGGAATAAAATGGAGACACAATTGGAGAACATAAAACAAGAAGCTGATATGGTTTACTCTCCCGTCAGCGTACACGATGTACACCACTATACTGCGATTTATGTCACGCTGGTACTGCTGATCCTAAGCGGATGTATTTATGCTGTCCGCCGTACTCGTCAGGCGAGCCGACAACAGTTTCGGATATCCCCAGCAGTGGTTGGGACTGCGCCGGTGGTGCTGCGGGCCGTCGAGACTACGAACTTGGAACTCTCGCAACTGCCTACAAAACAGCAGCCATCATCATCATCTACATCGGGGGTGCCTCCTTCTAGTACCGGTGCTCAGTTGAACAAAAGTGTAAAGTGTAAATCAGTGCGATTGTCAGTCCCTAAAATTAGTGACAGTGAAATTAGTGATTATTGACTTTTCTGTTTTTACATATTATGAAACATTTTATGGACATTAAGTTTTAGTTTACATGTATACAACATTCTTCCTGAGTCCCAGGATGTACAAAGTACAATATAATTAATTAGGTTAAACGTGTCGCGCGCCGTATGCTGTGTCAGCATACTTGCCGACATTACACATTGTTACATTTTTATTAAGGAATTAAATTCAGTGTACAAACAGCACTCGTTGGGTTTGGTTATTTATCATCCCTTCCCGTAACTGTGGAAACACTACATACAGAGAGTAGGGCCTTAATCTAGAAGTCCTTCGCGTTAGCAGGAGCTCCAATACAGCTGTCCAAGTCCACCATTGATGTAATGCGCCTGGCTTCTTTACCATCAGAGCTTCTGACAAAAATGTTGCCATTACGAATCCAGCAATAACGAAAATTGTGTTGTTTACACCGCTCTCTGGCAGCACGAAAAATATCTCTGTTCATTTTGGTAAGTCTTTCATTAAAGTAAATTTTTGCGGTGTTTCCATCAACAATGTCTGATGTTGAAACGTTTTTGCGAGACCGAGCTGCGATGATTAATTCGTCTCGTTTACAGCGACGTAACATCTTTAACACAATTATACCAGGGAGCTTATGTGGGCTGTTCTGTGATACCACCCTTTCTTTGTTTTTTGGAGTAATGCGATACACCGAATCTATGTCACCTTCCGTTAACTGGACACCCACCTTATTTGCTGCGAGCTTCACGATGTGCTGTAAGTTTTCATTTACATGTTCTGGTATACCAGCAATTTCTACTTCGTTCTTCAAGTGATTTTGTTCTTGAGCATTCTTAGCAGATTGAAGACTAGTCACCATTACGTTAAGATCAGCAATTTCTTTTTCAGCAGCCTCCAGCCTCACAGAGAACACTTGCACCTTGTCATTGATATTTTTAGAGAGAAGTGAAATATCCTCTTTTAATTCAAGGTTCTGTTTTGTAAGTGCTCCCACCTCGTCCCTCAGCAAACGGAGCTCTGCCACCAGTTGCGAGATTTCACTACTATAGCATTGTGGTGCTGGAGTATCAGCTGTGAACTTTTGACGATTGCTACCTCGCGTCAGTGTTATGTTGGTAGCGCCTCCTGTGGTGTATGCCTCATTGACTACTGATCGTACCGGTGTGCTCGAATTGTCTCCTTTAGGGCGAGAGCAAGTGCATGTAGGACAAGTCCAATCATTTTTGTATGCATCAGACATTTTATCGAAGTTTCCTTTTGATACATTGAGGCATAGTATATCATATACCTTGTTGCAGGTGGAACACTTCAGGTAATAAAGGTCATTAATGATTTTTCTACAGGCTGCGCACGAAGTATTCATAGCAGTTGCCGTGGATTGTATCAACTAATAGCAGAGAAGTACCTGCACCACCAGTAGATGGCGCCAGTTGTTGTATCGGTGATTATTTTTTGTTTAGTGTGAACCAATGATAGATGGCGCTGTCCTATCGGTAATCCAGCTGTGGTCTAGATTTTTTTTATTTTTTACCCTCAATTTATGTTGCACAAACGACTATAATTCGAGAATTAAGTTGATTATTTTATAGCTTCACGTGCCAATCGGACCCGGTAAGTTTTCACAACACACACTTTTTAGTCTTAGATATCACATAAACACAAAATTTTATAGTTGCACGCAAATAATTCGCTGTTTTGTATTTTTAAATTACGGAGCCTCGTCAACACGTCCGCACAAGTTGTCCGAGCCGGGCGAAAAAAAAAGAAATAAGAATTACTTATACAAAATACAAATCGTTCCTTTGTAAAACAAATGCGGTATGTAGCTCAGAACTGATATTATTTATTTGCAGGAGATACGAACTGCAGCCTGTACCTACAGTTATTTCTGTCTCTTCTAGGACCCGTATGCCCGCAAAGGATATCTCTCATATTTAAACTTCTTAAAATAACTGAAACGACTATAATATTAATAGATTCGAATCTTAAATCGAACTTGCCCAATGCGATTTTTTTCAACTTTCCCTTGCGCAGGACCACGCATGCAGCCAGCAGCGAGTACTACCGGATGAGCTGGATTCGGGGTGATGTATAATGAAAAACTGGTATTTTATTTTTTAATACTTTATTTTTTATTAATAGATATTCTCCTAATCAAGTAATTATTTCTTTTGCTTACAATTCTTAATTTTGGAATGGTATTATTTATAATATTGTTTAACTTAAAAAATAAATAAAAATGAATAAAACGCGCGCGCGACCGGCATGCGACAGCCGCTGCGGCGTGCGGCGCGGCGCGGCGCGGCGCTGCGGCGCGCGGCGCGCGGGGACTCTTTGGTTCGACTGCAGCGTCCCCGCGCCACCTCACAAGCAGTAGGTACTACAATATTATTATCAATACAAAAACTATCGTCGAAGCTTAACTACGTACTTTAGTGACTTATCGTTCCCCACTTCGCTTAAGACTACATTTTTTCATTATAAATTTATATTTTGTACATAAAAATAAAAAAACGATGCCAACAACCATAACAAACTATAATATAATATAAATATTACAATCGACACAAAACAACACGTAAACTAACATCCGAAATATAATAGCGAGTAATATCTAAACCGGGCCGACCGTGTCGACCGCGGCGGCGGCGGCGGCGGCGGCGGCGGCGCGACGCACGTGTGACACGCTGCGAGCACGTTCGCCCACGCTCCCGAACAAATATTGCACCAACAAAGCGACAAGAAACATCGTAACGTTAAACAGAAACAGAAGAGCACAGCGGCGAGGGGAGAGCTAGATAATATAGAGGTTTGTTACATGAAAAACGTTCCATAGAATTTGAGTAAACAGGGTGTTACAATAGAAAACAGTCATAATAATATATTCATTGGCGCAACTTACAGGTACACGATCGTTTTCGTCAAAACGAAGCCCGGATATCTCGTACTGCCGAGCTCCGCTCCGGGAAAAGCATCTCTACAATAACTCAGCGAGTACATAACCCACTCCCTGACGTCGCCCGGCGGCGAGCGAGGACGTTGACCGCGGCCGAAAACCGGCGAAAACAAACATATTCATATCACCGCAAGCTTCCAGCTACCGCTCACTAAACCTACGTACAATTATAGTAAGCTCATAAATAATATTATCGATAAAATCCATTCAAAATACTATTGCGAGTAGAGCATGCACTGCAAATGCGTTTTATCCGAACTGCGGCTGCGTCCCGGCGACGGGCGCGGCGGCGGGCGCGGCGCTCAGTAGCGCGAGTCGTCGTAGATGTAGATGGCCTCCCCCGCGGACTCCTTGAGCGGCGGCGGCGCGGGGGGGAAGTCCAGCTCGGTGCGGAACAGCTTGGAGGCGGCGGGCGCGGGGGACGCGGGCGCGGGGGAGCTGCCGGCCGACCCCCCGCCGCGCCGCTTCACCCCCCCGGCGCCCGCGCCGGTGCCGCCGCCCGGGCTCGCCCCGCCGCCGTTGCCGCCGCCGGACCGGAACGACGAGCGCCGCGCCAGCCTGCAACAATGGTCGAGTACTTTAGAATAGACACTCGAAAATCAATGTTTTCTTTCACATGGTACTTAAGTTCTTCTGGAAAGTAAAACAGTTGGTATCGTCACTACTAAGTACTTAATTACATGTAGCAACTAATGGTAAAGTAGGTTATGTTGTAACTTAATCTTAGTTTTAAATTTTGTAAAAATCTGTTTTTACCTTAATAAATAAATTAAAAAAAATAAACTACTAGTCCATCCCTCCTAGTCCGTGCGTGTCCAGATGGCGCCAGGCGACTCACTATGTGAGTGTGAGATGGTGAGATACCGGTACACGACTTTACAAATAACACTAATCAATAGCAATTTACCTGTTAGCCATCTCCTCGGGAGTTTCCTCTATCTCCAGCACCCAGCTGACGGAGTCGTGCTTCTCCACCACGCCCTTGACGGCGGGCAGGGTGGGGGGCGCGGGCGAGGGGGAGGCGGCGGGCGAGGCGGGGGAGGGCGGCGTGGGCGGCGGGGAGGGCGAGCGCGCCGAGCCGCCCGACAGCGAGCGCCGCCGCGCGCCCGCCAGTAGCGACACCACCTGCGCACACACAGAGTCAGTAAACACGATTTCTCCTGTGATCCAAGAACAGACAGAAATCTTTGCAACATAATCTATTGTACTATGTAATCGGCGCGTCGTACCTGCGACTTCTGGCGGAGCTTGTACCGCAGCTCCTCGTTGTGCGCGGCGAGTCGCGCGGCGTGGTCGCGGTCGCGCGCGGCCAGCTCGCGCAGGCGGCGGTTGTCGTCGCGCAGGCGGTCGGTGTCGCCCTGTCGCGCGACAAGCCGTTCGCGCAGCTCCTCGGCCGCCTGGCGCGCCGCCGCCGCCGCGCGCTCGGCCGCCGCGCGCCGCGCCCGCTCCGCGCCCGCCTCGGCGCGAGCCCCGCGCACCGCCGCCAGCTCCGCCTGCTTCATCTCGATCACCGCCCGCAGCGACCGCACCTGCGAGCACACCCACATGTAGCACACAATCAAAATATTAATAATTGTCGAGCCGATCGGCCGTCTTTACTCTCAGTAGCAGTCGATGCACTCACCTCGGCGGCGAGCTCGGTGGCGTCCGTGCTGAGCTCCTCCTTCGAGTCGACACGGAAGTCGTAGTCGTCCTCGGGCTCGAAGAACACCGGGTCGCAGGCGGCGTCGCTCATGGTGCGGGTCTTGGGAGCTTTCTGATGAGCCGACCGGTCGGCCGAGCGGTCGCAAATCTGGTCGTCCGTCCGGTCGCCGAGCTCGTCCGACCGGTAGCCGAACACGTCGGGGTCGTCGCCGGCGCTGGTGGACTCGTCGGAGTCGTCGGACGCGTCGTCGCCGATGCCCGACCCGGGGGTCGCGCGCGCGTGATCGAGCTCGTCCCGCGCGGCCTCGAGCTGCGCGCGGAGGGTGCGCTCGAGCTCGCTGTGCGCGTGCAGGCGCGCGCGGCTCGCAGCCACCTCCTCCTTTAGAGTGGCTATGGTATCCTGGGAATGAGAAGCGATCATTGAGTTTTTTGGAGTTGTTTTATTTTAATTCTATTTGAACATGATATGGCCATCGTCGACGTTTCAGCTAGGACGTCTACTGCCGGACACGAGGCTCCCCCAAAGTTTTGCAGTGGGACCGGTCGCGCGGCCTGCTGCCACCGTCTCCCTGCAACCTTATTCCACGTCGTTACCACCGAGTCCAACGTCAAACGCTTCGACATCCCGACCGCGGTCTCCACACTACTTCAGCAGCTGCTGATACGGTATAGTCACAATATACGCCTCCGCGGTAGCATGCTTGCCGCGGCTCGCCGCGACCGGGACGTACCTCTCTCTGCCGCACGTCGTCGGCGAGCGCGGCGAGCTGGTCGGCGTGCGCGGCGGCGGCGCGCGCGCCCGCCTCCTCCCGCGCCGTCACCTCGCGCTCCAGCTCAGAGATCTTGCTCAGGCATTCCGCGACTGGAACGAAACGATTGCTACATTAAAACAATTTATTGTTGATGTTTCTATGTTCAAGCCGGGTCGACGCTTATGAAACAACTGCCAATATTTCTTCGTAATAGGTTTTATAGGGGTTCGAAGATATAGTCAATGATCCTGACGACTCGTGCGCGGCTAACGGCGCTCGGTTTACATCTGCGCATACGTAATGACGACAACAAATAAATAAAGTAAGTACTTATAATTTATAAAGTCTTAAAATTAAAAATTTGACCTAAATGTGTATTGCGTCGTGAGATTCTAGGTAATTGCGATTAGCATTATTCACAATCATAATAATAATTATATCCCAAATATGCTTACGTTTATCGGTTACAAAAACAATATTTTATTAACTTATCGTTTATGCGTTATTATACAGTGCTGTATTGTTTGTAGTCTGTGAAGCCAGACCATAATGTTTGTACTACTATACGAACCTAATAATTATATGTACACTGTTACTATGGTAACATAAATATATTTTCAGGTTAAATTATACGTAGGATGATTTTCAAATTTGGTTAAAATACTAGAATCGTTGCATACCAATCAACGGATCCGTCAAAAATCTAGGATTATTATTATTTTACATATATTGATCGATTGTTTACAATATATTCATAAATCATCAACAATCATCTCTAACATCCGCGTAGTAGCTAAAGTGCTAGGGCGAGAATTATTTAGAAGCAGCTTCGTATATTGGGCATGAGGTCCACAACTAAGGCCGGTTCAGCATCCACGGTTTCGTCTAGGGGAGATTCACATCCAATCCCATTCTCTTAACAGATTATGTGTCAGACAGAATGGTTGATCATGAAGTCGATGCGGTCTACAGACTATAGTAAGGCTTTCGATAGAATCAACCACCATATCCAAGTTGACAAGTGCCGGCAAGCGCGGGAATCTGCCTCGGTGGTTCACTTCGTATATTATGAATACATCTCAGGCCGTAGAGTCAATGGTTACAGTCCGACGTAGCATGAAATTAATTCTGGAGTCAAGGATTCTGGTCTGACAAGGATGTCTACTCGGGCCTGTCCTTTTCATATTGTTAATACCTGAGGTTTATACATTACTTTGACAGCTGTTTCACACACATTAACACTTTACTATTTGCAAATTCTTCAAAGAAGTTAATGTTGCATGTTGTAACTTTAATTAGTATAAAAATAATAATAACAATATCTATGGACGCTTCACATCACGTCAATCTGGCCCCGTGCTAAGTATCCGAAGAACTTGTATTACAATAATGTAATGTTTGGTGAATATAAAATTGGGATAAAACAACACACTGTGAGTGTAGAGATAGGGAGTGCGAGGGATACTGACTGGTGTCGAGGTCCTTCTGCGCGCGCGCGGCGCGGTCGGTGTCGGCGCGGGCGGCGGCGGCGCGTTCGGCCGCGGCCACCCCGCGCCAGCGCTCCGCCTCCGACCGCCAGCCGCTGCCGTTCACCTCGTCCAGCTGCAACAGACACACCTCGTTACACACTGGCCGACTTAATATTAATCCATGTGCATTATACTTTATTAGACTTTATTTTTAGCTTCGAGAACAGTGAACGTCTGTATCTCTGGCATCGCAGCTCCCAAACGGATGCACCGAAATTGATTATTTTTTTTGTTTGCTCGAGAGTCTTCTTATCATTATCGGTGCGCTCGCTTGTAGACATTCGGAGGTTATTTAATTTTTTCATTTTTTGTTTATACATAATGTTCACAGAAAAATAGCCTCACCTGAAAAACTAAGTACTGCACCAGCACGCCGAGGGCCTCCACGCCTTTGGCGGCGTGCGCCAGCTGCGCGGCGTGTTCGCGCGTGGCGGGCGCGGCGGCGGGCGCGTGCGGCGGGGCGGAGGGCGGGGCGGGCGGCGAGCGCGCGGGCGGCTGCTGCGGCGTCTGCGCGCGCTTGCCGCGGGGCGCCACCGCCGTGGACACACGCGGGGGCTCTGCAAGGACACATCGTTCATTAGTCTTATTTACAAATTAAATATGTACTACACTATAATATGGTTACGAATAGACGAGACGTAGGCTACAGCCTACAGAGTATAGACCTTTGCCCTTACAGAGTAGGTCTGCCTACCTCTGTTAGGAGCTCATCGAGAGCTCGTTTGTACTTTCTTAGTTTTATCTTTCGTAACCTAAATGTGCCACTGTTCTGTTCCTCTGTTCTATGGAACAGAGTGGCACATTTAGGTGTGGAAAAGGATGGAGGAGGCCTTTGCCGACTGGCAAACAGAAGTAAAAATGTAAACACAAAACATGTAAAGATCTGAATAAAGGCTATTTTATTATTTATTTATTTAACCTAAATGTTCGACACAAATATTAGGTTAAAGATGGAGTAGTGAAGCGATACCACCGCGCCGAGACAATGCTCGTGAGAACGATCCGACGGAGCTGGCTGACCGACCGCTTGTGCGGGCAGCCGGGCACACGAGCGCCGCCGTGTACTTGTACCTAATTGTAAATGAGGCCATTAAGTACAAACATCTGACGCAAGTCCGTTTCACACAGTTGTAATTACCCCGCGTGCGGCAAAGTTCAAAACGATTTGGACAAAATATAAGCATAAGATTAACAGATTCTTCATGCTCATGGAAACTTCTATCTACATTAATTTCTGAGTTATTCTATACTGACACCGATACGATACGACGTTCTCCTACAAACTGCGAGGTCAAATAACTCTGGACGGGCCGTACCTACAGGGTTGTTACTCACGCACCCCTAATCGTTACTGATTCGATACGACGACCAAAGCCTACGGAGATAAGTCAGAAAGCGGCAAAGTTAGTTTTTGCGTAGTGTCGGTGCATTATGTGATAGGTCCATAAGAAGACAAATTAATTAGTCACGAAGAATGCGGCGGTCGCAGACTTGTACCATGTAGTTGTGGTGTGGTGTCAGGTGTACCGTGTAGTTAGGTGTCGGGTGCGCCGTGTAGTCTGGTCAGGTCACCGCGTACGTAACTGCCGAGCCCTCGAGTACCGGAGTGAAATCGACCACGGCGCGGTAAAAATAGCGCATTCTAGCATACTGATGAGCTTTCGCGCGCATGTGCGTACGCGACACTCGCTAGTACTACACGTGTAACATGTATACGCACTCGTAAGTAGTAACTGTGTACGTCGATACGTGTTGTTTCCAACATGTGACGTCACAGGGCCTATAGCCAAGTAGCCATCGCTATTATAACCGACAATATTAGAAAACAAAAATGTATAGGATTTGACATAAGCTTCGCTGTGACAAGTGGAGTGGTATGTTACTTAGCTTATGTATATGACAACTTGGCTATATGCCTATTTAGCAGGTCGCTCTAGTATACGGACAAAGCTAGACTAGATCATCATACTTATAGGGTAAACTAAATACAGTAAGATTCGAACTAGTTTGTTCTAAGGTTGAACAACTTATCATCCCAGCTCCATGTCTGCGGTTATCTCTACTGTGTTAACTACAGGAACATTACAAAGTAAGTACCTACAGACACCTATCACATTACCGCGGTGTGTTTAGCCGCAATTAAGATATCGATTACGTCAGTACAGCACATAGTGACAGCGAAATTTCTAAGGCGTCGATCAATAACCTGTTGAGAGGTAGCACGAACAATTGACATTTGGCAAATATAGTTAAGCAGGTTCGTAATTTTATCCAACGTCAATTGTATGGCCCCGACGTAGTTTTTAGATATCTCGATAATTTCGATAAAAATACGTCCTTTTTCGTTTCCAATCGTTTCTGCTTACCCCAAAGGTACGGGTACGGTGATCAGATGAGAACTATAGTCGCCGTGGTAAAAGTTTTGTTTTACAGATTAAGAGTATACAATACGCTATAAAATTAGTAAACAGCTAGGCTTCCAACAACTTTATATATCATTTATATTTTTTTATAAAACAAAAAGCCATTGTAATTTAAGATAAGTATAATTTTACGAGTAATTAAGTGCCGGACAATGTACTGAGTTGAGGGCACAGTTCACACGGTCGGCGGTGTCAAGGTCAGCTCTGCTTTTCTAGTGTATATGTATCTATTATGTCTAGTCTATAACAGTACGACTCTGAGCCGCAGCGGTCGCCCATACCCACGGTGTCTCGTATAGCAGTAAGTATATCTAGCCGGCGTTAGGTCAGCCCGAGCTGGCGATCAAAACATTTTACTCAGAATACATTGTTACACAATGTTTTCTGAACATTGTGTCTATGTGGTGTCTACCACCGGTTCGGGAACTGGCCCAAAAGAGGGGAACTCGGTCCACAGTCCCCTGATATTAGCACGAGAAGACAATATACTCTCCTCACGACGGGGACTGTGACATACGAATTCTCTAGATGTCCGTGGGCTGTACTAAAATAGTTAAATTGGAGCTGACGACATGCACACGGAACACGAGCCGCCACCCACGCCGCCCGGCCAGACTCGCCAGCACTCGGAGATGATGAGAGGAGTCCTCCTCCGACCGTAACTCCTCAGACATGATGTCACAACGATCCAACATATCCCAGTTTAAATAAACGGTTTTTTTATCCACACATTTCCATTTACACCTGCCTCGTACCTACTAAGCACATAAAAGGGTATAGCAAGACTTTCCTCGGCGGTAGCTGGCGAGCAAGTCACATGTATCGTACGTTTATTGTATCATGTAGATATATAATAAACAACTTTCAATAATTGTAAAAAATCCAACGTGTAACATAACATATCTAGGAAGTAATAATACTTATTGAATATTGATTAATTTTATAGTCGGTTCATGATTTTGTAACACGTCGGCTGTCGAGTGTCGGACTTGTTGTAGTAGGTACGGATGTCGCCAAAAGTCAAAACAGCGATTGATATTTGGCAACACAAAAATACACTTGAAACGTTATTAAAATGTAAATGAGGTCCGCGGTAATTAATGAATGCTAATTATTGTTGTTGTACGTTGTACAGAAATAAAACCACGAGCGAACCGCGTGTCGTGTACCTATATATGTAGATACATGGTAGGTACTGTATATTATATCCCTCATGCAATTTAATCTAAATGTTTACAAAAAGACTACGGAGGATATAATATGTAAATGTCAATTAATTAAAAACACATTTATTAATCGGTCGATTTTAACGTTCTCGCTGCAAGAATACCCCGCACCCGACAAGTCGATGGACACATTAATAAGATTAACAAGAGTATATTCAAGATTTTCTAGATTCAATTTTATTTCCTAGGTCGCAGGGACCAGCTAGTCACTCTATGGATGGCTCGTGTACATAATATAGGTTTCTTATAAACGTTATATAATCAACATAACCGTTTAGTTACCGACCACCGACCAGTCTAGGGCCCGTACGAGGAAAAATATAATCGTTGTCTTGTGCAATTTTGTTACGCAGCAATTGTTTAATTTATTTTATTCATTAGCTGAATTAAATGCTCGCTCCAGTTGTTCTGTGAGCAGTAATTCGTTCCGACATGTCGCGCTACTGGTATACCCACAGTATGTACACCATGCGGTGTGCCGCTAGCCCAGTTCGCGCCGGAGTTCGTGCTGAGAATACTGTGAATGGGGCTGTGCCGCCGCCGCCGGGGCTTACCCGAGTGTGGCCGAGTAAACAGTCGCAGAATAACGGCCTTAACTGTCACTGACGAGCTACCAGCTACCACTGTAACACTTTCGCTGCCAATTTCAAACCTTAGAAAAAGAGGTAATCCTGGTTTCTGAAAGACTGATAAGAAGCCATTTTGAACGCACATTCGTAAACGTAACGAGTTACAGTAGTTATTGCAAGTGATGTTCACCAATGAGCGTTCAGCATTCTGCAGCCATTGTTTGTTAGCTTAAATGTTAACTGATCGACGATTTGATCAGCCTTTCAAAAACCGGGGCGTAGTCTTTTAATTCCTAGGTTATCTGATGAAATGGTGTTATTGAACCTACTATATTTACGTTATGCAATAAGGTAGACATAGTATTTGCGTGTGCGGGCGTTACTGTGGCGTTACGGTGCTAACTGCTAGTGCAGTAGGTAGGATGCAATTTCAGTTTTACGTTTCATTCCGAGCAAAATGTCAGGCGCAGATAATTTCCAAAAATACTCCACATGTGTGCGGCGCGCCACGGCCGCACAAGTACAGGTACATAATGCCATGACAAATATATAGATTACATGTATATTGTGTATGTGGAACTGCCGGGACAGGAGGAAATGCTTAATTGAATTGCCAATTACAACACAATAAGGACAGTTAACAACGAAATGACGAAACGTAAACGAATCTGTGTCTTAATCTCATTTCCATACGAGTGACGCAACACGGTGTTTATCAGTGTTAATTATCTAATGACTCCTACAGTAGGAGACATATAATAGTCGCGGTTTTCCTGAATTTCAGATATATTTTTTTCTCTAAGAAAGTCCTTCAAATAAGCGAGTAATACCACGTAATCTATTTTTTTAAATTATGTAGGAAAAGTGATCAGTTGCCAATAGCTGCCGGAGTCCGGACTAATAAACGAAGTGGATGTCTCGTGCAGGAAGCTGCGGCCTCAACACCGCCAACACATCAGACGAGCCGCCGACGGACGCGCCCGGCTCCACACTTCTCGACTTCCCCGAAACTCCCAATCGAGCCACAAGCGGTCCTCCCTAATTAATCCCTTAGCGACCCGGCGCGTGAGATTGTCATGCATCGAGAACTCGACAATCAAGCCAGATATTAATGTCCGGGGATGCGGCTTGGCAGAGTAGGTTTATCGACCACTAGCGACCCGCCCCGGCTTCGTACGGGTGCAATGCAAAATATACCTACTACAGAATGTCCTTATACACAACGTTCACAGCTTTTTTGTCATTAGCCAATACAAACATGTTTTGCTCAGAAGTTACTCTTGACAGCGCGACATATAATTGGCCATGTGAAAAACACTCAACGCTTGAGCTTCTCAAACTCAAACTTCAAGTCTAATCCTGCAACGTTAAAAGTTAGGCACGCGCCGCCCGACCCCCGGCCGGCCGCGGCTTTAAATTTGTAATATCTTCAGTAATATTCGCTTAAATTACATGCTGTAAAAAGCATATTGATCTATAAAAAATGCACAATTTATTTAAGGTACTTAATTGGATAAGGATTAATGCTGTATTGTTTAAAATCACTTCATAAATAACCATTATTTAGTAAAGGATAAAAATGGTTATGGTGGGTTATCCCTAAGAGATAGACATCCATCGCGGACTTTTTTGTTGAACTTTTTAAGGTGAACAATACTGTAGTACATTATTTTGGTCTATCTCGTAGGGTTCAGGCAGCGTTTGCAATATAAGCGCAAAAAAACGTGCTTATTTACGACATCACATTAGAAACCTTTAAATTTATCAGTGTTTCTCTACTATATTATGCATTTATTATACATAGGTACAAACCTTCCTTAAGAATCACTATCTATTAAAAAACCGCATCAAAATTCGTTGCGTAGTTTTAAAGATCTAAGCATACATACGGACAGACATACAGCGAAAGCGACTTTGTTTTATACTATGTATTGATGACACCGAAATTTCTGGCACGAAAGAATAACAGTCCTTAACGTAAGAAATACTTACTGGGGATTATTTCTAATGCTTCTCATTAATTGTCGGTAGAGTTATTTTTACAAATAAGATAAGAAATGGATGTGCTAGATATTATGCACGATAGGTATTGGATAACTTCCTATAAATCAATGTGACGAAACCAATAAAAATTAACATCAACTCGAGAATTGAAAAATAACATTCACCAATTTACCGATGTTCTCTAATCATTCAATTGGTGAACTTTCGCGATCCTTACATAAGTGATGCACGATGGGTCAGCGACGACGGCGGCGCGGGCGGTGACAGTCAGCGGGTCACCAGCACGCGTCAGCTGGAGGGAGCTATTCCTGGCGCGCGGCTATTCGCGGCGCGCGTCTATAAGCATCGTCCAGCGGCATCACGGCTATATATAGCGGCAAGTGTGTCAGGCGGCCGCCACCCCCGACCCAGGGTCGTGCAGCAGGTGTCCGGCAGGCGTCGCTCCCGCCGTGGCCCGTGACTCAGGTGTGGTCATCCTTCCGCAGTCGCAACTGTCCGCCGTGTTTAGTAACTTTGCATTTCCTTGTGGACCGCACATTCATCTGTAGACGTCGAATGACCTTACATAGTCACGCTATGTAAGGTCACGATTATAGAAGAATGGACATTCCAGAGAGATTTATGGCATAGGTTTTCAGTTCGCTTAAAAGATACGAGACGAAAATTTATAATACGATTATAATACAATTCTCAATCCATAAACGTATACCTACGTTTTTGTCAATTGTTACTCTTACGACCACTGAGTTGAACTCGTAAACAACACACGATGACAAAGGCTATACGAGCTACACTTAGAAGTACAATGTTACGGGCAGGTAAATCAAACAATTTGCTAATATATATTCTCTAATTGGCGTAATGCCGAGCGCATCTCGGCGGGCTGCTCGGGCCGCTCCGCGCAGCGCGGTCTGAATTAGGAACAATCAGCGCGTGAGTCAGCCCCGCAATTGTCGCGTGCTTCATAAAACTGTCAACACACGCCCTTTGTCACAAAACAGCCCCGATGCGCTGGAGACATTACAACAATCAAAACATAATTCGGGATTGTGCCGGAGCCTGAACCTAAATATTAACCTCCTCGTAGTAAAATAAAATGTAATTAAGTGCCAAAGGAAGTCTCAATGTCGTAATTAAGAACGACTTTGTATGCTAAATTTCCCACTGTAAATATATTCGGCCATAAACTGGTAATAAACGTTATCGCTAGCGAGCAGGTCTACGAGGAGCTGTGCCTGTGGGCTGCGAGAGTGGCGGAGCGGCGCGGGGCAGCATTTATGTGGACTTCGGCCACTGTCACTCAAACATCCGTCTTTGTAAGACGGATTCATTCATTGTTTACCCTATCCGCTGCTGATGAGACGTGAACTCGGGTGACGTACTAGGAGCACGTCTATTCTTTTATTTACTTTGTCCCCTACTCGTACTCGTGCTGGTAATTAATGTGTCCTGCTGGAGGTGCGGTGTAGAAAGTGCAGATAGTAATGGGCAGTCGTGTCACACGCTGACACAGCGCCTGACTCACCCCTTTGATCTCCGCATCTCGCTAGTGCTGCGTGCGGTGTAATGACATCAACGTGTTTGTCCTTTCTTACGATGAATAACAAAAAAATAAAAACAGTTTGAACGAATGACGTTATAGGTACCGTAGTGTCTAGCTGTAGTGCTTTAGCAACTGGATTTGTGACTACCGTAGTAGGTAGGGGCGGTGATGCAGGACGCGCGACGATAGCTAGATATGTAGATTATCTCGGAGTGAATGCAGTCGTGGAATCTATAATCATTACGTCGAAGTAATGACTACTTCGGTAACGTTAATCATTATAAGGATCAGTTGTATGACAGTGTCGTGTGGCTACGGCATAACCGGTAGCGAACTAATTGATGCCTAACTAAAAAGACTAGGAGAGCGGCGACTGGCAGCGGCTACAGGTGGCCGGCAGCCGCGACCGGCCGCCGCGGCAGGATATCGCGCCGTTTAATTGCCGCCACATCCTCTAGTGTTTATCGCCGCGGTAACATTCAGCTCGCGCCCTTGATTTATAAAGTTCAAAACGTGACTTCTCGCAATTCATGTTTAATCACCGCCGACCTCTACTGAGTTTGGCGCCAGTTTTTTTACTCTGTTCTTAATTTTTTCATCATCATCATCGACGACTCGACGTATGTCGTGTTTTCTGTCGATTGATTCCAGATCGGGTATGTCCGTATAATATGACAATAGAAATATACAAAAGGAATCCACCGGGCATCTAGATGATTACTAGTCTAACGAGCTCTCATTAATTTCGGTTATTTGATTAACGAACAGACGACATTAAGTCATTGTCCGCGCAGCGTTACAATGTCGTGTCGCATGAGGCGTCTAGTACAAGTCTAGCAGCTAGCTGCAGGCTATATAGGCTCGAGGTCGCTAGCCGATCATTCTCGAGTAACTTCCTTTACTCTTTAAAGTCCAATATTTTTAGAAATATCTTAAGGAAAATGAGCGACAGCAGCCAGCATCCACTCGGAGTGTAGAAAACGCGTCAATCACCGCGGCGACCGTGTCTAAAGCGTTCACTTGTATCATGCAGATGATGAATTGATGGCGTATTATTATCGGATCAGCGTAATTTATAGAAAATCGCGGCGAAAGAGAAAATACGTAATGACATGGCGTACGGCGCGGCGCGGGGCGTGCGGGCAGGGGGAGGGGGGACGCGGTAACTTTCCTCAGGAAAGAATGATGTTGAGAGGCGTTCTGCTCCGCTGAGGATGTGCGGAACTGTCGCCGCTCGCTGCGTGTGGCCAGCGGACGCCGAACACCTTTGTGATTAGTGTCTGGGAACATAACGCTTCGTCGCAGCTGAAGTAGGGGGTAACGACCGCGACAGTGACACCAGGCTCTCACATGTAGGATATAGTAATATGATTACCGACTGGTGACTACTAGTCGTGTACTAGTCACTAGTCACCACTCCGGCTATTCCACTAATTTATCGAACGAAAAAGCTCATAGAATGATTCAACTAATTGCATAATATGGATAATAATTTTTGCAAGTTCCGTTTTAGTATTTAAAAGAGTTCAAAATATAGTGGGTATTACAAATTATATCAGTCCATGGAACTATAAATAATTTCTCGTCTCAATACTGGCCACCGCATCACCGCAATTGACATTGGCAGCCGCTGACTCCATTACATGAACGTTTCATTGACATTGAGATGATTGCGGGAGAGCGCACCGTAAAGCTATTAAACTTTATTTACTTTCGAGTTGCGACTCTTGAGAACCGTATTATATTTATAACTAATATTATTAATACTTTTAGGGATTCGCGAGACTGACTACTGAGAAGCTCTAGTAAGACTATTTCCCTGATGACCCTATCGTATATTATTGTAATTGCTGGGTCCGACCGGCGGTTATGAAGTAATAACGAGACGGGCCGGGTGACGAGCGGACGGCGGTGGCTGGCAGACGTCCAACGTCATAATAAAATTGGGCCTCGACCGCGCGGCGGCCGCGCCGGCCGGGCTGAGCCAATAATATTTAGAAGTCCTCCGTCCCGACTCGCGCCGTCATCGACCGACTTACTCTGGACCTCTCCACGTGAATCATATTTTCAATTAATCGACTGCAAGAGCTTAACCACTGCAATCTAATGAGATGTCATCATCGCTATGCTTCTAGAGCTATGTTCGCAAAGCCCGAGCACCATATCTCATCTATCTATCTATGTCTCTAATATGTATCATTGTCAGTGAAACAACGAAAACTCACTCAAAACTTTAAAAGTAGCATAACTTCAGAAAAAATACATAAGTTTTTGTCCTAGTTACTGCTCAGTACTGGACAACATTCGCGTTTGACGTCGGAATTGTAACAAACAGGCCGATAGCCATCTCAGTTGACTGGAGCGGACAGACATTTGCATTGAACAGGAAAGTATCAAGGTAGAGGCTGCTGCACACCGTACACGCCGCGGCTGCGATTGCCAGCGGCCCTAATTAACACAATGCAAGGCCGAAAAAATTATGCCGACTGATCGACTGATACTATACAATCACCGAGATACTGTGGTATTAAGACACTGTTCGGGTCTTGCTAGAAACTCGAAATAATTACTTCTTATTTTCGATTTCGGATAAACTAAATTTCCTGTCTGAACTAAACCCGGGCTGATAAGAAACTCAAAAAACTTCTGGAGCATTGGAAAAATCACCAATGACGGCGGCCTAAATCTTCTATATCAAAATCATTTCTGGGAAATATATCGATATGCGAGTACCTGTCGGATGTATCTAGCTCAAGACGCATGACTGCGTATTTGAGTGGTGCATTAGAGGAGGTATAATTGCAGACGACCTACATACTGCCGGCGCGCTCCACACACCGCACTACAGTACAGCGGCGCCGGCCGCATCAAAGCGGGATGCTGCGGCCGGCGGCGGCTACCACACGCGTGTAGGAGCTGCTTCAATGATTTTTTAGATAAGTAACTTGTGGATATCATATAACTGTAAGATCCGTCTGATGATACTTCACTTCTGTTATTTATTCATTGATCTATTGACTTATTATCGTAATTAGTCACCACAACATGTAGCCAAAAGCGAGGATATGCGAGCAACCACCAGCCTTATTGATATTACCTACTCGACACCTAGGTTATTATAGTATTTTATGATTATTATAGTAACTTCATCCTTATCAGTAGCGAAATGATCATAATATCAGTCACCATAACGTGTAAGTTGTAACCGAAAACCAAGCGAGAGCTGGTGGGCTGTGACGAGCTTTGTCACGTGTACTGTGCGTGGCGTGTAATGAGAGTTTCCGCTGTTAACAGTTAAACCAAATCATGGCATCGGTCATTGTTCGACCTTCCGCGACGCGGCGCACCCCACGGTTGTCTAACCTCGCCGGTGACCAGTGATCACGTAGTATTAGGTAAGTCATTTACATGACAATGTCGTCCTTTAATGGAAATAAACACGGGGAATTAATATGCGCGGCCAGTCCGGCAGTGGCGGTCGCCTTGGTTCGTGAAGGTCACGCGAGGACCTTCGCGCGTCCGTCGCACATCAGCTAGTGATCCTCACCATCGGTCGTAGATCATGAAGTATCTCGCCGCCGCGATATCACGCGACACGCACCGCCAGTCAACTTAATCCTCCGCTGTGCGGTATGTAGCGAACTGCGTGTTATAATTACTCTCTACAAGTCTGCGTTTTCCGAGATTAGAAATTATCTCTTTGGCTTTATTAATTACCAAAATCGTTTGCTTTAAGTTTTATTTACCGCGAAAATAAATTAGGCCTGCAATTATACTAATTACCTACTACGACATGCTCTACATTTTATATTAAATATCTCTAACAGAAGTCGGAAGTCAGTCGATATTATATGCTAACTACTATTTTTTACATCTATAATTTGTTTATAGCAAATATCATCCTTTTGAAATCAGGAGAAGTTATGTTCATAGGCCGGCGCGGCGTATGTAATAACGTCATGTCACTTCTCTACAACAATCTCGACGTCGCGCTACACAAAGATACGGAAACCGCGATGTTTCACTTTGATGTGGGAGCGGCCTGCGAGCTGGTTACCGCTTAACCTAACCTAACGCGCATGCAATACTGCTGTTCTAGAGCCTCGGAGAGAGCCGCAGTGATCAGTTAGCCGATGTATTCTGCTCTACATTGGTTACAAACTGTTTGCCGATTTGCTGCACGTTTCTCCGGCAGGTAAACAATCAAAGAACAAAACTATATTTTAAACCCCGACAAAAACAGAGGGCTGTTGTTAGTTTGACGTGTCTGTGTGTGTGTGTGTGTGTGTCTGTTTGTGGCATCGTAGCAACCAAACGGATAAACCGATTTAGGTCTTGTTTTTTTGTATGAAAGCTGTAAAAGTAATCGAGTATTCTTAGCTGCTCGATCACTGTTTCACAAATAAATATATTCTTACAAAATCGGGGGTCGTTTAAATATATAATTATTTCGTTTCGTTTTATTCGATGCAGTGTTATAAGTTATACTAAGTAGGAGCTGAGACATATCAAATAGAGAATAGTTGCCGCGTTACATAACGCCGTATCTCTAAGCGACTCTAGCGTCAGTAACTAGCCGTAGATACGATCGCCTATCTTCTAATCTTGACGGTTTAGTTGGAGTTTTTGGAGAGCAAACATTTTGTGCGTGACAACGATAAGAGTACTGATAAAAACAAGGCGTTAGAACGATCTTAGAAGTTAGAACCGCCGGGAAACTTTACTTAATCATAGGGGGGATTAATAGCTCACCTCACAGATTTCGGTGTCGGTAGCCGATTGCATTGAAACCAGGCCACGCTATGCAGGAGTTATTTTATAGTGCCCAAGTGTGTGCGCAATACACAGAAGCGCTCTCTCTTCCTTTTACTCTCATAACCCAGTGGGACGGTAAACCGACACGAGTGGCGAGAGAACAGGCGCAGGACCGACTTTAAACATGCCCATCCGACGCATGTATCATCTTTCTTGTCAGACAATCGGGTGATCGGCCTGCATTGCCCTAACCAAACTTGAAAACAACATTTTTTGTTGTTCCAACGCGGGAATCGAACCCACGACCTCCGGGTCGAGAGCGAAGCTCTGAACCACTAGACCACGGAGGCGATTGATGAACGTTTGAACAAGATGAACAAGATTGTGTAAGAACATACAAAGTAAACACTAGACATAGAAGTAGAGGTCACCGTGAGGGGTCGGCGACGCCGCGACGAGGCGGGCGGGTGATGTTGTAATCACTAATCACACTGTCTGATGGTGAACACCACACAGATCTGTTCCAAAACGAGGGAACTGTAGGCTTGGCACAAACAATTGACCATAGCGTATTCGTATCACATTGACATATGTTTGAAAATCACGTCTTAGCGCCTTTACATGAGTAGAGTAGATGGAAATAGAAATATATCAATTGAAAAATGCAAAAAGTAAACAGTTGTTAAATTACGACTGAAAGAACTACTTACGTCGACTTTTTCCATAAGTCAAAAATGCCATTCGTTTATAGACAATATTACACAGCTTCTTATGTATTTAAACTTAGAAGCCATAAAAAACGATACTCTATATAATATATTTACTGTTACAAGGTGCTTAGCTAAAGATATTCTCTATACATTATAAAGACACGAATACTTCGTTGTCAGTTGTTCGTGCTAAGGCCACAGGTGTATGCCAATAAATAATAATATATCGTCCGTCCTACAGCCCTATACGAAAACCCTAGAGCTGTTTATAAAAAGCCTTGGCGTAGTTTCAAGGTAAAGCGAGCGGTCCACGCCGCGTTGTTGACACGTCAAGTCGAAAGAAAAGTTTTATACAGGCTGTTATATTCATGTGTGATAATACTTTAGAGTGTGTGCTGTGTACGGGTCCCGTATATAGAGTTTACTGAGAAAGTACCAGTGCTAAAACAGGTACTTTTTTTTAATTATTGTATGGGAAAATTTATGATGTTGGGGCATTTCTCATACAAACATGAAAGCCAAAAGTGAGTCTTTCAGCGCTGGTGTATAATATACTCTACAAAGGAGGCACATACACACCCTAAAGTATTATCACTCGTTTATTTTACACCTTGTATATACTGCGAGTACCTGTCGCGCGGTCGTACTGTACGTCGGCTGTCGCTTATGTTGTGTGTTTTTGTGAGGTTCAGTACATACAGACATACACACAACAAGTGATTGTGGGCCGTGCGAACTGGGAAGTGGGCTCTGTGTAGAGATCTCTGTTATAAACGCTTTTGGAATACTTTCATTCAATCAGGGGATTGGATATTATTTAGTTAACAGACAAAGTGACAAAACATTTTCGAGTGACAATCTATAGAATAGCTTTTAATTAAGTGATGATTGTACCTGTTTTAGTGTGTTTGTTTGTCCCATTGAGTATATTACGCGTTAGGATGTTGATAGTCGTCAGGAACTAAGTATAGAGTACATTAGGACTTAGTAGTTAGATCTAACAGATATACTAATGAATTCACCGGCGTCATCTTCTGCCGAGTACTTCGCCAGACTCCGGAGCTGACATTCGCAAAAGTGCTAAGATAGGCCTCCACAGTCCATCCGCATTTCCGCCCTAAGCAATACGGATTCGGTTTTGTACGTTGGTAGTTGGTACGTTGTTTAAACCGTGAATTCAATGGACCGTGAAAACCAATAAAGTTATGGTCAAAAATAATAAAACTAATAATTTTAGCAACAATAAAATTATGTAGACATTGAGCGGCAATAAAATTTATATCTTTATTATACAACTTTTGAATCGGTTTTATAAATGTATATTATGTAGGTGAGCATTTTAACGGATCTTCCATACAATTATCCCTCGTGTAAATTATAATGATACGAAAAATAAATTATAATTTTATTTTTAATTTGCATACTTTGCCGAATTCGCTTGTAATTAGTTTCGCGTTTACCTACACTACTCGTATGTCTTCATTGTCTTGCGTTGCGTGTGGTGTGTCCTGGCTGCCGGCGAGCCTGCAGGGCTATGCAAATATTGTTATCACCGTCCACTGTATGGGGACAGGTACCGTTACGCGTACATAACGCATAGGAAGTGCACGCACCTCTTCCGTCGAGGAACATGTGTGCGGTCACCGCGGCCGGGTCATGCCTCGGTCAGGGCGCCGGGCGTCGGGGGCCAGGGCGCAGGGCGTCAGGGCGCCGGGCGGGGGCGCGGCTCGGACATGGCTCGCATGTGCACTACACAGACACTACACTACGCGCGTGCGCTCTGCGCGGCGGGCTGCGACGTACTGACGCGCGCGGACACCATGCCCGCCCGCCACACATCACACCACACACGTTCACCATACAAATCACATGTCCTCACTAAACGAGAGGTCCCAAAACCAGAGCTTTATGTAAAGCATTAGGTAACATTACGTATATTTTCTCTACATGTATGAAGAGCCTGCATCCTACACGGCACCTGCGCGGGCGCAGTTTTCAGCGTATTGCGTTTGCGACATTTTTCACTGAAAACTTTTTAATGTGTAAATAAGGGGACTAACTATCGATGCCCCATTGTCATAATAATTAGTAAAGGTTGTGAGTTCACGAACGCAGCTTGAAGATGCGTCGAAAGCCTTGAACTATAGACTATCTAATAGTACTCATAACTCCCTGGAGTATACAATTACAAGTGTAAACTGTAAGGTGGTGATTACAACACAGCTATTAAGCTACGAGCGGACCGTTGGGTCAGTTAACTATTGGATCATCCACTCAATGCGCCCAAATCTTAAAAATGTAATTAATGCAAACTTGCAAAATATAATTACTTCCTAATACAAAATTTTGTAATAAGTACACATTAATTAGTACCTAATAATACCCCCAGTCTATATATGTTACAATTATTATATAAAGCGGAGATCGTATACGCGACGCGTTACAGGAGCCCGAGGTCGACGTACGAATATTAAATTAGTTTTGCATAATAATTACATAAAATATAGAGCCAATAAACGATAAACCAAAAGAGAAAGCCGTTTTATTTAATTGCCCCGCGTGTGGACGGAGGACTGATTCCACCAAAATATTGTTTTATTTATCGGCTCCTATTTATAAACGTATCTTTATTCATGAGCCCCACGTTAATGGAGCGTGTATTTCGAGCTGCTAAATTAATTTTAAAATATTTTAAAGTATATCCGATCATTTATTTATTAATGTAAAAAAATCAAACTACAATCAATATACTCGTACTAAAGAATCTATTGTTATTTGTCAAGCGAATTCTATACACAAAGACACGGCGCACGACAGACGACAACAAGGGGACATAAGAGTTGTAGACTACGTGACGCCCGGGACGCCCGTGACGCCCGTGACGCCCGTGACGCCCCCTGATGCTGCATATATAATGCTGAAGAAAGAATAGCACCTTCCCATCGACCATCTCTCTCGTGGGTGTCGTTAAAGGCCACGAAAGAGGGAAAAATAGGCAGCAGCTTCAGCGGACATTGTTATTGTTTTAACACTGCGCTCGCCAACCCGCCTGCCGCGCTGGTATATGCAATTCCCATCCATGACATACTTTGGAGGAGGCTTATGTCCAGCAATGAACCTTAGACCTGACATAAGTGATGGCTGCCATCGGGAAACGTTTTAGAGCATAAAAACAAATATTATTATACAAGAACGTGGTTCTACTTCTATTGAGTATGGTTCTCCTGTAATAAAGCAGCGAGGAAGCCCTCAACTGTGTACTGTGCGGGCGTGAGACTGCCGGCTCGTCGCTGTGGTTTCCCTCCGCGCTGTTCTGATAACATCTACCGACTTTTACTTTTGCCGCGCTGTGGAGACTGCGGCGTACACGCTACACACAACACTGTAGGTAAGTAGTAAGGCTCAACCTACATTGACACAGTCGAAGCAGTGTTTTCCCCGTAGCATATTCGCCAAATCATCATGTGTAACCACCGGTTTCTAAAAGGCAAATCAACGCCCAATCAACTAATTAGTGTTCAAATCTTTTGTCAAATTCAGTACAGAATTAGCGTTGATTTGGCTTTCAGAAATCGCGAGTATTGGTCAATTATTAAGGTATCAATTAGTCAAATATTTTTATTCAAATTAAAATTTGAAAAAAAAAAACTGAACGTCGCATCTATATGATGCCTACCACCGGTTCGGGAAATAGTCCAGCGAGAAAAAACGGCGTAAGAAACTCGAATAAAAATGGAAAATTAACTTTATATTCAAAAGTATAAGTTTATGCATAGGTATAATACGGCATTAGCGGGGCGTCAACGCTCGTTGTTTTTCATGGGGAGGGTAAGGGTATAGACAAATGACGCGACGCGTCGACTCTGTCAAATGTGAGTTGAGCCTTACTGTACGGTCCGCATCACCGTACGATCTCCACGCCTCACCGGCTGCGGACCGTACCCCGTTACTTCCACTAACTGAATAGTGAATACCCGCCGAGAATTAGCGCTACTGTTAAGAAACCCAGTGACGTGCATCTTACATGCCTAATGCCTATTAATAAGTAAAATATCAATGTATTCTTCTCTCTATAGTTGATGAGATGTCAAGCATACGGCGCAAACGACAACAGAAATGAATTGCTAAGAGCATACGGATAGGCGAAACAGCACACTGATTAGACCGAAGTCAGAACGTTTTGGTGTTGGTCGCGGGTCGAGGTTCATGGCAGAGCTACAAGAGCGCGCAGAGCTAAACTCGGTACCGATTTAATGTGGTCCAAATGTAAACAAAGTTCAGGGGCCGTATTATGATCTTTTACAATACGAACCTGGTTCCAGGCAATTCAATAATACGGTCTTAAACTGCCTTGTTCTTTTACATATCACAGCGACATTTAAACTGAATGGTACCACCCTAGTTTGGTTGTCTGAAAGTGACATTCGGAAGCGAGTCAAGTGTCACGTGTCCGCTAACTAGCTGTCATCATGCAGTTATTAAGTAATCGTAATACGTAAATTCCAGGCAGCCATGTTGTATGGCGTAAACTGGGTGGAATTAAGAGCTTGTAATAGGCCCCCAGTATGGGCGGCTGAGGCGGTCCCGCTACCGATATCCTTCGAGTTACATCGAGGGATACATAGTAAGTATTAAATTGGACAATTTCTTCCACTTATTTACCATGCTGTAATACAGTGGCACACTAATTAGGTCAAATTTCAATTCATTGTTTATATAAGGATCACATTGAATCAGAACTGAGTGTATTAGCTACTTTCTCGCTGATATCATACCTATGTTCGTACACGTACAGTCGTACACCACGATGATGTACAGTATTCATTGTACGAGTATATACTATATAGTAACACGCTAGTTTTTATTTCATTGATAGTTAGTTAATTTTAATCTAAATGTATGTTGTGTTGCTAATTACTTAGTTAATAATTTGTTAGTATATATTAATTGTCCTTAGATATAAGTTAATTAATGTAATTGGGGTCACCCGTTTTAATTAACTACAAAATAATATATAAATAAATAAATTGAAACATACCAAGTAATAACTAATTTACAGATATTGTTCGAAAATGTAAATAAATTGATTCTCCCTTGTTTATTGCCTATAATAACCCATATCTTTAATTTCTCTTTATCTTCTTACAGTTTCCCACAATCCTGGAAAATGGCGAATATCCTTCCTCTACCAAAAGTTCCTAACCCCACTTCTCTTTCCAGCTTTCGTCCTATATCCATACTACCTTTCCTATCCAAAGCTTTAGAACATATCGTTCACCAGCAGCTCTCTACATTCTTACTTAATAATAAACTTTTAAGTACACTGCAATCAGGCTTTCGAACTGGCCATAGTACAGTTTCTGCGCTTTTAAATGTAACTGATGACATTCGGTGGGCCATGGAAAATAAATCTCTTACTGTCCTTGTCCTTTTAGATTTTAGTAATGCCTTTAATTCAATTAACTTCGATATTCTAGTTGGTATGCTCCAATCCTTTAACATGTCCCCTTCTGTCCTATCTTGGTTTAACTCCTACCTGCGGGGCCGCTTGCAGCGAGTACAGATGAATGGTGATCTCTCTGATTGGCATCATCTTGATGCAGGTGTTCCCCAAGGAGGTGTAATGTCTCCTCTTCTTTTTTCAATCTTTATTAACTTTCTTACCAAAGTTATAGTCGCTAAACATCATCTTTACGCAGACGATCTTCAGATATACCGTCATTTTACTATTCCTCATGCTGCATCCGCTATAGCCCTTATTAATGATGACCTTAGAAGAATTAGTGAATGGGCACAGTCTTTTGGACTCCTTGTAAACCCAGCTAAAACTAAGGCATTATTGATAGGTGGCAGACGGATGTTAGCATTAATAAATAAGGCAACACTTCCTCCCATATTTTTAAATGGTACTCAGATCCCCTTTTCCGATTCTGCCAAAAACCTAGGAGTTATTTTTGATTCACACCTATCTTGGAATGCGAATACCAACAACATAAGTAGGAAAGTTTACCACTCCCTCCATTCACTCAAGTTACTCCAAAACTTCCTTCCAGCTCCTACAAAAATTCTTTTAGCACAAGCCCTTATACAACCTTTGATTGATTACGCTGATGTCTGTTCTTTAGATGCAAACGAAGAGATTCTAAACAAATTAGAACGACTGCAGAATCTCTCAATAAGGTTTATCTTTGGTTTAAAGAAACGAGATCACGTATCCCAATACAGAAAGCAGCTGCAGTGGCTTCCTATTCGCCTTCGCAGAAACTACCGAATACTCTGCTTTCTGTTTAATACCCTATTTTGTCCTTTATCTCCTTCTTACTTAAACGAACGCTTTTCCTTTCCTAATTTACACAACCTATCCTGTAGACCCTTCAGACGCACCCTTCTAGATATCCCTTCCCATCGCACTGACTTCTTTGCCTACTCCTTCACTGTACACGCTGCTAAGCTCTGGAATTCTTTGCCTGCTCAGATTCGAGAGTGTAAGACTCTAGGACTGTTTAAAAAAAAATTGCGTGAACACTATCATAATTTAGCCTGACAGCAAACCCCGATTTAAACTAAATATATTTAATTTTTATTAGTCTATTATAATGATTATCTATAATATGTATGTACAATAGTAATGATTATATATTAGTATGTTATAGTATTATTTATTTATGTATTCGTATTTAATTATATATATATATATATATATATATATATATATATACTTATATTATATTTCTTACCAACTATTGAAGTATGTTGTACGCGCCTAATTGTTTAAATTTAAGTTTTTCCTTTGTTAGGTCTACTGGAAGAAATTCCAAATTGGGATAAGTAGCACCTTTGTACATAATTTCTGTGTCTTAATTTAAGTTTCTATTGTTTTTTTTCTTTTATGTGTGTACATAAATTATTAAATAAATAAATAAATAAATAAATAAATAAAATGAAGTCAACGCGTTGGGAAGTTAAAGAAGTATAGGTATTTCGGAAACTACACGACGTATTGTAATATTATTTATTTTCAATAGAGTTTACGGAGAACTAAAATTATAAATGCATGAACATTCTACAATGTAGGACATGTATAAATTTCCAGAGCATAAAAAAATTAATTTCTGGCTAAAAAGGGAACAGGCATTAAACTTTTGGTTTGTTTTTATTAAACAATTAAAAAAAAATAAAACACTCATCGTGCAATAAATATATCCGGGCTTCGACTTGGCGACTTGGCGTGGGCACTCACAAATAATGTAACGCAAATACCCTACACTATTATTTGACTGTAGTATTGTTACAAATGCTATTATTTTTAGAATATAGCGTAGTAGAGTTGTAACAAAGCAAAAACGCGTTCTACTACGAACATCGATAGACAATGTATTTTATTTTTATTTTATTTTATTTATTAGGTATAGTTACAGACCACAGAATAAGAACATTTAACACTAACAATATATGAACAAATTACATTATTACTGAAGTCCAATTCCAACCATACACAACATTAATTAAGCTTAAATACTACAGATTACAATAAGTGAAACAGAAAATAAAAGAAAGAACAAAACATACTAAAGTTAAATATTATAAGTATTATTGTTATTACTGAGATCAAAGTGACTAATTAAATCAATATATTTCACAGTAATTGTTATCTTATATATAACTATAAAAATGGATCGCAAAATGTGTTGGTAAGCGCATTACTGAAGAACGACTGAACCGATCCGGCTATTTTTGGTCTTAAAATATTCGTTGAAGTCCAGGGAAGTTTAAACGGTTCGTATGCTCAACGAAGTGGGCACGGGTCAGCAAGACTTATATATAAAAATGAATTGCTGTTCGTTAGCCTCGCTAAAACTCGAGGACGGCTGAACCGATTCGGATATAATATTTACTATATTTAGTCTTGAAATATACGTCGAAGTCCCGGGAAGGTTTCTATGCTCAACGAAGTAGGCACGTGTCAATCAGATATATATATATATAGCTAAACTCTCCTGTCTCTACTGTGAACAATAATAGACTATG
Organism: Celastrina argiolus; assembly: GCA_905187575.2. Lineage (NCBI taxonomy): Eukaryota > Metazoa > Arthropoda > Insecta > Lepidoptera > Lycaenidae > Celastrina > Celastrina argiolus. The sequence goes on along the minus strand of LR994579.1, from coordinate 215,114 downwards.
GTGTATAGTAGTACAATTTTCCATTGGCACTTGGGCCTTAGGGGGTCGGAGTAGAAGAAGTAAGTTCCCAGTGTACATACTCCCGTGTTCTCTACCAGAGTAACATAGTTTGTTATGCCTTGGTCTGGACATCTATCAAATGACTATGTACCCGTATCTCGTCTGCGCACGCTACTCGTTATCGGTGGTCTGTAGTGCGGCTGTCCCCGTGCGTGTGTCCAGCCTCCGGCCGAGCGCCGAGGGCAAACACCTGCCGTGACGTGAAGACAATGGGCTGTGGTTGTCGTCGCAAACGAGATAAGCTGCCACTTACACATATACCAGTAGCTGGCTAGTAGATTACTTTTACTGCCTGTCTGCCTCTACTGCCTAGTTAGTAGTGCTAATATCGTCGCCTTTCCTTTTAACAATCTACCGATGTGTACCTATTAAACCTACCGCCGGCGGTAAAGTTGAAAAGCGGTAATACTTTTCGCACGTAAAAGCAGGCGATTGTTCAACCTCAACAATAAGATATACGCCGAGATATACATGTGGGGTAATTCGTTCTCAGGCGCGTGCGCTCAATGATGAAATAGCTTAGAACAATATAGCCTAAGTGCCGTCCGGCGTGCCCGCACACAGCACACACAGCACACACACAGCACACGGGCACGGTAGAGCGGCTCCGCATACATATGTATGGGATGAAAACTCGACTTTCTTTCGCAGTTAGAATTTATATTAGAATTAGCAGACTGATCGCTCTGCACGCACGGGTCGCACGCAGCGGCGCAGAGCCACGGCCTTCTCTACGTTTCCGAGGAGATGTTAAACGTTTCAAAAGTAATTTCTAGGTAGCTGGTATAATACATGAAATAGGCTATGTGTTAGGCTATACTGCTAAATCACATTATAATAAAACTTGCCACCTGGCACCTCCAGCCAATATTACACGTGATCGCGGCCTCGCTGCGCGCGCCGCTGACGCTGGCACACCATGTACAGCCCGCCGCCGTTTATGTCACCGTGACGTGCGAGAGCCTGCTGCATATATTATGTGCCCTTGCCGGAGGATCACGAAGGAGGTGTTCTCCTACAGGCGACAGCAGCACACGCCGGCACGCCGCGTATTGTGAGCGTGGGGTCGAGCAACAGTGGGCGAAGGTGACAACGCGAGTATCAGGTGTCCGAAAACAAAATACTACGGAATGATCCGTTCCGATTAAATATTATCCAAATGTAAACAATGGGCGCTATGATTCTTTAATTTAAATGTCACTTATTCACCGCACAATGAACACATACAATCGCACATTAATTTAATTTCACATAAAACGAATTTCATTTTTATAGAACAAAGCATACAGACAAATCGCTATTGCTGTACGAGTTTATCTGGTTATGAACACCTGCAATCTGCCTCGAAACTCTAAACGTCATTAAGGAACTATGAAAAATGCTAATTCAATGTAACTGTATGTTAATTTTAGTCATATTTCCAAATATTGTGATTAAGAAATTTATTCACGTCGATGGCTCGGTATTTATTGATGTTTTCGAATAGCAATAAATACATAAAATGAACACTCTAGAAATATGTAAAGTGTAAACTGTAAACACGTTCTCGTTATAATATTACTAGCTGTTCTCGCGATTTCGTTCGCGTGGTTTTTGAATGACTTAAGCCGTTTATGCAGCGCACGCAATGAAAGTCCCCAAATGTAATTAATTTTCCCCGTTTTTTCAACATTTCTCACTGACGCTTCGCTCCTATTGGTCGCAGCGTAATGTTATATAGCCTAAAGCCTTCCTCTATAAATGGACAATCCAACAAAAAAATATTTTTTCAAATCGGACCAGTAGTTCCTGAGATTAGCGCGTTTAAACAAACAAACAAACAAACTCTTCCGCTTTATATTATTAGTAGGTATAGATATAGATACGGACTCCGATCGCTCACAAATTACAACGCGCAGCGGAGCGACTGCTTGTTGTAGAGTCCACTAATTGTTGGTAGTTGGAAGTAAAATAAAATGATTTTAGTTCAAATTTGGTTATAAAATAATATGTTGTCACTCTGTTGAATGCAGTTCCAATTTAATCTAAACGCAAGACAAAAGTAAATAATCGACCGAATGAATATTATTGTGCATGGTAAATATGTGACATTTTAACGTAGGTTAGGTAAAGTTGAAACCAATACAGCTGTCTTTTACGATGTGGCAGTGGATTTTGTATGTGGCAGGGACGCGGCCCGCTACCCGCTACGTCAAACGTGTCTACCATTTGATAATAGCTCCCCTCACCGATTGCGGTGTCGGTAGCCGATTTCATTGAAACCAGGTACGCAGGAGTCATTTGATAGTGCCCAAGTGTGCGGAAAACACAAAGACACCTTCTCTGCCATTTACTCTCATATCCCAGTGGGACGGCCACCCGACACGACTGGCGAGAGAACTGGCGCAGGACCGACTTTTTACATGCCCATCCGACGCATGGATCATCTTTCTTGTCAATCAGGTGATCGGCCTGCATTGTCCTAATCAAACTTGAAAACAACTTTTTTTGTTGTTTCAACGCGCGAAACGAACCCACGACCTCCGGATCGAGAACGAAGCTCTGAACCAGTAGACCATGGAGGCGTTATGCCGTGCCTACCATACCACATACCTACAACAGCGTGGACAATTGCGTGCAGAATTAAACTATTTTTGTACATTATTAGTGCACTTATCAAATAACTAATTAATTATTCAATTGCACCTGAATACTATAATGTATCCCCTACGGACATCACAATACTCAATATAAACGATGTCTTCAACCTCTTCATACGAGTGAATATATTACGCGTTGTTCTATATTTTGGCAGCGAGTGTTTGAATTTCAAATCGCGATTACTGAATACTGATAGGGATCGAATAGAATTAGTATCGACATGTCGCGAGCCAGTCTATTGTCCGTCGATATTGATTGATGTTATTATTATAAATATTAATTGAAATGATTTGCATAGTAATCGGATCGTTATAATATGATTTATAATAAAATACAATCGCAACGAAACGAATGTCGTACAGTAGTTACCTATAACATACGTCAGACGCGCATTTTTCCGTTCACTTTTACATTATAGTTAGCACCGAAAACTTGTTGACAAGAACAAATTCGCCGCAAAACCAGAACGCGCCGATTAAAATAAAGTCATTGGTTTTATTGGCGTTTTGCAATCGATTACTGCTTACCTTCGGCGGTGTGTCGAGTTACCTACAGGTGTGTGAGCGAATCGGCGTCTTACCTGAAAACAAATTGAACATATTTTACTTTGTTATCACTTTTAAAACATCATTTCAAATTGTAGGGAGATAGGTATATATTTATATCCAAAACCAATGGAAAGGTTATGTTTGGGATAATTATACGTCATCTATACGCACCGTGAATCAACTTTTGGTAAAATTGTACGATAATTGTACGAGAATGTTGGAGTATAAAATTTTTTGTAAATAGATTTGGAATCCCACATTTCCTATGCCTATCCCACTATGTCCGATCTCTCCAGAGTTCGGACGTCGCTGGTTACATCAATCGACGAGACAATGACAGTTCGTCTGACGCTACCGAGTACAGGTTGGCGGTTACGGAGAAAACGCCGCCACAGCCCACAACTAGTAGCAGCTCATTACAGGCGAAAGAGCGCGTGGTGTAAGTGCTGACGCGACAAAAACTCATCGTAACGCGCGCCAGTGCGAACGAGTGCGTATGTGTGCGTGTGCGTGCGCGGACGCTGTACGCACAATATATTTTATTCATAACGCAACTTACAGCCAATTATCCACCCAGTGTAATAAGGAAGTCGGTGCACACCGCACAGCGCACATTAAACTACCACATTCCACTTCCCTCGAACTCAGTTCACAATTGAGCGACCAGTGACAAGTGGTCAATTGACCGAAGATGATAATCGCGTCAGGACGTGGTGATGCTTCGGTAAACTTGGACTAATTGTGAGCACTCTGTGCTACCTGCGTGGCAGATTTTTTCTAGTGCAGGGCCAAATGAAAACATCCTTGTAGATAGATATAACAACATTGATTGAAAAAAATATTTTAAAGTCATTTTCAAATGTAGGGCCTAGTAGTTGGCAATCGGTATAGAAACGAGAAACAACTCGTACTATAATGTGTCCGAACTCCGAGTGTAACGAAAAATATCAATTAAAGTTAATGCCTGCACGGTGGACATTGTTTTATAATTAGCGGCATTTGTTTCAGCTGAGAAAGCGATGCGCCTAGCTCCACGGCTACAGTGGGGGTGGGGACTACCGGCTATACGTATCCCAGCTCCGAAGACTACCAGTTGCCAGTCCACCTAGTCCGTGCTCCTATTTGCTAGTTTGTGCGCAATTGTTTTTAAGACCGAGTCACACACGTTAACATTGGGGTCATTAGCTGCGATTGCGCAATTTAGAAATAATTACGAACGTTTAGGCGTCGAGCGGTGTATATTTTTCCTTCACCACGTGCGATATTTATTAGTTTTTTATTTGGAGTGAAGCTCGGTAATGGTTCACGTGCGCCATTAGAGGAGTCCATAAAGTGGAGAATGCCAATACGAGCAGTAAATAGATCGTTAATCGGTTTGGCTCCGTCTATAAATAATGAGAAGTCATCGGGACCGATTGGAGGAGCTCTTCGCGGCCGCGCGGCCGGCTAGTGTCCCTCGTGACCACTGCACCGCCTGGTGTCAACTCATCTCACACAGACACGCGCACAATAACACATTATTTACACTCCTACAGATACATACTACACGGCCCGTCGGTACACCGTACAGCGCCGCGGCCTGCGTGTCGCATTCGAAATTATGCAATAAATATACTATTGTGTTGTACATTATCACGTCCGGTCCTGCAGGCTTACTCCCGAGTCCCGACACAATCGAGAACCGAATCAGTTCGAGCTCAACGGCTTTACATATTTTATTGGGTGGATAACTTTGTACTCCCGACCGCATCAATCGACTGAGAATCAAAATAAACAGACGTCAATTTATTCGGAAGTACGCGACACGTTCGAATCTGAATCTCTTACGATAAAGAATTTTAGAAAACTGCTCGAACAATGTTAGTATTCATACGAATGACAATGCAACGAACAATGAATGATTTAACAAATGGTAATTTGGAAATAATTGTCGAATCTGCATCGCTCGCCGCTTGCCTGCACAGAGAGAATAACAGACAAAATGTGAAATACAGAAATTAATTTACAAGACGTAAATTGAAAGTAAATTTTATGTAACGTGCGAGATGAGCGCTGCCAGCTATTTCACGACCCCGACGGTGCGTCGCGCCGGCGGGCGGCATGCCGCGCACCGCGCACGGCGCAGCACGGAGTTTAAAAAACGAGCAAACCGACAGCTTCCGATACAAAACTCCGCGACTCCGCAGTTCTCGGAACTAATGAAAGGTACGCAAATAGTCGCGGCCGGAACCGCGCTCCCGCAGCAGCGGCGGGCCGCAGCGCAGCGCCGCGCAGCACGAGGGCGATGATTGATCGAGGCGACGCCGGGGCGTTCGTTTACTGCCATTAGCGGCGCATCAAAGTTCAGTGTTCGATTACTCCGACTTCGGAGACGACCGGTACCGTTCCAAAAAACGAATCCGTAGCACGCGGCGGGTTTACAGTTTCAGCGATACGATTTACTTCGTGACCGTTACGTCTGCGCCGGAGCACGCGGCCCAGGTGCTCGGTAAATAACTAAACAGATTCGGCCTTCACCTGGTCCGCGTTGCAGCTGGAGTACATCACCGACAATAACAAACCGACGCGGATGGATGAGACGAAAAACTGTGCATCGCCATCCATGCGAATAGAACTTTCGATAATCGTTTTTTATACTCCTTCCACTGAATGCAGTGAGTCATCAGTAAAATCTAATGGTTAACCAAATCGGAGCTTAAACACGGCTTAAGCTCTGATTCATAATCGAGAACCAAATGCATGCATTACAGTAATGACGTTGGATCGAACGATATACGGACTGAACGCAACGTCCATCCTACGGGTTGAACCCATGTCCACGGCTCGACGTCAACATTAAATGAATGCAGATTCCGAATAGGTTTCTAATCGACTCCAAAAAAAGGCCGTTGAATGTTCGACTGTATATATCTTTAGTATGTTCAACGATTACTCTCCCGTTCACTTATCATTATTCTCTCTTATTTATGTTCTAATATCAGTTTCTTCTTTTCATAGAAGTTTTCTTTAGTGATATCTATCATATTCTTATAGTCTTGGTGATATTGATATTTAAACCCACGTCGCTAGAGTCGCGACTAGCTCGTGTCTGTTGAGCCGGTAATTGCATCGATCCCCTCGCACTTCCGTCGCAGTAATTGCTACCGAGAAATTCGCGAGTAATTACCGCAGCCGTGACCTCCAGCCGGCCGCAGCGACTGCGCCAGTGTCAACGGTCTTCCGAGTTCCGGAGTTCCGACCAAATAACATTTGGGAATGTATTATGATTTTTTATTACCTCGCCTGGTGTTGTGAGATATCAGTTTTTTCTGTGCTAGTCAAATCGCTAAGACTCATCACACAGTATGTGCTAGTGCCGCGAGGACTAGGCTGCCCGACACGTGGCTCGCGCTGGACCGGTGACCTCCAGCCGCGGTGATGCTCGGTAATGAAACTTCAATTCGTTCTATTAATACGTCCATTAGTGCCGATGCACAATCGCCGATAAACCGTCGCCCCGCGCCGACATCCGACGTGCTCGCTGATGTGTTTACAGCGGCAGGCCTCGTCCCCGGCTCCCGACGCCTGTCACGCAGCAGGACAGACATTTGCATGGATTGCTGAGTACATAAATGCATTCCTCATCACATTATTCATCTTCACGTCAGATTTACGCTAGGCATATTATAGCTTATACAAGCATGATATCCATTTGTTATTTAGTGATATGCGGAGCACTCGCGTCCCCATGGATCCCTGCTCGTTAGCCGCCCCGCATCTGCAGGCGCCATCGGAAGTTCGGAAATCGGACTCGGCCGCCTCGCTCGGCGGGTTGCAAAAATAATGGCAATTGAGAAGTTATTCGCGTCGGCCATTACGGCGCCTAATGGTGCACCGCACTTGAGCGGCCGCCAGAACTGATAAGCCCGCGTCTGGCCACTCGCGCCGCCCGCCCCAGGTCCGTCTGGCGTCCGCCCGCCCAGCGCTAGCTAGGCAAAACCGCAACCAAATCCTAGATAACATAATATAAAATACTTAAAGCCGTTGTAACTCAACCAAAAGGGAGATGTTGTGCACGAGTACCGACCAATAATATGTATAATGTATAGGGGAGAAGGAGGTAAGACGGGGTAGCGGGTAAGACGGGGTACCTAGCGAAATCCACAGTTCAAACTGACCAATCACGCTCGTTCATTCGTCGTTCGATGCGCCGCCATGACACTTGTCAGTCGCCCGGCGATAGATGGTTCGCAAGTGCACGCGTGTCGAAAAAATTCAAAAAAAGTGTTTTACTGCAAATTGTTTATCATATTTTCTCCAGGTTTGACACGTGACTGTGGTTTGTTAAATAACGCTAGCTGGTGAGGTGTTGCTGTGATTGACACTTAAACTAACCTATAATAAGGTAGGCACTGTGTTTTCTTAAGATTGCTGACTGTTTTTTTCTTTTGTTTTTATTGCTAGAAAATGGCTCTGCAGGCAAGATGGGGTAACGGGCACCCCATCTTGCCCCCTAATAACAAAAAAATTGTATTTGTTTGTTGTCAGTGAAAATGATTTTGTTTTTTGTGTGCTTATTGTAGTTTTTCTTTTTAGAATGGTTCGTGACTACAAACGCACCACCAACAGAGGGTCATGGTCCGAAGAATCCATGCGGGAAGCAGTTAAAGCAGTATTGGATGGAAAAATGGGTTATTATAAAGCAGCTAAGCAATTCGATGTGCCACAGACGACGTTAGAACGAAAAGTAAAGGCTGCTCGCTCAGTATTGAACGAAACATCTGATAGAAATTTACCCATACCAATTAAAGTACCATTGGGTCCTAGGCTGCCTGTTTTTTCTAAGTCTGAAGAAGATGAGCTTTGTTCTTATTTATTAGAAATGGAAGAAAGGCTATATGGACTTACGATTAAAGATCTAAAGTCATTAGTATATCAGTTAGCAATTAAAAATAATAAGCCTAATCCATTCAACACTGAGAAAGAAGAAGCTGGTAGAGAGTGGATAAATGGCTTCCTAAAACGACACCCAGAGCTTTCAATTAGAAAGCCTGAAAATACTTCTGCTGCCAGAGCATCTGGTTTTAACAAAGTTGCAGTAGAAAAATTCTTCAATTTCCTCGGCAATGTATACGATGAGCACCAACTTACGCCAGACCGTATATATAACTGTGACGAAACAGGGGTTTCTGTTGTGCCAAAGACAAAGTCAAAGATAATCGCTAAAAGAGGTCGGAAACAGGTTGGAGCCATAGTTTCAGCAGAACGAGGACAGACGGTAACGGTTGAGATATGCTTCAGTGCAGCTGGAAACTACATGCCACCTATGCTTATTTTTCCAAGAAAAAGGATGACTCCAGAGCTTATGGTGAATTCACAAGCTGGTGCTTGGGGCACATGTAGTGATTCGGGCTGGATTACTTCCGAGCTGTTCCTCCAGTGGTTTAAGAGATTTGTGATTTTCAGTGGAGCATCCAAAGAGAGACCCGTGCTTCTTTTATTGGATGGGCACAGCACTCACACTCAGAATATTGACCTGATCAATGAAGCCAGAGCTCATGGTGTTATAATCTTGTGTTTTCCTCCACACACGACTCACCGTTTACAAGTAGCGGATGTTGCGTTCATGCGACCATTGAGCGTTTATTATGAACAAGCCATTACAGCCTGGCTGCGGTCTAACCCTGGACTAGTCGTTACTATCCGCCAAGTCGCTGAAGTATTTGGAAATGCATTTGTTCAAGCAGCCACTATGTCTACAGCAGTAAATGGATTTCGCAAATGTGGGATTTGGCCCTATAATCCAAATGTGTTTTCTGAAACAGATTTTGCCCCTTCTTTGACAACCGAGATCCAGTTAAATGACGGCCAAACTTCCACAAACCGAGAAGTATTTCAAGATATAACCAATGTCACTACTACTCAAACTTCGAACACAGTAGCTGCACAAACAGCTGATAATGCTGGGACTTTAACCAGAAACGTTGTTGATGACTCTTTGCCAGGGTGTTCCCACTGGAGTCCCAGGCTAGTTAATCAGGAACCACCATCAGCACCATATCAAACTAAAGACCAACCAGAGACATCACAAGCAGAACAAAATCAACCCAAACAGCGGACGCACTCATTAGAACCAGCTGAAAATCCTGTTCGTCAGGAACCAGAGACATCACAACCAGCTAAAGTGCCCACATATGATAAAAGCGACAGTAGCTTTGTTTTGACTAGTCCAAAACAACTCCTTCCACTTCCGCTTACTAAAAAATCCTTTCGTGCTACTAAAAAGCGTGGAAAAACAACAATCATCACGTCGTCTCCCTACAAACAAGAATTAGAAGTCAACGCCCAGAAGAAAAAAGATGCTGAACAGAAAAAACTAGTAAGAATAGAAACAAAGAAGAGAAGAGATGAATTAAACAAACAGAAGAATACTACAAAAGCTCATAATAAAAATTCAAAGAAGAATAGCCGAACAGCGAAAATAGCAAAACGACGAAGAGTCTCATCATCTGGAGATGAAAGTGAAGAAGGGGGGGACACACCATGTATGTATTGTGAGGAAATATATTCCGTTTCCATTGAAGGGTGGATATCATGCTCACTATGTGGAAGATGGTCTCATAATAGCTGCGCAGGAATAGATGATGATGATGACGAAGCCATCCACGTCTGCGGGTTCTGCCAGCCTAAATAATCATCTTTCTCTGTGATCATTCTCATTACCCCATCTTACCTCAGGGGGGTACCCCATCTTACCAGCACCATGGGGCAAGACGGGGCAAAACACCTTTTTTTTATTTTATTTTTTTTTTCTCTTAAATGTTTAACTAAAAGTTCCTAATGACACCAAATATTAGAATAGTAATAATAAGTTGTTAACTTAAAAATAAATATGATTGTCTCACTATGTAATTTTTTATATTATTGACCTTTAAACCTTAAGTACCCCATCTTGCCACCCTCTCCCCTACTAATGAAGGTTGTTTACGAACGTAGGAACTTAGTTAAACATGTAATAAACGAACAGAACTTTTTACACAAGTTTACTAATTAAGTTTGTACTTTCTTCTAATTTGTTAGTCAAATATATTTTTCGAGTCAACGATCGACATCCTGATCGAAACTGTCAACACGACCGGCCGCATAACGAAGTACAGGAGTTAGTGGAATTGAGGCCGATATATTGTAGGAGGAGTTGTCGGAAGCGATATTTATTACCGCTTTACGACCGGCACATAATCCGAATACTGATTATGTAATTATCTCACAATATACTGAGTAGTGTGCATGTATAGTGTACCTGACGGGTGACGAGCCATATTTAGTGACATTTAAAATCTTATTTTGTTTACTCAGAAATGAGATTTGTATATTTGTGCTTTGTACAAAATGCCGTCACCTGTTACAATATGTTGCAGTTTAACGAACGACACACTTTTATAATGGCATAAAACGTGAGCGGTTCTATTATAACTCACGGGTATATTTAAGACCCATAAACCATGTGGATAGCGGGCCTCATTATTCTAATGACCCGCCGTTTAGTTCCGAGTGTTCGGTGTTAGTGGTGTTACCATATCGGGCATGTTCAGAAACGAAAAACTATTTCCGCTATTCGTCGTAATTGAGTATTAGCGTGTATTAGGAAACAATCGCAGGAGAAAGCGCCATCACATTGTCGTCGCGGCGCGTCGCCTGCTGCCGCGGTGGAGATTCCGAGAACAATTAGACGGCGAGGAAGTCGTAAATACGGCGTGGGAGTGTCGCGGGTTCGGTTCCCGGAGCCGGCGAGAGGAAGACGGTAAAATAATTGCATCTATTATAGGATTTTTGTGTCCGCAAATAGTCGGCGCGGGCGCAGGGCCGGCCCCCGCCTCCCGCGCTGTCAACGCGCGGCCCTTTGAAGTCCGCCCGCTCGAGTGGCGCTCATATTTAATATTAAAGATGCGCTCGCCCTCGTTCCCCGAGCGTCGCGCTCAATTATATTAGATCGCGTTAAGTCGCTTCTGACACGTACATTATGACGTGTGAAATATGAACGGGAGTCCTCCGACCGCCAACCGGGCAACAATATTAATTATTTTGCACGGCAATCGAGGGGACCCAGGCGATATGAAACACCCGGAAGATGCGTACTGCTCTATTGTCTGCCGAGATATCGCTCCAGCTGGTGGGCGGCAGGCACCGCGGAGTGCGGCCGCGGCCCACACGCGCGTCTCGACACTGGCTTTTGACTTTCATCTAAAATAAAGAAACCTCCGCCCACGCCCGACGTTTCCAAATCGCCCTGCACTCCGATCACTTGCGTTACGTAACACGCACACATGTGCATCGCACACACACGTGTTATGTAAACATTCAAAAGTACAGCTCGTTAGCGCTAATATGGAACAGTCAGCATTATGTTTAGACGGTTACATGGACGCGGACGCGGGCGCGGGGCGCGGGGCGCGGCACTGCATTAATTAATATCGCTGTAAACTATGAGCCGCTCACTGTCTCGACTCATAACTTATGTGGAGCACTTTCTGTCCGTCATCTTTCCATTTCTAACGAAGCGTCCGCCGCCCCCTGCCGGCGAGCACCCTTCGCTAGTAGATATTTAATGACAAAGATGCATACTGCTCAATGCTCCTCTTGATGCTCCGGCTCTCATCATCATGATGAAAACGTACGAGTAGAGATCCCGTGACGTAATATAAACGCATCCCAGAGTGTACCGCCATCAATCATCTACACTCCACAGGAAACGGACACGCATTGTCACGGAGATGTGAAACGCTGCTGCTAATGAACGTCATCTACAGATCTACAGATCGGTATCGACCGTCGCTCGTCGGGCTCCGGGGAACAATCGCGGTCGTGGGAGACGCCCTGTCCCCTGGTGGGTGATGGCATTGTGTGAGGACTGAGATAGTTCGAGCTGCGCCGTAACACCATACATGTTACACCGCACACGCTCCCGCGCCACGCGCGCTCGCGGCGGTCGCCGGACGTGCTAATTGAAGGAATTAGCACTTTGCAACATTCTCTATTAGCTAGCTCACTCATTTGCATAACATAATAATGTAATAACAACACAATATAATATATTATGTAGTTATGACATGTTCCCGTGTTGCGGCCGCCGGCGGTTGTCTACAGAGCAGTTGTGACCGGTGCGGCCGCGTTTAATAGAGAAATTAGTTTGTTCATTTCTTTGCGTGGCATTTGACAATAATGTATTGTGCTAGAACAGTAGCGAGTTTCGCGGGCGACAAACCATGCGGCCGGGCAATACTTGGCCAATTTGAGATATTTATGTGGGGGCGTCCATAAATTGTCGAGTCAAATTTCATATAATCTCACGTTAGGGAGAGGAAGGGTCTCGACAAATATCACGCAATTTTTGTTCGGATTGAAACAAAAAAAATTATACTATTTTGCTCCATTCCATGCAAATTGTATGTGTCATGCTCAAGATTTAATCCTGAGCGTCATCGTATTATGATTAAGATTATTCACTAATTCGTTCGACAGAAAATAATTTCATTCATACTTCGACGTTACTACTACATGCTACTACTGAATGTCAAACCACAGTACCTAGTCATGATTTGAGTATTCTATTGTTAAATTTTTATTACATTTATAACTGTCAGCAATGTTGATTACTAGTCTTTACTAGTCATAAATAAAAGCACGAAGCAAATTGTTTTTTTTTCTTTCTACAATAACAACTCAACGCGTTTAAGTAAGAAACCCACATTCTGAAAAACCTCACGTGAGATTGGGGGGTGGGGGAGGGGGTTAAACAAAATCTCACGACATCTCACCAACGGGAGAGGGCCAGAAATTTTTAAAAAACACCGCACGTGATTTATGGATGCCCCCTGTTTTGTGAAATATTGTGAAACGGGCGCCTAAAGTAAATCTATAACTGTAGCTACAGACAGTAAATAAGTAGGCACCTACTAACAGTTTACACAACATAATTGCATTATTTACAGAATTTACACACACGTTGCAGCAGCCGGGCGCCGGCGCGGCGCGGGCGTTTACGATTTGTAAACGCTCGGCGTAGATCGTTAACCATTCAGTTACCTCAACGCTCGCAACAGTCGCGAAAACAATATCGTTTTGTGCGCAAGGTCTCTCTGAACAGAATACAGATCCAGATTCGCCTTTTTTACACTAATCTTACCGAATTATGTTAATGACATATCATTTGGCGAGTTTAATGTTTTTGTTTACAAGGCAGTTAAATTGAATCTGAACCAGGTACACAACGAATTATTTTACTATTTACTAGCTCCAACGTAACGACAACCGGCTTGCGACCGCGGGGTCCGACATTTGGGAGACGAGACGCGAGGTCGACCTGCACAGCGGCAGGAGGTTATGAGGCAGGGTGTACCTTTGAGCGCGCAGGCCGTGTTGCGCCAGCGGCCGTCGGCGTCGGCGATGTTGAGCTCGCTGGCGTAGGCCTTCTGCCGGCCGATGCTCCTTTTGGAGTCGAAGAACGTGGCGAACTTGTGCAGAGGCCCCATGGCGGCTGCGGGGTGCTGGGTGCGGGGCGCGCGGCGTCACGGAGTCATTGACAGTAACGGTCGCGGCTCGACCGCCGAATTGCGAGCGGAGCGGTGGAGCGGTGGGCGCGTCGTCGCGGTCGCCGGCTCGGGCCACTGTGAGGACTTTCCCCGAACGAACGCGGCCCGCGGCCCGTCACTCGTCGGCCGCGGCGTCTGGGGTGGGACCGCGTCCTAGCGCCCGCGGCCGTCGCCCGAGTCCTTCCACCCTCGTGGTCACCGTCATGTACGTCACCAGCGCAGCCCCTGCCGCTGATGCTCGAGCAACATAATGAGCTTGCCGTTATAATTAAACTAGACTTTCTCATGCGGACCTCAAATCGATTTTCTTCGCATGAAACAAAACCGTCGCTTTGTTTCTGCGAGTTGTGAGAGGTTTGATGTTGAGTTTTGTGGTCGCCGCCGCGGACCAGCGGTCCCGCGAGGGAAACCGACCGGCCCGTCTCGAGCCACACGAGGTGCACCTAAATAGGAAGTTCGACATTTCGAAACGAGCTTTCAATTGCGGAACCGACTTACTTGTTGCAATTATGACAAGTTGATAGTTATTTTGAGAATTGGAGAACTAGTTTCGTGCGGAAACTTCCAGTGTTACGTCACGCGGCGACGTGTGTGGAGCCGGGCCCGCGGGTTATGTAAACCGCTGGGGATTTCAGTTATAAAACACACCTGTACTGGAGTTACCACCACCGGCCACCGGAGCCGATACCCAAAAAAGTAGGACTTATTACTCGTGTGCTAATACCCCTAGCCCACTAGTGATAAGTATTGATGGTAATTAGGAGCATCGGTTGATCACAAATTAAACCAAGTCTTTATATTGCAGTTCACAAAACTATGTGTATAATATATTTAGCTAGAGCTGTAATGGTAACTATTAAGTTGCAAATTACAATACGTAAACGGTGAAAATTACGATAGAATATGTATAACGTTTGGCGCACTCTTACGTAAGTAGTGATATAAAGTTAACACGTAATATAGCTATTATAAATATTTTTTATTAGAGATTACTCCGTTTTCAATTTCTCTTCTTCATTTAAATAACAAATTGCCTATTTACAAGTTTTACTGCGGCACGCGATTTATTGATACCTGTCCATCTAGCGGCGCGAAGCCGAACTAAAACGGTCTCATGTAGAGCAGACATGTGCGCACGTCGCGCCGAGTTACTTTACCGTGCCTCGCATAGATGGCAGCACCGGTCCCAAAACGTTGTGAGCGCGTATTATTATTCAATAATTCTTCGACTTTAATCGTAAACCGTTAATTGGTCGTAAAATAAGCAATAACTATGTGCATACGTAGGTAGTGCAACTTTCTCTGGACACCTACCTTTGCCGGTGGCGAGGGAGGTGGGCCGCGGCGGCGCGGCGCGCGGCGGCGCGGGCTTGCGCGGCGACGGCGGCGGCGCCAGCGACGCGCGCGCGCGCACCGCCGCCGGCGACGACGTCAGCTTCTGCACCACGCCATTCTTCTTGCCTGGAAACAGCACACGTCATATTATTCAGACCGTAATATACCAACGACCACATATTTCAACATCAATAAGGCCTCAGCCTCGAATTTTGCGGGCAGCGGGGCGGGAGCGGCGGCGGCGCGGGTGCAGTACTCGTTACCCCGTACCCGCTCCCGCGCCGCTGTTTTCGAGAGTTTGCGATCAATTTGATTATACGCAAAAGATCCTGCCGCTCCCACGCCACCGCCGCTCCCGCCCCGCTGTTTAGCTCCGTTTTTACGCGAGCATTTTAAAACTGAGAGAATAACGGCCGGTTTTCATTACCTGTGCCTATATACTATTTGTGTTAAGAATGCAGTAACTCATCAACTGGCGTGTCTTCACTTCAATTAATGAATTTTGTACTGGATTCCTTACGCGATTATAGTGTATCTAATAATAATAATTAGTAATAACTAGCGACCCCCGGTTACATCATGTATTGTGTACATTCAGCCGCACTCGAGTCACGTATTGGTGGCTCGCCACTTCACACTTCACATGCACTCAATAGCAGTGCTCATATTTCAAAAACTATCGCTTACCCCATGGGGAAGTTTTTGCTGACCGTGCACTGTGATATTTATGCTATGGGTGATCTGCGTTATATCTTGCTATCTACAGGTCTAGTGTGATAGGTGTATTAAACTACTACAACAAGCAAATAAAGTTATGACAACAACTAGTGTCAGCCGGGTCATTGCCAGCCGCAGGCGGCAGGACATTTCGCGGCCATTGTTCTAGCTTCTAACGAGTTGCGGATTGCGATATTGTTGCGAAACTGTCGCGCACGGACACACGCGAGTCCGGCCGGCGACAACAGAAGCGACGTGTTCATGTTGTCATAAGTTTAACCCCCCTAATTACATGGCCGATTGAACATAATATACACCTAGCAGCTTTAGTTTTCCATATGAAAAAGAACGCGTGTGAAAAAGATTAAATCTAGAAAGTTGTATTATAAAACAATTCATTATGCCTAACTATCACACGAAGAAAAGTAGCTTATGTACTTATGATCACACCATATCTATGAGCCATTCTCTTGTTTGTTGCACTTACAGTCTTGCAACCGCTGTCTACTTGGCTAGTGTACCGTAAGTGATGGTAATTGCCCGTTTCATATTGTAATCAGTTGTTGGCAGGTAACCTTTACTATACCAGTAGGTATGTGTTTTAGCAGTCACTCGCGTAGATATGGAGATAGTGCCCCTACTGCCTAGCCCCCGTTCACAAGACAGCGCGTTGCCATGACCACAGTCAAGGCCGCGGTAATGCATGGTTGTCCACCGCCAGGCGCCGACGCACAAGGGTGAAGGGTCTAAGCCCTAAGGGCTGGCTGTTGGGAAGTCGTGACTCACCGTGTGGCTGCGGCGCGGTGGGGGGCGGGGCGCGGGAGGGGGGCGCCGCGGCGGGCGCGCTGTCCCGCTTCTTCCCGTTTCCTGCAGACAAAACGACACGGTACAGTTTAGACGATAGATAAAAGATATGTATTGCAATCGGTCGAGCCCATCCTACGGGAACAGAACTCGACTGTTGCTGATAAGCAGTTATTAGTAGTCTTCCAAAACACAAAACCGAGTGGCAACTGGCAAGGGCCCAATCATCTTAATTCAAAAATGTTTTCATTAATTATTCTTGTAGATATTATGTACTTGCAGGCACCCGTCTAATATAATTTATCTAGTGTGTAGCATATAGTAAAAGTGTATTCGAAGCCGTTATCGCATGGCGCTGCACGTTGTCGTGGGAAGGACTTGCACAATACACGACGAGAGCGACGTGAAAACGAAACTCGCAGGGGCATGCCGCGTGACCGGGCGGCAGACACGACCGCGTACACAAGCAACAACCAGGGTATCAATACAATATGTAATAATATACATATTCCTTATATTACATAGTACCCCACAAAATAGACAGTTTTTATCTGGAACATACAAACCGCTAATACCTGCTAGTGTTCCTGCTGGCAATTATTAAAAGACCTCAATCGGCACTGATACCCGAGAAACCTAAAATAAATCTTCCTCTTGGGTCACTAGACAAGTATCTTTTGTCTACAAGTATCTCAAGTTTCTTTTGATGAAAATCGCAATTAAATCCTTTGCATAGTTTAAAATATCAGATACGCGGCCAGGCTACAGTCATGGCTTTGTATAATATTACATTACTTGCTGTACTGTACTATAATTGTAGAGATGTTTTTTAAACAATAGTTTATACCTACTTACTATAGCGGACTGACTGACGAAATGTGTACTACTGGGAACTATAGACGGGGGATTCAGAAGTTCTGGCCACTTCTTTCTCTCCTCGCACCCTTCCACGAATTGTGTACACTTTCGCTGTTATAGGGACTGTCACAACCGTACCCAGTATCCTTTATTTACTGCGCGGTACAGCTGACAGATCGTCGTTGTACCTGACTACCTGAGATAAAACGTATGTAACAGGGTGATCAGCAAACGGTATCTAATCTAACATCTAATATGACCTTCTCGCGTGTATAATACCTCAGCTATTTATAATAATTGACCACAAGTACCGCGGACACTCCGCAGTCCGCGCTCGCGAGCGTGACGGAGGACGGAGGCAGTTGTGAGGATTCCCCTCCCAACCTTCCGCTCGTTTCGACGTAGAGCGTATGAGCACAATAATCATATTAAACAGTTTATGATATTGAATACATAGGCACTATCTAGCTAATTAAATTATCGACCATAGCATTGAAAGAAATTAGAAAATACATATTTAATAAAGAGTGGTAGGAAGTAGGAATTGAAGGATTCTGGCGAGGTCGCGGTCTCGCTTCCCGTCATCCATGTCACCCGGGCGTCCGCCACGCCGGGCCGGCGGTCACTCACCTCTGGCGCCGAAGGAGCCGAATCGCTCGCGGTTGACGGCCAGCTTGTACTTCTTGTCGGCCTTGTCCGGCGCCGGCGGCGGGGCCAGCGGGCCCCCGGCGCGGTACAGCTTCTCCTTGGACCCGTGCGCGCCCATCTTCCACAGCCGCATCAAGCCGCCATCGCGCACCAGCACTGTCGGCGTCCGTCCGCGGCGGGGCTACCTCCACATGTCACGCCGGCGACTACACCGTCCACGCGGTCACTGGAGGTCGGCAGATCGTGCCGGGCGCGGTGTCATAAGTTCATTACGTAAATATTACAATACACACGTGATGACGAGGTTCCTAATGTCGTCGATGTGGTCATAGAGACGAGGCGACTGCTGGCCGACTAGAGGAACGACAACACTGTTCAGTCCTCGATCGAACGAGAGCTAATGAGAAAAGATTGCCGATCGAGTGATCGACCTTACACAGCGATACGGCGAACGAACGCAAACTTGTAAGTGAAAGTGTAAAGAGCGTAATGGCACATAATTATATGAATAAACATACGAGCTTTTGTACGTGTCGCCTGGCGGTTACGGCTACTTGTGACACGAGTTACGGCTGCATACATATTGCTGCGCGGTGTTACAGTTAGCGCGCGGCGCTCGCGGGCGCTCCTGCTGCCGCTGCTATTTCCGTCGGCGGCCGACCGGCGGGCGCAGGCCCCTGCGGCCGCGGCCGGCCCCCGTCGCCAGGGGCCGCGGCACGCCGGCCGATCGACTGTAACGCGCTAATGCCGACTTCACGGAATCGCAGCTTAATCTAATCCTCGTGTTTGCAATTTGACATTTATATTGTTTCACATTTCTCCGGCCGCGTGTAATAAATTACATCGCGCGACAGATGCGCTCCACATACAAGCGCAAGTTCAATACTAATTAGAAGTTAGGACTGAGGATATTGTAATAGACGCAGGTTATAGGAGGTCGCGTCTCGCGGTGGACAATACCGCGGAACACACGAGCTGCCGGGCACTGGCGGGGGCCGGTGGTAGACGGTTGTAGATTTGATCCGTTGAAGAGATACAAAAGAACTACATGTTTTTCAAAGACCAAACCTTTTATTTATATAAATATGCATGTATATTATAGCAAATGATATTAAAGGTCTGTTGTCTCTTTTCTATTCTGAACTCTGAAGATAATATTGTGTCTGAACGGAGTATTATTGATGTAGTTCTACTAGCTAGATACAGTTACGGTAGTGACTGTGGTAGTAACAGTTACAAAGTTTATCAAGTTCTGCGATTACTGAGTGCCCGCTAACAGCTACGTTCGTGCAGTTTAGGTTCCACAAATTATAACTTAAATAATGACAAGCTGCGAATATGTAATTGCGTCCAAGTAAAGTAGTTATTCGATAATAGTTTCCTGTATCCGCCATCAAAATAACCATATTGCTCATAATGTGTTTACGTCATGTGCACCTTTTCTTGTTACCAAGTTACCTACTCGACATGTTAGTGGCGAATTAAACGTTATTTTAGTATATAGATCGGCTGTCGCTCGTCGCCCGTCGCCGCCTATCGCAGTAACTAACGGACAGCTCGGGAGCTGCGCGAACACAACAGGAGCGTCAGGAGCGCACGCGCCAATAATAGCCAACTTAGTCACTACTCAGTACTTCAGTAGTCGCACCCACTAGCGGGTAGCGGGTAGCGGGTAGAGAGTGTAGCGTTGCGCCGCTTATAGCGACTGCTGAACCGTTCTCGTCTATACCGAACCATTATTACCCCAATTTCTCCGATTTATAGAAATAACATCCTAAACACGACCGGACTCACTGATCACAATATTAGCATACACTATTTGCATAATAAATATCGAACGGCAAACATAACGGATAATTATGTTAATCGATATTATTATAATATTCATCGAGCAGGTCAACGTATTGACCCACTAACAGTCGATGTGAATTACTGGAATTTTTCGGCCGCATCTTGCGCCGACCGCCGCGTAAACATTAACCGCAGAGACAACGGAACTGAAGTAGCTCCGAGTGCTAGTGTGTAGCGCCGAATGTTATAAAACAATAAGTGGTTAGAAATCGCCTAGGATTGAACTTTTTTTGCCGCGGTTCAACATAATCCGCGAACGACCAGTCACGCCAATGAAGTCATAACCGAAGTGGTCGACCAGGTAATTGTAAATAACTCGGCTCATGTGTATGTATGAGGACCGCGGCCTCACAAAAACGACACTCGAGCGCCCAATCGACCGCGTCCTCCGCCCGGTACTCCCGTGGCGTGCGACTTGTAACAAACAAAACTAATTTATACTATGAAAGTTATATTTATTCATGTCGTAATTTATATCTCAATCTCGTCCAAATAAGTAAACCTTTCGGTACATTGCGACTAACGAGGAACGACCTACGGGCTATGGCGAAACATCAGCTCCAGCGAGCGCCGCGCGCCGCGCATTCTACAATAGACACACTTTGTTTTGGAACAAATCGTCTCCTTGTAACACATTTCGCAGCCAGCCATCATCTAACGGTACTGACATTTGACAGGTGGGCGCGGCGCGGGGTGGGGGCCGGGGGAGGGCGGGAGAGAGACGACAACTAACTCAGCCTTTGAACGGAGACCTGGAGTCTGGAGACATGACGGTGTAACTAACCCGAAGGTCGATGGTGCGCGAGGGAACGGCGCGCTGCTGATGTTGCTGCATAGAAATTGATATTTGATTTAGAAATAGGTACGAGTTCATACCTGCATTGAGGATGTGCTAGGATACTAATTACTGTATAGTTTAGTGGACAGAACTATAATACGCTTCGCTATAGTATGGTATACCAACTGACACTATAAATATGTTTAAGTATTGGTACGGGCACCAGATTAACCAGGTCAGATGGCTTGGACAGTTGTCGGATGAGTATAGATTAGAATGTGGTGTAAGACAGGGTGGATTATCCTCACCCACCCTATTTAATCTCTACGTGAATGCACTGATTGATGAGCTTAGCAACACGCAGGTTGGATGCTCACTTGACGGCCACTATATCAACAGCATAAGTTACGCAGATGACATGGTGTTGCTGAGTCCATCAATCTCTGCACTCAGGAAATTGATAGGTGTATGTGAGAGATATGCAGTGTCGCACGGTCTCGTCTACAACGTCAAGAAAAGTCAGTTAGTTGTATTTAAAACTAAGGGACATAACTTAGACTCGGTACCGACTGTAATGCTGAATGGAATAGCACTAACTAGGGTGTCGTCTTTCAAGTACCTCGGACATGTTGGAACTGAGGACTTGAAAGACGATAGTGACATTGATGATTGAAGGAGAAAGGAAAGCGATGGCAGTTCGATGTAAAATGTTGTTCCGCAGATTCGCACGGTGTAGTGCAGAGGTTAAAGTAACTCTTTTTAAAGCTTTTTGCCAATCTATGTACACATGTAATCTGTGGGTTAACTACACGCAGCGAGCTTACAACGCCCTCCGAGTTCAATATAATAATGCTCTAAGAGTGATGTTGGGGCTCCCGCGATACTGCAGCGCATCACAAATGTTTGCGCAAACACATACTGACGGCTTTCAAGCTGTCATACGAAAGCGGGTTGCCTCTTTGATGAGCCGAGTACGCGCGAGCACCAACACCATTCTTAGAGTGATAAGTGATAAGGTCGAGTGTCCAATTATGCGCCATTGGGTACACGTACCGAGTGCTGCAAAGAGACCTAATAGATACATGAATTAATTGGGTTAATTTTTGTTATTTTAATTTTTTTTTTTTTTTTGTATCACTTACTACAGATAGTACAACTCAGTTGTGCGCGCGGCCCTATGTGTGCGTGGGCTTGTAAATATACAACTTTCATTCGTGTGGCAGTGACGCGGCAGTCGTCGTTCCGAGTAACACGTGTTCTTATCGCTTTACCCACACATAGGGCGGCGCGCACAACTGAGTTGAACTATCTGTAACATAGTTTTAAGTTTAATAAATTGTAATTACTAACACTATATGGACTAAGTCTGAAATAAACGCATATTTATTTATTATTTATAGTAATATTATACTGCTACTAGCTGACCCCTGCCCACTTCGTGGAGCATAGAAACAGTGATAAACTTCATTTTTATATATAAGAGAAGAAGAAGATGATTCATTGTGTGGGTAGTAAGTGGCTTAAAAAACAGTAACCGTCGAAATGATGTTAAGATGACATCAAGTACGCATCATACAATAACATTGTAAAAAGATGCTGTTTGATACAATGTAATCAATGGAAGGCTTTTAGAATGTAAATGTACAGTGAAGTATACAATGACCGAGGCTAGTCTAAAAGATGTTTGTTTACGGCGAGTTAGCGACAGCCTGCGAAGTAGTTCCGGAGGCCACGCGCCTCCCGCGATTATTGTTTACTGCGAGTGCTGACCGCTGTAGACTGCTGAGCGCTGAGTGCTGACCGCCAGTTCCGAGAACACAGACCGAAATAGCCTCGTCAGCGGCCAGCTCACGCGTCAACACATGAGACCCCCGGAAGCGCAAATATTATCTAGCCCCAGCTCACAGGCCGCAGCGATCATTAGTTGTTAACTTGTTCGCTTGTTACTATATAGGTACTATTTCGATGGCGTTTTTTGCCTCTGAATATTAAACTTTATTGAGACTAGGGCCAATTACAATATTATATTATGCACGCAATAAAATCTCATTAAGTTTTAGTGAAGACAGTTATAGTGGAGACTTGTAGAGTCGTAAATTACAGTCCGTTAAACTCGCGACGTTCGGAGTTAGTGGGTCATCGCGGCCGTAAAGCCCGTCGGATGCCGCGGAATATTCAGTTCAGGTCGAACTACTCCGTGGGCAATAAAACATATCATCTGCGGGCAAGATGGCTGCATGTGGGTCGCCTATCTCTGCACACGGGCGCGGCTCGGGAGACGCGGCGGGCGGCGGGCGGCGGGCGGCGGGCGCAGCGGCGCAGAACGATCACTCGAGCGGCTCCTGATGGATGATATTTCATCACACAATATGTCGTTTGCATTGAACTACTTGTGAACGACACGCCGCCGCCCGCGCCGCGCCGCAGGAGACGCCCGGCCGGAGATCGAGCCCTTCGACAGCATCGGATATCGATACACAGAAGCCTGTATCTATTGCTTAATCTGATATGCAGTCCGCGATGGCACAGTTTTGAGCTACTGTATTAGTTTCATCCGTCATCCTCGGACCGCCAATAAAGCCTCGTTCCCCAGAATGGGGTCGGAGACGGCCGGCGCGCGATGTTGCAACAGATTTGGCGGAATTTCGTAATAAACAAAACGCTTCGGGGACCGCTGGCAGCGGGCCAAGCGCAGGCGCAGAGGAACGACCGATCGCGGAGGATGCCGGCGGCCCGCGAGCCCGCGAGCCCGCGCAACCAAAACGAGCCGTAAATCAACTAATTAGGACATAAATAACGACATTATATTTAGCGCCCCCAAATAGATGTGAAATCCCACGGGACTTGTCAACGCCGCGCCGCGCGCCGTGCGCCGGCCGCTCGCGGCGTCATAGGACTCATAGGAGAACCACTATGGTCCATATAGCACGTCGCGGCGCCGTACGGACACCGGGCGCGGCGGCGGGAGTGAGTGAGTGTGACGTGCGCCGAACTCAGTGGAAAGCGACCGGAGCCGTTACTCCTTGCCGACTTCCGAACCGTTTTCGTATATTCAACCTCAGCCCAAATAAAAAGTGTTATTTTTATTTGGTCTGAGTATTCAACACAATATTAAGTAATCGGTCCTCGGTCGGATATTAATAGGAGCTATTTTAGGATTCTACTTTATAAAGCAGTTGTTTACACGTGTCACTGTCACACTGTCGCCGCATTAAATAACTAAGTCGCAACTGCATTAAGAGTCGAAAGTTATCTCGGTTACCTACGTAGATAACCTAATAAAGTAATAACCTACCATGTGATACTGAGACATGGTTTAATGCAGCTTATCATCCGTTTAGATACTATTTAATCAAAGCGTAAACAGAACTAAGGGTCTATAATGCTACATAAATACGAATGACCCGATGGTCAATGAGGATCAGCTAGTAATCATAATAATTTGGGCAAACTTCATATTTTTGTTTACATATTATTCGGCTATTTTTAGTCTTTGAAATATTCGCGGAAGTCGCGGGAAATGTTTAAACGGTTCATCACAAACTGTTAGCTAGTATGCTAAACGAAGTGGGCACGGGTCAGCTAGTGCAGTATAAACAGTAAGTTATTACATTACTGAGATTGTCATGCACTGACACTGAGTGCGTTTCATCTCCCGGCGACGGGCAGTGACGTCACGGCGCGGTCCCCCGTCCGCCGGCCGCTACTTCCGGCGCAGCGCCGCGGCCCTCCACGATGTTCGGGCACCTCTATTAGGTAATAGCTTTATATAACGCTAACTTATTCCGCGTCACGACCCCGGCTCGCCCGGTCCCGTGGGTCCAGGGGGCTTACCCAACATGCTTTTACGTTTGTCGTTATCGAAGTACGCTATTTAAAAATGTATGGAATTGACTTTTGCGTACGACTAATGACGTCCTTAGTCGTAATCGATATTTGTAGTGCTACCCAACCTGTACATTTTTGTCGTAGACGATAACAGTAAACTTTTACGCTTTCCAATTGACGATAATGTTATATGAAATGGCTACCCAACTTACACATTTTGACATTTTGTCGAACGCTATCTTATACGTTATTGTTTTCAAGATAACGAAGTCTAAAGAGGTGCTTTTAACTCCGATATCGAACAATATGGCGGATATTTATTAATCAGCTGATATTCTTGTTTAGAGTACAATAGAGTTTAGGTGCTTTGCGATTATTGTTGGCCGCACAACACGAATATACCTAGGAGAGGCGTATATATACAGTAATTGAAGGCAATAGAAGACATTCCCGACATTATTTGTTGTCTCCCGATATAAAACATTGATAACTGATTTATATCCTGTTACTGGCTTTGATCCTATCTATACTGTATTGTTAATGTATTACTAATAAGCTGTTGGTTACCCAAACAAAATAATGCCAAAACAATGCCAAAAACTTAGCAGTGTTTGGCATAATTAGTGAATTACTTACAAGCAAGTGATCTGTAGGTAGTGCAAACTGCTGTTGAAGACAAGATAATATGAGATTTTGGCAAAATTACTAAGCTTTGGTTGGTAGGTAGGTACTCGGATTTGCAAACATAAAAACCAATGCTAAAGACTGCTAAGTGAAAGAGATGATAATGAAAAAGAAATGCTTACTGTATTAAAAATATTTTATAACTAGAATTAGGTAAATAGAATAATTCATCAGGAATAAGAAAGCATTCATGAACAAAATGTGGCCAAATGGAACTGTAAAAACAAATCTTAGTATACTAAACTATTTCTCATTATACCTACTGACTAATTAAGTGTAAATAAATACAACAATAATAATTGTTAATAAAACATTTTTCCAGTACTTATTTGTAATTCATTTAATTCCTTTAAAGTTAAGTAACTTTACTTGTTAATATCTTAACATATAAAACATTGAAAACTGATTCATAAGCTTCAAATTACTTGTAAAACATTAGAAACTAAATAAGTATTAATATGTTTAATTGTTGTAAATCTTAGCAGTTTTTGGCATAATTAGTTTCAAAGTGAATTACTTATATTAAGCAACATCAAAAGCAAGTGAAAATCTGTAGGTACTGCAAACTGGTAGGTGAAGACAAGATAATATGAGATAAAACGTGGCCAAATGGAACTGTAAAAATTAACAAATCTAAGTATACTAAACTATTTCTCATTATACTGATTAATTAAGAGTAAAATAAATACAACAATAATAATTGTTAATAAAACATTTTTTTCCAGTATTTGTAATTAATTTAATCCCTTTAAAGTTAAATAAATTTACTTGTTAATAACTTAACGACTCACATGACGGTTCCAATCCTACCTAGGATTAGAACCTAGCCTACATGTTCCATAACAAGGTAGGAATTAAACACCCACCGTCTGACGGTGAGTAATAATTATGAAAATGGGATAAAAACACACCAGGCAGTATATGTAAATATTTATTAATATGAAATGTCAATATTGAAAATTTGAGTGTCCCACGTGATTCTTTGTTTATTTTTCTTTTCAATGCCTTATCGCTGCAGGTCAGCAGGCACTAGATGGTGCAGGTGATGTGTCCTATTAAGGCTGCTGCAGCCGTTGTCTGAAAAAATATATATTATTAGCTTTATCAGGACTTAATATAGATATAGACTTATGTGCTTTCATTCACACAAATATATTAATTATAATTAAACATATCCATTTTGTAATTTGTGAAAACCACTTGTTATTTTATTGTTACCTAGACAGGTGATGATAATATGTTTATATATGGATCAAGTTATATAAATACAAATAAGTTTTATAAATAATGATTAATTAAACAATGACTTTATACAGTAGTTACTTCAATTATACCCAATATTATTATGCCAATGCCTACATAATATTATGCCAATCAATTTCCCATAAGGGTAGGCCGGCACATAATATCTAAATGTAATAAGATCCTAACATTCATACTTCATTCACTAACTCACATGGTTATGTTACGGGTGACGATTTTATTGATCAAGGTACACAGTATGAATGGCTACTTTAGCCATTTGATATTCGTGACTGCGTAGTATATACAAAGTCTCCCATTACTCCCATACGAAGTAGATAATATTATACTTATTATTATCGAATATGATGTTATGATAAATGACTGGCTGCCAGGTAGGTACGAAAAGCCTTAAATTGTATACCTACTAAGCACCACTTTTTTGTTCTACCATAATTATTGTTGCCGTTTGCATAAACATTCCATTTAAACACTTTACATAAAAGTTTTATTTACTTACCTGTGTTGTTGTTAACCTCTATTAATGTATGAATTTCTCCGTGATTGTATTACTGATCTATGGCATCGTGCTTTTTTGCACTCTTCATAGTTTGATTACACATCTTCTTCACTAATTACTAATAGCTTCAATACAAGTTCATTGTTAAAAACATCTAAGACCTAAGTAGCAACTCGTCGGCCATTCGGCAGTGTTACCAACTCTCATAAATATTTATGTCCAAACTTACAACAAAAGTCCCAAAATGGTAACAACTACTTAAAAAAAATCCCTAAATTTTCTTATGGCACTGAAAACTATAAATATAATAAAAATAAATTAATCCTGATAAAAATGTGATTATGTCCATTATACGTTAAGATACACTACCAACATTATTTATTATACAGATTGACTTTTAAAATTTTGGTCGTTATAGGTAAGTAAAAAAATAGAGACCCCAAATATAAACCTAAACAATTTTACACCTAAAAACTGCTTGTAGAAATTTTTTGCCACCGAATTTAGGGGAAAAACTCCTAGGTTGGCAACACTGGCACATGGTAGTTTGTTGTCTTGTAACATGATAGTCTAGTGACGGATTTGACAGTTGACACAGTTGACACTTGACAGCGAAAATTACGTTATATGGCGCCGGAACCAGAGACAAAACGTTTTCAAAATTACGCCATGACGAAGCGCAATCTTAGTGTATGTTGGGTACGAAATCAATGTCGTTATCTCAAAACAGATAACGTATCTACAGAACTTTACGTAACTAAGCGATGGCATCTTGGGTAAGGCCCCAGGGGGCTTACCCAACATGCTTTTACGTTTGTCGTTATCGAAGTACGCTATTTAAAAATGTATGGAATTGACTTTTGCGTACGACTAATGACGTCCTTAGTCGTAATCGATATTTGTAGTGCTACCCAACCTGTACATTTTTGTCGTAGACGATAACAGTAAACTTTTACGCTTTCCAATTGACGATAATGTTATATGAAATGGCTACCCAACTTACACATTTTGACATTTTGTCGAACGCTATCTTATACGTTATTGTTTTCAAGATAACGAAGTCTAAAGAGGTGCTTTTAACTCCGATATCGAACAATATGGCGGATATTTATTAATCAGCTGATATTCTTGTTTAGAGTACAATAGAGTTTAGGTGCTTTGCGATTATTGTTGGCCGCACAACACGAATATACCTAGGAGAGGCGTATATATACAGTAATTGAAGGCAATAGAAGACATTCCCGACATTATTTGTTGTCTCCCGATATAAAACATTGATAACTGATTTATATCCTGTTACTGGCTTTGATCCTATCTATACTGTATTGTTAATGTATTACTAATAAGCTGTTGGTTACCCAAACAAAATAATGCCAAAACAATGCCAAAAACTTAGCAGTGTTTGGCATAATTAGTGAATTACTTACAAGCAAGTGATCTGTAGGTAGTGCAAACTGCTGTTGAAGACAAGATAATATGAGATTTTGGCAAAATTACTAAGCTTTGGTTGGTAGGTAGGTACTCGGATTTGCAAACATAAAAACCAATGCTAAAGACTGCTAAGTGAAAGAGATGATAATGAAAAAGAAATGCTTACTGTATTAAAAATATTTTAGAACTAGAATTAGGTAAATAGAATAATTCATCAGGAATAAGAAAGCATTCATGAACAAAATGTGGCCAAATGGAACTGTAAAAACAAATCTTAGTATACTAAACTATTTCTCATTATACCTACTGACTAATTAAGTGTAAATAAATACAACAATAATAATTGTTAATAAAACATTTTTTCCAGTACTTATTTGTAATTCATTTAATTCCTTTAAAGTTAAGTAACTTTACTTGTTAATATCTTAACATATAAAACATTGAAAACTGATTCATAAGCTTCAAATTACTTGTAAAACATTAGAAACTAAATAAGTATTAATATGTTTAATTGTTGTAAATCTTAGCAGTTTTTGACATAATTAGTTTCAAAGTGAATTACTTATATTAAGCAACATCAAAAGCAAGTGAAAATCTGTAGGTACTGCAAACTGGTAGGTGAAGACAAGATAATATGAGATAAAACGTGGCCAAATGGAACTGTAAAAATTAACAAATCTAAGTATACTAAACTATTTCTCATTATACTGATTAATTAAGAGTAAAATAAATACAACAATAATAATTGTTAATAAAACATTTTTTTCCAGTATTTGTAATTAATTTAATCCCTTTAAAGTTAAATAAATTTACTTGTTAATAACTTAACGACTCACATGACGGTTCCAATCCTACCTAGGATTAGAACCTAGCCTACATGTTTCATAACAAGGTAGGAATTAAACACCCACCGTCTGACGGTGAGTAATAATTATGAAAATGGGATAAAAACACACCAGGCAGTATATGTAAATATTTATTAATATGAAATGTCAATATTGAAAATTTGAGTGTCCCACGTGATTCTTTGTTTATTTTTCTTTTCAATGCCTTATCGCTGCAGGTCAGCAGGCACTAGATGGTGCAGGTGATGTGTCCTATTAAGGCTGCTGCAGCCGTTGTCTGAAAAAATATATATTATTAGCTTTATCAGGACTTAATATAGATATAGACTTATGTGCTTTCATTCACACAAATATATTAATTATAATTAAACATATCCATTTTGTGATTTGTGAAAACCACTTGTTATTTTATTGTTACCTAGACAGGTGATGATAATATGTTTATATATGGATCAAGTTATATAAATACAAATAAGTTTTATAAATAATGATTAATTAAACAATGACTTTATACAGTAGTTACTTCAATTATACCCAATATTATTATGCCAATGCCTACATAATATTATGCCAATCAATTTCCCATAAGGGTAGGCCGGCACATAATATCTAAATGTAATAAGATCCTAACATTCATACTTCATTCACTAACTCACATGGTTATGTTACGGGTGACGATTTTATTGATCAAGGTACACAGTATGAATGGCTACTTTAGCCATTTGATATTCGTGACTGCGTAGTATATACAAAGTCTCCCATTACTCCCATACGAAGTAGATAATATTATACTTATTATTATCGAATATGATGTTATGATAAATGACTGGCTGCCAGGTAGGTACGAAAAGCCTTAAATTGTATACCTACTAAGCACCACTTTTTTGTTCTACCATAATTATTGTTGCCGTTTGCATAAACATTCCATTTAAACACGTTACATAAAAGTTTTATTTACTTACCTGTGTTGTTGTTAACCTCTATTAATGTATGAATTTCTCCGTGATTGTATTACTGATCTATGGCATCGTGCTTTTTTGCACTCTTCATAGTTTGATTACACATCTTCTTCACTAATTACTAATAGCTTCAATACAAGTTCATTGTTAAAAACATCTAAGACCTAAGTAGCAACTCGTCGGCCATTCGGCAGTGTTACCAACTCTCATAAATATTTATGTCCAAACTTACAACAAAAGTCCCAAAATGGTAACAACTACTTAAAAAAAATCCCTAAATTTTCTTATGGCACTGAAAACTATAAATATAATAAAAATAAATTAATCCTGATAAAAATGTGATTATGTCCATTATACGTTAAGATACACTACCAACATTATTTATTATACAGATTGACTTTTAAAATTTTGGTCGTTATAGGTAAGTAAAAAAATAGAGACCCCAAATATAAACCTAAACAATTTTACACCTAAAAACTGCTTGTAGAAATTTTTTGCCACCGAATTTAGGGGAAAAACTCCTAGGTTGGCAACACTGGCACATGGTAGTTTGTTGTCTTGTAACATGATAGTCTAGTGACGGATTTGACAGTTGACACAGTTGACACTTGACAGCGAAAATTACGTTATATGGCGCCGGAACCAGAGACAAAACGTTTTCAAAATTACGCCATGACGAAGCGCAATCTTAGTGTATGTTGGGTACGAAATCAATGTCGTTATCTCAAAACAGATAACGTATCTACAGAACTTTACGTAACTAAGCGATGGCATCTTGGGTAAGGCCCCAGGGGGCTTACCCAACATGCTTTTACGTTTGTCGTTATCGAAGTACGCTATTTAAAAATGTATGGAATTGACTTTTGCGTACGACTAATGACGTCCTTAGTCGTAATCGATATTTGTAGTGCTACCCAACCTGTACATTTTTGTCGGAGACGATAACAGTAAACTTTTACGCTTTCCAATTGACGATAATGTTATATATGAAATGGCTACCCAACTTACACATTTTGACATTTTGTCGAACGCTATCTTATACGTTATTGTTTTCAAGATAACGAAGTCTAAAGAGGTGCTTTTAACTCCGATATCGAACAATATGGCGGATATTTATTAATCAGCTGATATTCTTGTTTAGAGTACAATAGAGTTTAGGTGCTTTGCGATTATTGTTGGCCGCACAACACGAATAAACCTAGGAGAGGCGTATATATACAGTAATTGAAGGCAATAGAAGACATTCCCGACATTATTTGTTATCTCCCGATATAAAACATTGATTACTGATTCATATCCTGTTACTGGCTTTGATCCTATCTATACTGTATTGTTAATGTATTACTAATAAGCTGTTGGTTACCCAAACAAAATAATGCCAAAACAATGCCAAAAACTTAGCAGTATTTGGCATAATTAGTGAATTACTTACAAGCAAGTGATCTGTAGGTAGTGCAAACTGCTGTTGAAGACAAGATAATATGAGATTTTGGCAAAATTACTAAGCTTTGGTTGGTAGGTAGGTACTCGGATTTGCAAACATAAAAACCAATGCTAAAGACTGCTAAGTGAAAGAGATGATAATGAAAAAGAAATGCTTACTGTATTAAAAATATTTTAGAACTAGAATTAGGTAAATAGAATAATTCATCAGGAATAAGAAAGCATTCATGAACAAAATGTGGCCAAATGGAACTGTAAAAACAAATCTTAGTATACTAAACTATTTCTCATTATACCTACTGACTAATTAAGTGTAAATAAATACAACAATAATAATTGTTAATAAAACATTTTTTTCCAGTATTTGTAATTCATTTAATTCCTTTAAAGTTAAGTAACTTTACTTGTTAATATCTTAACATATAAAACATTGAAAACTGATTCATAAGCTTCAAATTACTTGTAAAACATTAGAAACTAAATAAGTATTAATATGTTTAATTGTTGTAAATCTTAGCAGTTTTTGGCATAATTAGTTTCAAAGTGAATTACTTATATTAAGCAACATCAAAAGCAAGTGAAAATCTGTAGGTACTGCAAACTGGTAGGTGAAGACAAGATAATATGAGATAAAACGTGGCCAAATGGAACTGTAAAAATTAACAAATCTAAGTATATTAAACTATTTCTCATAATAAATACAACAATAATAATTGTTAATAAAACATTTTTTTCCAGTATTTGTAATTTATTTAATCCCTTTAAAGTTAAATAAATTTACTTGTTAATAACTTAACAACTCACATGATGGTTCCAATCCTACCTAGGATTAGAACCTAGCCTACATGTTCCATAACAAGGTAGGAATTAAAAACCCACCGTATGACGGTGAGTAATAATTATGAAAATGGGATAAAAACACACCAGGCAGTATAAGTAAATATTTATTAATATGAAATGTCAATATTGAAAATTTGAGTGTCCCACGTCATTCTTTGTTTATTTTTCTTTTCAATGCCTTATCGCTGCAGGTCAGCAGGCACTAGATGGTGCAGGTGATGTGTCCTATTAAGGCTGCTGCAGCCGTTGTCTGAAAAAATATATATTATTAGCTTTATCAGGACTTAATATAGATATAGACTTATGTGCTTTCATTCACACAAATATATTAATTATAATTAAACATATCCATTTTGTGATTTCTGAAAACCACTTGTTATTTTATTGTTACCTAGACAGGTGATGATAATATGTTTATATATGGATCAAGTTATATAAATACAAATAAGTTTTATAAATAATGATTAATTAAACAATGACTTTATACAGTAGTTACTTCAATTATACCCAATATTATTATGCCAATCCCTACATAATATTATGCCAATCAATTTCCCATAAGGGTAGGCCGGCACATAATATCTAAATGTAATAAGATCCTAACATCATACTTCATTCACTAACTCACATGGTTATGTTACGGGTGACGATTTTATTGATCAAGGTACACAGTATGAATGGCTACTTTAGCCATTTGATATTCGTGACTGCGTAGTATATACAAAGTCTCCCATTACTCCCATACGAAGTAGATAATATTATACTTATTAATATCGAATATGATGTTATGATAAATGACTGGCTGCCAGGTAGGTACGGAAAGCCTTAAATTGTATACCTACTAAGCACCACTTTTTTGTTCTACCATAATTATTGTTGCCGTTTGCATAAACATTCCATTTAAACACGTTACATAAAAGTTTTATTTACTTACCTGTGTTGTTGTTAACCTCTATTAATGTATGAATTTCTCCGTGATTGTATTACTGATCTATGGCATCGTGCTTTTTTGCACTCTTCATAGTTTGATTACACATCTTCTTCACTAATTACTAATAGCTTCAATACAAGTTCATTGTTAAAAACATATAAGTAGCAACTCGTCGGCCATTCGGCAGTGTTACCAACTCTCATAAATATTTATGTCCAAACTTACAACAAAAGTCCCAAAATGGTAACAACTACTTAAAAAAAATCCCTAAATTTTATTATGGCACTGAAAACTATAAATATAATAAAAATAAATTAATACTGATAAAAATGTGATTATGTCCATTATACGTTAAGATACACTACCAACATTATTTTTTATACAGATTGACTTTTAAAATTTTGGTCGTTATAGGTAAGTAAAAAAATAGAGACCCCAAATATAAACCTAAACAATTTTACACCTAAAAACTGCTTGTAGAAATTTTTTGCCACCGAATTTAGGGGAAAAACTTCTAGGTTGGCAACACTGGCACATGGTAGTTTGTTGGACTTGCTCTTTTGGCGGGAAGAGGAAGGCGCCTTTTTTGAACAAATATTTTTCAAAAATAATTTTTTATAGTTTTTCTCTAATCATTTTGGCTATTTGTTAGCAAAATGCAAGGAGAGAGCGGCGGAGACGATGAGGGCGATTACAAATCGTCCTCAACGAAGAAAAGAAAAATTTTAGAAGACCCAGGGGATAAGTATAAACCCTACACTAAATCTTCATATACCAGAAAATACCCAGACAATTTATCTAACGGAGACTTCTCGGTCTTCGTTGAACACTGCAATAAAGACATTAAAATAGGAAATATGAACCCACTCAGCCTTTCAAAAATGTTCAAAAATGCAAAGGGCGTACACGAGAGATCTCGAGTTAATGCTCGAAAAATCAAAATTACATTCAAGCAGGCGGCACTGGCTAATGATTTTTTAAATGGCCAATTTATTCAAGAAAACAACTTAAGGGCTTATATTCCAGCAGCCTCTGTGGAAAGGGTTGGGGTAGTTAGGTACATTCCTAAGGAGATTAGCAATAAGGAATTATTTGAGAAAATTAATTGTGACTCAGATATAATAGGAATTCGTAGGTTTATGAAAAAGGAGAATAACACATTAGTTCCTTTAAATACAGTTACCATAACATTTTCTGGCACTATACTACCTCAGTGCATTTTCTTAGACGGATGGAGATTTAGAGTACACACTTACATACCTCCAGTTTTACAATGTTTCAAATGTTTGTTATTCAACCATTCTGCTAAATATTGCTTTAATGAACAAGCTTGTTCTAGGTGCGCAGAAAATCACTATTATAAAGAATGTACATCTGAGTTATTAAAATGTAAAAATTGTTCGGGTAATCACTTGGCAATTTCAAAAGAGTGTCCAGTTAAGGCTGCCAAAATTAATAAAAATAAGACTGTTAGAAATAATTCTACTTATGCAGACATAACAACTAATGTAGCATCTTTTCCTCCACTTAAAATACCTAAATCCCAGAATATTAAACCAGTACCAGAAAAGTTAACAGCACAAGACATCATAAATAATAAAGATATATTAGAAGCTATAATTAGCACTATTGTATGCATAGGTAATTCTAATGATATTAAGACAACAACTCATATAAAGGAAACATTTATTAAAAACTTTAATAAGTAAACATGGACAGTATTAATATTGTACAACATAACATTCAGAGCATAAATAATAAAAAACCTTTATTTCAGTCCCTTTTATTTGATAAAGAAATAGACATTGCTTTACTTAATGAAACTTGGCTTAAAACTTCAAGTCCACGGGTTCATTTCCCTGGGTATAATTTTATCTTTAAAAATGCCAAAAATGGATATGGAGGAGTGGCAATAGCGGTAAAAAATTCCATGAAATATATCCAACATCAGACTCCAAATTTCCAAGATATACAGAGTATTGCCATTTCCATAGAAACAAGCCTAGGTCCTATTGCTGTCCTGTGTATTTATAGTCCACCTAAAAACAAAATTAACATAATATCTAAATTAAGAAGAATAATTAACAGTATTCCAAAACCATTTATTATAGCGGGTGACTTTAATGCCCATCATGTAGCATTCGGTTGTACAATTAATAATACTAGAGGAAGAGATTTATATGAGATTATAGATGAATTTAATTTATGCATTTTAAATACTGGTTGTGCAACAACAGTAGGCAGACCAAATAATAATTTATCGGCAATTGACGTTACTATGGTCAGTGCAGAATTGGCTCCGTATTGTGATTGGTATGTTGGTGACGATCCTTTGGGAAGTTACCACTTTCCTACATTCTCTAAAATTAAAATTTCTGCTGCTCATTATGACATAAATAGTAATGTAAATAAATATATATATAGTAAGGCTAACTGGGATAAGTATTTTAATATGTCAAAAGACCTATTTAAAGACTTTGTATATAATTATCAAAATCCTTTACAAAATTATAATTCCTTTTGTGACATTCTTAATTCTTTAAGACAGGAATGTATACCAAAAGTTCGAGTTAACGGTATTAACAAATTGAAAAGACCACCTGCTCCTTGGTGGAATGATACTTGTAAAAAGTCTGTAAAAGATTGTAAAGAGGCTTTGAGAATATACAGAAATAATTTAACTATGGATAATTATATAAACTACAAGAGATTAGATGCTCTTAAAAAAAGAATTATAAGGGAAGAGAAAAAGAAAAGCTGGCATAATTTATGTTCTTCATTTAATAGATATACATCAGTATCTAACATTTGGAAATTTATTAAAAAGTATAAACGATTAGATGTAAGTGTAATCAGCAAATGTGATACTTTTATTCCTGAATTCTTAGATAAGTTTACACATGTTGAGGAATGTGATAGTTCTTTAGAATATATATTTGGTAGTAATAATAATAGTGAAAATTTTAACTTTTTTATGAAGGAGTTTAGCTGGGATGAATTTTATAGTTCATTAATGTCAAGAAGAGATTCTGCACCTGGCTTGGATAATTTTCCATATTTAATGATTAAAAATCTACATAAAGATGCTCAATTAATTCTATTAAATATTTACAATCTTTTATGGTCCAAGCAAATCATTCCGGAAGAGTGGAAAACTCAATGTGTGTTGCCTATCCTTAAAAAAGATAAGCCAACTCAAGATCATAATTCTTATCGTCCCATATCTCTTACTTCGTGTATAGGAAAAGTTTTTGAAAATATGATAAAAGTTCGACTAGATTATTTTACAGAAGTTAATTCTTTATTGCCAGAATATCAGTTAGGTTTCCGTAAAGGAAAAAGTACAGTTGATGGCTTTGTTTCATTCATAAATGATATTAAAAACTCAATGTTTGCTCATTCAAATGCTCTATGTGTTTTTTTAGATGTGCAAGGTGCATATGATAATGTTAATCTGTCTATACTTATTAAGGTTTTAAGTGAATTGGGCATTCCTGGTAGTTTATTGAAATGGATTTATAACTTTTTAAATCATCGTATTGTTTATGTGAAATTCAATAACATTTTACATGGTCCTAAATTTGCACATAATGGTTTAATGCAAGGAGCTATTTTATCTCCTATTATGTATAATTTGTATACTTCCCAAATTTGTAAATATGTTAATACATTAAGTGTAAATATTTTGCAATACGCTGATGATATATTAATATATTGTATAAACCAAAATATAAACATAGCCAGTTGTAATATTAATTTAGCACTTAGACAATTACTTAATTATTATAATAACAAACTTAAGCTCAATGTAAATTCTTCTAAAAGTTCAGTTATGTATTTTGGAAGAAGTAATGCTAACTTACAAGTGACTTGTAACAATGAAAACATTCCAATAGTAAATGAACATAAATTTTTGGGTATAGTTTTAGACAATAAACTAAAGTTCAAAGCACATATAGACTTTATATGTAGTAAAGCCTATAAGAGAATTAACATTTTGCGGTGTTTAGCTGGAGTTTTTTGGGGCGCCGATCCAAAGATTCTTTCTATGCTTTATAAAAGCTTGGTTAGGAGTCACTTTGATTATAGTTGCCTAGCATACTTAAATGCTAGTGCTTGTCTTTTAAAGAAAATAGATATTATACAGAATCAAGCGTTGCGTATTATAACTGGTGCTATGAGATCGACCCCTATAAACTCAATGGAAATAGAAACTGGTATACCTCCTTTGGTATTAAGACGACTTATGTTAGCAAAGAAATATTTTGTTAAGATGATTGCAATTAAGTCATCATTACCTGTGAGAAAACTTAAAATATCTGAAGAAGTAGCTGGTTTAATAGATTCCTCTGCTATATCCCCACAATCTATTTCTTGTGGGATCTTGCCTCAGACGCCGACGATATTAGGTACAGTTGGTTTTAAATATGACAGATGACATTACATATTGTAGTGATCTATGGCCTATTTATGACAGTTTTGAAAGTTCTCTACAGAAGAAATATTTAGTAACGACTAGAGACATCTGTAATAAAGCTGAATTTCTAAGGTTATTAGAACAAAAATCAGAATTTTATAAAATGTATACAGATGGTTCCAAGACTGTGGAAGAGGTCAAATCAGCTTATTATGATGTAAATCTGGATCTTACTAGATGTTTCCTTTTAAACAGAAAATGTTCCATTTATACTGCAGAATGTTATGCAATATATATGGCATTATTGTATGTCAAATCCCGGACCAATGTGAATAATGTACTTATTATAACAGACAGCCAAAGCGCTTTATCGGCTTTAGACAATTTTGATTTAAGTTTTAAATGTAATTATTTGATATTTAAAATTAAAAATGTACTGTATGAATTATATTGTAAGAATATTAATGTCGAATTACTATGGGTTCCCTCCCACAGAGGTATAGCTGGTAACGAAAAAGTGGATTTAGCTACTAGAGGACCTTACGATGAGGATCATACTGAAATTTTAAAGATACCATTTACAGATTTCTTTTCTTTAATCAAAAAAGAAATATTGGATTTATGGAAAAGCACATGGAATGAAATAAAATGTACGAAAGGAAAATGGTATGCTAGCATTAAAAAAGAATTTAATACTGATCCTTGGTATAATAAAGTTCCATGTGATTCAAGAAAATTTACTTCAATTATTACAAGAATGAGATTCGGACACTGTATGATACCCTCTCATCTGCACAGAATAAGAATTATACAGGAACCTAAATGTCCTAAATGTGAAGAAGTTAATGCTGATTTAAATCACATCATATTTGTTTGTAAAGCATTAAGTTTGGACAGACTAGTACTAGTTTCGGAAGTGGATAGAATATGTGAAGAAAATGAAATAAGTATACCCCGCCGCCCAGAAGACCTTTTATGTAACCCCTTATTTTATAAATCTTTGTTTAGATTTATATGTGCCACTATAGAGAAAGTGTAGAGTGAAGTTTTTTTTATTTTAAAGAAGAAAGACTATTTTTTTGTTTTATTAGTTAAGGATAATTATTTTATTGTTTGATTTTTATGTTTTATAATTGTATTTATTTTTCGAGCAAAGGACTTAGTTTCCAGCTCTTAATAAATTAAAAAAAAAAAAAAAAAAAGTAGTTTGTTGTCTTGTAACATGATAGTCTAGTGACGGATTTGACAGTTGACACAGTTGACACTTGACAGCGAAAATTACGTTTTAGGGCGCCGGAACCAGAGACAAAACGTTTTAAAAATGACGCCAAGACGAAGCGCAATCTTAGTGCATGTTGGCTACGAAATCAATGTCGCTATCTCAAAACAGATAACGTATCTACAGAACTTTACGTAACTAAGCGATGGCATCTTGGGTAAGGGCCCAGAGCACACACCGTCTTTGTGAATTTCTCATGCCATGCCCTAATGTACTACACAATACAGACTATTCAGTTCCAATAAAACTAAACATAAAAAGACATAAAAACCAGATTAATATTGCACAAATACTAATATTTAAGCTTAGATTAAATATTAGCTATCGTGCAATATGATCAAAGCTCAATAGGGGCGGCTATAAAGCTACCGATTGCCAGTTATTCAACGCGCGAAAAAGAAATAAATTGGGACGTTCACGCGGTCGCATCTTTTTCTTTCCATTGAGACCGCATGGACACTTCATCTGGCGGTGAGTGGTGACCGCCACGTGCCACCGAACACCGCAGGCGCGCGAGGGAAAGTTAACTGTAAGAGTGTGACTGCAGGACTCGCCCCACGGCCGTCACCAGCTCTGCCGGCAGGCGGGCCGGCGCGGCGGCGGGACACATGAACACTTGCTGGGTCACTATACCACACAGTCACGTAACTTCGTTACTCGCCATTCACGAGGCCGCGCCACCTGCGCCGCCTGAGGCTTACGAATCGCCGACGTTATAGAACGTCCTATTAGTTGTTACTAGTTAATAGTTAGTTCGTGTGTCCCTCTCCTAACAGAGTAGGGCACGCTGTATGCGGGGAGCGTACGTCTCTTAGAACAATGAAAATGTAAATGACGCTGTCTCCACCGTCCGCACATGATGTAGAGAAATGGAGGCCGACTTGCGCGATCACTGAAAAACACAGTGGACCTTATTAACGTAGTAATAAGATCGAAATGTGGCACACGGGCGGTCGGCGACGGTACAGAGTTTATACCGCGACGATGCACGAAACAGGCGATCTTCCGCTTCTGAATTACAGTACATCTACAGTTCAATGAAATCCACGAATCTAAGCACACACGTTGATGAGTAGTCAGTATCAGTACTTCTCTATTCTCTACTAAAAGTTCCTAAGTTCCCCAACGGTGACCGATCTTTTTAATGGCCTATTTAAGCGTTATTTAATAAAAAGTGTAATTTAATCCAAAATAACGAAAGGAGCCACGCCGTGATTGTCTTTGCATATCGCATATTGAATCGAAGACGACGCGGGCTAAGGCGCGGCGCGAGGCGGGTCACTTGTTTATTGTAATACGCGTATGTGTCGTGTATGGTAATAATCATATGGCTTTGTTCACAAGGTCGCGACCGTCAGTACATTAATATACATGAGGTTAACCCCACATTCCGCGTTTTTCGCAACCGACTGGCGCTACTTTCGGAGTGATGGTGAATCTAGACATAATATTATAACATTTGTTGTTGCTACATAGTACAAACGCGTCGCCAATAACCGAGGCTAATACGACAGCTAAGCCTTACGCGTACTAACAGAACATCTCCTACTCTTTGCTATCGCGATTCGCGCTAGATTTTCGTGCTAGAAGGGTAATGGGTATATAATTCTATGGTCTGTAGCAGTGGCGCGGGGAACCTACAACTCTATTCCTATGGGCTTCACTTCCTCCTTACCCTTTGAAGGACCTCCTAAAAATTCATATTTAATATTCAGGTTAGTAAAGGAGAACCAGCATAAGGAACGTAATGGTCGGGAGTCTCTGAAGATCATTTCACAGTCGCACTACATTGCGGTTTAAATTCAATAGTCACCGGTCTAGGGCCAGCCGGAGCCCTTTACAAACCCGTTCCGTTATCAGTTCCCACCTGCGAGGGACCGGTCGGATGTGGTCTCGCTCGCGCTGGTCTCCCCGCGTTGTAGTTTGCCAATTACCCCACGTATGGGCAACTGGGTGAACCACATACGTTTCGAGTGCCACTTCTGCGTAGCGTTAATTAGCGGCATACTTGTATAATTATATTATTTACTCTGCGGTGTTGTCTTATATAAACAGTTTTTTATATTGGTCTTGTACTCGTTGAACTTTATTTACCTTTACTTTCTTATTTTAATTTATATAATATGATAGGTACATTAATATTATGTAAACGAGTAATTTATACATGTTACATATATATTTGACAGCTTTGATTAATTTCGCATTTCAGAAATTCAGGAAGATGTAATATCTCTACACACTGTACAGTCACTACAGCGTGCAGCACAGTACACGTCGTATACGGCATGTGGTAACGCTGCAATGTGTAGACTGTGCAGTACAATGAACATTTCAGTGATATTTAATTACGAGTAGGTATACATTACATTATCAGCTGAAAACACAATGCTGACTTTTATTGTTGTAAAAGCGATTTGCGAGCGGAGAGTTCATTGTGTTGTGTGTAGCTTGAATTGCAACAAAAGGTTTTGGAAACGATAACTTGATTGGAACGTGAACAGTGAAGTGATGCTACAATTATATTATGATCTTAATAATTATATTACGACGAATTGCTGACTGTGATCCCCAAAATTATTTGGGGATCACAGTCAGCAATTCGTCGTTTTGTGTCGTTCTGTAAGCGAAATCGATTGATTTGGGTAGTAAGTGCGGTGCTGGTGCTGATGATGATGTTGTCGCTACAATGATATAATATTCGGGATCTCCGTCAGCGTGTGTTTACACGGCGATGTGCTGACGGGGCTATATCGGGCGGCGGGCGGCGGGCGGCGGGCGCGTCGGGAGCGAGCGCCGAGCGCCGCATATTGTTCCGGGTAACTCAGAACTGAGAAGGCGGACGCGACGGGACGAATTTACGCTAGTCGAGCCAGTCACTAATGCACTGTGCACTTCCTTTCAAATTGATTTACGAAAATTTATCGAAAGTAAGGTAAGATCCGCGAATCAAAGTGTTATAGGGCCATACTCGAACTCTTCACCACTATGACTCTACCAAACATTAGCGAAAACCGTGTAGGTAATACATAGTTTAATAGCAAATAGACTTAATTCTTTTACAGGTCAGCTGTAGTCAAGGCCTACAATTCTTTCGAGCATGAAAATTACTTGGAATTTACTTAGAATTAGTACTTAATTTTTTGTGCTTTATTTCTAGTACCTATTCACGAGATCGTGACAACTAGAAATTAGGGCTCAAAGAAATTTCCTAAGAATTCTCAGTTTACGAGCTCGCGCATACGCCGGGGGAAATGACTACAACTTGATATTCTATTTAGTATATTTAACTGTTTACCGATAAGGGATGACCTTTGATAAGGTTATCGGCGGTCGCCGTGACATTGCGCGTGCTTTCGCTAAATCTCAAATTATATTTACTCCTACAAATATCAAAAAACGAGCGAGCAGCATATTGCAAGTGTGCCTGTAAGAACCTAGAGAAGGTTTCGCAAGAGATATGCGTCACGGGTCACGGGTCACCGGTCACGGGTCACGGGTCACCGGTCACGTCACACGCTCGGTCTCCTACTCGATCTGGATTCAATTCTAAAATCTGTGTACCTGACTTGCAAATATTACTATGTCGTTACATTTACATTGTAGAGACCTAATACATATTTATTTTGACATCACTTAATATGTAAACGACTCATGAAATTGAGTTGGTTGCACGTTGGCTGTTGGCACGTAACTTTACCGTTTCTCAACGTTATGTTCATCAATGTCTAAGTGTTATGTAATTATTATAATTCATGTAAATTGCCTCGGTGGTCGCCAGTTTTCAACAAATAAGGAATTTGCGAGTACAATTAATTAATAAACTTACTAAATTACTATTGATTTGCAATATTTGGCCAAACGTTAGAAACTCGCTTAGGGGTTGTCCATTAATCACGTGATCTTTTTTTAGCATTTTTTAACCCCCCCTCCCCCATTGGTGATATGTAGTGAGGTTTAAGACCACGCCCCCTCCCCCTTCTCAACATCACGTGTATTTTTAGTACCTATAAAGAATCTTAAAATTTTCTGAATATTATCTTAATTTAAATACAGGTAGGTCACTAACTACACGCCGCGCCTTGCCGCTTAATATTTGTTTAAAAATCGCGCGTTTGACGAAAAAATAAATACACGAGATATCTTACTACACCCCCCTCCCCCTTGTGTTATTTTCGTGATTTTTATCAAACCCCTCCCCCCCTTTCAAGCCTCACGTGATTAATGGACAGCCCCTTATAATGTTATGTTGTATATCTGCCTAGCGCCTAACAATACATCATATTATTACATTTTATAATAATAAATATGCCTTTCGGGCTGACACGGACGCGAGCCGGTCGGGATTCGGGACCGATTGCTAATAGGCATCATCGTAATATTATCATCTACAAAATTCGAAAACAACAATTTATGACATGAGCTTCGCTAAGTGGCATCGAATGTCAGGCCAGCGGAGAGTTGGCTACTGCTGGGGTCAGACCGACTGACCGGGGTCATACAAATTTATATGTCACTTCGCGAGGCTCATGCAAAATCTCATAAATGTTTGTTTTCGATCTTTGTAGCTCGAGCTAGCGCTGGAGCACAGCGCTGGCGCTGGCGGGGTCAACGCTTCATGGCGCGGAGTCCGCAGACGAGAATAACCCGTTACGTCTCTCCAGCGGATTTGATTGCCAATCAATACACTATTTATGCCCTAAACCTAGTTCTAATCTTGGAATTCCGCGAATGTAATGTAGGTACTATAAATGTCTAAAATGAAAAGCCTCCACATTACATACACTTCACCTACACGTGATGTTGTACTAGAGTGTGCACTATGCAGGTAGAAATCGCGCGCGTTGGTCGAAAGAGATGAACTAATAATATTGTCGTGGCAGTCATTACAGTTGACGGTATCGATAGTCACTTAGTCATTACTTTCGGCGGTCGGCGGTCGGTACTCTGTAGTGTGACACTCTGGATGAGGGATATTATATTATTATCTCGTAAACGATAACGGGAGCGGGCGCCGCGTGAGCCGCGACCTTATCACCTGAGATTCGTCTCGTTGGATAATGTTGTTATCTCCCTATTCGACAGTAGTAAAAACTTATTGTTATTTTTATTTATTCACATAAAATTATATACAAAACTAAAACCCGACTTTGCAAAAAATGGGTCTAAAAAGGCTGAAACAAGAAATTAATTCAATTTAAAATCCAGAAATGTATAGGTACAAAAATGGTCAGGCTAGAGCCGCCGTCGCACCCGAATATTGGCATCTAAAATTGCAACAGCATTTAGCGATTATTATTATGCTTTTTAAGTTTTATTTTCCTACGGTATTTCGGTGTGAGCTGACGCTTAGATTTTATTAGCGGGTCCGACTACGGCTCTACTTTAACCGATAAATCGACTTTAAAAAATCCGAATGGAGAATAACTCCAAAATCAATCATTGTTATCGCGAGATTATCGATGTGCCTCTCTTCAATATGAATGAACAGCGAGTCTACCGTCCTCCCCTCCCTCCCCCGCGCCTCGCGTGTCGCCCGTCGTGCTGGCTGTATCACATGATCTGTGAAAGGTGCACAGCAGCACAACAGAACTTTTCAATCACAGTCCCAATCAGACGCAACCGATAAACTGTAATTATAACGTTTCTCCGCGAGGCGGCGACGGCGTAACGCCCGTCAGTACTCAATTGTTATAACTCGTCTTATCATGGTGTACTG
Source organism: Celastrina argiolus (assembly GCA_905187575.2). NCBI lineage: Eukaryota > Metazoa > Arthropoda > Insecta > Lepidoptera > Lycaenidae > Celastrina > Celastrina argiolus. The sequence goes on along the minus strand of LR994579.1, from coordinate 170,172 downwards.
GTAGCTGGTGTGGTCTTCAAATATACGCATTAATATTATAGTAGTTAGTTATACCAAATTTCCAAAAAATAAAACGCTTCACTTACTTAAGCGCAAAGTTACTCAATTCGAGAGCGTCATACCTACTCTACCTCTCTACTCAATATGTAAACAAGCATATTAAACTCTAATTTGTATTAAAAGAGTTCAATTTTCTTGGTATAGTCTCGATAATTCCTACTATGTAAGTTTTGATCGTGCATCATTCAGCTATTTGGGGAAAGATTTATATCGTCTTGAACTAAAAAAAGTCGTGGCAAAATGTGAATTATTCCATAGAACGATGATGTCTATTCTGTAATTCCGTATTTGATAGGATTGAATACGATTAGCGTTTATTTATTTGCCGAGGAAGAAGTATTCCGTTCGGAATCGGCAATTGTGAATCGAGGTGCCGCGGCCATGATCTGTACTTCCAGTGCCGTACCGTATGTATATTGTACCGAGAATCATTCCGCAGTGACTCCACTGGCCTGGATCGCCTCTCCGCAGTCCGCTGCGAGAGTCACCGTTGCGATTGGTTTCTAGCACTTTCTTCTTGGTTCCTTCTACGAAATAATAGACAAAATTATAGGAATTGTACGGCGGTACCGCGAGGCGCGGGCCGCTACAGTAATGTCATTATTATTGAACATAATCGTTTCTTACTTTCACTGCTGCCCCGTCGCCTGCCTCCTGGTGCGCCTAGTACCTACTATCAGTTGTGTGTAACAGTTCTCTAATAATCGGTTGAGGTGAACCGGTGACAAATGCAAATGACTTACAATTTTTTTTATTCAGCTGTATAAAATAACATACAGTATTATTGTAGTACATTCGCAAATCCGAGCTGCTCCGACTATGATAATAATATCTAGGGGCACGGGAGTGCCCCGCCAAGTTTTGCACGGGCGTACCATCCATTTCTCGAAACAATTCAGGCCATTTGCGATCCGTTATGACTTTGTTGTTGATAAAACTATGAGCCTGCATTTTAGATATTAATTAGGCATTGTATAAATACGGTATATTTCAAATTTAAATAAATTCAAATTTAATAAATAAAAAACTCCAAAATTCAACTTGTCATAGTTTCCTCATTTCGCCACCGACTCACCCGGTCGTCTAGCAGACGTTCAAGTTTTAAATTTTGAATACTAGTAGTGTTTAGCGTATAAATACGTGAAGGAAACACTTAAAATTTTTGGAATTTCTGTCTAGTTAACTAGATATGCCAACTGCATAAATAACTTTGTAATTCCATATAAAGGTATAGGTATATAACTACAATTATATTTGCACTTCCCGATAAAACACTAATTTAAGTTAAACTTCTACAAAAATAACTGAGATCCCATAAAAAACGTAACTTGTAAAAAGTGCCAAGTATCGCTACTTAGTTCTTCTACCGTTAAAAGAGTTACATGTTATGCCAAGTAGAGGTTAGTCACTCGGTCTAACAACATCTGACCGTGATCATATTATCAATACTATATATTAGGTTGACTTGGATCGCACTAAAAGATCTGATTTAATATGCATCACTTGTGAGATAAATATCATAATGTATATTGTATTTTCACGCAATGGCCAAGTCAATCTACTTATTTATTTATTTGTATGTATGTAAAAAAAGTAAAAAGTAAACAAAAAGTATTGATACGACCACTATCAGATGTCGCTAGACCGATCGACTAACACCTACTTGGCATAACATGGATCTCACATCATTTTACGGTAGAAGGACTAAGTAGCGAGACTTAGCACTTTTTACCAGTTATGTTTTTGAAGGAATATTCCTTATTCGACTAAAAGTAGGGAGACATAGTACCAAATTTATATTAAACCGAAAAACTTCGGCGCATTTCCTACTGAATATTTTTAGTGATTTTACTGATGATCTTACTCTTAATGAGTTGTCAAATCTACTTGTTTACTTTTATCTGTTAGGCATTGATACCTAGGTATTTAGATTAATATGCGGTGTACTGTTTGCGGACCTATCCTGTTTTGAATTGCTAATTAAATTCTGATTCTCGTCCCCAAACATTATGTACAGGCCCACTTACACTTGCGTTGGGAGTTAGGATTGGTCATGGTTTGATGAAAGATGGTCGATCGCATTAATATTATAGGCACTTTCTTTAGAAAGTAGCGAATCGATAATTGTTTTATTGAAGAAATTGAGCTCACATCTTAAACTGTTTGCGTTCGCTATCATCTTAAAGTTATGTTAGTCAAGATCTACAACCGACTACCGGGTGTAAATTGTAACTTGTAATCCGTCCTACGAGTTAATACGATACTGCGACTGAGTACCGAACACGCAAAATGTAAAGTGAACGATGCGTGGCCATGCAAATAGTTAGCCTCCAGCGACAAATACCCAAGTATAATGATAGGTGGAGAGACAGGTTCGACGGTAAAATTATGACACTGCACCGCACTGCACAGGTAACCGGTAACTCGGCAAGCGGCAGGCACGAGTCAGTAGAGAGCACCGGGCGCGGGTCGCCGGCAGTCCGCTCGTCACACGTCACACGCGGGTCACACACTTCACTGGCATATGTCACATTTTCCTCTTACAAAAATGCGGTATGCGGTCAACCTTAGCGACGGAGGAAACCATTGATTTTCCGCGGTGGTGACGTCACTCGCGATAACATGGCGCATACGGCGCGCGCCGGCCGCGGTTCTCCGCCGACTGGCGCGCCGGCCGCACGGCCGCGGATCCCGGTGGCGGCGGGGGAGGGCGAGGGCCCTCCTGACAGCCGCGCCGGTTGTACGCCGCGCGCTCAGCTGTTCCACACAAACACCGGCAACCGAGGACCGAAGCCTGACCGACTGACACTTGAGACGGAAAGGCAGTCGGTAGAAAGGACAATGTCCTTTCTTGACCGCCCCGACACGTGGCTAATCATATACTATACGTTGATTTACAAAGAGTAACCTTAGATATTAGAAAGTAGGATGTCAGATCTCAGAAAAATAGACGCGAAATGTAGGCAAGGATCGAAACCAAATATTATTTAGTAGCATTTTAGTTACTTTCATAGTATAATGTCCTATGGCATTTTGCTATGCGGCAGTGCTGCAGATATAAATAGTATATTTGTGCTGCAGAATCTACAAGCTGGCCCCCAACACTTCACTTAGAGAAAAGTTTAAGGAAACTGGAATACTAACTAAAAAATATTTATTATATAATATAATAAATTGAATTATTTTCTTGTTTCAGACATTTTAGACCCATTTTTTGCGAAGTCGGGTTATAGTTTTTTAATCTTTTTTTTTTGGTTAAAGAGATGGAAAATTCCCATGCGAGTTTCTTACGCCGGTTTTTCTTGCTGGGCTAGTTCCCGAACCCATTTTTTGTATAATTTACTCTGAATAAAAATATAGTGATCGTAATCAATATTATTCTCCAGGACTGCTGAGAATATTTTTGGTGAGAGGGGATCCCCTTGTCTAACTCCTTTGCTTATAGGGAAGTCTGGTCCTGTTCTTTCCAATCTTATTTTAGATGACATTTTTGAGTATATGCTGTGTAAGACTTCAAGGTACTCTTGATCTACGTTTTGGTTTTTTAGGGCTTTCCATATACCTAGCATTGTGTTCTAGCGAGTCAAAAGCTTTTGTAAAATCTATAAAGCATATGTATAGAGATGGATATATATCCTGGAGATGGTGTTTAGGAATATAAACTGGACAAACCAAGGAATAAAAATAGATGGAGAATATCTAAGCCATCTACGATTCGCTGATGATATAGCAATATTTGCAGAGGATAGTGCACAACTAGAAAATATGATTAAAGACCTAGAGAGGGAGAGTAAAAATGTAGGCTTATCATTAAATAGTTCTAAAACAAAAATAATCACTAATGGTAGAGAACAGTCTATTAAAGTTAATGAAGAAAATATAGAATACGTCAAGGAGTATATTTATTTAGGACAGTCGATTTCATTCGAAGATCAGACAGAAAAATAAATAAACAGACGAATTGCAATATCTTGGAAAAAATTCTGGAATTTAAAAGAAGTCATGAAAAACAGAGAGGTAAGTATAGACATTAAACGTAAACTCTTCGACATTGTCATTTTACCATGCTTAACTTATGGTTGCCAAACATGGTCCCTGCGGAAGAAAGATGAAAAAAAGTTAGCTGTCCATCAACGCAAAATGGAAAGGAGCATGCTGAGCATTAAAATATCAGATAAAATTAAGAATGAATTTATAAGAAAAAGAACAAAAGTAACAGACATACTTGAAAAAATACGAACGCTGAAGTGGCAATGGGCAGGACATGTCATTAGAATGGAAAATGAGAGATGGACGTATAAAATAACAGAATGGCAACCAATGGAAGGACAATGAAAAAGAGGAAGGCCTAGAAAACGGTGGGAGGATATATTCAAAGAAAGGTGCGCAGACTGGAGGAGGAAAGCAAGAGACAGAAATACTTGGAAATACTCTATAGGAAACTGGGGGAGGCCTACGCCAAAGAGGCGACTTCCACATTAAAATATTTCAATAATATATAAAATTTTAATCTTAAATAATAATACAAATTATACAATAAATAATATAGATGTTAATAATAATAAAACTAATAATAAAAATGTTAAATTTGTGTTTCAAATATTAATAATTGTAATTTAAAACTGTTATATAATATGTATTGTATTGTGGTAGAATAAAGGCAATTTTTATTTTATTTTATTTTATAATAGGGAACTAGATTTTGAAAATTAATTGTACATAATTCTAAAGTTAGGCAGACTTAATCTATAAGATGCAATGCCTTTAAATAAAGATAAAAAAAAAAAAAAAAACAATATTATTATTAATAATATTTTATGTTTAAAATAAACATTAGATTGACTTGGCAATCGCTCTAAACGATCTGATTTCATGTTTATCACTTGTGAGAGGTAAATATTAGGTATGTTCTTTTCGTGCCATTGCCATGTCAATTTACTTATTTATTTAAAACATGAAAGATTATTAATAATATTGATTATGATCACTATAAGATGTTGTTACACCGACCGACTAACCCCTACTTGGCATAACATGTATCTCACAACTTTTTACGATAGAAGATCTAAGTAGCGAGACTCGGCATTTTTTACAAGTTATGTTTTTGAAGCGATAAAATTATCATCAAAGTTTGGTTTTATAATTTAATTAGATAGTTCGCGATATCGATCATAATTAAGAAATATTATATTTTATTTCATAAATACATACCTATTAGGATTTTGATTAGAACAAATTAATGAAAATATTGCAAGGTTAACGTTGAACGTGACAAGTGGCGCCATCTAGTCAAACAAAGTTGAAGCTTGCTTAAATCCTAATTATCATTAGATACTAATTATTTTGATAAAAATGCTTGCTAAATTGCTAAAATTTATATTTCAATATAAATAACATACAGTGGCAATAGAAAATACTTAACGTTTCCTATCTTTAATATGTACTAGGCTAAGTTTTTTGGAATTGTAATCGCAGCAGATTAACAAAATAGTAAATAACAAACGTTTTCACTTACAACGTAGGGTTCCCTTCAGGGTGCGCGGTGTCGCCAGTCGCCACTCGATTTTAGTGTTAAACGCCTACATTTGTGAAATTGTTATTACCATATCATGTTGTTGCTATTTGAAACTACAAGGTTACAAATAACTACCGTCCGAGTGCTTCTGAGTTCTGAATTCTGATATTAAATCGTATTATCAATCATCACATTTTATGAAGAAGACGATGTATGACAAAATATATACACTGTTCTGAGCAAATTAAATCTAAACGTAAACAAAATAGGAATTTAGTCAAATTAATTTGTTATTGTAAATTAATTTTAAATTTAAATTACTTGCACGTTCAAGTAGATTAAATTGGAATTGAACATACCTAGTACACATTCACAGCACCCGATGTCTTCGTGCTCATTGTGTTATTACGCGATAGTATTGTGAGTTGAAGCAATTACTACTATCCTATACAATCTATGTTTAATACAAAAAAATGCAATAGATGTCACTACTATTAACGTTTGTAAATTATAAAATGTAAATATGCCGAATTAAGTACAAGTATTGACATTAAAATAAAGATAAAGATAAAAAAGATATTTTAAGCTAAATCTAACTCGTTGATTAAAAAGAAGATACGAAACGAAATTTATAATTAGTATTTTCCAATAGTGGCGCTAGATGGCGGTTTCCGGAATGTGCCTGGACTTCACCCTTTATCTATTGGAAATCGAAGAATACAAAAATAGCCAGTCGAATTGCCAGTATTAGTGTGATGCCATTTTCTAGTACTAGGTCGTGTCTCTGTTATGTATCTACTTTGTGGTTAAAGTACGAGCTGGTACTCACTGAGCGCGGAGTAGCGCGCCGCGGGCTTGCCGGGCGGGGAGCTGGCGGCGCTGATGTCGCTCTGCGAGCTGTGCAGGCTGCTCTTGCCGCTGCCCACAGCCGACCCGGCCAGCCCCAGACCCGCCTCGCAGCGCATGCGCAGGTGGCCCCTGCGACACACGTACACGTCAAGCGGATTGTAATGCGAACCACCATCAAACCACCCAAAAAATTGAGTTTAAACTGTCACTAAAACTTTTATACTATTATATTTAAGGAACACAGAAAGCGTTAATTACTTTGGGGGAATTGGAAACCCGCGATCTAGTGGAGGAACGGGGGTTCCTCCATTCCACACACCAACGCGCTCATCACTGCGCTACAGAGGTCGTCATATTGTACGCGTATAGTTTTGACACCTCTCTGTACATGCGCCGGGCTAAATAAGTATATAAGTAATTCAAAGATTAACTTTGAATGAATTACCTTTTAGGCTTTGTGTTGTTACTTGTGGATTTGGAGCTCAGCATTCTCGACACGCTGCACGATGTTTGAGAACGTTGCAACGAGAACGAGCAATCGACTTTAGATTTAATATCCTTAAATGATTTTGTCTTGTAGTCCATTTTAAGATCTAGTACGTTCTTTTTTAAAAAGTCTCGATCTCTTCTTTCAGTCTTCTTGACAGCTTTGGGACTGCTCTGTAGACTGCCATCCGCGTCGGGTTTTCTACTCGCCAGCATGGCCTTCAGCTTGCTCGGCACGTCGCGCTTGGGCATTTTATATTTCTTTAACGTGAAGCTTCTTTTCTCGTCTTTATTTTTCTCGTTTGTTTTCATTTCTTTGACGCTATTGAGAGAATTCCTCTTGCTCGTGTTCTTGGGCGTCTCGTCCTCATCCACCGCGTGAGACGCGTCCGAGTTCTGCTCCTCCAGCGCGTCCTCTATCGGGGTGAAGCACGATTTGCCGAACCCCGAACCTTTCTGACTGCACTCCGATTTCGTCGAAGTGGTGGAGTCCGGGGACATGTCGTTTATGACGTTCAGGAACACCGGGGACGCGCGATGATTTTCGAAATCCGTGTACACTCCGCTCGACTCCATGCAGGAGTCCTCGCTTCGGTTGACGACGAGGGGAGGATTGCCGGTGGAGTTCTTGCCCCCGTACAGGGCGCCGTCGATGACCTGCGCCTTCCTGTCCCCCCTGTGCATGTGGTCGTCGATGCCGTCGGCGTCGCTCTCCGTGAAGAAATCGGAGTCCGTCATGGGATCGACCCTCCTGGTGACGGGGACGTTCTGCCAGTCCATATCGATCGTGTCGTCCCGAGGTCCAGCGTTGTGGTCCGCGTTTCTGCTGACGGGCCTGGACATCTCGCCGTCGCCCTGATACCCGTCCAGACTCGTGATACTGGTGATGCTGGTGATGAAACTGTTCGACACTTTCGAGGTGTCCATGGACTTGTCGGTTTTACTTTCCGAGTACGTCTGCGAGTCGTGCAACGTCGAGGCGGAAAACTGGGAGTACGTGCTGATCTCCCCGTGGATATCGGAGCTATCGAGCGGTAAATCTTCGGGAGACGGAGTCTGTTCTATCCTGTTGTTTATCGGATTTCCGTGCTTACAATCCAGAGGGATCTCCAGGTTGACCGTGGTGTCGCCGACGGAGCTGACCGGCTCCAGGATACTCCCGTGAGTCGACGGTAGAAAATCTTCCTCCGCTATATTACACGCGCTCTCAGTTTTGTCCGCTTCGCCCTCTATTTTTATAATTAATTCGGAAGGTTTGCTCGCCACGGTAAAGAATGACCGATGGTGAACCTTATTGGGTGTACTCGTAGAATTTGGTCCCAAAATTTCCTCGTCGTCGTGGTTCGCGACATCGATCGAATCGATCGTCGCGATAGGTGCGAGGTTTTCTTTCGCGCTTCTGCACTTTTTGGTTACGTTATCGTATACATCGTTTTGAATAGTCGAGGCGGCGGAGTTGCTCTCCGTTTTATCGGTCGACGGCGTGTCGCTGTTGTCGGGCGAAAATTTTAGCTCGTTATTTTCACAAAATATCGGTAGACCCTCGACGGTAGGGGAGAAGGCGTTCTCCAGGTAGCAGATGTCGTCCATCTGATCGGGCGTCAGTATCCCCAGGCTGTCGTCGAGAGAGTTCTCCTCGTTCGTTCTGCTGAGTGAGTTTTCGTTCGGACTGATGTTCGTTTCGTAATTTCGACAGTGCAAATGCGATTTCAACTGGAGGCAGAGGTCCGACCTCGACTGAGCGTTTGATATTTTCTTGTGATAGCTCGACTCCTTCTCGCAGGAGTATTCGAACTCGTTCAGCGGCTTGTCGTCGAAGTGCAGCACGTTGGGCAACCTCTCCGTGCTCCTCGACGATACGTTCGAAGGCCTCTGCGGGTTTTGAGATTTAGCTCCTAATTGGGTGGGACTGGATTCGCAGGTGTCGCGATCGGCATAGGTGAAACACTTGGAGGTGGTCGCATTGGGCTGCAGGTCGAACAGCAGGCTGTACGGCCCGGAGTCCTCGCCACCCTTACTTTCTACTAATTGGTCGTTGTTATCCTGTTTTCTACTAATTTCGTTCAATTTTTCCCGTAAATCGAGTATTCTGGGGTTCCGTTCCACGACTTTTGTCGCGTTGTAATTCATCTTAGGTATAAACGACGTATAAGATTTTAAAAATAGCTTCTCCTTCATTTCATTGTTTTCCATCTCGTCGGTGACCGGTTTGACGTGCGACGGCTCGATCCTTTGAATATTAAGGCATAGCGAACCTCTCAGCTTCGCCGGTTCCTTCGTGTATATTCTACCGATATCGACGGGTCTCGTTTTGCCATATCGGTCGACAGGAATCTGAAACGGAAAAGTACAATTTGATGAGTTTGAGTAGGTATATGACAGTGTCGGTGAACTAACGAGTAATTACTGAGGAGCCCCCCGAGCGCGGCCCACTCAGTAGTCAGTGGCCAAATGGTCATGCAGACTGCTGGGGCCTGGGGAGTGGGGTGTCACGGGCTGACGCGCTGAGTCGGGTTTTGATGTCTACTGATTTACTGAACACCGAATAAATAGATGATTTTTATTACACGTCCAAATATAATGGATACAATTTTATTAGATTTGTTATATAAAATAGAATATAATAATTTTAATACATCATTTAAATTCCGTTTTCTGTAGAATTCATAATACAGGTAAAACTAGTATACGTACATATTTGTAGGTGTATATATTTCAAGTTTCAAGCTACAGGAATTTTTCTACTTATTGACTAACGTGTTTAAAGTTGTTTTATGCAATAAAAAAAAGGTTATTAATAGTTTAGTACACAAAATCACAAAGATAATAGCTACCAGTTACGCTTGAAAAATGATTTATGAATTGTTTTGGGACTCGCAGTTATGATGATGACCGTATCATGGTACCTCCACTACCTCCAGCGGCTATTGTGCGCGGCGACCCGCGACCGGCGCATTGTGTGTCCTGTCAGTAGACCGTGTGCCGAGTGGTCGTCTCTCGATTACAATGCACGGACATAGTCTACATACAATACACTATGTACGACATCGGCCGTCGGCACATAATAAGAAACATTATGTAAGTGTCGCCGAGCGCACTCGATAGCGGCATAGAAACTACGACGCGGCAAAACGAGTAAACAGGCCACAATATATTCGGTATGACTTTTCATGCCGAATAAGCATAATTCACTATAGCTTGCACACTATACAGTATACGTCGCAATTCACAATGTGCCACTAAACACTAGCGCTACGGGCCTAGGCCATTGCACGGTCGGTAACAAACGCTCAGTATTAATAGTAACCAGCCCGGTTGTCAGTGGTATATTTGTACAAAATTACAGATGGATGTCAGCGGGCCCTGGGTAGTGAGCAGTGAGCAGGTAGCACCGAGCACGGGCGCCGCCGACGGAATTGCGGGCGCAGGTACTAGAGCGCGAACACACGCACCGAATTATCGGAAACATTCAAACACCACGCAGACGATTTCTCGGCAAAGTGGAACAAGCTGCTCTGGTGGAGATATCGAGTACAACAGCTGAGTACCAACCCGGCGGGGGATTTCTGGTACCTGGGCAGGGAACTACTCCTAAGTCCTATTCCAAAACTAAAGAGCCTCGTTGGCAAAACCAGCACAGTAGACCACGGGGACCGCGTCTAAATGATCGATTCCTGCGGGATGAAAGAGATTCGCACTGCCTAGTAATAGGACCACCATTGTGTTGTTACCCTTTTTTATATTTTTTTTTCGCGTACCTATTATTTCCTTTTTTTTATTTGAAGAATAAAGAACTTTTCATTCGTTCATTCCATCTTATGCACACTCGAAGACGCGGTCAAATTAGCATTAGCAGGCACAAACAGTCTAATTATATGCATTGTGATCATTTGATTGTAACGATTGATGTCGAATCGCTGTGTCAGCACTCAGTTGTCACCAGTCAGCGCGGCGGTCCCGACTCCCGATCACCACACTCGCGATCAAATAAACCCAATAAGCACGTAAGTATAATAATAATGTGTGATAAGTAAGTACATAATATTATCAACGCGTATGTAAAGCTATGTTTACGCGGTCACGAGGTTAGGTTTCGGACTTCGGTTATTTAATATTTTGTTAGTCAATCCGTACCCATTACACACACGCTTGCCAGTTGCTCGGTCAGCCGTCGCCTGCTCACGCCGCCCATACCGGGCGCTGCTACTGCTGCTAGCCGGTGACCACACTCTGCACCCGGATCGGATTGTAGATCAATACTAGCAATAATAAACGTTGATTGCCGATGTTAGCCGCTAACGCAATTAAATTGTATATAATTGCATTTAGCAATTGTAATGAGTGTTACCACTGGCACACAATAAATATTTATTGTGTGCCAGTAGTGGTCGCTGCGCTCCATGACGGGTAACAAAACAACACGCACTGGTCTAACTACAGTCGCCAATTGTCCTGTTTTCCAAGGACGAGTCCTAGATTTTGTAGTGCCCTGGGACCTGGGTATGGGGTATTTAAAACTTACACATTAACGTTACGAGCCAAAAGCATCCTGAGACGACTGTCGTTTATGGAAAAATGTTGTATTTAAATTACGTCAAAAAAATTCTGAATAATTAGTAGGGTAGGTGTTAGGTTAAAATAGGCTCAAATAGGATTTAGGACCTAGCAGGTAGCAGCATGGAAAGTTACAACTCTTATACTTTAGAAACGCCACTTGTTAACACCTTTGGAGGTCAATTACCTACTTGATAAAAATTAAATTGTTTACATTATAAAAAATAATTATGTGACTGCCTTTATTTCAGGCAGGTTAAAGTAAAATCCCTACCACCGGTTCGCTGACCTCTACCACCGAGGACGGAGGAGATCCGGCGGCGGCGCAGGAAGCTCAGCTTACTTGTGAATTGCTGAAATTATACAGCTGGAGTCGGGCTAGGCTCGGGAAACTCCGGAGTCCTAGCGACCGGCGCCGGCGAGCTGGACGTGCGTGGGCCGCACTCAACTGGCAGCCAGTGCCACGCGCATCGTGCGGACTGACCTCGTGAGACAAACGCCTAATACAACTAGCGGAGGCCCTAATTAGTTGCCCACTACTCATTAGCGCCGGACGCCGCCGCCCGCCGGTACGTCCGCGTCACCGCAGCCGCGGCGATGGGGGGTGGGGGGGGGGGGGGGGGTGCGGGAGCCGCCAGGGTTACGTCAAAATTTAGCACATCGCACGTTATCGTGTGTTTGAGGTATGTGAGGTGCGGCGTGGCGCAACTCACAACTCGCAGTTAGCGCCGCAGATAAGATAACTCACAGTACACAAACAAATCACAACCTCCCAGACGCTACTTACTACCGCGTTAAGTAGTAGTCGGCGGTTTCTACGGCTAACAATAATTACACAACATTCGAGCACGTACCTACGATCTAACAAGTTGTCGTTCGGGCTCGACCGTTTATGGTGAAAATTGCTCAGTGCAAAGGAAAACGTTTAGAAACTGGACTTTGTCCTTAATATGTATTGTACAATACAATTGCTCAATACAACGTCACTTGTTAATAATTCGCAATCAGCAGCGTCTCGCCAGGTTCGATGATATTGTGAATTGTGGTCGTTTGGATGTGCATTGTGCTCACACTCAACAGACTATAGAGTACAGAATGAGTGTGGTGCAAGTTGCAACAGGCATGGTGTTTGTTAGCCTGCTATCGGTTACCACTTACCACCCATTACACGGGGCCGGCGAGCGATGGGGAGACTCGAAAATTCGCGAAATGGGATTTTAATGTATCGAGTTGTTATTCCTTGACCTTGACTAAATGTTAACGTCGAAACCAGTTCGACCGACGAGCTGCGACGGACGGAAACATACAAGAGCAGCCAGATCATTGTAAATAACTGGTCGCCACTCGCCTGCGAGCATCGCCCCGAGATTATTCGAACGTCACTTAATTCGACGGAAAATATTATGTTATTTTACAAAACATTATAAGTAATATAAAATCTACTAAATACATAACTCGTCTTTTCGAGAACTAAGAACCCAACGAACAGGAAAACAATAATAATTTTATGCCTTGGAATATGTCTTTGGATCATGTTATAGTGTGCGACCAGTTGCTACATAATTGGTCTACGGCAGGTGACGACTAGGTACACCCTGTTTCTTGGTAAAGGTTGGAACAACGACGTGGGGCGATAGACAAAGCGACCCAAATATGTTCCACATTTGTATAGTCCACTAGCATATCACGTACGTGTCTAATGCAAATAATACATAGATAATGTCCTACTACTACAATTCACCACAAATTGGCAGAACCGTGTTTATTCAACGCGCGTTTATTGTGTCCGGGTTCGAGGACTCGGACGCCGCGCTAACGTTCTCAATAGATTCATTATCAATCTCAATAGAATTATATCTATGTCTCGGACTATATTGTCCTGAATCTTCCTATCCGGAGAAACTTTGATAATAGAACTCTAATAAGCAAATACAATATAGTTAACATCGAATCCACGAGCGTCGGCCGTCGATACAGAACCGCAGACAAATTCAGAACAAATTAGATCGAGCCTCAGCAAATGATGTCATAGGAGGTATTAAAAATTTTATACTGCTCACCTGCTTAAAATTTATTAATGCTGTACAAATCGGATACTGGCTTAAAAGTGAAACGAAACGTTGTTTTATCTGTCAAATAGGTTCTCAAGTGCGGGTGGGTTTGAGATTGTTTTATTTATACGGGCCTTTGAGCTTATGAAGAACCTCATACAACATCCTACCTGTTACAGATCAGGGCTCTGCTCTGACGGACAACCTTCGTCACTGCTATTTACTTTGACTTTAAACGCCTATTTACAACCGGCCAAGACCAACACTGAACTCCTCGCATATCACTTCGCGTCCTATAAATTACTAATCAGGGGGCCTACTCAAGACGCCATCGCTAATTATCGCTTTCAAAGTTCGATTTACAATTTATATTTACTACGATTCGCTCGGGAACTGAGCCTAGACTAGCATGTATGTAATATGTAGTTGGTTAGTGTGTACTATGTAGGCATGTTCACGACACGAGCACAAGGCCGGCCGCCGGCCGCGGCGTTCTCCGGTGCAGTATCGATTTCGGTTCGATTTTTTGTCGATTTTTATACGAATTCTGATTAGTTATAACCATGAACATTCCTTCAATCATGGACCAATCTTCTTATCGTATATATATAAAAATGAATTTCTGTTCGTTAGTCTCGCTAAAACTCGAGAAAGGCTGAACCGATTCGGCTATATTTAGTCTTGAAATGTTCGTGGAAGTCCTGAGAAGGTTTAAACGGTTTCTATGCTTAACGAAGTGGGCACTGCTCAGCTATAGTTATATCATGTACCATGTAATTGGTCTATGGTTATATTATAACTAGTTGTTCCCGCGACTTCGTTCGCGTGGTTTTTGAGTGACTTGAACCGTTTATGAAGCGCACGCAACGAAAGTCGCCAAATGTGAATAATTTTCCCCGTTTTTGTAACATTTCTCACTGACGCTTCGCTCCTACTGGTCGCAGCGTAATCTTATATAGCCTAAAAAGTCTTCCTCTATAAATGTACTAACCAACAAAAAAAGATTTTTTCAAATCGGACCAGCAGTTCCAGAGATTAGCGCGTTTAAACAAACAAACAAACAAACTCTTCCGCTTTATAATATTAAAGTATAGATAGTGTCATTGTTCCATGCTACAACATAAAATATTGAGGAACATTTTGTAGTATAGTTTACTTAAGACTCGGGAGTTGGGAGTTGGGAGTCGAGACTCGAGACTGTCTGAGACGTCGCCGTTCGTCTGTCACCGGACTCACCGGGCTGTATCTAAAGAACGGTGATAGCTAGATAGTTGACATTTTCACAGATGACGTATTTCTATTGTCGCTCTATCAATATAATATTATACTTACTAAAAATAAAATAAAATAATAATAAAGGCTCCTATACAACAAAAGTGATTTATTCGCCTTTTGCTACGGAACCCCTCGTACTCCTCACACTGGCCGGTTTTATCAGTAGGTATTAATTTAAGTAAGTATTTGGTACGTAACCAGTATCGTAGTGCTGTAGTAACTACTATATTTCCCTGCAAGATGTTCAGTTATTATATTATATCGTGCCGCTCGTTGACGTCGCCCGCCATGGCCGGCGCCGATTGCTCCTGTTGACCTTCGGCTGGAGACAATGAGGCGCGCGGCATCACGATTCACGAACTTCAGCTACACTAAATATAATGTACATTTTCTATACTAATATTGTAAAGCGTAAGAGTTTGTTTGTTTAAACGCGCTAATCTCAGGAACTACTGGTCCGATTAGAAAAATTATTTTCTTGTTGGATTGTCCACTTATACAAGAAGGCTTTAGGCTATATAACATTACGCTGCGACCAATAGGAGCGAAGCGTCAGTGAGAAATGTTGCTAAAACGGGGAAAATTATTCACATTTGGGGACTTTCATTGCGTGCGCTGCATATATCGTTAAGTCACTCAAAAGCCACGCGATCGACGTCGCGGGCACTGCTAGTTTAGTATAATTACTATTTCCACTGAATACACTAGCATCTCGATTTTAGGTGCATAAGATTAGAGCTCGCGGCTACGTTAGAACGAAAGAGAATCCCGGGGAACCGTACGCTTTGACGTAATACATCGTAGCCTAGACTCCTGCCCCGTGGTCTACTCTATGTCAGTGCAAAATATTGTCAAAATCGGTTCAGTAACATCACGAACCAAATGCAATCAAAGAAACAAAGAAGAAAATAAGCTTCGCTAAGTAAGACACGACTTTGTATATCGCTTGTGTCGAATCCCATAAATTTTGTTTTCGAACTTAGTAAGTGACAAAAGTGATGACATCTTGAATCATGGCCCTGACTACTGGTGTACTACCTACTTCGCTGTAGCACTACATGACGTCACTCGTCAGTCGCTGAGGTCGTGAACCTGCTGGCCGTACCTACTCGCTCGCTAGTGGTTGGCAGCCAGATGGTTACGACGGTTCTCAGGTACACCGTACGATGACCTCTTGTCATTTTTTGCGAGCGGAGACTGTATTTAACGAGCTATATTTCTATTCATCTTCGAGAAACTGCAAGCTATACACTTTGAACTGAACCAAAGCGGTGTGCGTTTTTATAAAATCTAACCAATATTCTTAGTCTAAGGGGAGGGTCTGTAGAACTATCAACGTACTACTTTTTAACACGCTTTTATAACCACAGAACAATATTTATAACCTTGGTACGTATCTATCTATGTATGTATATATGTAGATAACGGAATCTGAGCGTAATTTTCACCCATTTCTAGTAGTCTGATACATGCTTTACCTATATAATTATGTGTTATAGACTCACAAGCACAATAGCAAACGGAACACAGTACTATCACCGAGGCGAAACTGATGCCCCCCCCCCCCCGTCACCCCGCCATCACCCCACCGTCACCCCACCGTCACCCGACCGTGACGGTATTACGCCTGACTTTAACCCGATTCAAACATACGAAGTTGTCTCTACTCTTACTGAACTAAAATTCATTAAAGTTTAATGTATCTATAGCAGATAGCGGTAGTTTTATAGATAGGTTATTAAAACCATTATTAGTCATTACATTGATTGACAAAATAGCAGTCTGTGCCACATTTTGCCACGGAAGCGCGGGTTACTTAACCCGACTTACCGACCATGATACAGATAAAATGACAGATTCTATAGAAACAACTTACGTTTCTACAGAAGTATATTTCTATAGAATCTGTCATTTTATCTATATTATGGCCGGTCAGGAACGGGAACGTAACGCGTCTACGGCGTAGCGCCTGGCTACGACAACACCCCCTGTGCCTGTTGCCTGTATCATATCAACCATATTATACCATAATATGTATAACATCATTTCTATTTCTATTTGTATACCTAAAAAGAAATAATTGATTGATGATGCTATGATTAGCTCTGTGAATAACTCATTTTATGGTGTTGACACTTTTTAATTACTTTTTACATATTAGGGCTTGCTCTTTTTAAAATAAATTATCTTTGGATAAAAAATATTATTTAATTTTTATTTATACCCCAACGCGTGGGGACCTATAACCTGCTCAATCTTTTTGTTCCAATGTCTTAATAATAAAGTAAATATAAATGTATTAATATGGACCAATAAAGTATTACCATTGTCTATCTATAATTTCGTTCATTTTCATTTGTTCCGTCATTCCCGAAGAAGTAGGGACCGTGTTTATCCCGGATATACAATATGAGTGATATGTATAATCTACGTGTGTTCTAATTACTGTCGTCTAGTAGGGATATTCGAAGAATCTTGCATCATGCATGCAAGTAACATTGTGTAACATTCAATTGTTTCTGTAAAACTACCCGCAGATTATCATAATATGTTGATTAACTCCCTATAGGTCAAGTAGGTGAGTAGGTAACGGGGTAGTCTGTTCATTGTTTCCAATATAATTTGCCACCTACTAAGTGATTGGTGCAACCCGAAGTGTATTCGTGATTATATCAGTTTACGTAAAGTTCTCATTAGCAGCGTCCTTGACAATGATGTCAGGATCTGCAGCGCCCGGAGGTGCTAGCCGCTGGCGCGCGCGTGTGGTGTGTTGTGTCCATGTTGTATCACACTCGCAGTCGCACGGATCGCTTCTCGCTACCGAAGCCTCCGAGGGTACCCACCTTAGACATTTCGTCCGCAGAATCCGTCCTCGGCTAATCCTTACATCGCCACAAACTCTCACTGCACCGCTCATCCAATCGAGGCACACGGAACGTTCGCACTACCACTCGAGATTGCTAAAACGCAAAAATTCAAATTACATTTTGTAGGCGCCGTTTCGCGGTTGAAGCGCGATCAATACTGGTTAGTAGTTCGCCGTTCGTCGGCTCTCGGAGCCGGCGGCGGGGCGCGGGCGGGGGGCCGCGAGTATGGTAAAAATATAGCATACGATACGACACGCGTGCGCGCGCAGGCTGTTGTTGACTTACCGTCCGTGTGTGTGTGAGCGGCCGCCGAGTGGCCCAGAGCCGCCGCGCGCCGCAGGCCGCAGCCCGCAGCGGGCTCCCGACCCAGCACCCAGCGCCCAGCACTCCGTACTCCGTACCTGCTGGCTGCTGTGACCTCCCTTCACAATCGCAACCTGAAAATGAGACCTTAATGATAATTGAGAACCATCGCTCCGGAGATTAGGTAGATGCAAATTGCAATATTTCATGCACTAGCGCACCTTTAAGTTAAAAGTGTTATTAGATTATGGTTGAATGTACCTTTATAATCTTTCTTCTTTCTTCTTCTCTTCTTATATATAAAACTGAATTGCTGTTCGTTAGTCTCGCTAAAAATCAAGAACGGCTGAACCGATTGGGCTACTTTTAGTCTTGAAATATTCGTTGAAGTCCAGGGAAGGTTTAAACGGTTTGTATTCTCAACGATATGGGCACGGGTCAGCTAGTATATAAAAAATGTATTGCTGTTCGTTAGGCTCGCTAAAACGCGAGAACGGCTTAACCGATTCGGCTCTGTATAGTCTCGAAATGTTCGTAGAAGTCCAAGGAAGGTTTCAACGGTGATAATACATGCTGTTTGTATGCTCAACGAAGTGGGCACCGGTCAGCTAGTTATTATTATCAAAATAATATATTATGACTCTCAAAATGAAGAACTAAGTAGGTATGTATGATACATATAATATGATGGTTATTAAGGTAAGTAATTTTTTTTTAACCCCCGACGCAAAAACGTCGGATACTAAACTAAAGCCCGGGATTTAAAAATAATTGTTTTTTATAGAGGCTCTGCATTATAAAGGTTCTAAATGGCGTAGATACGTAAAATTGTGATAAACTATTTTTTATTTTTCTTCGTACGGAATCCATACATAAACTTTTTTTTTATTTAAAATATCTCTATCCATATTGAGATTGAGATATAAATTTAAAAAAATGTTTTTTAAATACGTACCTACTAGTGTGTTTTGTTTTTAAAATGAATAGTGTAATATAAGTTTGATAAAAGATGGTAATTTGAAATTGATCTGGGGGCACGGTCGTGCCCCCGTCAAGACGAGCCAAGCGAAGCGCAAGGGCACTACCTACCTTTTCTCGAAAGGTTTCGTCGTTTTTTTGAGCTCTCATAACTTTTCTTTGGAAGATGCTAAATAGTTGAAATTTTCAACATATAATGACATTAGTAAATACATAAAACATACAAAGTTTGAATATTGTAGCTATTATACTTTAGATTTTATCAACGTCTAAAAACCCCAGATTTCGTCACTGACTCATTTATAGATCATCAAAATTCATAAGGTACTTCCTGAAATCCTAGAAAGCTGATATTATTTATGTAAGCTGTTATTGCTACAAAACCAACAAAAAAATTATTAAAATATAAATGCCGCCATTTTGAATCTGTCGGGTTGCCAGACAACAGAAGTGAAACACAGGAATTATAATATTATAACAGTATATTATAATCTATCTTTATAAAAATCAATTACAATTTTAATAATAAAATAATTATAATAAAAATATTAAATTAATTAATCACGCCAAAAGGTAGTTTGGCAGTGACAGGAACCCAATTGATTCCTTAGGGCAGTACTGGTTATCTCAGAGACAACGGTCCGTGCACCCAGACGCATCCGCTCGAAATGCGTGCCGAGCCAACGCCACAGCTTGTTTTATAGTTGAGCAGTGGCGGGGCGACCGATGACGCAGCTATTGCATTTCCGGTGCACGTGCCGCTAGCGATATTAAATCGCTGCCTCTTCTGATAAAATAACGTGGCTACCGTCACGGCCATTCTGACAATCGCTCGCCCTCGAGCGCTATTTATCTGCACAGAAAAATAAATTTCCAATTAGTCCATCGACGTTCATTTTTAGAAAATACAAAACAATTACAGTCAAATCGTTACCCACAGAAGCAGGCATGATTTCCTAATCATCAGAACAGATCGTCTCCCACAAAAGCAGGAGAGATCTTTACATTATTATTTTCTAGCTTAAAGTCGTTATCCACAAAAGTAGATAAAACTTCATTATAAAATTGATTAGATCGTCTCCCACAACAGCAGGAGAGATCGCCAAACATTACTCATAAAATCGTCAGTCGTCACCCACTAAAGCAGGAGAGGCCAACACACCTTCTGTTGAATCTACACTTAATGTGCGTGAACCAATCGACAATGTTTCTTCTGAATCTTTGGATGTTTTGGCAGTAAAAGTACCAGCACTTTCAGTCTCAGAAGAATCCACACTCAATGTTCGAGAACTGACGGACAAAGTCTCCTCAGAATCATTAATATCGCTGGCAGTCATAGTACGAGAATTTGCCGAGTGAGTTTCTTCCGAGTCCGAGAGTGGTGGTATCACAAGAGCATTAGTACTATCTTCATTATCAATAGTATTATCGGCTACCGTCACGGTCCGATCATCATCATCATCATCATAACTTTCAGATATCTCTAAGTAACCCTTTTGACCTTCTGGTACTTCTCTTAGGTTTTCGTGGGCATATTTATAAATTCTATTTGACCCGTTAACGTGCTTAAGTTCGTAACGGTCATTATCTAAAACACCATTAATTTTATAAGGCCCTTTAAATTTTTGGTCTAATTTAGTTTGATGTCTTTCTTCACATTTAGCAAAAACAAAATCACCTACTGAAAAGGGTTTTACTTTGGCTTTACTCCTATTAAATCGCAGAGTATCAGCATTGGCATTTTTTTTTATATTATCTGATGCGGATGACCGGGCCATTTCAATATCAGCGACGGTTTGTCTGGAGCAACTGGGAGCAATTCTAGCGAGATTAAGCGAGTTCCCTTGAACTCCAAACATTAGTTCCATTGGTGAAAAACCAGTGACTCTAGAACGGGTACTATTAAGAGCTAATTGAATTTCTCCCAGCTGATCCTGCCATACACAATTTGAATTACATTCTATAACAGTAAGTATATTTTTCAAAGTTCGCATGACCCTTTCCACCTGACCATTGGCTCGACTAGATCCAGTCGCTATTAAATGTAAGTCTATATTATTTTCTTTACAAAAGTTTTTAAATTCATTACAGTCATAACAACGGCCTCTATCTGCTATTATTCTTTTAGGAGTACCAAATAAACTAACTGCATTTTTAATAGCTTTAACAGCGGAAGTAGCGCTTAAAGTTGCAGTATATTCTAGTAACACAAATTTTGTAAAGGCATCAATTAACACTGAGCAATACTCCTTCCTATCACTTTTACCAGAAAGTTTTCCCGTAAGATCTACATGGATAGTGTGCCAAGGTATCGGATCTTTGGGGATTGAGTGTAACTGTATTTGTTGCGCACCCGAGGGACCCTTAGAAGTCTTACAGACAACACAACTATTAATAAACTTCTTGACAAACTTAGCCATATCGGGGAACCAATAAAATTCATATAGTTTGTCCAATGTTTTATCAAAACCTAAGTGTTTTATTTCATTATGGATGTGACTTATAAGAGACCAAACGAGAGAACGTGGTATAATTGGCAGCCAACTAGAAACTCCTCTACGTTCTATTTTCCTATATAGAATACCTTGTCTTAAATCATAGGTGTGAAGTATTTCTGTCGGTAATTGATTATTACGTAATTTTGATACTATTTGAGAAAGCTCAGAGTCTCGTGATTGTTCGACTAATAACCATCCTTTATCTAATTCAAGAAAATTTATTTTGCGTGGTTCAGAATGTTTAGATTCTACTAAATTACGGGACAAGAAATCGGCGTGAGCCATTTTGCGACCTTCTTTATACACGATTTCAAAATCATAAGCCTGCAATATAGCCCACCACCGGTGTACTCTGGGAGTTAAATCTCTTTTAGAATGGGACGCTTTAAGTGAATTGCAATCAGTAAATACAGTAAATTTTTGGCCATGCAAATAATGACGGAAATGCTCAATAGCTTTTACTACCGCTAACGTTTCTAGTTCGTATGAATGATATCTTGTTTCTGCGTCTAAAGTTTTCCTACTAAAATAAGCAACCACATGTGAAGAGTCATTATGTTTTTGAATAAGAATAGCACCGTATCCATTGCAACTTGCATCGGTATGAAGATCAATTGGCAAGGTAGGGTCGAATACTTTTAGAACTGGTTCGGACGTTAGTATACTAATAATTTTTTTGTGAATTAAATCATGATCTGGCGTCCATTTTATATATCCTTTCCCTTTTGTTAAAGGGTATAAAGGTCGAATAATCTGGGAAAAATTTGGAATAAATTGTCTGAAATAAGTTGCTAAACCTATAAGCTGTCTTACTTGGGTAACAGTTCTAGGCGCTGGAGCATCTATTAGTGCTTGTATCTTTTTAGGATTAGGTCTTATTTCCCCTGCCGAAATTACATAGCCAAGATATTCTGTTTTAGTTTTCATGAAAGAGCACTTTTTAAGATTGAATGAGAAACCAACATCGGACAATGTTTTAAGTAATTTATCTAAACGAACTAGGCCTTCATTTATATTTTTTGATACACTGAGTATGTCATCCATAAATACTAAAATTTTATCATCATTTAAGGGTTTTAATGCTGTATTAATTGCTTTCTGAAAAACAGACGGGGCATTACGTAAGCCGAATGGCATTGCAAGGTACTCAAAATGTCCCTTCGGAGTTATAAAAGCGGTCTTATCTATGGAATCCTTATGTACGGGTAATTGATGGAAACCAGAAGCCATATCGATACTGCTAAAGAAATAAGCACCATGTAGTTTATCTATTTGTTCATTAATTAAAGGTAGGGGATAATGGTTTGGTTGAGTATTGCTGTTTAATTCTCTATAATCCACGCACATACGACTAGTACCATCTTTTTTTGCAACTAAAATTATAGGACTGGCAAACGGAGATGAACTTTCTCTAATAATATCTGCTTTTAGTAATTGTTCAATTTTTTCGTCAACTATTTTGGATTCCACAGAGGAAAGCCTATAGGGTCGCCTATGTACTATCTTATGTGGGTCAATTAAGTCGATTTTTAATTCACCGGTTTTAATTCTATTAGTTGGAAAATCTTCAATAAAATATTTAGAATATTGAGATAGTATTTTACGAAGCCTTAGTTTGTCAAACCCCGTTAAATCAGTATCAATTGACTCAATATCAAAAATGGATTTATTTCGAGAACACAAGTTAGATTCTTTAAGTTTTTTAAATACTAATCCATTTTCAGAAATTTCCACAAACACATTATTACCAAGTATATCTCGACCTAATAAAACGGGATCATTAATACAATCGTCCGATACAACATGAAAAATAACTTCAATCTCGATATTCTGAATTTTTACGCAAGAAGTTATTTGCTCTGTGCTACTGACGCTACTTTTACCTATTCCTGTCATATCGACTGTGTCATGCGATCTTTTACCCTTAAGTAAATAAGAATAACTTTTCTTAACTAGGCTACATTCAGAACCAGAATCAAAAATAAAGCTTAATAATTTACCACTACAGTCCATATCACCACGGCAGGTTCTGGAGCACAAGTTCACTTCCTTGGAGCTACTCCCCGTTGACGCTTTCTTCTCTTCTTCCTTTCGCGATGGGCAGGTAGATGCTACGTGACCTTGTTCTCCACATACGTAGCAGGTTACTGAGGGTTTCTGATTAACACGTTTATCTGAAGAATTAGATTCACGGTTAACATATTTATATTTATTTTGGCAGTGTATAGCTCGATGCCCTCTTTTGTTACATACGAGACAAAAGCCTTGAAACCCCGGCATAGTTCGTGGTCGCTTTGGATCCAAGTCAACCAAATCCAGGCTTTCCGCCTTTCTTTTTAAAGATATACCACGCAAAACGCGAAATAACTGTGTTTTGTCGTTTACAATAGATGAATTTAATTCTCGACGTATCTGAACATCACTTTGAGACAGAATCGAGGCAGCAAATCCAGTTATCACTTTTTCTGGCAGCTTTGCATCAGGAATACTTTCAATTAGGTGCCAAAGGCGAAGACAAGCTTGAGCTGGAGTTTCAGTTGAGTTTATTTGAAATTTCAAAATGTTATCAAAATGATCTTGAATTAGCATAGGACGTGAAAATTGAGCTTTGAGGATTGCCTTTACTTCGTCCCACTGGAATTGATCGGGAGATATTTTAGTTAGTAAAGTGGCTGCACGTCCTTTTAGACAATGAGTCAATGTCATTATTAAATCTATGCCATTTATATTTTTACTTTTAATTATAATATCGGAGAGTTGACACCAGCCTTCTATATCAGAGTTAGGATCATCTGGATCAAATGATACCAAAGGCGTAAATGTTTGTGATGTACTAGCACGTGTAGATAAGCTTTCAGATAACTTGGTAAAGAATGCCTCAAAATTTTTCGAAAATGATTGGTCTTCCATGGTAAGGAAGATCTATTCAAAGTGGGCAGAAATTCGTATCCCACTTCTGATGTCGGGTTGCCAGACAACAGAAGTGAAACACAGGAATTATAATATTATAACAGTATATTATAATCTATCTTTATAAAAATCAATTACAATTTTAATAATAAAATAATTATAATAAAAATATTAAATTAATTAATCACGCCAAAAGGTAGTTTGGCAGTGACAGGAACCCAATTGATTCCTTAGGGCAGTACTGGTTATCTCAGAGACAACGGTCCGTGCACCCAGACGCATCCGCTCGAATGCGTGCCAGCGCCACAGCTTGTTTTATAGTTGAGCAGTGGCGGGGCGACCGATGACGCAGCTATTGCATTTCCGGTGCACGTGCCGCTAGCGATATTAAATCGCTGCCTCTTCTGATAAAATAACGTGGCTACCGTCAAATCCAATATGGTGGATGGTACAAAATGGATGTTTACTATACGGATCTGATCTTTAATACATAAAAGGAATACAATATATACAAGTATGTAAAAAATCTACGACCTAGTTTTTGTAGGACCGATAAATAATCGGTCAGATTTTTGTTCCATATAATTTCTATCCGACTTTATTTATTTTGAGTGCATTGCACTACTGAAATCAGTATGTTCTATTTCATTCCGATTATTAATCGGTGACCGACTTATTGTAGATGAAAGATATATTTATGAGAGGAAAACTAGTTTTTTATCCACTTTTATAAAATTAGGCATTAGCGCGAAGTAGCAGGCAGCAAGTTGTAATAAATTGCTGTCTGTACAAATTACAAAATATGTAAAATACGTGATATCGGTTATCGGTCCGACATAAGTTGTTATATTTAAAACATTCAAAATAAAAATAAATAAAATAAAAATAAAAAACGTGAAAAAACTGCGAATGTTATTCGATTGTTAGGAAATATTCACATTTCGTATTCGTAATTAACCAGCTTACAAAAATAAATGAAATCCCACCAAAAACATTTTCATGTAAAAATGTTGCCAAGACGAGCCTACATAGCTTACCCTGTGAAAAAGTTATCAGATATCGTATAAAGCCAAGCTCTACACTACACCTTAATCAAAATCTATCAAAAAGTGGTCAGATCTCATGTAGAACCAAAATTCTTGATCTAGGCGCCCTTACTTCACCAGGCTTAACTTCACTTACGCTACATTGCAGTTAAAACGTGATACTTGACCGTTTTTCTACCGTTATGAAGATTTCAATGGGATTCATTGATCGTGTGTAAAATAAAACGGCCAAGTATCACGTATTGACTGCAATGTAGCGTAAGTGAAGTTAAGCCTGGTGAAGTAAGGGCGCATAGATCATGAATTTTGGTTCTACATGAGATCTGACCACTTTTTGATAGATTTCGATTAAGGTGTAGTGTAGAGCTTGGCTTTATACGATATCTGATAACTTTTTCACAGGGTAAGCTATGTAGGCTCGTCTTGGCAACATTTTTACATGAAAATGTTTTTGGTGGGTAGGTAATATTTCACTTTCTTCTGGCAATGAAAAATGTGTGGAACATGAAATATTCCATTTGTTTCATTCCTAAACATCGATTAAACATTTAATTGTAATGTAATTATGCTCAACGAAGTGGGCACCGTCAGCTAGTACATTGTAAAAAAACATTCACGTCGTTTTGTTAATACAAATTAAAACTGCTGAAAAACAACCCATTGTTCGAGATTTGACTGAGACTTTAGATAGATCCATCCATCCCAGCCAGCCCGCCCATATATTTTTTCCATATTATGAGATGATAATATTAACCACCTAGACTGTATCAAATACATGCCGAAGAGCATGCCTAAAGAGTAAGAACGAAAAAAAAGTTGACAGTTGACATTTGAATTTGACATTTTCTAGTTTCATTCATGTTTTAAAAACAACAACAATTCACGCATCTCGTTGGCACATTTATGTGTAGTAACTAATTCATAATCTGTGTTTATGTGTTATATACAATGAATGTAAATAAAGTATAGGCTAAGCAAAAAAAAAACATATCTTTATTGAAATGCAAATGAAGTTTATTAATACGACATTTAAGTGTGCGGCCGCATAAACGCTAAAATGGTTACATCGGCAATGCACTTGGAAGACATGCTACCGATTGGGTCGAATAAAGCAAGTCACAAGAGAGTGGACATGGAATCTATATTACCGTATATAATATTACCATTGATGCTGTTGACTGCGACCGTCTCCCGCTCCCTGACCATAGCCGTGATGATATTCATTGGCATGGGTGCGCTTTACGTGCAATCGCGCCCTAGACAGAAAAACAGGTAAACCTTAATTCTTAATGTGTATTTTTAATAAGTTTTAGCTTTATAACAATTGAAATTTTTATTTAAGGTTTTACTAGTACTTGTAAAATCGCATGAATTAGTTCTCAACAAGTTGTGTGTAAAATAGGTCACCATTTTTCTTCTCATGGACAATATCATCCGGAGTGTACATGTTTCTCGTGTTCGAGCTGGGCGTCCTCAGTCTGCTGGAAGTGACTCAGCTGGAGAACTTGATATTCCTGATATTGCTAGCGAGTATGTGCTACTTTTTCTACAAGATGAAAGCTGTTGCTGATTTTGAACTGGCCACGGGCTCTTCTAAAGGAAAAGAATACAGGTAGATAATATATATTTCTGCCTGTATCTTATCATTAGTCCTGTCTTAAGCCTGTTTTAAATTAAAGCAAATTTTTTTTTTGTTCTAGCCCAGTGCTAACATCGGATTCCTACTATTGTCAAGTTTGTCAAATTGAAGTCAACGAGAGATTCTTCCACTCCATTTGGTACATATGATTCGGCTATAATTTAAAAGAGTGAGCTTGAAAGCCAGTCAATTATTAACATAGGGACATTTGTATGTTGCAGGTGGGACTGTTGCATACTGCGTCCCAACTACATCTATTACTTATGCGGCCAAGTGCTGGCCTTCTTCACTCTGTTGCATGGCACCAACTTGGGGCTGACCACGGTGTGCCAACCATACATACTGTACGGAACACTGCTGATGCCCGATGACTGCAATGATGTCTATTTTGAATTCAAGTGAGTACATCATCTCATTTGTATAGCCCTTGAGGAATTAGTTGGTAACGGATATTATATGGTGCAGTTTTATCTTAAACATTCAATGAGTAATTCTTGTAGTACAGTATTAATATAATATAGAGATATATTAAACACAAAATATCATTATATTCTTTTTCTATAAATTATGACCTGTAGTATTACTTACATTATAATTTATGTTACAAGAAATAGTATAAGTATAATAAAACCTTATAAATTGATACATTTCCAGCCTGGCGATTTGCTTTGTGTCCTGCATCTACGGGCTGGGCTATGCCTTTGTTATTGCATTGCTTCTCATTCAGCAGTTGCTAGTTTATGTTCCTAAGTACAGTGGTAAGGAAACATTGTATAAATCATTTTCTAATTAAAGTCAAAACAACTTGCACAAAATTTTTTGTATTGTAGTAATTTCAATAATCAGCAATGGATAATATTATCAGTATAATTCTTTTATGAGACATTACTGTTTTATACTAGAATTACTTTTTTTTATTTCAGAACCACAGTGGAGGAGGCTAATAAATGTTCTAACTATATGAAGTTGATAAGAACAGTTATGGGAAATGGGAATGTCTGAGAGATTAATAGCCCAATTAAGTTTTAAATATTTATTATTAGACTTTAGGCATAACTTAAACTCTACTCGTCTGGTGGAGTATAGTCTGGCACCACGAGCAACACTTTCTGCCGCCATTTTGATTTTCTTACTTCCTGTTCTCTCGCCAAGGCATTAAGAGCGGGGAGTGCCCTCCAACTTGTGAATGTTTTGAACATGAGGTTACTGTAATGAAACAGTTGTTACTGGGTTACTATAATAAAATGGTTCTTAACTTGTTGTAGGCCTCTAGTGGCTGTTCCTCTAACCACTCTAGTTCCTAATGATTGTGTTATACAAGGTGGGATGTCATGTATACTGGTCATAACCTAACATCAGTACAAAATATGACAAAATTTAACTTAAGCCGTTTTTAAATTAACCAGTTAAATAAAGCTTTTTTGACATTTGTACTGAAGATTGTCACTGCAAACTTAACGAAAATAAAATATAGTTAAATGACATATTATTTCACTAGCTCCAGATGGCTTGTATTGTATCAATCAGTGTTATTTATACTAAAAGGGTAATATATTAGCCCTTTAGCTCTGTCCGTCGGCTGTTCTATAATTGTTATGCGTGATTATAATATATGGATTGTGTTGATGATGTTGAGATTTTGTGATATTGTGTTTAGATTTCGGTTTTGGCATCAAAAAATAATATTGTAGTTACACAAAATGAAGGGCTGGCGCGCCATATAGCGATGTGAAGTGGGAATGGAAAATATGTAATATTTATATAACTGTAAACGAAAGTAACATTTTGAATTAAGTCCTGGCTTTGTAAGAAAATATTTAATTTCAAGGGAAGCGAAATTTATGATCAAACAAAAAAAATCGGTCCATTCGTTTGTAAGCTATGATGCAGCCACCTGCGTGTTAGGGGGCTAAAACCGGTATTGAGTTATCTGCCTCCAAATTCATGTAAAACCTATTTGGTTGATGTACGCTGAGCCGTGTTCCTCGACCGATAGAGACAAAGGAAGCTCGGACCTGTGGTAGTACGCGGCGGCCCGCAGCCCGGCGGCGGCGTCCTCCGCCCGCGCCGCCGCGGCCGCCGCCCGCAGCGCGCGCAGCGCCGCGCCGGCCAGCACCAGCTCGCTGTAGTCCTCCGCCACCTGCCGCCGCAGCACCATACCGCGGTGCAGCTGCAATATATTATGTTACGTTAGCGTGTAATACGTATTTTAAATGGGTTTTCGTCGGTCGTCGTTTCAGCAATGGACATTGCTGACTTAGTGCATATCAAATTTTAATACTATAGGATAGCTAGAGTATCGAGAATTTATTACGCTACGTAAGGACCGTATTCACGTACAACAGACGGCCGTGTCCGAACACTGCCACACTCCCTTTTGTTTACACGCATACACACACTCATGCCTACCACTACTAGACAGCCTTATATAATGGTAAGGAAACTTGAAATTACAATTTTCTGTAATGATGTAAGTTCTAATTTTGTTATGATGTAATCATTCTCAGTTTATTTTACGTTGTAATTTATATATTAAACAAATTATAATAATCACATGTATTTATTTCATTTTTTTTTACATAACCCAACGAAATCACCTTCTTACAAAACGACTTCGAAAGTCCCTAGCCAAGTTTGTGGATTTCGAGTTGCGCGATATACTTACCTACTTATTTAGGTTTAGGATTGCGAGGTTCAGATTGCGGGTTGTGGTATTCAACTTGAACAAGCATGAAGTTGGTAAATCTGTTTAAATGCTCACACGCGGACAGACGATGTACAAATGCCGAAGACTCTCGAAGGAGATAAACAACGTAGCAAGCGGATAAACCTGTCCCTACTTTAATTTACCTCTTTAAAACGCTGAAACGCTCTCGTTAACAGCTTTTTTCTATACAATTCGTCCGCCTTAAAGTTGCGCTCGAACCACATGTCCTCGGCGTGCCACATCCAGTGCAGGAAGACGGTCTTCTTGATCCGATAGACGCAGTGCGCCGCCGCCGCCGCCGCGCCGCGCCGCCGCATCTCCAGGAGCAGTCGCAGCGGCCGTACGCCGTACTTCGCCATCAGACTCCGCTCGTAGTGCAGCTCCGCCATCACGGCCAGCGCTCTCATTCTCTCCGAGTGCTGTTTCTTTCTAATGTTCTCTATTTTTTCCCGCTTCCGTTTTTCCCGTAGCAATGTTATCCGCCGATTTTTTTCCTCCTTATCCATCTCCGCCTTCTCCAATTCCTCCTGCAAAAATATTTATTTATTTTCCAATAAGAATCTATAGGTTTTAATTTATAGGTAAATAAACGGAAAATTCGACATCGGGGCACAAAAATCTAGCCATGTGTATGCACTGGACAGTAGTCACAGCAATGCCTGCTGTGTGGAGCCACAGTTACAACTGTATTCACTTTAAAACCAAAAGTCGAGATAGACGTGCTCCGCTGGACCCGTATACCGGGAGCTCGCCGCACCCACGGCACGGACGCGCGGTAGGTAGTAGGTACCTGCTGCTTCAGCCTGGCGCGCTCCTCGTCCAGCTGGCGGCGGCGCTCGCGGATGACGGCGTGCTCCGCTGGACCCGTATACCGGTAGCTCGCCGCACCCACGGCACGGACGCGCGGTAGGTAGTAGGTACCTGCTGCTTCAGCCTGGCGCGCTCCTCGTCCAGCTGGCGGCGGCGCTCGCGGATGACGGCGTGCTCCGCTGGACCCGTATACCGGTAGCTCGCCGCACCCACGGCACGGACGCGCGGTAGGTAGTAGGTACCTGCTGCTTCAGCCTGGCGCGCTCCTCGTCCAGCTGGCGGCGGCGCTCGCGGATGACGGCGTGCTCCGCTGGACCCGTATACCGGGAGCTCGCCGCACCCACGGCACGGACGCGCGGTAGGTAGTAGGTACCTGCTGCTTCAGCCTGGCGCGCTCCTCGTCCAGCTGGCGGCGGCGCTCGCGGATGACGGCGTGCTCCGCTGGACCCGTATACCGGTAGCTCGCCGCACCCACGGCACGGACGCGCGGTAGGTAGTAGGTACCTGCTGCTTCAGCCTGGCGCGCTCCTCGTCCAGCTGGCGGCGGCGCTCGCGGATGACGGCGTGCTTTTCGTCGCGCTCGCGAGCGCGCGCCTCCATTCTCATTAAAAACTGGGGCACTTTCAAACAATTTAGGACCATCGTCGGTTCTGGGAACAGAAATATAAGATTTTGCAAATGTTTTTTAAAATCAGAGTACCCTATGAAAGTCAGGCCACGCGCTAAGCTTTTCTACAATAATAAGTAACCACTCCAGTGCATGCCCTCCGGTCGGCGAATCTATGCCTACCTTCAAATTCTGTTATCTTTAATTCCTTCGACAGGATCTGTAGCTTTGGTTTTAGTTTTCTATCCATTTCGAAGTATGTTTTGCGAATTTCTTCTTTCATACGGACGAGCGATTCACTCGAATCGTGTGCAATTTTGTTGAGTTTCAGTTCTTCTATTACTTTATTTTGTTCTTCTAGTTTGGCTTTTTGTAGTGCAATAATGTGCTTTTGAACTAAATACCTTGTGGAAAAAAAATTACATATTTATTATACATGCACTCAAAGAAGTATTGGAACAACATGGACAAATATTATATCCTGATACCTAACTACACGCAGATTTATCAATTTCTTGTTAATTCTTAATCGCCACTAGTGATTTAGAGCTTAGCTCTCGACCCGGAGGTCGTGGGTTGGATTCCCGCGTTGGAACAACAAATAATAATGTTTTCAAGTTTGGTTAGGACAATGCAGACCGATCACCTGATTGTCTGACAAGAAAGATCATCCATGCATCGGACGGGTAGGTATGTATAAAGTCGGTCCTCTCGTCAGTCGTGTCTGGTTTACCGTTCCTCTGGGTTATGAGAGTAAAAGGAAGAGAGAGCGTCTTTGTGTATTGCGCACACACTTGGGCACTATAAAATAACTCCTGCGTAGCTGGCCTGGTTTCAATGAAATCGGCTACCGACACCGAAATCGCTGAGGGGAGCTATTATTATTAATTTCTTGTTAGTGACAATAATAACTAAGTAGGTATTTAAATATTCTTGCCTGTGTTGGTATGTCCGAAAATCACGAACCATGACACTAGACTTTTGTGCCTGGTCCTTTGTAACTTCGGCTTCAGATCCTGACCACTTTTTTTTCCGTAGTTTGTCTAAAAATTTGTTAACAGTATTTTGTCTCGTTTGTCTCAGAAAGTCCTCCTTCCTCTTGGCAGTGAGGGCTTTCCATCGCTGCGCATATTTCATGACGAGATACTTGTGCCGTTTTAAATGAATGTGTGTTTGAATAGTATCACCGGCGATCGCGGGCGGACAGGCGCGCTCTGCGCGGGCCGCACTCGCCACTGTATCGCAGGCTCGTGGCCCCGTGCGCGCCTCGTCTCGCACAGGGGCCAAAGTCAAACCGACTGACTCCATTGTTAATAACGATTTCACTTCAATTCCTTGGTCATAACTAATGCATTCTTGGTAAATATGATTTGTTTCTTGTAACGATGGTGATGTTTGTTCTTCGTGGTTATTCAATTTCAAAAGCAAATCGCGATCGTGTGAATAGTAAATCATGTTGCAGCTTCTGTAATTAATGTTACTGCTATAAATTAGGGGTGTGTTTTACCAAGCAATGTTAAAGTTAACGCCATGTTAAAATACCATGCCTTCTCATTCATTGACAGGAAATACAAAAGGGATAACGTGATATTTGACGAAGTATTAACTTCAACATTGCTTGGTGAAACACGCCCTAAAGGTACTAAGTAGGTAAGCCCTATTTAGGTACTATCATAGTTACTGCAGACCCTGGTGTAGGACATCAAACATGCGAATTACTTAAGTAAACAGTATAATATAATAAAATTATAAAATTGTATTTATAGATTGTTTATGAAAGTATTAAACACTTAAACTTTGAAATTTAATTTACGAAGTGACTAATATTACGGTAACCGGACGAATAAATAATATTTATTCGTACATTTATTATTTATCATTTATAAGTTATTAAATATATAAATAATTACTTACCTACTGTTATGATTAACAGTAATATTAAAGTATTAAGTAAATAGATAAAATAAAATGAATTACTAGTAACTGTTCGGAAATTGATTTAACAATTTGAACTATTTACGTCGTAGTCCAACTGCACGCTGGTCGCTGGGGAACCAGAACCAACGAGTGGCGGTTGCTAGACAACATCAACTCATTTCACTCATTGGCTGATATTTTATAAAGGGCCATACTGACTGGTCAATTATATAAAATATAAACTAAATTTAAAAAAAACGGACTTAGCGTGTAATATTACTACTTCCTGAACCGATTTCCACCAAACAGCTAATAACACTCTCGACTGATATACCTTTCGAACAAAAAAAGCCGCATTAAAATCGGATCATCCGTTTGGGAGGTAGGATGCCACAGACAGACACATTTACACAGACACGTCAACGGTCAAACTTATAACACTCCGTCGTTTTTGCGTCAGGGGTTATGTGTAAGCGATAGAATCTGAGAGTGAGAGGGGGAATAAAATGATGCCAAAAGCAGAAGAAGCTAGTAAGTTATTAGTTAAATTAAAAATGTAATTGCTTGTGTCAATTATTTTATTAGCTCTATTATTAATTATTAATACCATCCCAGAAATATTTATGAATTTTTGAACGACACAGTCTTGACAGTCGTGACACTTGTCAGTTGTCACTGACAGTCCATGTGACTGTCAACAAATTTACGATAATGCTCGTAAAAATCAAAACATGAATTTAAAAATGTTCAAACTTCAATACTTTTAACTTTATACTGTAGTTTCTGTTGTGCAACTAACTGCAGTGCAGATGGTCGGAGTCCAAACCCGCGAGTGGTCGGATATATTTTTCCTTTTCTGTTATAAAATCAATGTAAATGTATCTACCTCTTCACAATGCTGCAGAAAAGAAATACTTGGTTAAGATACCTATTAAGAGACTCGGATTATTCACGGTATCGTTGCCGCTGTTTTCGTTCATTACCTGTGTCCTGCTGACCATGTACAAGGATTTCGAAAATGCGAATAGAACACACTGTAACGTTCCTAATGTATTTCCATCCATATCGGCTTCCATAGGTAACTACGAGCCCCAACACACTCTGTGGACTGCCTCCATTTACACACATTCGCCCCTAAGGTTTTTAATCATATATTTGAGATGGGAATATTATAGAAGCATAATTGACTACAACTATGTAATAATAGTAAAAGTAGCAGTGATGTTGAATATCATAGAGAATTTCTCACTGATTGGGCTCACTCACTGGACGTCGTCTCAGAACTATCGTAAGTGCCGCATCATTATTATTAAATGCCTGTAATAAAATAATCCATCATTTTATATTAAAATAACTTAATAATTCTTTTCGTTTTTGCAGCATATCATGAAGTTTGTTTTAAAGTGTTTGTCGGAACTTCCATAATGTATATGTTTTTTATATGCATGCTGCTTACAAAATACAGAAGAAGGCCGATCTCTGCACCTCACCTGGACACCAGGTCCATGAAACTAAAATGGAGGGCATTTTTTATAAATGTTGGTTCATTTGCTTTTGCAGCTTACTTCTTTTTGAGACATAACCAACTTTGTGAGCCTTATGGTGAGATTGAATACTATTGTTTTTATTAATGTAAGATTTATATTTTAAATGGTCTCTGATTATTTTTATTGTGTAATAATTTTTTGTTTTGTTGCATAGCGAACAATTGAAATGAAATTGTTTGGAAATTGATAGAATAATAGCCAATATTATGATACAGTTAATTTCAACTTTTCGTACTATTTACTAAATGATTTTGTTTGTTGCAGTTTATTCAATGTTTGCCTTTTCGGAGTATCTGGTGGTGATAACTAACATGATCTTCCACTTGACTACTATTTACGACCTAAATAAGCAGTTCATTCTCTTAACAAGAAACGGTTTTATATTTGAATGACTTAAGGTTGTAAGTCACATTTTCTTGGTGCATGAGGAGTTAAAACTGCATGAAATGAAAAATTATAAAGGAGGACTGTATACAAAATAATTTATTGTACCCAATAATAGCAGTTGCTGTAGTTACAACATTTTATAAACATAATATTATAAACACACTGACACTGTGTTATCTATGATATAAATGCTGCTTTAGAACATGATGAAGAAAATACAAATTAAAGTTACATTAACACCAAATATGTTGTATAAAAAGATGGTACACTTATATTTTTAATAAAAATGATATCATTAATCGAAGTGAGAGTGATTGACAGGATTATTTATTGCGAATAACTTATATGTTTATGTAATAATTATGCTTAGTATTAGCTAGGTAAAAAAAAACCATTTTAAACACTAATTATATTTTTTTAAATATTCATAAATTTGTATCTTTTTCTATAGTTATTTACAAATATATTTATCATTCAATAAGCATATTATTTTTTATATTTATTCGATTTTGTATAAAAAACGCTTTTAAAATCACATTATTCTTATCACATTTTGTAAAAGATTTATTTTTAGTAATAATAGTAAATTCAGTAAAAATATAATCACCTAAGTAAAATTAATACATACATTCCTAAGGCTCAACTCACACTGGCACAGAGTCGAAGCGAAGCGACGCGTCATGTTTTGCACGGCGACGCGCGTGTTCGCGCGGCGACGTGCGTCTGCGCGCGACGATGCTCGTATTAGCGCGTTCGGATCACAGTGCTGGACTAGTGACTTTCGAACATTCGTGAATGGTGCTCGCTCGGCAGTATACGATGGTTGATATCGATCTTATCATGATTGCGCTAATATCAGAAGTTGAAGAGGAAGAAAGTAAAATTATATCAGAAGCTGAGAATAGGAAAAACAGCACTGTCGTCCGTCCGTAGTGGTCGGCGTCTGACGCGTCACTGCGGCCGAGTAACGCGCGGCGACTCGCGAATCCGCTCGACTCCAGCCGAGCGTCGAAGCGCGAATGCGCGCGTCAACGCGCGTCGACGTGCGCTTCCATATTTACATAGCACAAATTTGTACTTAAATAATGGAACAATAGAGATGAATATGCTATAGGCTGAAAAATATAACGCGTCGCGTCGCTTCGACTCTGTGCCAGTGTGAGTTGAGCCTTAAACATAAAATAAAAAATGTACATTTAATAAAATTCAGACATTACAACAACAATGTGCAAAACTCAATGCTTTGAAAAGCTGTTTTAATAAAAATAAAAACACTACCTCGGATTATTATTACTACACAATTGCTCACATGCTATGATAGCATATTGTATTTGATACAATTTTATACTTGATGTTAGTCCATCACTCATATTTACAGTTTATTAGGCAAAAACTATATAATATAACACTTCAACACAAGATTTATTTAATATAATACCCATACACAGTGATGTACATAACAGTATCTGAGTGAGACTTTATGATGTTTCAAGTTGTTTGAATTGCAAATTACATTGTAGGTAAGTTATATTTTATTTCGAGATTAATCAGACTTTCAAAGAGTGCCAACCACTATGGCTTAGTGCTTCAGAAGTAAATTAAGATATTATTTATAATTATAATTTATAATTATATATAGTACAATAAAAAATTGAATGTGTATAGTATAAAAGTACTATAACATATAGAGATAATTATTACCATTCTCTAGAAACTCTAGATAATAGGTACTGGACCTATGATACAAGTTCCTCGGTAACTTAGTACAAGACCAGATTGACACGGTGTGAAAGCTTACATAGATATCATTACATTATATATTAATAAGGCCAAGAGGAAGAATTGCTATTAGCAATTCTTACTTAAAGTTTGAACTGATCATTTATTTTGTCGGCGATCATCTGCGCGATGGCGAGCGAGGAGGTGGCGCCGGGGGACGGCGCGTTGCGGCAGTGCAGCACGCGGCTGCCGATGGCGCCCGACCCGGGGCTGCAGTCGAACACGAAGTCCTCTATCAGAGTGCCTGCCACGAGTTAAAAACTATTAACATACATGCAATGTTGGAGTTGTATTTTTATGTAAGTACTAGCTGTGCCCGCGACTTCGTTCGCGTGGTGTTTGATTAACTTAAACCGTTTATGCAGCGCATGCAACGAAAGTCCCTAAATGAGAATTGTTTATTTGTTTAAACGCGCTAATCTCAGGAACTACTGGTCCGATATGAAAAATTATTTTTGTTGGATTGTCCATTTATAGAGGAAGGCATTATAATTTATAACATTACGCTTGCGATAGTTTATAGTCAATCAACTTTATTTAATATTATAAAGCGGAAGAGTTTGTTTGTTTGTTTCTTTGTGACGCGCTAATCTCAGGAACTACCGTTACGATTAGAGAAATATTTATAAGACGCCGACGCCGACACCCGATGCGCGATACCTACCTACTATCTGGTGAAGACACGGGTTGTGATGACTACTGTAATTGATATAGTGACATAATATTATGCTTGCAGTACTTTAAGCGATGTCGAAATTTCCAAACGTATATCTTCAAAGACTAAACAGTAGTGGTATTACCTTGATAGTTGCTTTAAAATTATGTTTTTAGTCGGATATGCTTGTTACTCGAAACAAATACATAATTACTATGAGTGTCCCTATAAATTTCGAGGAGTTCCCTCGATTCCTCACGACGCCATCATCAGGTCTCCACTTTGATAACTATGAGTCCAAGTTCGACTGAAATTGACGTAGTGGCATAAGCTTGCATTCCTATAAACAAAGCTGAAATCTTCAAACATGTATCTCTAGGACTCAGAAGTTCTGTTCAGTACTTTTAGGTCCAGGATATGGTGCAAAATCTTACTGTTTGGTAACATATGCTTAGACTTCTTCAGAAAATATCAAAATCCATATATGTTTCCATATAAATTTTGAGGAGTTCCCTCGATTACTCACGGATCCCATCATCAGGTCACAATTGTGGTGACAATGGGACCAAATTTGAATTATACCATACACAACACAAAATAATATTTAAAATCGGTTCATAAACGACGAAGATATCCGCGAACAAACATAAAAAAAAAAACATAATAATAATATATA
This sequence comes from Celastrina argiolus, assembly GCA_905187575.2. Lineage (NCBI taxonomy): Eukaryota > Metazoa > Arthropoda > Insecta > Lepidoptera > Lycaenidae > Celastrina > Celastrina argiolus. The sequence goes on along the minus strand of LR994579.1, from coordinate 132,056 downwards.
CGGTTGAATTGAGAAACCTCCTCCTTTTTTGAAAGTCGGTTAAAATACTGTTTTCTATTGCATCGCGTCGCTGTATAGGCAGATAAGCGATCGCCCCGCGCGTCCCGCACACCACGCGTCGAAATTCGTCCGACTTACTTCAAATTTATCGTCACTACTCGGCTCCTATGTGTCTCAGCGTTATGTTATAGCCTATAACCTGCTCAGGAGTATGGACTACAATCGTACTAAGTTTGGTTAAAATCCCTTCAGTAGTTTTTGTTCCATGCGTGCACATACAGACAGACAAAAAATTTATTGATTGCATTTTTGGCATCACTGTCGACCACCAATCATCCTCCAATAAGAATTTTGAAAAAATATTCAATGTACAGAGTTGACCTCTCTAAAGTTTTATTATAAGTATAGATAGACCCTGGAAGTTCATGCCGTTTTGAGCTATGTAAAGTATTCATCATTTCATTATAATATTAAACGATATTATAATGCATTAATAAGGTATAAATATTATTGTGAAAGTTTGTGATTATGTGTAAATTTTTGTAGCTCCTTTGCACAAAAACTACTGTACTTATTTACTTTACCTACAGTAATGTAACAAATCAGAATATTATATTATAATATTTAAATATTTTAGATGTTATTATATTGAAAAACTTATTGAGCAGTTATTTAATTTTAAACAATTCAAAAAATAATTGAGCAGTCCAATAATTAAATGAGCGTTAAAAATAATGGAATTAGCAGTTCGACAAATAGTTCGGCAGATCATAGCGAGCGGTGGCGGAAATATTCTATTTAATTCGATTAACGTTTTTAATCCAAACATAAAGAAATCTCACTGACCAACTTGCCATAGGTTGGCATCACTTGGATCTCAAAACTTTTTTCGGCAGAAGAACTAAGTAGCGAGAACTGACACTTTTTACAAGTTATGTTTTTAAAAGGATCTCAGTTCTTTTTGTAGAAGATTAACTGAATCTAGTGTTTTTGTCGAAAAGTGCAAATACAACTTTGTAATCCTGTACATTTATATGTGATTACAAAGTTATTTATACAGTTAGCATACTAGACAGAAATTCCAAAATTTTTAAGTGTTTCCTTTGTTTATAAACATATATGTTGTATAATATGTATAATATGTTGTAGTCGTCTGTGTAGGGATGCTAAGAGACGCCACATACATTCATCTATTGAACAAAGCAACCCCTCACAACTCTGGAAATTTCTCTCAAGTCTCAACAATAGGTATTGGCAAGTCATCTACCATCCTCGACAATAACTTAAATTTGAATGAGCTAAACGCTCACTTCTCTGTCCCACCGGTAGTTGTTGCCCATGATACAAAAGCGCAAACAATATCCCATCTCCGCTCTCTTCCTCGCCCTACCTGTACTACCTTTACATTCAGCCCTGTCTCTGAAGATGAAGTTTATAAACTTATCGTGGGTATAACTTCTACGGCAGTCGGCAATGATGACCTGAGCCCTCGAATGATGTCACTTATCCTTCCTGAACTCTTGCAAACTCTCGCTCATATTTTAACTATTCCTTGACTAAGAGTTTCGTTCCCTTCGGCATGGAAACTTGCCAATATCATCCCGCTTCCTAAAACCCCTAATCCCACTTCCTTGACACAATTTAGGCCAATTTCCATATTACCTTTTCTTTCCAAAGTCCTTGAACACATTGTCCATAAACAGCTTTCACACTTTCTATCTGCTAATAAATTGCTCTCTCCTTTCCAATCCGGCTTTCGTCCAGGTCACAGTACTGTCACAGCGCTGCTTAAAGTAACTGATGATTTTCGTCTAGCTATAGAAAATAAACGTATTTCTATTCTGGTCTTACTTGACTTTAGCAGCGCTTTCAATTCTGTAGACTTTGATATCATCCTCTCTGTCCTACAGTCCCTTAACATATCTCCTTCAGTGATAGACTGGTTTGACTCATATCTTCGAGGACGCTCGCAGCGAGTCCGCTTTGATGAGGCTACCTCGGATTGGTGCGATATTGCAGCGGGTGTTCCCCAGGGTGGCGTACTCTCTCCCTTCCTGTTTTCTATATTTATTAATATTATTTCCTCATTAATCATCTCAAATTTCCATCTTTACGCAGACGACCTGCAGCTCTATCGTCATTCTAATATTGATGATATCGATTCTGCAGTTGCTGGTATTAACTGTGATCTGGAACGCATTTCAAATTGGGCTAAATCTTTTGGTCTGTTGGTGAATCCCAAAAAATCACAGGCTATGATAATAGGTAGTAAGTATATAACACAACGTTTACACAATGTGCCTGTGGTTAAATATGATGGTACTATTATCGAATTCACAGACACAGCTAAGAATTTAGGGTTAACTTTGGACAGCAACCTTTGCTGGAATCCGCAGGTTAGTGAAGTCAGCAGAAAGGTACACCACTCATTGCACATGCTGAGGCGCCTTCAAAACTTTTTGCCTTTGCCAACCAAAATTTTCCTTGTCCAAACTCTCATTTTCCCTATCCTCGACTATGCTGACTCCTGCTACTTAGACGTTACCGAAGAGCTGCTAACTAAACTGGAACGCTTGCAGAATCTCTGCATTCGTTTCGTTTTTGGTCTAAAAAGTATGATCACATATCAGCCTTTCGGTTAAAACTCAAGTGGCTTCCCATCCGTCTCCGTCGCAACTCCCATATCCTCTGTTTACTTTACAATATCCTGTATAATCCCCTCTCTCCTTCCTATCTTCGTGACCGATTTAACTTTTCCCGGCCCATTGATATCCCTTGTAGGTCCAAAGTCAGAACAAACCTTTCCCTCCCATCCCATCGCTCTAACTTCTACTCCTACTCCTTCACCGTTCATGCGGTCAGATTGTGGAACTCACTTCCTCACACCTTCCGTGATAGTCCCACCATTGCCATATTTAAAAGACGTTTGAAGAAGTACTACGTTGAATCCCAATCCATATCATAACTAAACGGTAATTATATAACTATATTATACGTATTTATTTATTTATTTGTTTATTTATTTAGTGGTTTATTTATTTATTTATTTAGTAGTTATATATTTATTTATTTCAATTTTATTAATTATGTATGTATTATAATATAATATTAAATTAATTAATTATTGTATATATTGTTGTTTATGTATTTATTCTGATTTTAATATATTATACATAGATGTAATGTATTTGTTTGTAATTGTGCACGCTCTGTCCGATATCTTATATCCCATATCTCTTCCGTAGGGCTGCTGGAAGAAATTTCTTTCAGAAATAAGCAGTACCTTTTTGTCGTCTTTCTCTGTAGTTTGTACTATTGTTGTTTCTTGTGTACAATAAAGTGTTAAATAAAAAAATAAAAATAAAATATATGTATAAATACACTAAACACTAATTGTATTCCAAAATTAAATCTTCTATGTCTGCTAGAAATGCCTAATACTTTTGATGATTGGTCACTGAGTGAGTGAGTCAGTGACAAAAAATCGAGGAATAGGAATCATTGAAAAGGTATAATTCTAAACGTCTGTTTAAAATTGAATGAAATTGTAAATATACCGTGTTTATACAATGCCTGCTTGGTAATTAAAAATACAGGCTTCTAGTTTTACCCACAACAAAGTTGAGGGGGTTGAAAATGGCCTGAGCTGTTTCGAGAAAAGTATGCAACTGCCGCGCTCAACTTGGCGGGGGCACTACTGGGCCCCCAGATGGAAGAATCAGTTTTAAACCAAGATATATTTAAACTTTAAATTACCATCTTTTCCCATAGCTTGAGCCCGGACCCCTGCAGGTCCTCTCTCTACGTCATTAACTGTGATGTCCTGTATATATCTCTGCACTTGAAGCACTTGTAGCGGCATTATAACTGACCTGCCCATTTCTTTCAAACCAAACCCTGCATACTTAAATGCCATTTTTCTAAAACCATTAAAAGTGAATATATCTTTCAGCTCCTTCATATTAATATCACCCCACCTGTAAAGTAAATTGAATCAACACAATATCCTTTATACTACATGGATTGCAACTTTTAAGAGGGACTATAATATTATTTACCTGTAACCCTCTTTACAGAATGCCAGTATTGCATTTGGACCTACTATGACTCTGCCATCAATTTTTGGGGTCAAATGAACTCCCAGAAATGGGAACCTCGGGTCTGGAACGGGATAAATGTTGGTCTTTGTCAAATGGCTCTTGTTGGGTTTCAAGTATAAATACTCCCCCCTGAAGGGTATGATCTTTGGCTCCTCGGGACATCCTGTCAACACTGCGACAGTGTCCGAGTGTAGGCCACAGCATGTAAGGACATATTTAGCTTCTACTTGCTGATCTTTATTGTCTGTTATAATAACAGGGTAGTCAGCATTTGGGCCATTTACAAATTTATTAACTTGGAAATTGAGATATGTGTCACCACCAAAATCTTTAAAATCACGAACATAAGATCGAGTCACCTCTCCCCAATCTACAATGCCCGTATGAGGTGACCACAATGCTTGTATGCCTCTACAATGTGGTTCTACTTCCCTCAACTCCTTACTATCTAGCATTCTAATATCTTTAACTCGATTTTTTATACCACGCTCGTATAGATCCAGAAGTCGTGATATTTCGCTTCTGTCTGTGGCGACAATCAATTTACCACATTTAGAATATTTAATTCCTTTTGTGTCAAAATATTTGTATGATAACTCGAGACCTTTGACGCACAGTTTTGCCTTCAAGGAACCAGGCTTGTAGTATATACCAGCGTGAATTACCCCACTATTGTTACCACTCTGATGTTTAGCAAAGTTGTTCTCTTTTTCTATAAGGGCGATCTTTAAATTCGGGTGTCTCATCATAAGCTCTCTCGCTGATGCCGATCCTACTATACCGCCTCCGATTACTACTAAATCGTAGCATTGTTTCCCAGAAATAAACCTAAAATAAACGAATGATTTGTCAACTTGCAAACAGCTGCTACGTCGTGGAAAATAGCATAGTCGAAGAAATTGCACACCACAGCTGAGCTGTACTCACCGAGAAATGTTTGCCGAAAGAAATTTATATTCTGCTTGGATAGGACGAAGACGCAGCTTGTGAAGTGCAAACATGATAATAATATCTATAAATAAAGAAGGAACTTATATTATTTTAATCATACAAATCTGTTTTAAGTTTTTTTGTGTCACTTTCATAAAACTCTTCAGTAAAGTTATATGTATGCTTCTAAGTTATAAGTCGAGTTTAAGAAGAACTATGTACTTTAAAATTGCTAAAATATTATATTATAACACGTAAATATGTCATAAAGAATAGGTATAAAAAAAAGGTAAAAAGTAATCGGCGTAAACAAACAAACCAAACCGATGTCAAAGTTGTCAACTTTTTTTTTTCTTGTATTTTGGCAACACAGATTAAGTATTAGTTACTACATACCCTGTGTTCCAGGAGCTGATAGTAAACGAAAATAACGTTTTTTTCGTTCAGATTCGCGTTTCTTTAGCACTTTAAAGAATCATTAAGATCGTTTTGAACTGTTCTTACTCGTGTTCCACAAGCAGGTGTCAGCTGTCAAAAACTGTTCAAAACGCTCAGAATGATCCCATCTTGTTTTTGACGTTTACTTAGATTTCACTGATCTCGATGTTATTTTTAAGTTATGGATGGAGCAAATTTATTATAGATTCTTATAGAATGTAGTTATTATTGTTAATTTAAAATATAAATAGAATTTATGAGATAAAAAGGAAATGTTAAATTTTGACATCTGTCAGTCGTTCCACTAGCAGTAAAGTTTGTTGAAACGTTCAGATCGAAAATTTCATTATTGTGCTAAAGAAACGACTGTGTGCGTTATGAATGATCTGAGCGTTCAGTGTAAAAAGAGCGCCTAAAGGAACACGCCCATAATTGGCAACTTGACAGAAATGTTGCGTATTTTGTGCCAAAGACAAAAGGTATCACACGTACCGAGTAGAGTAGCGAGAGAGTGTCACAGATTAAGTATTAGTTACTACGTTAGAGAGTGTCCCATAGAGTATAATAATATAATAGGAGTGTCCTCGACCGAGTACTCGGTCCTTAGATAAAGATTCTTCATCTATGACTCGGTCCGTACTCCGTGTGTACCACAGATTAAGTATTAGTTATTAAGGTGTGTACCATAGATTAGAGTAATTTGTTTAATAAAGGGTGTGTACTAAGCATAGATGAAGAATATCTAAGGTACTATGTGACGAGTACTCGGCCCAGCGAAACGGCGAGCGAGCCACTCGAACCTTGGTTTGTTTCCACCCCCGCACGCCTCTCAGCCTACCCCGCGCCGACTCGCTCGCCACCTATGAACACGATCACTCGCCAGTTACGTAGTAACTAATACTTAATCTGTGCTCGCCAGTAGCGTCGTCCTAGCGAGCGGCGGCGCAACGAGCATAATATTTTGTTTGTTCAACGTGCATTTATCTATACTAATATTATAAAGAGGTAACGTTTGATTGTTTGTTTGTTTGTTTGAATGGAATAGGCTCTGAAACCACTGAACCAATATGAAAAATTCTTTCACCGTTGGAAAGCTACATTCCTAGCGCTGAACATAGGCTATATTATATGTTTAAAAAAAGTAGGGTTCCTTACTAAAACCCCAAAAATGTAGCCCAAAGTGTAAAAAAACGACCTCCAAAATTTGTTACGTCGTGTGCGCTTCGACAACGGCTTGACCAATTTCGCAATTTTTTTTTACGGTATGTTCGTTATTGTTACGAAAAGGTTATTATGAAAGAAAATGTTGAAAAAAATAAGCAGAAAATTAGAAAAAAGAAGAAAATACGTGATGGTCACGCGGGGTTTGAACCTGGGCTCAATCGATTCACGTTCCGCGTTGCGGGTTCATGGTTCCCGTGTTGCAAGTTCCGGGTTCCCGCGTTGCGGGTTTCGGGTTCCCATGCTGCGGGTTCCGCGTTGCGGGTTCCGGGTTCCCGCGTTGCGGGTTATGGGTCCCCGCGTTGTGGGTTCCGGGTTCCCGCGTAGCGGGTTCCGCGTTGCGGGTTTCGGGTTCCCATGGTGCGGATTCCGGGTTCCCGCGTTGCGGGTTCCGCGTTCCCGCGTTGCGGGTTCCGGGTTCCCGCGTTGCGGGTTTTGGGTTCCCGCGTTGCGGGTTCCGGGTTCCCGCGTTGCGGGTTCCGGGTTCCCGCGTTGCGGGTTTCGGGTTCCCATGCTGCGGGTTCCGTGTTCCCGCGTTACGGGTTGCGGGTTTCAGGTTCCCATGCTGCGGGTTCCGGGTTCCCGCGTTGCGGGTTCCGCGTTCCCGAGTTAGGGGTTGTTTTTTTTAGTTGAATTTCATCATAAACTGTTTTTATGCTCAACGAAGTGGGCAAGGGTCAGCTAGTACTTTATAAAGTGAATTGTACTATTATTTTGATAAAATAAGTAGTAATAAGTTTGATAAGCTAAGTGGGATAATTATACAACGATAAAGTTCATACAAATATACAAACAGTATCCGTGCTTTCGATCCGCAGACCATAAAAATAAACAAAATAATGCGAGATGGGATTCGTTGTGTCGAAAAATGGGTCGTCCACACGTTGGCGCTCGCCTTCACTCGGCCAGGTAGGCGAGCAATGACAAGGCAAGGTAAATTGCATATTTAAGATTATTATATCAAGGCAAATTGACTGTCTACACATGGTCTACACGTCTACAGTTTGACGTTTGCCGCCGCTCGGCAGCGCTCGCTCGGCCAATATGACTGTACAGGCAGCTTTATATTAAAAAAAAACGAGTAACTAATACTTATTACTTATCTGTGCATCTGTGATTATATTCTCTTTGGTGAAAAAGAAGGGGAAGAAAAATAAAACAATCCGCTTCCAGGCTGTTTTAAATTTAAATTTATTTATTTTATTTGAAAACGTAACAAAATAACAAATATAAACTATTGGTAAATAAGGGCCTTTATTCAGTTTAACAACTATAGGATAATATTATACTACTTCCATGGGTATATAACATTTTTATAAACTTAAAAAGTGCAGTGTTGGTATTGTTAATAAAATATGACTGCTAATAAATATTATTCACTTTCTTGGGACTCCTACCAAACGGGTATCTGTAAGGGTTTTGCTGAACAGCAAAATGTAAGTCATTTCTTTTTCTTTAATAATATGAATAAAATTTATATAATATACATGATAATAGTTATAAATAAACAAATGATTTTTTTTAGAAACAAGAGTTTGTTGATATGACTTTAGTTGCTGAGGGACATTTAGTGAAAGTACATAAAAATTTAATTTGTTTGGCGAGCTCCTTTATAAAACAAATGATTAAATCAGCACCTTGTGAACATCCCATTATATTTCTGAATGTAAGTAATACATTACAGTGTTTAATATATTTATTGATACTTGACCAGACTTTCTAACAATTTCATATTTTATTGAAGTTGTATGGTGATTTTTAGAATGTGAGCCATGAAACACTCTGTTATCTTTTGGAATATATTTACACAGGGGAAGTTAAAGTAGGAGAAGATAAGTTACAGGCTGTATTAAAAGTAGCAAATGAACTCAAATTATGCGGCTTGGAGCAACTGAGTAAGGTAATGTATTTTGTAATGCCTATTGTAGACTATTATGTGACTATTCCATATTTAAATTTTGTGTCTATGGTAGTATAGGTGCCTACCACAATTAAGAACATTCTTGTTATTTAATTTTGCTAAAATAAATTACTTTGTCGTAGAGAAGACCAACACCTCCGGCGAGTGTGGCTCAGCAGGCCAGTAGAAACACTGCAATAAACAACAGCTACACTACTGGGGTCAGCTCACAAGTATTTCCAGTGCTAAGGTAGAAGTTGCCATTCTCTTACACATTAATATAAATGTTAAATATAGATATGTCACAGTCATCTTATTGAATCTGGTAATTTAATTCAATAACTAGCAAGGAAACTTCATGGCGTCAAAAAGCTCGTACAGATAGCATTGTGTTGATATATTTTTTGATTAATTTACTTTAATGTTCGTTTTATTAGTACTCATTTGGAAATTTCGAAGCTTAAAACTAAAATATTAAATGGCTGTCCTAGTCTCGGATTCTAAAATTTGTTGGTAAAAACAGGATTCAATGAAAGCGCTAGTCATTCAATTAAATTGCGGATTCAACCAGATGACAGATACAATAATATATTCTATTATTTAATATTTTCTTTTGTACAAATTTTATTATATTATTCTCTAAATCATTAAAAGTAATTAAAAAAATGTGAATGAGTATTATTTCAATTTGTTGTGTTTTAGGAATGGAACTGGTAATATGGTATCTAATGAAAACATATGCCAGTATACAAATGGATATCAACTTGAACAAATGTCACAAGATTGCTATGACCACAGTCTAGCTTTAGACACTAGTAGTCCTGCACTGGCTCCAGAGAATGGCATTTATTTCACACATAATGTTAGCACAGCTGCAATGGTCCAGCCGGGCTCTGCTGAGCCAATAGCTACTTCTGAGGAAACCGACACTCTCCGGGTGACAAACATTACCATTGACACCACAGGTACTACTACAACACTATAGTGAAGTTAGAGCAGATCAGTGGATCTATATTATGTACACTAACTTTTAAAGAGTATAAAAGTAAATGCTATGGTATAAACATACTGACTACTACATATTATGTGTCGTAAAAGACTTTGAGTAGTAGACCTTTTTCATCATAGATGTTTATTTCTTCATATTATAATTGATACATTTTATACTGCAAATTAATTTAGCTCGAGAGATGATCTACTGTGAATATTATCACAATAATATATTTTAAGCTTTTTTTTCATTTTATTGAATATTGTTGAATCACAACTAATAAATGTGAGTGGTGTGGGTAGGATCGCTGATGCAGCAGTACTCGATTACTCAGCGCGGCAGCCCGCAGCTATTACTGAACCGCTTCGTGTACAACCTGCACCACCAGGCGCAGTGCGGGCAGCGCCGACGCTGGCGCTGCGTGGACTACCGCCGCTTGCGCTGCGCGGCCTACGTTGACACGCTCCAAGACCAGATCACCGCTCGGTAAGATTGAAAACTGGCCTGCTGCAAATTTCTCCACAAAAGCTAATTACATAAGTAACGCTTAATACAGAGTTATTTGGCGCAAGGCTTACATACAAGGTTAGTCTTCGCATACATTACTATTCCACAAAAAACATAAAACAAGACAGTCAAGTTCAATACAAAAATTACGCATGGCTGTGGGCTTCCCCGCAAAAAGAGTGGAGATCTAAATGAGTGCCAAGTTCTTGTGTGTTACATATACAAGTGCTGAATCCAAATCTAGGGGGCACGCCAGTGCCCTCGCCAAGTTGAGCACGGCCATAATATCATCCTTTTCTTAAAGCAGTTCAGGCCATTTCAACCCCCTATAACTTTGTTGTGGGTTAAGTAGAAGCCTGTATTAATTTCAGTTACTTAATAAGTATTGTATAAACACGGTAAATTTCGAATTTCATTCAATTTGAAACAGAAGTTTAAGAATTATAAATTGTCAAACTTCTTAATTTTGTTACTGATATACTCACTCACTCACTCACTCACTCACTAACCGATCATCAAAAATATTAGGCACTAGCAGCATTATCCAGGGAGGAAACAGGAATCCCGTAGACCCCTATTTCAGTATGGAAAAAATTTCCTAGTGTTTCCTCTTAACTTTATATAGCAAATTTTTCTTAAGCCATTTCCTTTGCTTGAACTTGAATTGACACGCTGCCGCGTGTCTAGATTGCAATAAGAAGTCGGAACTTAGTACGTAGTAGCCCGCGCTGCGCTTACATTGCTTAATGCGTGTTGAAGCAAATATAAGAGTTAAAAAGTACTACATAAGTAATAAAAATCGGATCATTAACCTCAGGGTAATCGGTGTACATACATATAAAAATTAACCGTCCGAATAGAGAACCTCCTAATTTTTTAAGTCGGTTAATGAGAAAAGGCAGTATTAAAACACTAAAATTTATTTTGTCATTTTATTTTATTGTTTCAGTAAAAACATTCACCATCACGAGTACCACGATAATATAATACTGAACAAGGTAAAAGAGAAGCAAGTGTTCGGCTCGCTGACCGCAGCGACCTGCGCTCCCGGAGACCGCCGCGGTCCCGCCGCCCGCGAGATTGACGACGTCACGCACGGAGCTGCGAGCGGCGACGAATCCTGAAGCGACGATATAATTTTGCCGCCAATAAAACGTTCGAAAATTTAAATAATTGTTTCGTTGATATTAAATTAGCACCTAAAGAGTCTACTTAATCCTTACTAGTTACATTGGAACACTCTGTTCACCTTCACACAGACCAGACAGACAGATTTGGTTGAAATGTTAAGAAAAATGTAAATCCCACCAAAAACATCTTCATGTAAAAATGTTGTCAAGACGAGCCTACACAGCTTACCCTGTGAAAAAGTTATCAGATATCGTATAAAGCCATGCTCTACACTACACCTTAATCAAAATCTATCAAAAAGTGGTCAGATCTCATGTAGAACCAAAATTATTGATCTATGCGCCCTTACTTCACCAGGCTTAACATCACTTACGCTTAAGTTAAAACGTTTTGTAAGCTGGTTAATGGACTTTTTTTAATTTAAAGATAACCTATTTTGACCCCGGGCCTTTACTTATAGAAAATAGAACAGTCAGCGCCTTAGCCTATAGTACATGACGTCTATTGACGTCGACTGATGTCACCGTCAATAATAAACCGTGTATAAACTTTCACCGCAATTTTTAAGAGGTAGAGGCGGATTTTCAAATAAATGTCTCGTCCATATTTCTTTATTTTACTTTATACATTATTTTATTGCTGGAGTGAAATTTCTTATTTGGATATCCTAGGATGCCACTAGTATAAATTCAACACTAACATTCTAGAATTTGAGAATTACTTATATATATGTACGAGGGAGATTGCCTTTAATAAAGCATGTTGATACTTATTAAAATAATACAGTAAGTCTATAATAATATCGTGATGTAGACGACGGTCACCGCCATCTGTTGGTCACTAGAGGTACTAATTATTGTACGGCTCTTATAAACTTATGCTAAGTGCATACACTTAAGTGCAACTTAGCATTTTTGAAGGAAAAAAAATGTACTTATTTTTATTTTTGAAAAATAGCTTTAAGGTTTTCTTTTGATTATGGCCATCTTTAAACGTCATGACGTGACGTGTTAAAAATCATATTATTATGATGTTAATATTCATAAGATTAAACACTAAAAATATTATTTATACATTGATCGTGTAACAATTTCGTTTATTGTTATCATTATAACGTTACCGACTGTTAAATGTGTTGATAAGTGTGTGTTTAGACGTTTCACAAATCACAGTTCTAAACATAGATTGCGCTGTTAGGTATCTGCATCGCGCTATCGAGTGACGAACAGTTTTTACATAAGACTTTATGGAAGTTTAACATTGGTGTATAAGGTTCCAATTCTCCCTCTATAAATACTATGTAATATTATGTTATAACTAGCTGTGCCCGCGACTTCGTACGCGTGGAAAAGTGATTTAGGGCAGCAGTTCAAATACATTTTTAGTTTATGAACACTGTCGTTTGGATATTTAAAATCACTAATTTATAGTAATGCTTCTTTATACACGGTATTAGACGTGCATAGGCAAAAGAAGTAGGCCGATGGAGTAATAATAATAGTTTACTGTCAAATAATGGCCGTTTTTGTCATGAATGTTTTGAGGAATTTTTTATATGAAAATGCTAACAATTCCTACTACCAGCTCGACAAATGACCGTGTATTATTAACCGACTTAAAAAAAGGAGTAGGTTCTCAATTCGTCTGTATGTATAATATTTTTTTTTCTTTTATGCGAACGGGACTACTTGATAGTACGCTAATATACGCGACGATCTCTGTACTGAGATTTGTATGGACTTTACGCCGCAGCGACTGCAGACGATGATCGTTTTCACACCGACGCTGCGCCGCTGGCGCCGAGCGCCAAATTTTTTAAAAGTCTACTCTCGGTGCTCAATTCCAACTCGGACTTGCCCGATTTTTTATTTATTAATTACCTACGCTAACAAACATGTAGCCTACTTTGGGACTTTACGGTTAAAGTATTAACTTCCTTTAGACGACAAAATAACAAAAGTCCAAAAGAAAGAAAAAACCCAAGCCGTACCTAGCATAAAAACTAATAAATAAAAATATCATGTAAATAATAAATAAATAAAAAACGTTTTATTTCCAAATGAAACATACAAAGTTATTTTCGGAAAGTCAACAAGAAAAACAAGCTACCACCGGTTCAACCCTAACCCGCCGAGAAGAACCGGCGTAAGAAACTCGGACGGGGCCAACTTTTAGCAAAAAGATGGAAAATTGATCTTTTTTAACAGTATATATTTTTTACAATGTAACTTAATCTATAGCCTACACATATTAATATTATAAAAGTTAGAGTACATATAGTAAATAAATATAAGCAGCCATCATGGTTGGCCACCTTATTCCCAGGGTGTGCAATCATTAACAAAATCAATTATCTTATAATAAGCTTTAGCACACAAACGTTCTTTGACTACTTTTTTAAATTTATTAATAGAAAAATTTTGAACGTTTTCTGGGATTTTATTGTATAGGCGTATACATTGCCCTTTAAAAGATTTACTTACTTTGCTAAGCCTGATCATAGGTATATCGAGCTTGTGCTTATTTCTAGTGTTCCTACAATGATTGTCACTTTTTGTTTTAAAATTATTTAAATTTTTCCTTACATATAATAAATTGTCCAAAATGTATTGAGATGCAACGGTTAGTATTCCTATTTCTTTAAACTTATCTCTCAGAGATTCAAATGAGGACATCTTGTAAATGGAACGTATTGCTCGCTTCTGCAGCACAAATATTGTGTTAATGTCGGCTGCATTTCCCCATAAAAGGATGCCGTAAGACATTCTACTGTGAAAATAACTGAAATAGACTAGTCGCGCTGTATCTTCGTCAGAAATTTCTCTAATTTTTCTGACTGCATATGCTGCAGAACTGAGCTTATCTGCCAGGTTGGCAATATGAGGACCCCACTGTAATTTACTGTCTAGCGTTATACCTAGAAACACAGTGGTGTCGACTAAGTTCATTTTCTCATCATTTAATAGTATATTGGTTTGTACTTGCCTTACATTGGGCAAACTAAACTTTAAACATTTTGTTTTATTAGAATTTAAGAGTAAGTTATTAACATTAAACCAATGTACTATTTTTGAGAGAGCACAATTTACCTCGTCGTAATTTGACTGTTGTCGCTTCACATTAAAAATTAGTGAAGTATCATCAGCAAAAAGTACTATCTCATGTTTATCCTTAACTAAATAAGGTAAGTCATTTATGTAGATGAGAAAAAGAAATGGGCCTAATATGGATCCCTGTGGGACACCTAATTCTATGTTGGTCCCATTGGACCTTTTACTATTTACCTCCACCCTTTGAGTCCTATTTTTAAGGTAAGAACTCAAAAGGTCGAGTGACGATTCTCTTATGCCATAGTGGTGCAATTTTCTGACCAATATAGCATGCTCAACACAATCAAAGGCCTTGGAAAGGTCACAAAACACACCTAGCGCATCCTGCGACCTCTCCCAAGCTTCAAAAATATTACAAAGAAGACCTATACCAGCGTCCGTTGTGGATCGACCCTTAGTAAAACCATATTGACTATTATGTAAAAGATTGTTTATATTAAAATGTACTAATAACTGGTTTAAAATTAATTTTTCAAATATTTTACTAAAAGTCGGCAGAATCGATATAGGTCTGTAATTTGTCGGATCAGATTTATTTCCAGCTTTAAATAAGGGTATAACCTTGCTATGCTTCATCAGGTCAGGAAAAACACCACTCTTTATACAGTCATTGAAAATCATGGCTAGATAAGGAGCTACGATGTCAATTATTGATTTAATAACTTTCGTGGACATGCCCCAGAGATCGGCAGTATTTTTAATATTCAGCAACTTAAACGAGTTAATAATATCTCTGTAATCAATTTCATGAAAAACATAAATCTTACTTATATTGACATAACTTTTCTAATTTAAATGTACCTATGACATCTCATTCATATCTTAAAAACAAACTATCCTGCGCCTATACTTTATTAATCGTATTTGCAAAACCTAAGTATAATAATAAATTACTTCGCACAAAGTAATAATTATTTTCACTTGTACTGGAAAATAAGTATTACTTTGTGCGAAGTAAATTTAATTGTTCCTTTTAGTTTACCTTTTGAAGTCGTTTTTTTTTTGTTTAAAATTATTTAATTTTCAGATTTTTAGTGATGGGTATAGACTGAGTAGGGATAATTCTCGAATGATCAGACGACGATTATTTGAGGACGGAAAATGAAAAACAAAAACGATTAGATAAAAAAAAATAGTAGAAAGAGAAAAAGTCTACTGGCTTACGCCAGAGCAGCGCGAAATTTTTCAACATATACATATATATACATATATATATATAGCTTACTATACTACTAACTATATAGGTATATATAGTTTACTGAAACGCGAAATTTTTTGGTATTATAGATCCAGAATATGGTGCAAAAATTAACTATTGGGTAAAAAATCAAAATCAATATATTATTCCACATAAATTTTGAGGATTTCCTTCGATTCCTCACGGATCCCATCATCAGGTCACCATTTGGTGACAATGGGATCAAATTTAAATTATACCCTACACAACATAAAAAAAAAAAATCGTTTCAGAAGCGATGAAGATATCCGCGAAGAAACAAAAAAAACAAACATATATTTACGAATTGAGAAACCTCCTCCTTTTTTGTAAGTCGGTTAAAAATATTATGTTGGTTATTTCATGTTACAATCTACCTTTGTGCCAAGTTTCATCTAAATACGTTGAGTAGTTTGGCTAAAATACCGTCAAATATGTAGCTACAATTTTTTGAAGATCCCACGGGAACCCTTTGGTTTTTCGGGATAATAATTTTCTAGTAACGCTTTTCAGATCATAAGCTACCTGTCTGCCAAATTAAATTTAAATACGTTGAGTATTTTGGCTGAAATACCATCAAATATGTAGCTACAATTTTTCGAAGATCCCACGGGAACCCTTTCGTTTTTCGGGATAACAATTTCCAATAATGCTCTTCAGGTCATAAGCTACCTGCCTGCCGAATTTCATTCAAATGCGTTGAGTAGTTTGGCTGAAATACCGTCAAATAGGTGGCTACAATTTTTTAAAAGATCCCACGGGAACTCTTTCGTTTTTCGGGATAATAATTTCCAATAATGCTCTTCAGGTTATAAGCTACCTGCCTGCCAAATTTCATTAAAATACTTTGAGTAGTTTGGCTGAAATACCGTCAAATAGGTAGCTACAATTTTTTAAAAGATCCCACGGGAACTCTTTCGTTTTTCGGGATAATAATTTCCAATAATGCTGTTCAGGTTATAAGCTACCTGCCTGCCAAATTTCATTTAAATACGTTGAGTAGTTTGGCTCAAATAAGTAGCTACATTTTTTTGAAGATCCCACGGGAACCCTTTCGTTTTTCGGGATAACAATTTCCAATAATGCTCTTCTGATTATAAGCTACCTGCATGCCAAATTACATTTAAATACGTTGAGTAGTTATGGCTGAAATACCGTCAAATAGGTAGCTACAATTTTTTGAAGATCCTACGGGAACCCTTTCGTATTTCGGGATAACAATTTCCAATAATGCTCTTCAGATCATAAGCTATCTGCCTGCCAAATTTCATTTAAATACGTTGAGTAGTTTGGCTGAAATACCGTCAAATAGGTAGCTACAATTTTTTGAAGATCCCACGGGAACCCTTAGGTTTTTCGGGATAACAATTTCCAATAATGCTCTTCAGGTCATAAGCTACCTGCCTGCCGAATTTCATTTAAATACGTTGAGTAGTTTGGCTGAAATACCGTCAAATAGGTAGCTACAATTTTTTGAAGATCCCACGGGAACCCTGTCGTTTTTCGGTATAACAATTTCCAATAATGCTCTTCAGATTATATGCTACCTGCCTGCCAAATTGCATTTAAATACGTTGAGTAGTATGGCTGAAATACCGTCAAATAGGTAGCTACAATTTTTTGAAGATCCCACGGGAACCCTTTCGTTTTTCGGAATAATAATTTCCAATAATGCTCTTCAGGTCGTAAGCTACCTGCCTGCCAAATTTCATTTCATTCCATACAGTGGTTTTAGCGTGATGCGACGACAAACATTCCCATATGGACAGACAGACAGACAGACAGACAGACATTTTTTTCAAAAATGCTATTTTTAGGTTCTGTGGCTTATATAGACCCCCATTTTTTAATTTTCACTTAAATATTCCTAATGTACAGACATGACCTCTCTACAGATTTATTACATGTATAGATAATAAAAATAGAAGAAATAATAAAAATAGAAGAAACATAAAAAACAAACATATATTTACGAATTGAGAAACCTCCTCCTTTTTTGTAAGTCGGTTAAAAATATTATGTTGGTTATTTCATGTTACAATCTACCTTTGTGCCAAGTTTCATTTAAATACGTTGAGTAGTTTGGCTAAAATACCGTCAAATAGGTAGCTACAATTTTTTGAAGATCCCACGGGAACCCTTTGGTTTTTCGGGATAATAATTTTCTAGTAACGCTTTTCAGATCATAAGCTACCTGTCTGCCAAATTAAATTTAAATACGTTGAGTATTTTGGCTGAAATACCATCAAATATGTAGCTACAATTTTTTGAAGATCCCACGGGAACCCTTTTGTTTTTGCCGGGATAACAATTTCCAATAATGCTCTTCAGGTCATAAGCTACCTGCCTGCCGAATTTCGTTCAAATACGTTGAGTAGTTTGGCTGAAATACCGTCAAATAGGTAGCTACAATTTTTTGAAGATCCCACGGGAACCCTTTCGTTTTTCGGAATAATAATTTCCAATAATGCTCTTCATGTCATAAGCTACCTGCCTGCCAAATTACATTTAAATACGTTGAGTAGTTTGGCTGAAATACCGTCAAATAGGTAGCTACAATTTTTTGAAGATCCCACAGGAATCCTTTCGTTTTTCGGGATAACAATTTCCAATAACGCTCTTCAAATTATAAGCTACCTGCCTGCCAAATTGCATTTAAATACGTTGAGCAATATGGCTGAAATACCGTCAAATAGGTAGCTACAATTTTTTGAAGATCCCACGGGAACCCTTTCGTTTTTCGGAATAATAATTTCCAATAATGCTCTTTATGTCATAAGCTACCTGCCTGCCGAATTTCATTCAAATACGTTGAGTAGTTTGGCTGAAATACCGTCAAATAGGTAGCTACAATTTTTTGAAGATCCCACGGGAACCCTTTCGTTTTTCGGAATAATAATTTCCAATAATGCTCTTCATGTCATAAGCTACCTGCCTGCCAAATTACATTTAAATACGTTGAGTAGTTTGGCTGAAATACCGTCAAATAGGTAGCTACAATTTTTTGAAGATCCCACAGGAATCCTTTCGTTTTTCGAGATAACAATTTCCAATAACGCTCTTCAAATTATAAGCTACCTGCCTGCCAAATTGCATTTAAATACGTTGAGCAATATGGCTGAAATACCGTCAAATAGGTAGCTACAATTTTTTGAAGATCCCACGGGAACCCTTTCGTTTTTCGGAATAATAATTTCCAATAATGCTCTTTATGTCATAAGCTACCTGCCTGCCAAATTTCATTTAAATACGTTGAGTAGTTTGGCTGAAATACTGTCAAATAGGTAGCTACAATTTTTTGAAGATCCCACAGGAATCCTTTCGTTTTTCGGGATAATAATTTCCAATAATGCTCTTCAGGTCGTAAGCTACCTGCCTGCCAAATTTCATTTCATTCCATACAGTGGTTTTAGCGTGATGCGACGACAAACATTCCCATATGGACAGACAGACAGACAGACAGACAGACAGACAGACAGACAGACATTTTTTTCAAAAATGTTATTTTTAGGTTCTGTGGCTTTTATAGACCCCCTTTTTTTAATTTTCAGTTAAATATTCTTTAATGTACAGACATGACCTCTCTACAGATTTATTATATGTATATTTCGGAGGGAGATTATATGTGGGCGTCTTTTGATTGATTGGCATCGTCAGGAAATAATAAGCCGCACAAACAGTACTGGTATATTCAATGTATCACAAATGGTTTCACTCTAAAACATTAACTCAGGTTGCGGATGTAAACGGATTCATCTCAAGACGTGACGAGGTCAGCTGACAACTTGGCTAATGTGCATGAACGTGCGGTGTCTTCCAAAGGTGTCTCCCAAGAGAATATCATCACTCCATTTTTGGTCTCTCTTCGACAATGCCATCTGTCATCGCTGACATAAGTGACACTTGTCAAACGAGCTGTCATAGCCAACTGTCACTGAACACGTCCAGGCGTGATCCTGACGCCAAGAGATTTCTCCTTCTTCTTAGTTTATTCCGACATATAGATAACATCAGCGAGAGCTTATGCCGGACCGATTTCAAGTGATCGACGTAATATTTGACAATATTAATAATATTGACTGACAACAAATTACTACTTGCTGCCTGTTAATTCTTTCCTAATTTTTACTTACCAAAAAATTAATACCTAATTTTAAATGAGTGGATAAAAAACTAATTTTCTCATAGATATATTTTTCATTTACAAAAAGTCGGTCACCGATTAATAATCGGAATAAAATAACATACTGAATGCAGTAGTGCAACGCACTCAAATAAATAAAGTCGGATAGAAATAATATGGAGCAAAAATCTGACCGATAATCCAAATTTTAAAATGGAATTGCATACTGATGCAAGTAAATGGGGGGTCGGTGGAATCCTATTACAAAAACAACCTAATGGTGACCTTAAACCCGTAGCTTATTACAGTAGGCAAACGTCACCAGAAGAACAACATTTTTCAGCCTATGAATTAGAGACTTTAGCGGTAGTAGCTTCACTTGAAAAATTTAAATCATATTTAAAGGGTATGTCATTTGTAATAATTGATGAAAACCGATTGCAATTCTTTGCGTGCAACTTTTTTAAAGCGCGACATGATTCCACGAGTGGCCGATTATCGGTCAGATTTTTGTAGAAAAAGTAGGTTTTATTTTTTATGTACTTGTATAATATTATATAATACTAGCTGTGCCCGCGACTTCGTACGCGTGGAAAAGTGATTTAGGGCAGCAGTTCAAATACATTTTTAGTTTATGAACACTGTCGTTAGGATATTTAAAATCACTAATTTATAGTAATGCTTCTTTATACACGGTATTAGACGTGCATAGGCAAAAGAAGTAGGCCGATGGAGTAATAATAATAGTTTACTGTCAAATAATGGCCGTTTTTGACGTAAATGTTTTGAGGTATTTTTTCTAAGAAAATGCTACCAGCTCGAAAAATGACCGTGTATTATTAACCGACTTCAAAAAAAGGAGGAGGTTCTCAATTCGTCTGTATGTATAATATTTTTTTTTTCTTTTATGCGAACGGGACTACTTGATAGTACGCTGATATACGCGACGAAGATCTCTGTACTGAGATTTGTATGGACTTTACGCCGCAGCGACTGCAGACGATGATCGTTTTCACACCGACGCTGCGCTGCTGGCGCCGAGCGCCAAATTTTTTAAAAGTCTACTCTCGGTGCGCAATTCCAACTCGGACTTGCCCGGTTTTTTATTTATTAATTACCTACGCTAACAAACATGTAGCCTACTTAGGGACTTTACGGTTAAAGTACTAACTTCCTTTAGACGACAAAATAACAAAAGTCCAAAAGAAAGAAAAAACCCAAGCCGTACCCTAGCATGAAAACTAATAAATAAAAATATCATGAAAAACATAAATCTTACTTATATTGACATAACTTTTCTAATTTAAATGTACCTATGACATCTCATTCATATCTTGAAAACAAACTATCCTACGCCTATACTTTATTAATCGTATTTGCAAAACCTAAGTATAATAATAAATTACTTCGCACAAAGTAATAATTATTTTCACTTGTACTGGAAAATAAGTATGTATTACTTTGTGCGAAGTAAATTTAATTGTTCCTTTTAGTTTACCTTTTGAAGTCGTTTTTTTTGTTTAAAATTATTTAATTTTCAGATTTTTAGTGATGGGTATAGACTGAGTAGGGATAATTCTCGAATGATCAGACGACGATTATTTGAGGACGGAAAATGAAAAACAAAAACGATTAGATAAAAAAAAATAGTAGAAAGAGAAAAAGTCTACCTAGCCTAGCCTGGCGTAAGCCAGAGCAGCGCGAAATTTTTCAATATATATATATATATATATATATATATAGTTATACTGAAACGCGAAATTTTTTGATATTATAGATCCAGGATATGGTGCAAAACCTTACTGTTTGGTAACATATGCTTAGACTACTTCAGAAAAAATCAAAATCAATATATTATTCCATATAAATTTTGAGGATTTCCTTTGATTCCTCACGGATCCCATCAGCAGTTCACCATTTTGGTGACAATGGGACCAAATTTAAATTATACCCTACACAACATAAAAAAAAATTAAAATCGTTTCAGAAACGATGAAGATATATAAGAAACAAAAAAAAACAAACATATATTTACGAATTGAGAAACCTCCTCCTTTTTTGTAAGTCGGTTAAAAATATTATGTTGGTTATTTCATGTTACAATCTACCTTTGTGCCAAGTTTCATTTAAATACATTGAGTAGTTTGGCTGAAATACCGTCAAATAGGTAGCTACAATTTTTTGAAGATCCCACGGGAACCCTTACGTTTTTCGGGATAACAATTTCCAATAATGCTCTTCAGGTCATAAGCTACCTGCCTGCCGAATTTCATTTAAATACTTTGAGTAGTTTGGCTGAAATACCGTCAAATAGGTAGCTACAATTTTTTGAAGATCCCACGGGAACCCTTACGTTTTTCGGGATAACAATTTTCAATAATGCTCTTCAAGTCATAAGCTACCTGCCTGCCGAATTTCATTTAAATACGTTGAGTAGTTTGGCTGAAATACCGTCAAATAGGTAGCTACAATTTTTTGAAGATCCCACAGGAACCCTTACGTTTTTCGGGATAACAATTTTCAATAATGCTCTTCAAGTCATAAGCTACCTGCCTGCCGAATTTCATTCAAATACGTTGAGTAGTTTGGCTGTAATACCGTCAAATAGGTAGCTACAATTTTTTGAAGATCCAACGGGAACCCTTTCTTTTTTCGGGATAACAATTTCCAATAATGCTCTTCAGATTATAAGCTACCTGCCTGCCGAATTTCATTTAAATACGTTGAGTAGTTTGGCTGAAATACCGTCAAATAGGTAGCTACAATTTTTTGAAAATCCCACGGGAACCCTTACGTTTTTCGGGATAACAATTTTCAATAATGCTCTTCAAGTCATAAGCTACCTGCCTGCCGAATTTCATTTAAATACGTTGAGTAGTTTGGCTGTAATACCGTCCAATAGGTAGCTACAATTTTTTGAAGATCCCACGGGAACCCTTTCGTTTTTCGGGATAACAATTTCCAATAATGCTCTTCAGATTATAAGCTACCTGCCTGCCAAATTGCATTTAAATACGTTAAGTAGTATGGCTGAAATACCGTCAAATAGGTAGCTACAATTTTTTGAAGATCCCACGGGAACCCTTTCGTTTTTCGGGATAACAATTTCCAATAATGCTCTTCAGATTATAAGCTACCTGCCTGCCAAATTGCATTTAAATACGTTGAGTAGTTTGGCTGTAATACTGTCCAATAGGTAGCTACAATTTTTTGAAGATCCCACGGGAACCCTTACGTTTTTCGGGATAACAATTTCCAATAATGCTCTTCAGATTATAAGCTACCTGCCTGCCAAATTGCATTTAAATACGTTGAGTAGTATGGCTGAAATACCGTCAAATAGGTAGCTACAATTTTTTGAAGATCCTACGGGAACCCTTTCGTTTTTCGGGATAACAATTTCCAATAATGCTCTTCAGATCATAAGCTACCTGCCTGCCAAATTTCATTTAAATACGTTGAGTAGTTTGGCTGAAATACCGTCAAATAGGTAGCTACAATTTTTTGATGATCCCACGGGAACCCTTTCGTTTTTCGGGATAATAATTTCCAGTAATCCTTTTCAGATCATAAGCTACCTGCCTGCCAAATTTCATTTAAATACGTTGAGTAGTTTGGCTGAAATACCTTCAAATAGGTAGCTACAATTTTTTGAAGATCCCATGGGAACCCTTTCGTTTTTCGGGATAATAATTTTCTAGTAATGCTTTTCAGATCATAAGCTACCAGCCTGCCAAATTTCATTTAAATACGTTGAGTAGTTTGGCTGAAATACCGTCAAATAGGTAGCTACAATTTTTTGAAGATCCCACGGGAACCCTTTCGTTTTTCGGGATAATAATTTCCAATAATGCTCTTCAGGTCGTAAGCTACCTGCCTGCCAAATTTCATTTCATTCCATACAGTGATTTTAGCGTGATGCGACGACAAACATTCCCATATGGACAGACAGACAGACAGACAGACAGACAGACAGACAGACAGACAGACATTTTTTTCAAAAATGTTATTTTTCGGTTCTGTGGCTTATATAGACCCCCTTTTTTAATTTTCACTTAAATATTCTTAATGTACAGACATGACCCCTCTACAGATTTATTATATGTATAGATAATATTTCTTTTATGTATTGAAGATCATATCCGTATAATAAACATATTAAACATCCATTTTGTACCGTCCACCATATTGGATTCAGAATGGCGGCATTTATATTTTAATATTTTTTTTGTTGGTTATGTAGCAATAACAGCTTACATAAATAATATCAGCTTACTAGAACTTCAGGAAGTACCTTATGAATTTTGATGATCTATAAATGAGTCAGTGACGAAATCTGGGGTTTTTAGACATTGATAAAATCTAAAGTATAATAGCTACAACATTCAAACTTTGTATGTTTCATGTTTTTACTGGTGTGATTATATGTAGCATCATCCAAAGCAAAGTTATGAGAGTTCAAAAAAACGACGAAACCTTTCGAGAAAAGGTAGGTAGTGCCCTTGCGCTTCGCTTGGCTCGTCTTGACGGGGGCACTCCCGTGCCCCCAGACCTGTATAAAAGAAAATGTGATAACCATAATAGAAATACTCAGAATAAGAATAAAATTGTTGTTCCAGTGAAAATTTTTCAACTAACAAGTTTAAGAAAGTACCTAGTCAAAGAACGTTTGTGTGAAAAAGCCTTATAGTCCGCTCAAATTAGACCAAAAAATAAGAGTAAAGTTATATAAATTCCCACCAAGCTGAAAATCGGTACGATTGTTTAAAATATAAACACTCACTCTATCTCATAATAGTCATATTAATCCCACCAAAAACATTTTAATGTAAAAATGTTGTCAAGACGAGTCTACACAGCTTACCCTGTGAAAAAGTTATCAGATATCGTATAAAGCCAAGCTCTACAATACACCTTAATCAAAACCTATCAAAAAGTGGTTAGATCTCATGTAGAACCAAAATTCTTGATCTATGCGCCCTTACTTCACCAGGCTTAACTTCACTTACGCTATATTATAGCAGTTAAAACGTGATACTTGACCGTTTTGCTACCGTTACGAACATTTCATACGAATTCATTAATCGTGTCCTAAATAAAACGGCCAAGCATCACGTTTTAACTGCTATATAGCGTAAGTGAAGTTAAGCCTGGTGAAGTAAGGGCGCATAGATCAAGAATTTTGGTTCTACATGAGATCTAACCACTTTTTGATAGGTTTTGATTAAGGTGTATTGTAGAGCTTGGCTTTATACGATATCTGATAACTTTTTCACAGGGTAAGCTGTGTAGACTCGTCTTGACAACATTTTTACATTAAAATGTTTTTGGTGGGATATTTCTTTCAACAGCAACAAGCTTTACCTTTTGCAGAAACCATTCATATCCTACCTTAGTATGTATACTAAGGCTAAACTCTACCATAGCTTGTAAGCTAGGGCTTCTCTCTGAGAAATAACCAGTCTATACACGTAAGTATAGTATGCCCGAGATAAGTTTAACCTAAACATAAACAAACCCGTCTATGGCACAACCAAAGACTGGTCAGTGATGCCAATTGGCCAATATTAATAAAATTATTTTTGTTTGCTATGAATCCATAGACTATAAGGCTTATATTCTACAATCGGCAGTGTCAAAATGGCGTATTTTTTCTGTGAAAGATTTTCATTTGATGTTTAAACATATTAATTATTCTTTAATTGTTATAAAATGTATTGGATAATGAAGTGTAATCCTTTAATATACCTGTGAAAGTGTTGATAAGTGTGCACAATATGTGAATACGGGAAAATTTCGATGTTTTCGGTTTGTTTACCTTTAGGTTAAATTTATCAGGGACGAACTATATATTTGTATAGACTGTCACACCTTTTATAATTTGTCTATGGTATTAGACTCAACTTTGGCGCAGTTGAAGCGTCGCGGCGCCTCATTGTTCTACGTATTCACTAGAAAAACGTAACGCGCCACGACACTCGCTATCTTTATCTGCACAAGCTATAATATTAATGAGTGATAATACTTTAGGGTGTGTATGGGTCCCGTATACAGAGTTTACTGTGACAGTACCAGTGCTGAAATAGGAACTCTTTTTAAATTATTGTATTGGAAAATTTATGTTGTTGGGGCATTTCTCATACAAACATCAGTCAGTCAAAATTAAGTCTTTCAGCGCTGGTACTTTCACAATATACTCTACATAGGAGACACATACACACCCTAATGTATTATCGCTCATTTATTTTACACCTTGCATATGCATAATTATCATATTTTGTACCTTAATCATTGGAGAATAGAGATGAATATGCTGTGGGGAAAATTACAAAAAACTTGATGATTTCACTCTGTACCCATGTAAGTAGAACCTTAAGGGCATAAGTATTTAGTTAATTTTCGTAAACGTCTCCAGAGTCCAGACGTTATTGTGCACGTCTCGCTGCCAACACAAAGTACATAATAAACTGCCAAGCATGATACGTCTTATGACGGTTTTGTTAAGAACTTGTTATTCACTTAACCAAATTATCGTTCAAATTTTTAACAGCGGAAATTATAGACATTTATAAAAGCTTTTAACTTGCACTGTGTATATGTATGTTCTATAATATCATTAACCGATTGTACTGAAATTTCGTAATTAAGTACACTGTTTGGATGACAATACACGATAGCCACCAGCTGTGTGAGGTCGTTCTAAATCCAATATGACAGAACATCCAAGATGGCGAAATAGTTTTGAAAAAGAATAACATACTATAAAATGTAGCTGCTTAAAAAAAAGTAAGATATACTTGAAAGTCAATGTAGGTAAAACGAATGCTGGAACTTTGATTCTGAGGTTTGAGGGTATGCAAAATCGTACGACAAAAAAAACTATTAATCTCATTCAGAGGGAAAGGAAGTCCAAGCTTGTTTATAAGGTGGAGATTTTAATGAGGGTCTTCAAAAGGTAAGGGGCTAGTGGAGTCTATAATAGAAATGGAGTTACACAAACTTCACACTACTATAAACTCAATAAAGCATATTTTCCCATCGATGAGCAATACTCGTGAATCTAGTCTAGACTCTAAAACACACAGCTACAGGAACATACACCATACGGGAATAAATCCATACGGTACTTCGATCAAACGACGAACACAACTACATGTGGTTTGGTAAAACATGTGCGGCTAAGATCAGATTTTATTTTTAGTACATTCATTTTTTACACTCTTTTTTAAATAAGCTGCTTAATATTATTATAACTAAAGGCACTTTTGTAAATACCTTAAAGCTTGTTTAAATCTATTTTTACGAAGAACTTCAAATCAGCTGTTAGGCGAATCAGCTAATTGTGTTATAGTCAGGTAAAAACAGATTTCAATATTTTTGGGATATGAAAAAATTTGGCTTTGCATAATATGTAAATCTACATAAATTGTAGCCAAACTTACTGTGATACTGAAATGAACTCAAACGTATAGAACGTAATTACAAAATATCACATGTGGGCGAAGCGAAAAGGTACCTATCCCCTCTCCCAATGAAACTACACTGCAACTTTGGGGAAGGTTAGTAGTGTACGTTGTAGCTAAAATGATGATGATAATGAAATGGCATATCGTATATCCATATATAATATCCAACTTCAGCAAATATTGCTGTGATATAAGCTGGACTGCTCGAGGTTGTCTCCGTGTCCGATTTTAAGATACAGTTTATTTTTAGTGTCAAGGTTTTTACAAAAACTCGACGGGCTTTACACAGCACTCAAGTTTTAAACGTTCATTACAAAAGCTTAACGATTAAAAAATGTAGAACAATGATGAGAAATATTTTTTTGGTTGAGAAACTTTACATCGAAATTTTTTAATTAGATAACACGCCGTAATTTGAGCTTATAAGATATAACATAGGGTTTTATTTAAATCAAAATGTTTTTAATAATTATTATTAATTTAAAGCAATATAACTTAACAAAGAATGTCTGTAAAGTTTTTCGTATAAGCATATAGTTCATCTATTTACCGCTAGGTGGCGCTTTCACATTTTCGTATCCAAGTTTTTTGCTTTCGCGTTTTACACTATTTAAACGATATAGATAAGTGCGTGTTAATGATATTGTAATTGCACTCTCACCTTATATAAGTTTTGTGTGACAACGCAAATTGTGGCAATATGATACAACGATAGAGGCTTTCTCGAAAAAAGTGAACGCTTAACAAGATGATTTATACAAAGAACGACACGTAGCAAAAAGTGGTTTACGCAATGAACTACCGAACTTTTTAATGGATCATTTGCTGATGATGTGACATATTGAAATTTAATAATGATTGCATTGGAAATCTTTTTAAAAAATTCTATGATAACCTTTGACATAATCTGTAAAGCAAAAAGAGCTGATCAAGTATGGTTTTCATACTTTAAGGAAGTTTTAGTGGGACCGATGATAGAACATAATATTTTTCCTCTATATTATTACTGACGTGTGTTTTTCACTATTGCAGTCACTCAGTACCTATTTACACCTACAAAACTTAATCACTGACTCTTGTGCACAAAAAATGCAATAACTATAATAAACTGAATATATTGTTTCATATTAACATTTATTTACGACTAGCTGACCCGTTCCCTCTTCGTTGAGCATAGAAACAGTTTGTGATGAACTGTTTAAACCTTCCCGGGGCTTCCACGAATATTTCTAAAAACTAAAAATAAATAAGACTAAAAATAGCGGAATCGGTTCAGCCGTTCTCAATTTTTACTTTAGTAACTAACGAACAGCAAATCATTTTATTATAAACAATAATAAAATATATATGTTTATATAATATAACATAAGTAATAATAATATTAAAAAATCTTTAATAGTCTCAAAGAAAAGTTTTATATTGTTCATTTACGGATTTTTCAACACTGAATCAAGTTTCAATCTCATTGGACTTGACAAAAGAACGATGCGAACGGAGCCTAACTCTTTTGTTATGCAGATCCTATAAACTGTAATGCAAATTGATTCAAGAAAATTGCCATAGGGTGCCCATCCAAGGCCAACTTTTTGTAAGACCAATAATAATCGGGCAGATTTTTATCCATATTATTTCTGCCCCACTTTTTGTATGATCCGTGCGTTGCACTATTGCAATCACTAAACTCTACTAGCTGTGCCCGCGACTTCGTTCGCGAGGTTGTCGAAAATACTATCGCGATTATCTTTTGATTGCTCACGTTGGTTTATGTTATTATGATTATTAAAAAAAATCTATCATACATATTTTTTTTAAAAACTTAAACCGTTTATGCAGCGCATGCAACGAAAGTCTTCTTCAAATGTGAATAATTTTCCCCGTTTTGGCAACATTTCTCACTGCCGCTTCGCTCTTGTTGATCGCAATGTTATATAGCCTAAAGCCTTCCTCGATAAATGGACTATCCAACAAAAAAAGTTTTTATCAAATCGGACCAGTAGTTCCTGAGATTAGCGCGTTTAAACAGAGAACAAACTCTTTATAATATTAGTATAGACTAGCTGTGGCCGCGACTTCGTTCGCGTGGTTTTTGAGTGACTTAAACTGTTTATGCAGCGCACGCAACGAAAGTCTTCAAATGTGAATAATTTTCCCCGTTTTGGCAACATTTCTCACTGCCGCTACGCTCCTGTTGGTAGTTATATAGCCTAAAGACTTCCCCGATAAATGGACTATCCAACAAAACAATATTTTTTCAAATCGGACCAGTAGTTCCTGAGATTAGCGCGTTTAAATAAAGAAACAAACTCTTCCGCTTTAAATTATTAATATAGATTTGGGCTTGATGGGCAGTTGAGCACCTTTGCTGAGGCAGAAGACGGTTCAGCCTAATAACAATTTCGTTGTGACAAATAAACAAACATTATTTTATTCTCATAATTATTATACTCGTAGGCATGCAAAACACGACTTTGTTCTCTCAACTATAATTACTGACAAACAGTAAACCGTTAAAACAAATAAAGGCGCAAGTTTATTAATCGTAAACCGTACACACAAGCTGACATCAGCCAATGTGGTTCCATTTAGGTCAGGAGAAACGGTCTTGTAAACGGAATATGTCATCGCTTAAAAAAATCCTAATTATAGAAGCAATTGCTCTCAAAATGAGACGCAGGACGCTTAATCCTTATTAAAAATTCATATCATCATATTTATTAATTTATTATTAGTATTCCGTTATATTGTCTTTTACTAGCTGATCCGTGCTCACTTCCTTGAGCATAGAGTTTTTTCATCAGTATAGATACCGTACATGTTACTACCATAGAAAGTTTAGCCTTTATCGTGGCATACTTTATCCCACCAAAAACATTTTAATGTAAAAATGTTGTCAAGACGAGTCTACACAGCTTACCCTGTAAAAAAGTTATCAGATATCGTATAAAGCCAAGCTCTACAATACACCTTAATCAAAATCTATCAAAAAGTGGTTAGATCTCATGTAGAACCTAAATTCTTGATCTATGCGCCCTTACTTCAGCAGGCTTAACTTCACTTACGCTACATTGCAGTTAAAACGTGATGCTTGGCCGTTTTATTTAGCACACGATTAATGAATTCGTATGACATATTCGTAACGGTAGCAAAACGGTCAAGTATCACGTTTTAACTGCTATATAGCGTAAGTGAAGTTAAGCCTGGTGAAGTAAGGGCGCATAGATCAAGAATTTAGGTTCTACATGAGATCTAACCACTTTTTGATAGATTTTGATTAAGGTGTATTGTAGAGCTTGGCTTTATACGATATCTGATAACTTTTTTACAGGGTAAGCTGTGTAGACTCGTCTTGACAACATTTTTACATTAAAATGTTTTTGGTGGGATTTCATTTATTTTTGTAAGCTGGTTAATGGACTTTTTTTAATTTAAAGATAACTTATTTTGACCCCGGGCCTTTTCTTACGGAAAATAGAACAGTCAGCGCCTTAGCATAGTGACCCCTAGTGACGTCGACTTATGTCACCGTCAATATTATACCGTGTATAAACTTTCACCGCAATTTTTAAGAGGTAGAGGCCAATTTTCAAATAAATGTCTCGTCCATATTTCTTTATTTGTTATATTATTATATTATAATATAATAAATATAAATTATAAAATATACATTATTTTATTGCTGGAGTGAAACTTCTTATTTGGATATCCTAGGATGCCACGAGTATTTCGAGTAATTCAACACTAATAATTCGAGAATTTGAGAATTACTTATAATATATACGAGGGAGATTGCCTTTAATAAAGCATGTTGATTCTTATTAAAATAATACAGTAAGTCTATAATAATATCGTATGTAAACGACGGTCACTGCCATCTGTTGGTCACTAGAGGTACTAATTCTTGTACGGCTCTTATAAACATATATTATATGCTAACTGCATACACCTAAGTGCAACTTATCATTTTTAAAGGAAAAAAATGTATTTATTTTTATTTTTGAAAAATAACTTTAAGGTTTTCTTTTGATTATGGCCATCTTTAAACGTCATGACGTGACGTGTTAAAAATCATATTATAATCATATTATAATAGTCATAAGATTAAACACTAAAATTATTTATACATTGAGCGTGTAATATTTTCGTTTATTGTTATCATTATAACGTTACCGACTGTTAAATATATTGGTAAATGTGTGTTTAGATGTTTCACAGTTCCAAACATAGATTGCGCTGTAAGCCACCTACATCGCGCTATCGATGTGTCGAACGGCTTTTACATAAGATTCCCTCTAAACAAAGTTACATCGTGAACGCAACATCAGGGAGCCCATACCGGACCGTTAGTTTCAAGTGATCGACTTAATATTTTGTTTATCCGACAACAATTTACTACTTGCTGCCTGTTAATTCTTACCTAATTTTTACTTACCAAATATTATTATAGGTACCTAATTTTAAATAAGTAGATATAAAACTAATTTTCTCATAGACATATTTTTCATTTACAAAAAGTCGGTCACCGATTAATAATCGGAATAAAATAGAACATACTGATTGCAGTAGTGCAACGCACACAAATAAATAAAGTGGGATAGAAATAATATGGAGTAAAAATCTGACCGATTATCGGTCCTACAAAAAGTAGGTCTTATTTTTTTATGTAGGTACTTGTATAATATTGTATAATATAATATTTCTTTTATGTCTTAAAGATCATATCCGTATAATAAACATATTAAACATCCATTTTGTACCGTCCACCATATTGGATTCAAAATGGCGGCATTTATATTTTAATAATTTTTTTGTTGGTTTTGTAGCAATAACAGCTTACATAAATAATATCAGCTTACTAGGACGTCAGGAAGTACCTTATGAATTTTGATGATCTATAAATGAGTCAGTGACGAAATCTGGGGTTTTTAGACATTGATAAAATCTAAAGTATAATAGCTACAACATTGAAACTTTGTATGTTTCATGTTTTTACTGGTGTCATTATATGTTGAAATTTTCAACTATGTAGCATCATCCAAAGCAAAGTTATGAGAGTTCAAAAAATCGACGAAACCTTTCGAGAAAAGGTAGGTAGTGCCCTTGCGCTTCGCTTGGCTCGTCTTGACGGGGGCACTCCCGTGCCCCCAGATACGAGTATGCACACGTTTCCTCGCCACATATGAGGTAGTGTGCTCAGCGCGTTTCTTTTAACATGGTTTCCTCAGTAGACCTATTCCACGGGTCAGTTTTGATCCTTTTTAATTTGAAACTATTAAAAATAATGGATATTAGGAGAGATTAAAAAGATAAAGGCAAACAAAAAGTGGTGAAATATTCTTCGTTCCACTTGCTAAGTATAAACGATTTGAACGTTTTTTTCATTCAAATTCGCGTTTCTTTAGCACAGTTTAGGATCGTTTTGAACTGTTTCAGTGCACTATCAGCTGTCAAAAACTGTTCAAAACGCTCAGAATGATCACGCCATTTTGCATATTTCTACCCAGCTCCCTACTTGTGGCAAAATTTACATTTTTTGACGTTTACTTGGATTTGATAGATTTCACTGATCTCGATGTTATTTTTAGGATAACGTGGAGGAAATTTATTAAGGATTCTTTTGTATTATTCTTGAAGTTGATAATTTTAAATAATAATTCTTATTATATTATAATAAGAATTTATTAGATAAACGAGAAGTGTCAAAATTTTACATCTGTCAGTTGTTCCACTAGCAGTAAAGCGATAAGATCGAAAATTTCAAAATTTACATTATTGTGCTAAAGAAACCACAGTGTGCGTTATGAATGATCTGAGCGTTCAGAGCGTAGCGTGGAACATACTGATAATCGGCCGAGTCGTAACTTTCAAAATCTTCTTGTTCTTCTTCTTGTTCGTCTGGTGCTTGTTCGTCTTGTTCTTGTTTTTCTTCATCTTCATCCTGAGTGCATGTAAACTGCGTTATCACATGTTGCCTCGTTGGAATCATACGGATCCTCTACTGTTGGTGATTCAATTGTCACATTGTCAAGGTCGGTTGTGGTCATTAGAGCCCTTGACAATGTGTACCTACAAGCCGGAGAACAGAACAGTCGGACTTTTTTGCAACCACATTTAGCACTGTATTCCTTTTTGCAGTTGCAAAAAATCGAGTTCATCATTTATTTCCGGCGCAAATGATGAAATGAAATGATGTTTATTTGGTAAAAATATGGTTTACAAGGTGTTACAATTTTTTTAGGCTCACACATTTTGTCGCAGCTAACGACGTCCAAATACATATTATTTATTATATTATTATTTTTAACTTGTCTCAGTACTTAAATTACTAGATTTTTTCTACAAACATTTTATAAATAATTATGTTATAAATAATTGTTTATAATAATATGTTTTAAAATAATGAAATAAAATCACACAACAATTTGATTAGATACATAATTAATAAGTCAAAAGGTTTACAAATTATGGTATGTCAAAAATACAATTTTATAATAATCATTTAAATAATTGTTTATAATAATATGTTTTAAAATAATGAAATAAAATCACACAACAATTCGATTAGATACATAAATAATAAGTCAATAGGTTTACAAATTAAGGTATGTCAAAAATACAATTTTATAATAATCATTTAATAATGTCAGGAATTAAAAATACATAATACTATCATCATACAAATATAAAATTTAATTAATTAATCATTTAAAAATTCTTTAACACTATAGTATGATTTTTCCATTAATTTCTTTTTCAATTCTCTTATGGAATCGTTTTTGGACAGTAATTTTATTTTTATAGGCACTTTGTTATAAATTTTTACACACATTGCATATGCATTATTTAGGAATAAACTAGTTTTAGGTTTTCTGTCTATTATTAGTCTATTCGAGTTTCGCAAGTATTTAGTGGGTATCATATCTACTAATTGTGTGAAAATGTGATTATTGTTAATTACAAATTTAAATATTTCTAAAATGTACATACTTGGCAGAGTCATTATATTGTATTGTTTAAATATAGGCTTACATGATTCGTACGGTGGTACTTTAGCTATGGCACGTATGCATTTTTTTTGTACAATAAATGCTTTGTCAATAAGTGTGGAATTTCCCCAAATTATGAGTCCATAGAGTCCATAACTGACGAAACATAGCCGTGATAGGCCATAATTGCAGTACGAATGCTTACTGTCCAACTTAACCTGCGTAAAACAAATACAAATCTGTTTAATTTAGAACACACTTTTTCTATGCGTGCAGGTGGAAGTAAAGTGTCCATTAGTTGTAATGAATTGTTGACCAACATCCAACCCCAGTCTGTAGGGTCTAGCAGCTAGACCCTACAAGTTCAAATTTTTTAGGGTATAATAATATGGTAATATACCCTTAAAAATTTTTGATGAGCAGCAACTGTGGTTGGGGGAAGACAAGCTAATTATTGTACTTTATTTTTACTTTTGGTGTTTTTTTAAACTCGAGGAACGGTTATCGATAATTTACACAGTCGATTTAGGTATATACTGCAAAATAGACTCTGATTAATTGAGTTTACGCTAAAATACTCTTATATTTTGTCTTGAGCTATGTGGATATTATGCAATAAAAGTTAAAAACTATAACCCGACTTCGCAAAAAAGAGGTCTGAAACGGCTGAAACAAGAAAATAATTCAATTTGAAATCCAGATATGCATAGATACAAAAATGGTCATGGTAGAGCCTTGGTCGTACCCGCTATTGCAGGGATTGTATATTTCAACAGCAGACGAATATTATGATTATTTTTTAAGTTCTTTTTTTTCTACCGCAGTTTTGTGTGAGGTGACGCTTAGATTTGCTTAGCGGGTACGACCACGGCTCTACCTTGACCATTTTTGTATCTATGCATATCTGGATTTCAAATTGAATTATTTTCTTGTTTCAGCCGTTTCAGACCTCTTTTTTGCGAAGTCGGGTTATAGTTTTTAACTTTAATTTTATTTTATATTTTTCTGTTTTCTCATCAAATATATTTTTGTTAAACTAACCATTACGAGTACATAGTAAGTAACTAAACAACTCCTAGATACTACTTGTACGATCGCAATTTAAACGTTTATTTTGAATTTAACAATTAAATATAGTAATTAATGTAGGATCGTAGAACTCACCAGTAGGTAAAGGGTTGTAAAACCCAGCGATAGACACGCTTTATATTAAAGCTCTATTCTTAAGTTATTTATAATGTTGAAATATAGAAGAGATACTACATAAATAAAATATTTAAATACATATTTGTAATGTACTCGCCAAGACCTATCTTTTGATACCAAACACGATACAAATATCTTAATAAATTTTTTTTTGGAGATAGTTTTTGAGGTATAATTTTCAAAGCTCAAAATTTTTCAAAAAACTATATAGCCTATGTTACTCGCGGCATTAATACGAATCGATTGACACCTCATTCATCAAAATCGGACTAGTAGTATACGCTACGAGGGAACATACACACATACATACATAGGCTGCCAAAATCATTACCCTTCCTTTTGGCTTCGCCGAAGTCGGGTAAAAAGCAAAGTAATGTGCCATATATCCGACTTCAAATTTTGTTACTTTTTTAAAAATCGGGTAACGGATATCGACAGTTTTCACAATTGAGTTTACGCTAAAATGTGTATCTTATGCAAAAAGCATTGTTATGTGCCATAAATCCGATTTAGCCAAAAATCCGATTTCAAATTTTGTTACTTTTTTAAATTTCATGTAACCGAAATGGACTGTTTTACAATTGAGTTTACGCTTTAATACTCTGATTTGTCTTGAGCAATGTGTATCTAATGCAAAAAGCATTGTTATGTGCCATAAATCCGATTTTTGCAAAAAATCCGATTTCAAATTCTGTTACTTTTAAAAAAGTCAAGTAACCGAAATGGACAGTTTTCACAATTGAGTTTACGCTAAAATACTCTGATTTGTCTTAAGCAATGTCTATCTGATGCAAAAAGCATTGTTATGTGCTATAAATCCGATTTTTGCCAAAAATCCGATTTCAAATTTTGTTACTTTTAAAAAAATCAAGTAACCGAAATGGATAGTTTTCACAATTGAGTTTACGCTAAAATACTCTGATTTGTCTTAAGAAATGTGTATCTAATGCAAAAAGCATTGTTATGTGAAATACATCCGATTTAGCCAAAAATCCGATTTCAAATTTTGTTACTTTTTAAAAACTCAAGTAACCGAAATAAACAGTTTTCGCAATTGAGTTTACGCTAAAATACTCTGATTTGTCTTAAGCAATGTGTATCTAATGCAAAAAGCATTGTTATGTGCCATAAATCCGATTTTTGCAAAAATCCGATTTCAAATTTTGTTACTTTTTAAAAACTCAAGTAACCGAAATATACAGTTTTCGCAATTGAGTTTACGCTAAAATACTATGATTTGTCTTGAGCAATGTGTATCTAATGCAAAAAGCATTGTTATGTGCTAAAAATCCGATTTCAAATTTTGTTACTTTTTAAAAACTCAAGTAACCGAAATGGACAGTTTTCACAATTGAGTTTACGCTAAAATACTCTGATTTGTCTTAAGCAATGTGTATCTAACGCAAAAAGCAATGTTATGTGCTAGGAATCCGATTTTGTCATAATATATCCGATTTAAAATTTTGTTACTTTTTTAAATTTCAAGTAACCGAAATGGACAGTTTTCACAATTGAGTTTACGCTAAAATACTCTGATTTGTCTTAAGCAATGTGTATCAAATGCAAAAAGCATTGTTATGTGCCATAAATCCGATTTTTGCCAAAAATCCGATTTCAAATTTTGTTAATTTTTTAAAACTCAAGTAACCGAAATGGACAGTTTGTACAATTGAGTTGACGCTAAAATACTCTGATTTGTCTCAAGCAATGTGTATCTTATGCAAAAAGCATTGTTATGTGTCATAAATCCGATTTAGCCAAAAATCCGATTTCAAATTCTGTTACTTTTTTAAATTTCAAGTAACTGAAATGTACAGTTTTCACAATTGAGTTTACGCTAAAATACTCTGATTTGTCTTAAGAAATGTGTATCTAATGCAAAAAGCATTGTTATGTGCCATAAATCCGATTTTTGCCAAAAATCCGAATTCAAATTTTATTAATTTTTTAAAACTCAAATTACCGAAATATACAGTTTTCGCAATTGAATTTACGCTAAAATACTCTGATTTGTCTTGAGCAATGTGTATCTAATGCAAAAAGCATTGTTATGTGCCATACATCCGATTTAGCCAAAAATCCGATTTCAAATTTTGTTACTTTTTTAAATTTCAAGTAACCGAAATGGACAGTTTTCACGATTGAGTTTACGCTAAAATACTCTGATTTGTCTTAAGCAATGTGTATCTAATGCAAAAAGCATTGTTATGTGCCATAAATCCGATTTTTGCAAAAATCCGATTTCAAATTTTGTTACTTTTTAAAAACTCAAGTAACCGAAATATACAGTTTTCGCAATTGAGTTTACGCTAAAATACTCTGATTTGTCTTGAGCAATGTGTATCTAATGCAAAAAGCATTGTTATGTGCCAAAAATTCGATTTCAAATTTTGTTACTTTTTAAAAACTCAAGTAACCGAAATGGACAGTTTTCATAATTGAGTTTACGCTAAAATACTCTGATTTGTCTTAAGCAATGTGTATCTGTCGCAGTCATCTAATTAAATCAGCTATTTCATTGAGTGACTAGCGTTTTTATCGAATGACGACATTTAATTGAAAGACTAGGCCGAACATTGATTGTACAATCGTCACTCAACGTCCAATTAGTTAGCGGATTGTAACATAGCCCTTATATGAGAGCGGACATAAAATCAGTCAGGTGACTGAATTTTCCCAAAAGCGAATCTATCAACCCCGACTCCACGTAGTACTTGTCTGTCAACCCCTAGAGTGTATATTTAAGCGCGTAGGCGCGGAGGGAGAGCAGCCCCCAGCCGGAGCTGCCTAAGGCGAGTATTGGTTGATGTCATTCGTTACGCATGGGCGAAGGGGCTGCATTTCCCGCAGCGCCGGAGACGTGACAGACCGACATTGTCCCAAAAACAAATCTATCGACTCCACGTAGAACTTGTCTATTTTATCTAACCTCTAAACTACAACTGTAAATATTTTCTTAACTAGTGGTTGCTGAGTAGAGGGGAGGGTAGGGGGATTTCCTTAGTCCCCTTACCGCCGTCTCCACCTTTCTTCCCTGTTTTACTTCTGGAAATATCCCGGAAACACAGACATAACCTCAAAACTTCAACCATAAATATCTTCCAAACTAGTAGTCTCCTAAAGGTGGGAGTGGTAGGGGGGGTTCTCCCCCTCCCCTCCTCCCCCTCCCCCCACCCCCCAATTAAGAGGGATTTATACTAAATTTTTTCCAGCTCCTCCTTTTTTGGAAGTCGGTTTTTAACCGATTTTTTAATCGGAAAATTATTCGCTAACAAACATAAAAAAACCTAATTATTCATCGAATTGAGGAAGCTCCTCCTTTTTTGGAAGTCGGTTAAAAAATCGGACTAAATGACGTTCAGTCAATGACTACATGACTAAATGACGTTCAATCAATGTTCAGTCAAGACACTGGACGTTACAATAAACAACTTGACGAGTTGTCCTTTAGTCTTTCAATTAAATGTCGTCATTCGATAAAAACGCTAGTCACTCAATGAAATAGCTGATTTAATTAGATGACTGCGACATATCTAACGCAAAAAGCAATGTTATGTGCCATAAATCCGATTTCAGATTTTGTTACTTTTTTAAATTTCATGTAACTGAAATGGAAATTTTGTACAATTGAGTTTACGCTAAAATACTCTGATTTGCCTTAAGCAATGTGTATCTAATACAAAAAGCATTGTTATGTGCCATAAATCCGATTTTTGCCAAAAATCCGATTTCAAATTTTGTTAATTTTTTAAAACTCAAGTAACCGAAATGGACAGTTTGTACAATTGAGTTTACGCTAAAATACTCTGATTTGTCTTAAGCAATGTGTATCTAACGCAAAAAACATTGTTATGTGCTAGAAATCCGATTTTGTCATAAATCCGATTTCAAATTTTGTTAATTTTTTAAAACTCAAGTAACCGAAATGGACAGTTTGTACAATTGAGTTTACGCTAAAATACTCTGATTTGTCTTAAGCAATGTGTATCTAACGCAAAAAACATTGTTATGTGCTAGAAATCCGATTTTGTCATAAATCCGATTTCAAATTTTGTTACTTTTCAACCGACTTCCAAAAAAAGGAGGAGGTTCTCAATTCGTCTGTTTTTTTTTTTTATGTTTGTTACCTCAGAACTTTCGCCTGGGTGAACCGATTTGGATGATTTTTTTTTATTTGAAAGCTGGTGCTTCCCGTTTGGTCCCACTGTCACCAAAGTGGTGATGGGATGGGATTCATGAGGAATCGAGGGAACTCCTCAAAATTTATATGGAAACGTATATCGATTTTGATTTTTTCTGAAGTAACCCAAGCATATGTTACCAAATAGTAAGATTTTGCACCATATCCTGGACCTAAAGTACTGAACAGAACTTCTGAGTCCTTAGAGATACATGTTTGAAGATTTCAGCGTTGTTTAAAGAAATGCAAGCATACGCCACGTCGTACGTCTCATATTTATCAAAGTGGATGCCTGATGATGGTGTCGTGAGGAATCGAGGGAACTCCTCGAAATTTATAGGAACACTCATAGGAATTTTGTATTTGTTTCGAGTAACATAAGCATATCCGACTAAAAACATAATTTTAAATCAACTATCAAGGTATACCACATAAATCAAAATCTGGCATACAGCACTGCTTAGTCTTTGAAGATATACGTTTGGAAATGACGACAGCGCTTAAAGTACTGCAAGCATATACCACTATATCAATTACAGGACTCAACACCACCTCTGTCTTCACCAGATAGTAGGTATATGGATATACTATCTGGTGAAGACAGAGGTCATATACCATCATAAAAATATGACGAAATAGGTAAGTATTAAAAAGGGAAAAAATTGTCAGACACGATTTCGTAGTCAGTCAGCAGACAGATTTCGTAGTCTTGTTATTTCCGTCAACGATCTATCGTCGTGTGGACTATTTAATAATTTGTTGGCGTCCAAATCTGATAAAACTATGCCTTCCAAACTTTTGACACGACTTAGTGCAACATATATTTAATTTTGACCTTTAGCAAAGTTTTTTTTACCCAGGTCAATTACTGCTCTTTCAAGAGTGGTACCCTGTAGTTTATGGACTGTAACCGCCCAGCTTAATATTAGAGGCTGCATACGGCGCTCTACATCTCCATAACCTCTTAATGCCTGAAACGTAATACTAGATGGAGGTATGGGTATGCAACCATTACTATCTTTTAGCCTAAGCCCAATAGATTCGTCGTCAAATTTAATGTACACAGCTTCTGGTAGCTCTCCATCCTCCAGTTGATCTCTCCTCAATGCCGGCCATTTGATTTTTTTTATTATGCCCACAGCTCCATTCACTAGTCCCTCTGATACGGCGATGTTGCGTCTCAACATAACTCGGGATTCGACGCCAATTTTTATCGATGGCAGAAAACCACCACAGCTATATCTTTGGGAATAACATTGTCTGGTGGTGTTCTACCATATGTCGCTACTTCACGAGACTCGTCCACTGCGTTGATTTGATAAGTTCGGTGCAGCTTTTCATTTTCTTTGCAAATTTTTTCGTTCTCCAGTCTTTGGCCTGTAAGTTTTTTGTATGTTATAGAATTTTTTTTTCTATTGGAAGTACGAATATGCTGTGCAGTGTTTTGCCAAAAATTTGACGACCAGCAACTCCGGTTAAAGACCCAACTTCCACAAACTTAGGCTTCAGTAGTAGATCTACTGTTGGTGCGTAACAACGCTTAATATGTTCCACGATTAATTTTAACAAAAATGATTTACCACTACCTGCACCGCCCGTGATAAAAAGTAACAGCTGACTTTCTTGTCTTTGCAAATCGTTTTCAATTGCCATTGTAACTTTCTGAAATAAATTCCTCTGTTGTACATTTAATAGGCGAATGCTTTCCAGAAATAATTCATTCGTCATGATGGCTCGTTCTTCGATGTCTTCACAAAAGTTATCATTGTCGTGTACAATTTGTTCACCAACACATAACATGGGTTCATTGCCGACATCGGTTTCACGCGCAGCATTAAGTGCGGTAGCTTGAGCAACAGCCTGCTGAATAATTTGTTCAGCGTAACCGAATTGTTCTGCGCTGACATTGCCCTGTAACGGGCGAAGATTATTTTGACGCCTTATAAAACAGTCTTCAGCGGTTTCATTTTCGAACAGTAATTCGTCTTCATTGCAAAAAATCAAATGGTATGTGACGTACTATTAAACAGTAATAGTATGCTTCTTTATCGCTATTAATTGTATAATAACGGGTACGTAGTACTGCCGATTTATTTCTTACTCGCATTCTAGTGTTATCTTGCAATCTGATATACCTCACTGGCGTAGTATCTTCGTCCCTTAGTTCGGCATCTCCGTTGTCCTCTGACCATATCGTGTTTGAAACAGTTTCAAAACGGACCGCAAATTCTGCAAGGCTTAAATCATTCAGCTCGTTTGGGCGTAATACACAACGATCAAAAATGTTATTATAAATACTGGTTTCATCACTGTCAAATCTCAGAAGTCTGAAACGTTCCTCCGGCCTGCAACTATTTACAAAAACAGTCTTTCGCGACGACATTTTCAATGGCAAATGACATAGCCTGTATGCGCATTCGGGAGCACTCACCAGGCGTTGACTTAAAATAGTCATCGATACTGAGAACAATTGTTTCCAAACATCACCACCTTTTCTCTGAGCATTCGAAATAGCGTCTCGAATTAGATCAACTGTATCATGTGGCTCGCATTTACTCGCAAATTTTGCGACGTAGTAGGCTACAGCAGTGACACTACCACACGGTTGGACGTCAATATTGCCCTTCCATAGTTCCAAAAGAACTGGATTGTAATTGTTGACCATAGTTTCATTTGAGGTTCTTTTCAATAAACAGAATCGTCCGTTGTTAGCAAGTGCTTCATCCGGCCCTAGACAAACTGTGTTATCACTTGTTGGCTTTGGAAAATCAAATCGACAACCTTCAGTTTGGAACATGAAACCACCTTTACAATAACGGCAATTCCTTCTGGAGTAGAGAATTCGGGGACACTACTACACCATACCATATGCAAATGTGGGCTACCGCGGTTTTGAAATTCTACCCGGTACCAAAAGTCTTCAATAGGACCACCCAAGCAAACATTATTTTTCTTTAAAAATCGCATGAGAGCGTTAACACGAAGTGTGAATTGTCGTGCTACTACTACCGGATGTTTTTGTACTAGGTTCAAGCGATCCGGGAATGACAGGCGTTCGGCGTCATCGATGTTACCTCCATCGGCGATTAGCAAGGCTTTCATCATATCTGACCAATTTAAATCATTGCAGGAAAATGTTAAAAACCATGTGGGCGGCCCTAAAGTTCCAACCATTGCAATTAATTCAGAGCAACATTTCTGCCAATATGATGCCGATCCTCGAATATTTCTCATAGTGAGATGCATGTTATCCACAAGTCCTTGTGGTGTTGGTTCTCCTTGACCTTGTCGCATTCTACATGACACAGATACACTTGATTTGGCACGAAATTATTCAACAACGCATAGAGCGTAAAATAAATAATCATTTCTATTGAACCTCTTGTCAACACTCATGACCCGGGTTCGGAAGTAGTCAAGGGGGGTACACGTATTGACTCTTTCCTCGCCAAAGCCGTTTTTGCCATTTGGATAAAGAAAATACCAACACAATTCCTCCATTCGGCGTTCACGCTCCAAATTCAAGGGTGGTGCAGTTTTTCTTGTGATGGCGGCCAATCTCATTGTATCATCTCTTGAAGGGATATTCATATTTACAACACTTTCTAAATTAGGTACATTATCATCTATGTTTTGGAGCATACTTGTAGATTCGATGTAAATAGTACCGGAGGAATCATTGACTGGTAATTGAAAATGGTTTAATGTTACAGGATTTGTTCTTGGGAGTGATTGAATAACTTGTGTAGTTTGGAGGTGATTACTAGTTTGTGTTATTGGTCGGAGGGAATCGTTTGGTGTATATGTTGGACTCTCGATCCTTACTATTGTCGATTGTATTTCGGTGTCTCGATCAATAACTAATGATGTTAACGAATATACATTAAGATTATCCCGAAAGTTTGCTTCTGGAGCTTTTTTTGGCGACACAAATAAATTGCGACGTAAAATTGTATGCAAATCGTACAGATTACTGAATCGCATACAACAAGCGGTGCCGTTTAGGGGCGCAAATGCACCCTTTGGACCACGCGCATGGGAATCAAACAAATAGTAAGTTTGACTTTCACCTAAAGTTTTACAATGTACTGCTATCGAAATGGCATTTGCTGTTAGTATACCATTCGAATGTTCTCTACAAAAACGAAATAATGCATTTCTCAAGTTAGGGAATCCATCAGAACTGTTATCATTGTCTATATGACCATTATAATTTGTTTCTGCAAGTACTGTGATAATAAAATTTTCTCTGTTATATATAAGTCTTGGTCTAAGATCTGTGTTAGATATTAAGTATGTTAATATTTGTATTTGGCGCGCAGTTCATGAGTGGACTATCTGTTATTTAATATTGTATGCATTATCTATAACGCGGGAAGCGTGCCACCCCCCGCGCGCCCGCGCA
Organism: Celastrina argiolus; assembly: GCA_905187575.2. Lineage (NCBI taxonomy): Eukaryota > Metazoa > Arthropoda > Insecta > Lepidoptera > Lycaenidae > Celastrina > Celastrina argiolus. Next base: position 88,149 of record LR994579.1, on the reverse strand, counting down.
CCTGAACTGCAGCGCGTCTATGATTTACTGAAATATAGGACAGTGTGAAATTGACCTCTTGTTTCACTTGACGCGTCTCGATTTGCCCGCCCCCATATCTAGCACGTGGTGACGAGGCCCGCGAGTGTTTAATTATTAGTAAAAATATTTACAATGGCAGCTGTTTTCGGCGTTTTATCCACCTTCGACCTTCAGTCTCAGGAATGGGACAGCTCTCGCGCATTCATCAGTGGTTTATAGCCAACAACCTGAACGATGAGACGGACAAAATGGCGGAAAAGCGGCGGGCGATTTTTTTGAGCGCGTTATGTGAACAAACGTTTATGTTGGTCAGAGACCTGGCGCTGCCGAACAAGGTGGAGGAGCTCATTTTTACGGCAATCATTGAATTGCTAGACAGGCACTTCACACCGAAAAGGTTCGGCTTTGCTGAAAAGTCTGTGTTTTACGCGGCAATGCAGCACCCAGGGGAAAGTCACACTCAATGGGCAGCCAGACTCCGAGGACTAGCGGCGCACTGTGCTTTCAAGAATCTCGAGGAAGCACTGCTGGACCGATTCATTATGGGTATGGTTGCAGGTCACGAAAGGGACAAATTGTTTGCTCAGAACCAAGAGGGGTTGACCCTAGCAAAGGCTATAGATTAAGCGGAAAGCTTAAGATGTGCACGCCAGGCGTCGACAGTGGCTTCACCAGCATCGAACGGGTTGCCCATTGGAGCAGAAGGCGTCTTCCATGTCGACAAGAAGGAGAAGTGTAGTGTATGCGGGTTCACCAACCATAAAGCTAATCAGTGCCGGTATAAGAGCTACAAGTGTAAAAAGTGTGGTATTAAAGGCCATCTTCGTAAAATGTGTTCGGGAAGTGCATCAAAGATCAACTTTGTGAAGAGTAATGCGGACGATGAAGATGATGGTGAGTGCTTTATTATACGATGTGTAAAAGGCAAGCCCATGACCGCAAATGTTAACATTGGTAAAAGGTTCTTAGAGTTTCTAATATATAGCGGTTCGGCAGTTAGTATAATTTCTGAAAAAATTTATAAATCATATTTTAAAAAATATCCTTTAACAATTACTAGTAAGAAATTGTTTAGTTACACAGGGGAACACATAAAATGTTTAGGCACAGTTTTTATGCCCGTTACATACAGTATGCGTACGCGGGAAATGGCGTTTTACGTGGTACAAAATGGCGGGCCCCCGCTGCTCGGGCGAAATTTTATTCGCGAGTTTGATTTAAGGCTGGCTTTCGCCTCCCCGGAAAGTACGGTACAAGCCATTTTTACACAGGCGCACCAATATAACAATGTAGCAGATAAAATAATAAAAAAATTCCCGCAAGTGTTTTCTAGTAAACTAGGATTGTTTTAGCATTCGGTTGAGTTACGTTTGAGACCCGAATCGAAACCTATTTTTTTTAAAGCTAGACCCGTGCCATACGCGTTAAAAGATAAATTAGATAAAGAACTAGATCGATTATTAGAATTAGGTATTATCAAATCCGTCGATCATTCACAATATGCATCACCTATTGTGCCGGTGTTAAAGAAAGACGGAAATATTCGATTGTGTGCGGACTACTCAGTAACAATAAATAAACAATTGATTATTTATAGATCAATACCCCTTACCTACGGTAAACGATTTGTTATCAAAATTACATGGCGGTATTAGATTTAGCAAAATCGATTTATCAAGCGCGTATAACCAAATCGAATTAAACGATTATTCCCAGGAGTTAACTTGCATAAATACGCATCGGGGACTATTCAAATTTACAAGACTAGTATTCGGGCTAGCTAGTGCGCCGTCCATTTTTCAGCGGACCATGGAGTGTCTCCTTGCCGGTATAGACGGAATTATATTTCTTTTAGACGATATTTTAGTGACGGCAGCTGACACCGAACAACACTTAAGACGTTTAACTACAGTATTAGAGCGGTTAAACGACGCGGGACTCACAGTGCAGCGTAGTAAGTGCGAGTTTTTAAAAAAATGAAGTTTCGTATCTTGGTCACGTGATAGATAAAAATGGAGTAAGAAAGTCACCTGATAAAGTTAAGGCTATCTTACAGGCGCCTAAGCCAAAAAATGTAACACAGCTTCAATAGTTTTTGGGATTAACAAATTATTATAGGAATTTTGTACCAGATGCGTCATCGTTATTAAGCCCATTATATAATTTACTGCATAAAAATATTAAGTGGGAATGGACTGAAAAAACACGATGAAACATTTTTAAGAATAAAAAAAATATTAGCATCGGACAAAACGTTGGCGCATTTTAATCCTAATGCTAAGATTATTTTAACGGTAGATGCGTCACCGGCAGGGTTAGGGGCTATTCTTTCACAAGTCGATAGTGACATGATAGAAAGGCCAGTAGTTTACGCGTCCAGAACCCTATCACCGGCTGAAAAAAACTACGCCCAAATTCAAAAGGAAGCAACCGCAATTATATTTGGGGTAAGACGGTTTCACCAATATCTCTACGGTCGATCCCAGCCTTTCGTTCTAAGGACAGATCATAAACCTCTCCTGGCTATTTTTGGACCTCGTAAGGGAATTCCTGAAATCTCGGCTAACCGCCTACAACGGTATGCAATATTTTTGGCGGCTTATAATTATACTATCGAATATATAAGTAGTAAGCAAAATAGCGCAGATTACTTGTCCAGGGCGTTCGAAGATAGTGTCGGTCCGACCGCCTCGACGCGACCACCTATGTGAACTTAGCAACCGACTTTCAAATTATTTATTTTTATAATCATCATTCGATTGTACTAGGATTGTACCCGTTTGTACCGTATTTAAAATCGTTTGTACCTCAAAGGGGTAAAAATTACGGGGTGAAAAAAATTTGTTCAGCAACCAACTTGAAGAAATAGTAATTTCAATGATACCATCTTAAAGGACATCGTTTGTACCGGATTGTACCCCAAATTTTTTTTTTTTGGGGGTGAAAAATTTTTTTTTTAGAAAAAAAAAAAATTATGAATATAATATTTCAGCTACCTAATACTATAAAACCTACTTAATTCAATTTTAATATGAAGGAGAGCAATTTACTTATTAGTAAAGTTAGGTTTATAACTTAACTACCTACATAGGTGCAAACGATCAGAAACCAACTATGACTCGTCGAAAGCTTCTATACTATAATAGCTATCGCTATCGCGATTGAATATTACATGTTTTAACGTTTGTACCCCTTAAGAATGTAAGGTTTATTAATAAAAATAGTACCTAGTGTATTATGAAGTAGGCACAAACGATTTTCGAATGGAAAAATAATAAATAACCGACGGTGACTCGCGAAATTACCAAAAAGTCGTTTTTTCAATACCACAACAGATCATGACACGTTTTGACGTTTGTACCTCTCTATAACGTTATGATTATCGATAATATTAGTACCCGATATACTATTGAGTAAGAAATTACTTTATTTGAACGGTTACAAACGATAGATAGCCAACGGTGACTCGCGAAAGTACCTAAAGTCGTTTTTTCAATACCGGAACAGATCATGACACGTTTTGACGTTTGTACCTCTCTATAACGTTACGATCATCAATTATATTAGTACCTGATATACTACTCATTAAGAAAACACTTTATTTGAACGGGTACAAACGATAGATAGCCAACGGTGACTCGCGAAAGTACCTAAAGTGTACGGTGGTTTGGTGTCCGTACAGGAGTAAAAGACAAGTTAAGCTCAATTGGTTTATTGAATACTTAACTTATACTAAAATGGTTAATGGTTAAATGGTTATGAGAGCACGCGAACCGATTGGCTGCTTAACGCGAACTGGTTAAAATATAATGTAAATTATAATAACGCGTGGCAACGTAACGCTGACAGTGCGAAACGTGATGTACGGTACAGTCGACACACTGTTGACCGTACATGCTGCCACCACGAGAGAAGAAAGAGTGATGGTACAAAATAATTAATGGTATAATGGTTAGTGAGTGACGTGTGACAAGATGATCAACAATTTTGCTTAATCTAATGGTACTCTAATGTCTTTATCATGATATTCTCTAAAATTATGCTTATGCACTATAGGCGAAGTGGACTGGTCTTTCACTTTATCACTTAACCTATCACTTGAATGTTCATGGTTTACTACACTTACACACTGGTCACTAACACTATACACAAACGCTGCGTTTGCTAGACCCCGCGGCTCAGGGCGCGGCGGGCCCGAGGCGACAGGAGCCGGCGCTACGTCAGCTGCTGCGGCGCGGGCGCCAACGCCGCACGGCGTACGCGGCCGTCCCGGCCATTAACAAACCCGCCACAACGTATATCGCGACGTAATGGTGAACGTCGTGGTAGGATATGCCAGCTTTTAGACCACTCTCTGACCGCATTTGTTTTATTTGGACGCCTATATCGTCTAAGGCTTGATCGTGACCACCCAATACTGAAGTTGGCTCCGAAATCAGCGACACGGACGTCTTGTTTTGGTAAAAGATGTGGTTGATGGGAAGAATGTCTATGGTTGGTATATAAGTCTTGATGGTTAAAGTATTGTTTTGAAGTCTTTGAGCGTAGATGGTTATGTCGTTACTTTTCAGAACGCAGTCTGGACCCAGCCCTATGATACCGGTGTTATTTAGATGACTGGAAAACATCTGCTCTTCACAAATGATGCGCACTGGACACGAGTCGCAACAAAAGAAAAAGTAGGTATTTGTATTATATAACTGAGACCAATAGTCCTTACATTTTGAAGTTTTGGTTCTGCACAGCTTCGTCTCCTGGTCATTGGAACATAATATGTCATCGGGACTCATACGAGAAATTGGTTTTTGTATTGGACAAAGTTGTATTTCAGAATCTAAGTGAACACAATAATGCAATTCTAATTGCGATATGGTCATGAATGAGTCTCTTCGTAAGTTGATCGCTATGTAATCCGAAACTGGAACAAGGGTGACAATGCTTTTGCCCGTTTTTCTTGGTATAGGATATATTTTATAGACTTGGTAATTATCTCTACTCACTAATGATATTTTAATTTCAAAGATAAAATAATCTTTTATCATTTTCGCTCTAACTTTAAGTAAATGGTAAATTTTGGTAAACTCTATATGAAGATTGTCAATTGGTAAACTTAAATCATTGGATAATTTTCCTGAGATAATATTTAATTCTTCTAAAAGCTGGTCCGGTCTTAGAAGATGTATGTTGAACTTCCCAAAGTATACCTCAGAAGCAGTATCTAAGAGAACATCCTGTATATTCTTTAAATTCTACTCCAAACTGTTAGCTGCCATAGAACATAATAAAAATTCATTAGTGTTTTCCACGTCTTTTAATTGACTTTTTACGTCGTTGGTAGTATTTTCTAATTGGTTTAAATAACGTGTAAATATTTTGTGTTGTTTCTCAATAGAACCTTGCATCCTTTTTAATACGTTATATTCTGCTTCTACTACAGATGTATGGTTTTTCCATAGAGCAGCGAGATGGTTTTGGTTTTCTCTAATTAAATCTATGTCCTTAACATATTGTTCGGCGAATTGGTCATCGAGTACGCCGAACAGCGCGTGCGCAATATTACCCACACCGTTGATAAGGCCGCGCCTGCGGCGCGCGTGCCCGTGTGGGAACTGCTGCGTCGACAGAATGTCATTGTAATGCATTAACTCTGTATAGCTGTGCCGTAATTGTATTAAAATGGACTCACAATGGTTTCTTACGCATGATACTCTGCATAGATATTCCATGTGATCTATGTACTTCGACAATAATTTACTGCCCTGCCAATATGGTTCTAAGTCGTAATATACTACCAGTTTCCATTCGTCTTGAACTAATCGCATGGTAGATATTTTGTCAAAATATAAACTTTGACTGTCATTAAAGTTTATTGCGTTATAAGCACATGTAATTGGTGAAAATAAAAAGGTAAACAACATAAGTGACATGGTAAATAAATGGTAAATACCTTTTCTAGCTCGCCGTTTTGGTTTTGGTAGACTATCATTAGGCCGATTATTTGGCTGATTATGGTTAATATTTTTTGGAATTTGGTTAGTATCTTCGTCGTTGGAATGGCGGTTAATTGGTAATAGTGACAATTTGACGACTGGTCGTTTCATAATTCCACTTTTGGTTTTTATGGAAACTACTCTTACTAGCCCATCTTGTCCCGGATGTAGCTGCACAATTCTACCGAGAGCCCACTTGCCCGGTGGCAGGTTAGCGTCGTGTATAATAACAATATCACCTAGATTTAAATTTGGTTGTGAACGTTGCCATTTGGACCTAGTGTTCAACTGTGTTAGGTACTCCATTCTCCACTTCTTCCACACATCTTGGTAAATCTTTTGCACTAACTGCCATCTGGTTCGCAGGTCGTGTTCAGGCTCGACAATGGTTAATACTGGTCCACTAGATAGAAAATGAGACGGAGTGAGAAAATCTATATCTTCAACGTCTTCAGTCAGCGGGCACAGAGGTCTAGAGTTGAGACAGCCTTCTAGCTGAGCTAGCAATGTAGAGAACTCCTCGTAGGTAAGCTTTTGCTCTCCAATAACTCGCTTCAGATGGTACTTTAGACTCTTCACGGCCGCCTCCCACAGACCGCCTGCACTAGGCCAAGATGGTGCGTTGAAGTGCCATTCTATTGACATTTCCGCTATTTCTACATAAAACTGGTCATTTAATATGGATTTTAAATTAATTATTTCTTCTTGCAGGACTCTATTTGCCTTTATAAAGTTGGTCCCGTTGTCACTATAAATGTGACCGGGCGAACCTCTTCTGGCCGCAAGCCTTTTTAGGGCTGCCAAAAACGCTGAGGCTGTGAGATCCGAGACTAGCTCCAAGTGTACGGCCTTTGTTACCATACACACGAAGACAGCAATATATCCTTTGGTACATCTCACACCTCTTCCTTTCGCAGACTTGACATCAACAAAACCGGTAAAATCAACCCCTGTATGGTGAAAAGGTCGAGTTCTGTTGATTCTCGCTGGTGGTAAATCTCCCATCAACTGGTTATGTTTTAGGGGGTTGTGTCTCCTACAGAGCACACATCTACGTAACCTCTTTTTTACTGCATTATTTCCTCCTACAATCCAATATTCTTGACGCAACCACGCCAGGGTCAATCGTGCACCCCCATGAAAGGTCAATTTATGCGCTTGGTCAATAATCATACTGGTAAGTTGATGATTATGTGGTAAAATACATGGATACTTCATACTATCTTTTATCTTAGCGTTGGTCAATCGCCCCCCAACCCTCAAAAGTCCTTGATCATCAATAAATGGTTTTAGTTTTAATAAGTTACTCTTAGGGTTAGGTTGGTTATGGTTTTTAATATATTGTATATCTTCTAAAAATTCTGTTTGTTGTACATATTTTATAATTAAATATTTAGCTTTTCTTATTTCTAGTATAGTTAGGTAGCGTGTTTTATTATAAGACTTAGGTATAAATCGCAACACCCACGCAAGCACTCTTGAGGCTCGCGTAAAATCGCTGTATTTGCTAATTATATTTTCGATGACTTGGTTTTCATATTTAATTGTAGTGACAATTATATTTATTAATGGTTTTTTAATCTCTTCATTAGTAGTATAAGATGAATTTGTTAATTTTGATTCGTCGAATGATTGTAGCCAGTGGGGTCCTGTCCACCACATGGAATGGTTTATCAGCTGTTTCGTGGTGATGCCTCTACTTGCGCAGTCAGCTGGGTTCTCTTTGGTTGACACATAATGCCAGCTCTTTGATGGTATTACGTCTGTCACCTGCTTCACCCTATTTGCGACGAATGGTTTCCATTTACTTGGATCGCCGTTCAGCCAACCCAACACTGCTGTCGAGTCGGACCAACCGTAAATTTTGATGTTGTAATCTGATAGGCAATTACAGGTAATCTTCAACACCTTGGTAAGTAAAACAGCTGCACATAATTCTAATCTTGGTAACGATATATTTTTCTTTACAGGTACGAGACGAGACTTCGCAGCTACTAGTACTACTGAATTTTTGTTGCTACTAATATTGTTGATTCTGCAGTATAGGACACAAGCGTAGGCATTTTGCGATGCATCACAAAATCCATGTAATTCGATGGTGTCGTTTTTAGAAGACTGTAGCCATCTTGGTATGGTAATATGGTTAATATTGATGATGTCCTCCTCTATGGTATTCCATCTTGTGATGATATCTACTGGAAGGTCGTCGTCCCACTGTAGATTTAAAAGCCAGACCTCCTGGAAAAGTAATTTCAACTTGGTGGTAACTGGTGAAAGCCATCCAAGCGGATCGAATATTTTCGATATATTCGAGAGTAAGCTTCTCTTGGTGAACTTACGTACTGGTTCAGATTTTAACTGGAATGTAAAATAATCTTGGCTAGGATGCCAACTTAGTCCTAGTGCCTTGGTAGATTCCTGGTATTTAAAAATATATGCTAGGTCTTCACAGGATGACTGGTTATCTGGTAATACATTAGGTTTGTTAGATGACCACTTCCTTAAATTAAAACCACCTAACTTAAGAAGGTTTATAAGGTCAGAAATAAGCTTTTTTGCAGATTCCAGGTCGTGATGTCCATGGAGAATGTCATCCATATAAGTACTGGTAGCCAGAGCTTCTGCTGCTTCTGGATAACGGTGACCTTCATCCTTAGCCAAACGCTTTAGTGTCATCATGGCTAAAAATGGTGCGGCCTTGGTACCGTATGTGACAGTGGTGAGTTGGTATTCCTGTAATGGTTGACTTTCTGAGTCCCTCCATACGATCTTCTGAAGCGGCTGATCATCATCATGAATGCCTATAAACCGGAACATCTTTTCCACATCGGCTGTGAAGGCTAATTGGTACTGCCTCCACCTCAGAATGAGAGTAAATAAATCTTCTTGCAAATTTGGTCCGGAATACATAAGGTCATTCAACGAAAACCCAGTCGAAGTTTTCGCTGATGCGTTAAAAACAACCCGCGTGGCAGTGGTCGTGGAATCCGTCCGGATTACACAATGGTGCGGCATATAACATTGAAGTATCGGGTTACCGTTACATTTCTTCATATGGTTTAAATTAATATATTCATGGATAAATTGTTTGTAGTTCTGTTCAATAATTTTATTTTTACTAAATCTTCTTTCAAGTTGTCGAAATTGGGCCACAGCTTTGGTTTTAGAATCACCCAATTTTTCGGTAATATCTGGTTTCAGTGGTAATCTTACGACGTAACGTCCGTCTGGTTGACGCGTCGTATGCTGCTGATAATGTTGAATGCAATAATTGTCTTCATCAGAAATATCAATATGGTTGTTTGAAATATCTTCAACCTCCCAGAACCGCTGTATATCCTGCAAGTCGACCATAACGACGTTGCAATATGTTTGTTTTGGTTTTATGGTACCACTTAAAACCCAACCGAGCTTGGTATTTTGTGCGATTGGTAGTGATGTACCACTACGAATTAATCCTGGTAAAATAATTAATTCGTAAACATCAACGCTTAAAATTAAATCTATTGGTCTACTTTTATAAAATTCCGGATCGGCGAGTGGTAATTCTTGTAAAAAGGGCCACGTTGGTTTTTCAAAAGATTCATTTGGTAAATTCCCGACGACGTGTTTCATAACATAGGCCTCAGTTTTAAATGTAAAATTATTATGAATCGAAGATACTGATATCTGAACTACTCCTTTACTATTGTTGGCTTTCGCTCCGACTCCCACCACGACACAGTGGCGATTAATTCTTGGTAGGCCTAAAAGTTGAGCGGCATTCTCTGTAATAAGTGACGACTCTGCGCACGGGTCTATGAGGGCTCGCATTGTATAATAACATCCATTAATAGACTTTATGTTAATTTTAGCTGTCGCTAACAGTTTGGGCATAGCTTCTTGTAATGCGTTAGAAACGCAGATGTTCGATTTTCTGGTAGGATATTCGACATTAGTGTTTCTGGAAGTTGTGGGTGCAAAAGTGACAAGAGAATTATGTAAAAGAGTGTTATGCTGTTGGTTACAAAAACGGCAAGTTTTTTCCGAAGAACAATCCTTGTCATAATGGTTAATTAAGCAGTTTTTACATAATTTATTCGATTCAATTACTTTAAGTCGATTCAGCGGTGATGATTCTAGAAATTGTTTGCATTTAAACAATTCATGGCAACAGGTTTTACAGAGTATGCATTTCCGTTGTGTTGCAACATGCATTGGTTTCGTATTAACATGGTTTATTACCGCTGGCCTTGGTTTGAAATTCCTATTCATAAAATTATGTAAATGGTTATTTGGTTGCTTTTCAAGCCATGGTTTTTGGTAATTGTTTTGATGTGCCTGAGATGAGCTTGGTTTATTAAAATCTTGCTTACGACGAGAGCTTTCTAGAGACGTAAACTTCATTTCTAAAAATTTCAAAAAATCTGACAAAGTAGGCAGTTCTTTAGGGTTCTTTAAAGACTCTATATAATCGTTATGAGTTTCCGTATCTAATTTTTGGCACAAAATGTATACCATCAATGGGTCCCAATTAGAGATGTCGATTCCCATTGCTTTTATAGAGTTAAGACACTCATTGGTAGTGTCATGTAACTTTTTGATGACTATTGCAGATTGTTGTTGAATAGTAGGAATTGTTAATAATAATTGTATTTGGGAATTAAATATTAATCTGGTATTATGGTAACGTTGGTTTAATATATCCCAGCAGATTTCATAGTTGTCGGAATGTATGCGTAAATGGTGAACTAGCTTTTCAGCCTCGCCGCGAAGTTTACTTTTCAAAAACTGCATCTTTTGCGAATTTGGTAAAGATTTATTACTATGGATGGTTTCGGAAAATAAATCTTTAAAACATATCCAATCCTGGTAATTTCCGCTGAAGGTGGGAATGTCCATTTGTGGTGTTGAGCGTTCCCTGTAAGATGATGACCACATCTGTCTGTTCACTGCCTTCTTCATGGTGTTATACTTCCTTTCCATCTCAGCGAATGCTGTCTCATACTCCTCGTTGTCTAACAACCCTTCGCTGTCGATGTCCCAGTGCATAGAATCAATGATCGACCATCTCGATTGAATAGTTCTCAAAATATCTTCGAACTCCCAGCGTTCGGAGCAGCTTTCAAGATTGACAGACTCTATGGTACGAGAAAGTGCCTTGAAATTGCTTTTTTGTTTACGAAGCATTTCTTCTACCTTACTAGAGTTACCCTGGTTCGAAAGTTTAGGTGTAGGTAAGCTAAAAGAGGTACCCTCCTGGGCGGGAGAGGAAACTTCGCGCCTATCTGAGCCCTGCGATAATGGTGTAGCTGGTCTCAGTAATGGTTTGCTGGATTCGCTGGTTACATAATTAGAAATCATGTTCCTAACTTCTTGGTAAAAATCTTTGGTCCGTTGGTAATGGTTTTCCGAAAAATAGCGGTGGTTAAGATCTTCAAACTCAGCACATAATCTGGTATGGTTCGTCTGGAATTCGTTCCAGTACGAGTCCAAAGTATTAAGACGTTTTTCGATATAGGCGGGCGTCTTACGATCTGCCCCGTCCTTCTTAAAATTAACACACTGCGTGTTAATTGCGGTTATGATCTGGTTTTGTGTGGTTAATAGAGCCTCCATGGTTGCGGGCATAATGATGGTCAATAGAGAGTGGTAAAAAAGTGGTAAAAAGGAAAGATCTTACTTGAAGACTGGCACGTGGTGACCTGGTATGTCCTCAGAAGTCTCCTCGGTGGTAGCTGCTGGTAGAGTCGCTGGTCTAGTGAACTGTTGATGGTTACACTCCACACACAAGCACCTTGGTTCAAAATTGGTCCACTGGTTTGGTTCTGGTCAATTGGTTTCACTTCACACGCGACGTAGTATGGTTAAACTGGTTAAAACGGAACCGACACGTGTATGGTTTCACTAAATTGGTCACTGGTTAAACTAATCTCGAAGGACCACAATGTACGGTGGTTTGGTGTCCGTACAGGAGTAAAAGACAAGTTAAGCTCAATTGGTTTATTGAATACTTAACTTATACTAAAATGGTTAATGGTTAAATGGTTATGAGAGCACGCGAACCGATTGGCTGCTTAACGCGAACTGGTTAAAATATAATGTAAATTATAATAACGCGTGGCAACGTAACGCTGACAGTGCGAAACGTGATGTACGGTACAGTCGACACACTGTTGACCGTACATAAAGAGAGGTACAAACGTCAAAACGTGTCATGATCTGTTCTGGTATTGAAAAAACGACTTTAGGTACTTTCGCGAGTCACCGTTGGCTATCTATCGTTTGTACCCGTTCAAATAAAGTGTTTTCTTACTGAGTAGTATATCAGGTACTAATATAATTGATAATCGTAACGTTATAGAGAGGTACAAACGTCAAAACGTGTCATGATCTGTTGTGGTATTAAAAAAACGACTTTTGGTAATTTCGTGAGTTATTTATTATTTTTCCATTCGAAAATCGTTTGTGCCTACTTCATAATACACTAGGTACTATTGTTATTAATAAACCTTACATTCTTAAGGGGTACAAACGTTAAAACATGTAATATTCAATCGCGATAGCGATAGCTATTATAGTATAGAAGCTTTCGACGAGTCATAGTTGGTTTCTGATCGTTTGCACCTATGTAGGTAGTTAAGTTATAAACCTAACTTTACTAATAAGTAAATCGCTCTCCTTCATATTAAAATTGAATTAAGTAGGTTTTATAGTATTAGGTAGCTGAAATATTATATTCATATTTTTTTTTTTTCTAGAAAAAAAATTTTACACCCCCAAAAAAAAAAAATTTGGGGTACAATCCGGTACAAACGATGTCCTTTAAGATGGTATCATTGAAATTACTATTTCTTCAAGTTGGTTGCTGAACAAATTTTTTTCACCCCGTAATTTTTACCCCTTTGAGGTACAAACGATTTTAAATACGGTACAAACGGGTACAATCCTAGTACAATCGAATGATGATTATAAAAATAAATAATTTGAAAGTCGGTTGCTAAGTTCACATAGGTGACGCGACCCGACGCGGCGACGGGCGAGCTAGCGGGGTGCGAACTGCGAGGAGCGCGCGGCCTACGTTAACTTTGTAATAGACGGCGATCTACCGGTCACGCTGGGTGACGTGCGTCGCGAGACGTCTAGAGACGAATGTTTAGGTATAGTAAAAAAATACGTATCATCTGGGTGGCGTATCAGTTGTTGGAATTTTCCTTTTTCTTATATTGTTGTGGCAACGATTGCATGTAGATATGGTAACTAAAGTAACCAGTTCTTCCGGTAATAGCGTGCTGTACAAATCTGCTCGTAATTTGCAACGCTGTTGTGGATAAAGAGTCCTTTTGCAAACGGCACATGGTACATCAGCGAAAATATTAATAAAAGCTTCAAAAGACTGTTCATTCCCAACGTCCCTACCAACATGACTGACTTGTCGCATTCTATTAAGTCGAAGTGACCGAGTTTCAGGTGTTTCATTTGACAAGCGATCGTGGATTAATCCAAGACGGTGGACTCGTTGCTCCTCCGTCCCATTTGACAGACGATCGTGGATTAATCCAAGACGGTGGGCTCGTTGCTCCTCCGTCTCATTTGACAGACGATCGTGGATTAATCCAAGACGGTGGGCTCGTTGCTCCTCCGTCTCATTTGACAGACGATCGTGTATTAATCCAAGACGGTAGGCTCGTTGCTCCTCCGTCTCATCAAACAGACGATCCTGGATTAATCCAAGACGGTGGGCGCGTTGCTCCTCCGTTGCATTAGATAAACGATCGCTGATCAAGCCGAAACGGTGACTGCGTTGCTCAACATTTTCCCTACTCAAAACTCTTTTCATGTAAAACCGCATTTTAGACAGTCTCATTTTACGCTCTTCGCAAGTCTCTTTCGATATTGCCCTCGAGGTAGATTTCCTCTGTTGTGAGAGGCGTTTCTCCCTAACTTCCTTTGTTTCATTTTAACGGCGCTGTCTCATATGAGCAGCACGATTATTAGGTCTACCCATATTGAAGCAAATTTGCTACCTACTTCAGATTCACTAAAAATCGAAAAATAAATAAAAATTTTAACAAAACAAAAACCGACTTCATAGGAAAAACAAATTAAAATGCACTAAAAAGTAAAAAAATAATTGCGTATTCTTCTACGACTTAATAATCAACTTACTTTTTTTCAACTAAACAATATGTGTGTACGATCTATAAGTTTGACGCGCTAGAAAGTAGGTACTACCTAATTCAAATTTAGCTGAGCACATACCAATGAATAACAAACAATGATCAAATTATTTTTTAGATTCCTAAATAAAATGAAATAAAAAATATTAGAATACTTAAAAATCAATCAATTTATTAATATATTTTTACAATTATTATTATTTTTGGAGTCGCTGTCAGTGTGGTATCAGCCAAGGTTTGTGTGTACATATAATTATGCATAATATAGGTAAGATATTGTGCTAGAGTCGCACGCGCGACTTCACGGCGCGTTAGGCGAGAGCGGGGCGGAGTGGGAGGGGAGCGTAGAAGAATACGCAATTATTTTTTACTTTTCAGTGCATTTTAATTTGTTTGGAAATAGTTTTTGTTTTGAAGTCGGTTTTTTTTTGTTAAAATTTTTGTTTTTCAAATTTCAAGTAAACGAAATGGACAGTTTTCACAATTGAGTTTACGTTAAAATACTCTGATTTGTCTTAAGCAATATGTATCTAATGCAAAAAGCATTGTTATGTGCTAGAAATCCGATTTTGTCATAAATCCGATTTCAAATTTTGTAACTTTTTAAAAACTCAAGTAACCGAAATAAACAGTTTTTGCAATTGAGTTTACGCTAATATACTCTGATTTGTCTTGAGCAATGTGTATCTAATGCAAAAAGCATTGTTATGTGCAAAAAATCCGATTTCAAATTTTGTTACTTTTTAAAAACTCAAGTAACCGAAATGGACAGTTTTCACAATTGAGTTTACGCTAAAATACTCTGATTTGTCTAAAGCAATGTGTATCTAACGCAAAAAGCAATGTAGTGTGCTAGAAATCCGATTTTGTCATAATATATCCGATTTAAAATTTTGTTACTTTTTTAAATTTCAAGTAACCGAAATGGACTTTTTTCACAATTGAGTTTACGCTAAAATACTCTGATTTGTCTTAAGCAATGTGTATCAAATGCAAAAAGCATTGTTATGTGCCATAAATCCGATTTTTGCCAAAAATCCGATTTCAAATTTTGTTAATTTTTTAAAACTCAAGTAAACGAAATGGACAGTTTGTACAATTGAGTTGACCCTAAAATACTCTGATTTGTCTTAAGCAATGTGTATCTTATGCAAAAAGCATTGTTATGTGCCATAAATCCGATTTAGCCAAAAATCCGATTTCAAATTTTGTTACTTTTTTAAATTACATGTAACCGAAATGGAAATTTTGTACAATTGAGTTTACGCTAAAATACTCTGATTAGCCTTAAGCAATGTGTATCTAATGCAAAAAGCATTGTTATGTGCCATAAATCCGATTTTTGCCAAAAATCGGATTTCAAATTTTGTTAATTTTTTAAAACTCAAGTAACCGAAATGGACAGTTTGTACAATTGAGTTGACCCTAAAATACTCTGATTTGTCTTAAGTAATGTGTATCTAACGCAAAAAACATTGTTATGTGCTAGAAATCCGATTTTTGCAAAAATCCGATTTCAAATTTTGTTACTTTTTAAAAACTCAAGTAACCGAAATATACAGTTTTCACAATTGAGTTTACGCTAAAATACTATGATTTGTCTTGAGCAATGTGTATCTAATGCAAAAAGCATTGTTATGTGCCAAAAATCCGATTTCAAATTTTGTTACTTTTTAAAAACTCAAGTAACCGAAATGGACAGTTTTCACAATTGAGTTTACGCTAAAATACTCTGATTTGTTTTAAGCAATGTGTATCTAACGCAAAAAGCAATGTTATGTGCCATAAATCCGATTTTTGCAAAAAAATCCGATTTCAAATTCTGTTACTTTTTAAAAACTCAAGTAACCGAAATGGACAGTTTCCACAATTGAGTTTACGCTAAAATACTTTGATTTGTCTTAAGCAATGTGTATCTGATGCAAAAAGCATTGTTATGTGCCATAAATCCGATTTGTGCCAAAAATCCGAAATTCAAATTTTGTTAAATTTTTAAAACTCAAGTAGCCGAAATGGACAGTTTTCACAATTGAGTTAACGCTAAAATACTCTGATTTGTCTTAAGCAATGTGTATCTAATGCAAAAAATATTGTTATGTGCCATAAATCCGATTTTGCCAAAAATCCGATTACAAATTTTGTTACTTTTTAAAAACTCAAGTTTTTTTTATAGAAAAAGGGGGGAAACAAGCAGGCAGTTCACCTGATGTTAAGTGAATCCTGACGCCCATAAACATCCGCAACTCCAAAGGAACTGCAGGTGCGTTGCCAGCCTTTAAAAGTTCAAGTTACCGAAATATTCAGTTTTCGCAATTGAGTTTACGCTTCAATACTCTGATTTGTCTTGAGCAATGTGTTTCTAATGCAAAAAGCATTGTTATGTGCCATAAATTCGATTAAGCCAAAAATCCGATTTCAATATTGTTAATTTTTTAAAACTCAAGTTATCGAAATATTCAGTTTTCGCAATTGAGTTTACGCTAAAATACTCTGATTTGTCTTGAGCAATGTGTATCTAATGCAAAAAGCATTGTTATGTGCCATAAATCCGATTTTTGAAAAAAATCCGATTTCAAATTCTGTTACTTTTTAAAAACTCAAGTAACCGAAATGGACAGTTTTCACAATTGAGTTTACGCTAAAATACTCTGATTTGTCTTAAGCAATGTGTATCAAATGCAAAAAGCATTGTTATGTGCCAAAAATCCGATTTCAAATTTTGTTACTTTTTAAAAACTCAAGTAACCGAAATGGACAGTTTTCACAATTGAGTTTACGCTAAAATACTCTGATTTGTCTTAAGCAATGTGTATCTTATGCAAAAAGCATTGTTATGTGCCATAAATCCGATTTAGCCAAAAATCCGATTTCAAATTTTGTTACTTTTTTAAATTACATGTAACCGAAATGGAAATTTTGTACAATTGAGTTTACGCTAAAATACTCTGATTAGCCTTAAGCAATGTGTATCTAATGCAAAAAGCATTGTTATGTGCCATAAATCCGATTTTTGCCAAGAATCGGATTTCAAATTTTGTTAATTTTTTAAAACTCAAGTAACCGAAATGGACAGTTTGTACAATTGAGTTGACCCTAAAATAATCTGATTTGTCTTAAACATTGTGTATCTAATGCAAAAAGCATTGTTATGTGCCATAAATCCGATTTTTGCCAAAAATCCGATTTCAAATTTTGTTACTTTTAAAAAAATCAAGTAACCGAAATGGACAGTTTTCACAATTGAGTTTACGCTAAAATACTCTGATTTGTCTTAAGCAATGTGTATCTTATGCAAAAAGCATTGTTATGTGCCATAAATCCGATTTAGCCAAAAATCCGATTTCAAATTTTGTTACTTTTTTAAATTACATGTAACCGAAATGGAAATTTTGTACAATTGAGTTTACGCTAAAATACTCTGATTAGCCTTAAGCAATGTGTATCTAATGCAAAAAGCATTGTTATGTGCCATAAATCCGATTTTTGCTAAGAATCGGATTTCAAATTTTGTTAATTTTTTAAAACTCAAGTAACCGAAATGGACAGTTTGTACAATTGAGTTGACCCTAAAATACTCTGATTTGTCTTAAACATTGTGTATCTAATGCAAAAAGCATTGTTATGTGCCATAAATCCGATTTTTGCCAAAAATCCGATTTCAAATTTTGTTACTTTTAAAAAAATCAAGTAACCGAAATGGACAGTTTGTACAATTGAGTTTAAAATACTCTGATTTGTTTTAAGCAATGTGTATCTAATGAAAAAGCATTGTTATGTGCCATAAATCCGATTTTTGCAAAAAATCCGATTTCAAATTCTGTTACTTTTTAAAAACTCAAGTAACCGAAATGGACAGTTTTCACAATTGAGTTAACGCTAAAATACTCTGATTTGTCTTAAGCAATGTGTATCTAATGCAAAAAACATTGTTATGTGCCATAAATCCGATTTTTGCCAAAAATCCGATTTCAAATTTTGTTACTTTTTAAAAACTCAAGTTTTTTTTATAGAAAAAGGGGGGAAACAAGCAGGCAGTTCACCTGATGTTAAGTGAATCCTGACGCCCATAAACATCCGCAACTCCAAAGGAACTGCAGGTGCGTTGCCGGCCTTTAAAAGTTCAAGTTACCGAAATATTCAGTTTTCGCAATTGAGTTTACGCAAAAATACTCTGATTTGACTTAAGCAATGTGTATCTAATGCAAAAAGTATTATTATGTGCCATAAATCCGATTTTTGCCAAAAATCCGATTTAAAATTTTGTTAATTTTTTAAAACTAGAAATCCGATTTTGTCATAATTTATCCGATTTAAAATTTTGTTAATTTTTTAAAACTCAAGTAACAGAAATCGACAGTTTGTACAGTTGAGTTGACGCTGAAATACTCTGATTTGTTTTAAGCAATGTGTATCTAATGAAAAAGCATTGTTATGTGCCATAAATCCGATTTTTGCCAAAAATCCGATTTCAAATTTTGTTAAATTTTTTAAACTCAAGTAACCGAAATTGACAGTTTTCACAATTGAGTTTACGCTAAAATACTCTGATTTGTCTTGAGCAATGTGTACCTAATGCAAAAAGCATTGTGATGTGCCATAAATCGCTTACGCTAAAATACTCTGATTTGTCTTAAGCAATGTGTATCTAATGCAAAAAGTATTGTTATGTGCCATAAATCCGATTTCAAATTTTGTTACTTTTTTAAATTTCACGTAACTGAAATGGACAGTTTTACAATTGAGTTTACGCTTTAATACTCTGATTTGTCTTAAGAAATGTGTATCTAATGCAAAAAGCATTGTTATGTGCCATAAATCCGATTTTTGACAAAAATTCGAATTCAAATTTGATTAATTTTTTAAAACTCAAATTACCGAAATATACAGTTTTCGCAATTGAATTTACGCTAAAATATTCTGATTTGTCTTGAGCAATGTGTATCTAATGCAAAAAGCATTGTTATGTGCCATAAATCCGATTTTTGCAAAAATCCGATTTCAAATTTTGTTAATTTTTTAAAATTCAAGTAACCGAAATGGACAGTTTGTACAATTGAATTTACGCTAAAATACTCTGATTTGCCTTAAGCAATGTGTATCTAATGCAAAAAGCATTGTTATGTGCCAGAAATCCGATTTCAAATTTTGTTACTTTTTAAAATTTTATGTAACCGATATGGACAGTTTATTCAATTGCGTTTACGCTTTAATACCCTGATTTGTCTTGAGCAATGTGTATCTAATGCAAAAAGCATTGTTGTGTGCCATAAATCCGATTTTTGCCAAAAATCCGATTTAAAATTTTGTTACTTTTTAAAAACTCAAGGTTCTTTTTTATAACCTTTTTTTAAAAAAAAACTTGACGAGCAGGCATTTCACATGATGTTAAGTGAATCCTGAAGCCCATAAACATCCGCAACTCCAGAGGAACTGCAGGTGCGTTGCCGGCCTTTAAAAGTTCAAGTTACCGAAATATTCAGTTTTCGCAATTGAGTTTACGCTAAAATACTCTGATTTGTCTTAAGCAATGTGTATCTAATGCAAAAAGTATTGTTATGTGCCATAAATCCGATTTTTGCCAAAAATCCGATTTCAAATTTTGTTAATTTTTTAAAACTATAGTAACCGAAATGGACAGTTTGTACAATTGAGTTTACGCTAAAATACTCTGATTTGTCTTAAGCAATTTGTATGTTATGCAAAAAGCATTGTTATGTGCCATAAATCCGATTTTTGCCAAAAATCCGATTTCAAATTTTGATAATTTTTTAAAACTATAGTAACCGAAATGGACAGTTTGTACAATTGAGTTTACGCTAAAATACTCTGATTTGTCTTAAGCAATGTGTATCTAATGCAAAAAGCATTGTTATGTGCCATAAATCCGATTTTTGCTAAGAATCGGATTTCAAATTTTGTTAATTTTTTAAAACTCAAGTAACCGAAATGGACAGTTTGTACAATTGAGTTGACCCTAAAATACTCTGATTTGTCTTAAACATTGTGTATCTAATGCAAAAAGCATTGTTATGTGCCATAAATCCGATTTTTGCCAAAAATCCGATTTCAAATTTTGTTACTTTTAAAAAAATCAAGTAACCGAAATGGACAGTTTGTACAATTGAGTTTAAAATACTCTGATTTGTTTTAAGCAATGTGTATCTAATGAAAAAGCATTGTTATGTGCCATAAATCCGATTTTTGCAAAAAATCCGATTTCAAATTCTGTTACTTTTTAAAAACTCAAGTAACCGAAATGGACAGTTTTCACAATTGAGTTAACGCTAAAATACTCTGATTTGTCTTAAGCAATGTGTATCTAATGCAAAAAACATTGTTATGTGCCATAAATCCGATTTTTGCCAAAAATCCGATTTCAAATTTTGTTACTTTTTAAAAACTCAAGTTTTTTTTATAGAAAAAGGGGGGAAACAAGCAGGCAGTTCACCTGATGTTAAGTGAATCCTGACGCCCATAAACATCCGCAACTCCAAAGGAACTGCAGGTGCGTTGCCGGCCTTTAAAAGTTCAAGTTACCGAAATATTCAGTTTTCGCAATTGAGTTTACGCAAAAATACTCTGATTTGACTTAAGCAATGTGTATCTAATGCAAAAAGTATTATTATGTGCCATAAATCCGATTTTTGCCAAAAATCCGATTTAAAATTTTGTTAATTTTTTAAAACTAGAAATCCGATTTTGTCATAATTTATCCGATTTAAAATTTTGTTAATTTTTTAAAACTCAAGTAACAGAAATCGACAGTTTGTACAGTTGAGTTGACGCTGAAATACTCTGATTTGTTTTAAGCAATGTGTATCTAATGAAAAAGCATTGTTATGTGCCATAAATCCGATTTTTGCCAAAAATCCGATTTCAAATTTTGTTAAATTTTTTAAACTCAAGTAACCGAAATTGACAGTTTTCACAATTGAGTTTACGCTAAAATACTCTGATTTGTCTTGAGCAATGTGTACCTAATGCAAAAAGCATTGTGATGTGCCATAAATCGCTTACGCTAAAATACTCTGATTTGTCTTAAGCAATGTGTATCTAATGCAAAAAGTATTGTTATGTGCCATAAATCCGATTTCAAATTTTGTTACTTTTTTAAATTTCACGTAACTGAAATGGACAGTTTTACAATTGAGTTTACGCTTTAATACTCTGATTTGTCTTAAGAAATGTGTATCTAATGCAAAAAGCATTGTTATGTGCCATAAATCCGATTTTTGACAAAAATTCGAATTCAAATTTGATTAATTTTTTAAAACTCAAATTACCGAAATATACAGTTTTCGCAATTGAATTTACGCTAAAATATTCTGATTTGTCTTGAGCAATGTGTATCTAATGCAAAAAGCATTGTTATGTGCCATAAATCCGATTTTTGCAAAAATCCGATTTCAAATTTTGTTAATTTTTTAAAATTCAAGTAACCGAAATGGACAGTTTGTACAATTGAATTTACGCTAAAATACTCTGATTTGCCTTAAGCAATGTGTATCTAATGCAAAAAGCATTGTTATGTGCCAGAAATCCGATTTCAAATTTTGTTACTTTTTAAAATTTTATGTAACCGATATGGACAGTTTATTCAATTGCGTTTACGCTTTAATACCCTGATTTGTCTTGAGCAATGTGTATCTAATGCAAAAAGCATTGTTGTGTGCCATAAATCCGATTTTTGCCAAAAATCCGATTTAAAATTTTGTTACTTTTTAAAAACTCAAGGTTCTTTTTTATAACCTTTTTTTAAAAAAAAACTTGACGAGCAGGCATTTCACATGATGTTAAGTGAATCCTGAAGCCCATAAACATCCGCAACTCCAGAGGAACTGCAGGTGCGTTGCCGGCCTTTAAAAGTTCAAGTTACCGAAATATTCAGTTTTCGCAATTGAGTTTACGCTAAAATACTCTGATTTGTCTTAAGCAATGTGTATCTAATGCAAAAAGTATTGTTATGTGCCATAAATCCGATTTTTGCCAAAAATCCGATTTCAAATTTTGTTAATTTTTTAAAACTATAGTAACCGAAATGGACAGTTTGTACAATTGAGTTTACGCTAAAATACTCTGATTTGTCTTAAGCAATTTGTATGTTATGCAAAAAGCATTGTTATGTGCCATAAATCCGATTTGTGCCAAAAATCCGAAATTCAAATTTTGTTAAATTTTTAAAACTCAAGTAGCCGAAATGGACAGTTTTCACAATTGAGTTAACGCTAAAATACTCTGATTTGTCTTAAGCAATGTGTATCTAATGCAAAAAATATTGTTATGTGCCATAAATCCGATTTGTGCCAAAAATCCGATTTCAAATTTGATTAATTTTTTAAAACTCAAATTACCGAAATATACAGTTTTCGCAATTGAATTTACGCTAAAATATTCTGATTTGTCTTGAGCAATGTGTATCTAACGCAAAAAGCAATGTTATGTGCCATAAATCCGATTTCAAATTTTGTTACTTTTTAAAAACTCAAGTAACCGAAATGGATAGTTTTCACAATTGAGTTTACGCTAAAATACTCTGATTTGTCTTGACCAATGTGTATCTAACGCAAAAAGCAATGTTATGTGCCATAAATCCGATTTCAAATTTTGTTACTTTTTTAAATTTCATGTAACCGAAATGGAAATTTTGTACAATTGAGTTTACGCTAAAATACTCTGATTTGTATCTAATGCAAAAAGCATTGTTATGTGCCATAAATCCGATTTTTGCCAAAAATCCGTTTTAAAATTTTGTTAATTTTTTAAAACTCAAGTAACTGAAATGGACAGTTTGTACAATTGAATTTACGCTAAAATACTCCGATTTGCCTTAAGCAATGTGTATCTAATGCAAAAAGCATTGTTATGTGCCAGAAATCCGATTTCAAATTTTGTTACTTTTTAAAATTTTATGTAACCGATATGGACAGTTTATTCAATTGCGTTTACGCTTTAATACCCTGATTTGTCTTGATCAATGTGTATCTAATGCAAAAAGCATTGTTGTGTGCCATAAATCCAATTTTTGCCAAAAATCCGATTTAAAATTTTGTTACTTTTTAAAAACTCAAGGTTCTTTTTTATAGCCTTTTTTTAAAAAAAAACTTGACGAGCAGGCAGTTCACATGATGTTAAGTGAATCCTGAAGCCCATAAACATCCGCAACTCCAGAGGAACTGCAGGTGCGTTGCCGGCCTTTAAAAGTTCAAGTTACCGAAATATTCAGTTTTCGCAATTGAGTTTACGCTAAAATACTCTGATTTGTCTTAAGCAATGTGTATCTAATGCAAAAAGTATTGTCATGTGCCATAAATCCGATTTTTGCCATAAATCCAATTTTTGCCAAAAATCGGATTTCAAATTTTGTTAATTTTTTAAAACTCAAGTAACCGAAATGGACAGTTTGTACAATTGAGTTGACCCTAAAATACTCTGATTTGTCTTAAGTAATGTGTATCTAACGCAAAAAACATTGTTATGTGCTAGAAATCCGATTTTTGCAAAAATCCGATTTCAAATTTTGTTTCTTTTTAAAAACTCAAGTAACCGAAATGGACAGTTTTCACAATTGAGTTTACGCTAAAATACTCTGATTTGTCTTAAGCAATGTGTATCTAACGCAAAAAGCAATGTTATGTGCCATAAATCCGATTTCAAATTTTGTTACATTTTTAAAACTCAAGTAACCGAAATGGACAGTTTGTACAATTGAGTTTAAAATACTCTGATTTGTTTTAAGCAATGTGTATCTAATGAAAAAGCATTGTTATGTGCCATAAATCCGATTTTTGCAAAAAAATCCGATTTCAAATTCTGTTACTTTTTAAAAACTCAAGTAACCGAAATGGACAGTTTTCACAATTGAGTTTACGCTAAAATACTTTGATTTGTCTTAAGCAATGTGTATCTGATGCAAAAAGCATTGTTATGTGCCATAAATCCGATTTGTGCCAAAAATCCGAAATTCAAATTTTGTTAAATTTTTAAAACTCAAGTAGCCGAAATGGACAGTTTTCACAATTGAGTTAACGCTAAAATACTCTGATTTGTCTTAAGCAATGTGTATCTAATGCAAAAAATATTGTTATGTGCCAAAAATCCGATTTCAAATTTTGTTACTTTTTAAAAACTCAAGTTTTTTTTATAGAAAAAGGGGGGAAACAAGCAGGCAGTTCACCTGATGTTAAGTGAATCCTGACGCCCATAAACATCCGCAACTCCAAAGGAACTGCAGGTGCGTTGGCAGCCTTTAAAAGTTCAAGTTACCGAAATATTCAGTTTTCGCAATTGAGTTTACGCTTCAATACTCTGATTTGTCTTGAGCAATGTGTTTCTAATGCAAAAAGCATTGTTATGTGCCATAAATTCGATTAAGCCAAAAATCCGATTTCAATATTGTTAATTTTTTAAAACTCAAGTTACCGAAATATTCAGTTTTCGCAATTGAGTTTACGCTAAAATACTCTGATTTGTCTTGAGCAATATATAATCTAATGCAAAAAGCATTGTTATGTGCCATAAATCCGATTTTTGAAAAAAATCCGATTTCAAATTCTGTTACTTTTTAAAAACTCAAGTAACCGAAATGGACAGTTTTCACAATTGAGTTTACTCCAAAATTCTCTGATTTGTCTTAAGCAATGTGTATCAAATGCAAAAAGCATTGTTATGTGCCAAAAATCCGATTTCAAATTTTGTTACTTTTTAAAAACTCAAGTAACCGAAATGGTCAGTTTTCACAATTGAGTTTACGCTAAAATACTCTGATTTGTCTTAAGCAATGTGTATCTTACGCAAAAAGCATTGTTATGTGCCATAAATCCGATTTAGCCAAAATCAGATTTCAAATTTTGTTACTTTTTTAAATTACATGTAACCGAAATGGAAATTTTGTACAATTGAGTTTACGCTAAAATACTCTGATTAGCCTTAAGCAATGTGTATCTAATGCAAAAAGCATTGTTATGTGCCATAAATCCGATTTTTGCCAAAAATCGGATTTAAAATTTTGTTAATTTTTTAAAACTCAAGTAACCGAAATGGACAGTTTGTACAATTGAGTTGACCCTAAAATACTCTGATTTGTCTTAAACATTGTGTATCTAATGCAAAAAGCATTGTTATGTGCCATAAATCCGATTTTTGCCAAAAATCCGATTTCAAATTTTGTTACTTTTAAAAAAATCAAGTAACCGAAATGGACAGTTTGTACAATTGAGTTTAAAATACTCTGATTTGTTTTAAGCAATGTGTATCTAATGAAAAAGCATTGTTATGTGCCATAAATCCGATTTTTGCAAAAAATCCGATTTCAAATTCTGTTACTTTTTAAAAACTCAAGTAACCGAAATGGACAGTTTTCACAATTGAGTTAACGCTAAAATACTCTGATTTGTCTTAAGCAATGTGTATCTAATGCAAAAAAACATTGTTATGTGCCATAAATCCGATTTTTGCCAAAAATCCGATTTCAAATTTTGTTACTTTTTAAAAACTCAAGTTTTTTTTATAGAAAAAGGGGGGAAACAAGCAGGCAGTTCACCTGATGTTAAGTGAATCCTGACGCCCATAAACATCCGCAACTCCAAAGGAACTGCAGGTGCGTTGCCGGCCTTTAAAAGTTCAAGTTACCGAAATATTCAGTTTTCGCAATTGAGTTTACGCAAAAATACTCTGATTTGACTTAAGCAATGTGTATCTAATGCAAAAAGTATTGTTATGTGCCATAAATCCGATTTTTGCCAAAAATCCGATTTAAAATTTTGTTAATTTTTTAAAACTAGAAATCCGATTTTGTCATAATTTATCCGATTTAAAATTTTGTTAATTTTTTAAAACTCAAGTAACCGAAATCGACAGTTTGTACAGTTGAGTTGACGCTGAAATACTCTGATTTGTTTTAAGCAATGTGTATCTAATGAAAAAGCATTGTTATGTGCCATAAATCCGATTTTTGCCAAAAATCCGATTTCAAATTTTGTTAAATTTTTTAAACTCAAGTAACCGAAATTGACAGTTTTCACAATTGAGTATACGCTAAAATACTCTGATTTGTCTTGAGCAATGTGTACCTAATGCAAAAAGCATTGTGATGTGCCATAAATCGCTTACGCTAAAATACTCTGATTTGTCTTAAGCAATGTGTATCTAATGCAAAAAGTATTGTTATGTGCCATAAATCCGATTTCAAATTTTGTTACTTTTTTAAATTTCACGTAACCGAAATGGACAGTTTTACAATTGAGTTTACGCTTTAATACTCTGATTTGTCTTAAGAAATGTGTATCTAATGCAAAAAGCATTGTTATGTGCCATAAATCCGATTTTTGACAAAAATTCGAATTCAAATTTGATTAATTTTTTAAAACTCAAATTACCGAAATATACAGTTTTCGCAATTGAATTTACGCTAAAATATTCTGATTTGTCTTGAGCAATGTGTATCTAATGCAAAAAGCATTGTTATGTGCCATAAATCCGATTTTTGCAAAAATCCGATTTCAAATTTTGTTAATTTTTTAAAACTCAAGTAACCGAAATGGACAGTTTGTACAATTGAATTTACGCTAAAATACTCTGATTTGCCTTAAGCAATGTGTATCTAATGCAAAAAGCATTGTTATGTGCCAGAAATCCGATTTCAAATTTTGTTACTTTTTAAAATTTTATGTAACCGATATGGACAGTTTATTCAATTGCGTTTACGCTTTAATACCCTGATTTGTCTTGAGCAATGTGTATCTAAAGCAAAAAGCATTGTTGTGTGCCATAAATCCGATTTTTGCCAAAAATCCGATTTCAAATTTTGTTAATTTTTTAAAACTATAGTAACCGAAATGGACAGTTTGTACAATTGAGTTTACGCTAAAATACTCTGATTTGTCTTAAGCAATGTGTATGTTATGCAAAAAGCATTGTTATGTGCCATAAATCCGATTTGTGCCAAAAATCCGATTTCAAATTTGATTAATTTTTTAAAACTCAAATTACCGAAATATACAGTTTTCGCAATTGAATTTACGCTAAAATATTCTGATTTGTCTTGAGCAATGTGTATCTAATGCAAAAAGCATTGTTATGTGCCATAAATCCGATTTTTGCAAAAATCCGATTTCAAATTTTGTTACTTTTTAAAAACTCAAGTAACCGAAATGGATAGTTTTCACAATTGAGTTTACGCTAAAATACTCTGATTTGTCTTGACCAATGTGTATCTAACGCAAAAAGCAATGTTATGTGCCATAAATCCGATTTCAAATTTTGTTACTTTTTTAAATTTCATGTAACCGAAATGGAAATTTTGTACAATTGAGTTTACGCTAAAATACTCTGATTTGTATCTAATGCAAAAAGGATTGTTATGTGCCATAAATCCGATTTTTGCCAAAAATCCGTTTTAAAATTTTGTTAATTTTTTAAAACTCAAGTAACTGAAATGGACAGTTTGTACAATTGAATTTACGCTAAAATACTCTGATTTGCCTTAAGCAATGTGTATCTAATGCAAAAAGCATTGTTATGTGCCAGAAATCCGATTTCAAATTTTGTTACTTTTTAAAATTTTATATAACCGATATGGACAGTTTATTCAATTGCGTTTACGCTTTAATACCCTGATTTGTCTTGAGCAATGTGTATCTAATGCAAAAAGCATTGTTGTGTGCCATAAATCCAATTTTTGCCAAAAATCCGATTTAAAATTTTGTTACTTTTTAAAAACTCAAGGTTCTTTTTTATAGCCTTTTTTTAAAAAAAAACTTGACGAGCAGGCAGTTCACATGATGTTAAGTGAATCCTGAAGCCCATAAACATCCGCAACTCCAGAGGAACTGCAGGTGCGTTGCCGGCCTTTAAAAGTTCAAGTTACCGAAATATTCAGTTTTCGCAATTGAGTTTACGCTAAAATACTCTGATTTGCCTTAAGCAATGTGTATCTAATGCAAAAAGTATTGTCATGTGCCATAAATCCGATTTTTGCCATAAATCCGATTTTTGCCAAAAATCCGATTTCAAATTTTGTTAATTTTTTAAAACTATAGTAACCGAAATGGACAGTTTGTACAATTGAGTTTACGCTAAAATACTCTGATTTGTCTTAAGCAATGTGTATGTTATGCAAAAAGCATTGTTATGTGCCATAAATCCGATTTTTGCCAAAAATCCGATTTAAAATTTTGTTTATTTTTTAAAAGTAGAGTAACCAAAATGGACAGTTTGTACAATTGAGTTTACGCTAAAATACTCTGATTTGTCTTAAGCAATTTGTATGTTATGCAAAAAGCATTGTTATGTGCCATAAATCCGATTTTTGCCAAAAATCCGATTTCAAATTTTGTTAATTTTTTAAAACTATAGTAACCGAAATGGACAGTTTGTACAATTGAGTTTACGCTAAAATACTCTGATTTGTCTTAAGCAATGTGTATGTTATGCAAAAAGCATTGTTATGTGCCATAAATCCGATTTGTGCCAAAAATCCGATTTCAAATTTTGTTAATTTTTTAAAACTATAGTAACCGAAATGGACAGTTTGTACAATTGAGTTTACGCTAAAATACTCTGATTTGTCTTAAGCAATTTGTATGTTATGCAAAAAGCATTGTTATGTGCCATAAATCCGATTTTTGCCAAAAATCCGATTTCAAATTTTGTTAATTTTTTAAAACTATAGTAACCGAAATGGACAGTTTGTACAATTGAGTTTACGCTAAAATACTCTGATTTGTCTTAAGCAATGTGTATGTTATGCAAAAAGCATTGTTATGTGCCATAAATCCAATTTGTGCCAAAAATCCGATTTCAAATTTTGTAAATTTTTTAAAACTCAAGTAACCGAAATGGACAGTTTGTACAATTGAGTTGACGCTAAAATACTCTGATTTGTCTTAAGTAATGTGAATCTAATGCAAAAAGCATTGTTATGTGCCATAAATCCGCTTTTTGCCAAAAATCCGATTTTAAAATTTTGTTACTTTTTAAAAACTCATGTAACCGAAATGGTCAGTTTTCACAATTGAGTTAACGCTTAAATACTCTGATTTATCTTAAGCAATGTGTATCTAATGCAAAAAACATTGTTATGTGCCATAAATCCGATTTTTGCCAAAAATCCGATTTCAAATATTGTTACTTTTTAAAAACTCACGTTTTTTTTTTATAGAAAAAGGGGGGAAACGAGCAGGCAGTTCACCTGATGTTAAGTGAATCCTGACGCCCATAAACATCCGCAACTCCAAAGGATCTGCAGGTGCGTTGCCGGCCTTTAAAAGTTCAAGTTACCGAAATATTCAGTTTTCGCAATTGAGTTTACGCAAAAATACTCTGATTTGACTTAAGCAATGTGTGTTACAGACGACCTCCGTAGCGCAGTTGGTTGAGCGCGTTGGCGCTCGAACGAAAGGTCGCGGGTTCGAATCCCGCCGAGGGAACAAAAAATTTTCAATGTTCCTGGGTCATGGATGTGTATTAAATTTGTGTATAATATAATAAAAATCTTAAATATGTGTATAGTATAAAAGTATTAAATATATTTCCGTTGTCTGGTACCTGTAACACAAGTTCTTCGGATACTTAGCACAGGGCCAGATTGACGTGGTGTGAAGCGTCCATAGATATTATTATTATTATTTAACGCAAAAAGCAATGTTATGTGCTAGAAATCCGATTTTGTCATAATATATCCGATTTAAAATTTTGTTACTTTTTTAAATTTCAAGTAACCGAAATGGACAGTTTTCACTATTGAGTTTACGCTAAATAAATAAAATAAAAATAAAAATTATTTATTTCAGACAATTACAGTCCATATAATGTGTTAGTAATCTTATAATTTAGAACTAAATAATAAGATTACTAACACATTATATGGACTGTTAGTAATGTACACATAAGGTTCTGAGTTAATTCAACGATCCACACATCTCACAATATGTAGATCGATGAAGCGACTCAGAACTGCAGAGTCTAACCTATCTGCTATCATTTTCAGAATGCTGTTGCAGCTTGCCCTTGTACTTTGCACCACAGACCATGTCTTCTTTCGCATGATTGCATAAAAATCATCTACATGGGCATCTGCAAACATACCTGAGGCACTACAGTACCGGGGCAAGCGCACCAGCGCCCTGAAAACATTGCTAAAATACTCTGATTTGTCTTAAGCAATGTGTATCTAATGCAAAAAGTATTGCTATGTGCCATAAAACCGATTTTTGACAAATATCCGATTTCAAATTTTGTTAAGTTTTTAAAACTATAGTAACCGAAATGGACAGTTTGTACAATTGAATTCACGCTAAAATACTCTGATTTGTCTTAAGCTATGTGTATCTAAGGCAAAAAGCATTTTTATGTGCCAGAAATCCGATTTCAAATTTAGTTACTTTTTTTTAATTTCATGTAACCGAAATGGACAGTTTTGCAATTGAGTTTACGATATAAAACTCTGATTTGTCTTGAGCAATGTGTACCTTATGCAAAAAGCATTGCTATGTGCCATAAATCGCTTACGCTAAAATACTCTGATTTGTCTTAAGCAATGTGTATCTAATGCAAAAAGTATTGTTATGTGCTATAAATCCGATTTCAAATTTTGTTACTTTTTTAAAGTTCATGTAACCAAAATGGACATTTTTACAATTGAGTTTACGCTTTAATACTCTGATTTGTCTTGAGCAATGTGTTTCTAATGCAAAAAGCATTGTTATGTGCCATAAATTCGATTAAGCCAAAAATCCAATTTCAATATTGTTAATTTTTTTAAACTCAAGTTACCGAAATATTCAGTTTTCGCAATTGAGTTTACGCTAAAATACTCTGATTTGTCTTGAGAAATGTATTTCTAATGCAAAACGTATTGTTATGTGCCATAAATCCGATTTTTGCCAAAAATCCGATTTCAAATTTTGTTAATTTTTTAAAACTATAGTAACCGAAATGGACAGTTTGTACAATTGAGTTTACGCTAAAATACTCTGATTTGTCTTAAGCAATTTGTATGTTATGCAAAAAGCATTGTTATGTGCCATAAATCCGATTTTTGCCAAAAATCCGATTTCAAATTTTGTTAATTTTTTAAAACTATAGTAACCGAAATGGACAGTTTGTACAATTGAGTTTACGCTAAAATACTCTGATTTGTCTTAAGCAATGTGTATGTTATGCAAAAAGCATTGTTATGTGCCATAAATCCGATTTGTGCCAAAAATCCGATTTCAAATTTTGTTAATTTTTTAAAACTCAAGTAACCGAAATGGACAGTTTGTACAATTGAGTTGACGCTAAAATACTCTGATTTGTCTTAAGTAATGTGAATCTAATGCAAAAAGCATTGTTATGTGCCATAAATCCGCTTTTTGCCAAAAATCCGATTTTAAAATTTTGTTACTTTTTAAAAACTCATGTAACCGAAATGGACAGTTTCCACAATTGAGTTTACGCTATAAAACTCTGATTTGTCTTGAGCAATGTGTACCTAACGCAAAAAGCAATGTTATGTGCTAGAAATCCGATTTTGTCATAATATATCCGATTTAAAATTTTGTTACTTTTTTAAATTTCAAGTAACCGAAATGGACAGTTTTCACTATTGAGTTTACGCTAAAATACTCTGATTTGTCTTAAGCAATGTGTATCAAATGCAAAAAGCATTGTTATGTGCCATAAATCCGATTTTTGCCAATAATCCGATTTCAAATTTTGTTAATTTTTTTAAACTCAAGTAACCGAAATGGACAGTTTGTACAATTGAGTTGACGCTAAAATACTCTGATTTGTCTTAAGCAATGTGTATCTAATGCAAAAAGTATTGCTATGTGCCATAAAACCGATTTTTGCCAAATATCCGATTTCAAATTTTGTTAAGTTTTTAAAACTATAGTAACCGAAATGGACAGTTTGTACAATTGAATTCACGCTAAAATACTCTGATTTGTCTTAAGCAATGTGTATCTAAGGCAAAAAGCATTTTTATGTGCCAGAAATCCGATTTCAAATTTAGTTACTTTTCTTTAATTTCATGTAACCGAAATGGACAGTTTTGCAATTGAGTTTACGCTATAAAACTCTGATTTGTCTTGAGCAATGTGTACCTAATGCAAAAAGCATTGGTATGTGCCATAAATCGCTTACGCTAAAATACTCTGATTTGTCTTAAGCAATGTGTATCTAATGCAAAAAGTATTGTTATGTGCTATAAATCCGATTTCAAATTTTGTTACTTTTTTAAATTTCTTGTAACCAAAATGGACAGTTTTACAATTGAGTTTACGCTTTAATACTCTGATTTGTCTTGAGCAATGTGTTTCTAATGCAAAAAGCATTGTTATGTGCCATAAATTCGATTAAGCAAAAAATCCGATTTCAATATTGTTAATTTTTTAAAACTCAAGTTACCGAAATATTCAGTTTTCGCAATTGAGTTTACGCTAAAATACTCTGATTTGTCTTGAGCAATGTGTTTCTAATGCAAAAAGCATTGTTATGTGCCATAAATCCGATTTTTGAAAAAAAATCGATTTATAATAATAATAATAATAAGAACATTTATTTGACACATTACAAACATTACACTACACAAGAAACTTACATAATACAATACATTACAATGACAGGACAGCAAAATTACACAATATAGGTATGTAGACAGAAAAACAATATTTATAATTTTAAAAAGATAAGGAACTTAGTAATAGGCGCATTGTATGGATCGGATGGTAGGTAGTGTAATGCCTAACCGTCAAAAAGGAGACCACTCAGGCGTTATACTGCAGCGGGAACACCACAGTGCCTGGTATTATGTGGTTCCTAGAAGTCCTTTGAAGGACAGGTTTAGAACACTCGGCAACAGCTCGGTAATAGACAAATACATAAAATATAAATACACAATACTTTACAATATAATATACCTATCAT
This sequence comes from Celastrina argiolus, assembly GCA_905187575.2. NCBI lineage: Eukaryota > Metazoa > Arthropoda > Insecta > Lepidoptera > Lycaenidae > Celastrina > Celastrina argiolus. The sequence continues at coordinate 55,070 of LR994579.1, read as the reverse complement.
GGGACAAAAACAAAGTTGGATGTGACTTATTCGGACTACATAACAATGCGCGAACAAGCCACTCGCGCGCTCCGCACCCCCCGCGGCTCGCGCGCCTCCGTAAGTGCCGACAAGTCGCAAAGGGCAGACGCGCGCATGGCTAGACGCCATAATAATATGTTCATTGTTCATTACGTAATAATTTTTATACGTAACATACGAGATAAATAATAATAAATAAATAAGTTATGTAGAAAAATATAATATACTCGTAAAATATGATGGAAAGGTAAGTGTTTGTTTTACATTTTATAACATTATTTTATAAACATAATATATAATTTAAAATTGTACTATTACTTACAATAACAATATTAATATTTCAGGTGACTGCTACATAGGTAATAACATCACCCGTTAGTTATAATATAATATTACTATAATTGAGAAGTGGGAGGTCGTAGGTACCTACCAGGACCTGGAAGGCGACCACGGGCGACAGCTGGCTTCCTGCAAACCGCTATGAGTCGGCTTATGACGAACGGTAAGTATTAATTGCTGTCTAATAATTAAATTTCATTGTTAATAATAATTGTAAATAAATAATTGTAAATAAAATTTACATAAAGTTAGTAATTGGCATATAAATATTAATAAATTAAATGGAATAAATTAATTAATTGAATTTAAGGGTAAAGGGGAAGGTTACATAAGGGAGAGATTTCAAATTCTGTTACTTTTTAAAAACTCAAGTAACCGAAATGGACAGTTTTCACAATTGAGTTTACGTTAAAATACTCTGATTTGTCTTAAGCAATGTGTATCAACGGCAAAAAGCATTGTTATGTGCCAAAAATCCGATTTGAAATTTTGTTACTTTTTAAAAACTCAAGTAACCGAAATGGACAGTTTTCACAATTGAGTTTACGCTAAAATACTCTGATTTGTCTTAAGCAATGTGTATGTTATGCAAAAAGCATTGTTATGTGCCATAAATCCGATTTGTGCCAAAAATCCGATTTCAAATTTTGTTAATTTTTTAAAACTCAAGTAACCGAAATGGACAGTTTGTACAATTGAGTTGACGCTAAAATACTCTGATTTGTCTTAAGTAATGTGAATCTTATGCAAAAAGCATTGTTATGTGCCATAAATCCGCTTTTTGCCAAAAATCCGATTTTAAAATTTTGTTACTTTTTAAAAACTCATGTAACCGAAATGGACAGTTTTCACAATTGAGTTTACGCTAAAATACTCTGATTTGTCTTAAGCAATGTGTATGTTATGCAAAAAGCATTGTTATGTGCCATAAATCCGATTTTTGCCAAAAATCTGATTTCAAATATTGTTACTTTTTAATAACTCAAGTTTTTTTTTATAGAAAAAGGGGGGAAACGAGCAGGCAGTTCACCTGATGTTAAGTGAATCCTGACGCCCATAAACATCCGCAACTCCAAAGGATCTGCAGGTGCGTTGCCGGCCTTTAAAAGTTCAAGTTACCGAAATATTCAGTTTTCGCAATTGAGTTTACGCAAAAATACTCTGATTTGACTTAAGCAATGTGTGTTACAGACGACCTCCGTAGCGCAGTTGGTTGAGCGTGTTAGCTATATAAAAATATAGCTAACATAGGATGAGGAGATATATAAATATAATTCAAAGCCCAGTTAAAATGTATATAAAGTTTATTGTAACGGTTTACTTTCCACAATGTATATGCGAATACTTACAAGATTATATTATTATACAGAATACTATTACATTTTATTTAATAACTATTATTAATTTATTACCAGGAGTTTATTCAATTTATATTTTGACTTAAATAGTTAACCATTACAGAAATACAATTATATTCAAGTACCTACCCTAAGCAATTCAAATGTAAGGGAACTTAGGTATTATAACAGTAAATAATTATTAAAGAACCTTAACTGAACATAAGAATTATACTATCTTTTAATACTTTTTAAAAAGTAATACCAAGAGATTACTTAAATACCGATTATTAATTGGACTTAACATATTATGGCAATATGTGGGTAGATATAAAATTTAATAGGTGACCTAATTTCTATTTATAGAACATATCTAATCGAATAACAATATAAACTATCGATATTATATACTTCTATAATTTCTACACTTACATAATACGGAATAATGATCCAAATTAATATGAAATAACTTTATAGCTATAAATACACTTTAACTACGAAAGATATCAAAACGAACTGTATTATAAGCTTTAAAACATTACAGAAATATTTAAAAGAATAACCAAAATATACATCAAGGAATATTAAATTACAGAAATAGAATTATATTACAGAAACAAGTACATCACCTGATTATCTCAGCTTTCAGACCCAACAAGAGACTCTTGAAGGAGTGGCAGCCCTTTTTATAACATACCAGGGTTGCCACAAATGTTGGGCATAGATTATAAATACAAAATGTTATTAAATACATTTTGTATTCACAATTACAATTATTTAAATATATAAATTTAAGTATATCACGAAACATTTAAATACATCAGCGACTTATGAACAATTATATAGTTATTATCAATAACATTTTAATATCTTAGTTTATAACGGAAGTCTTAATAATATTTACATCAATTGTTATACAGATACCACATTAAACATTAGTCTATAATTTTATAACATAGACTGTTAGTATTTTACATTATACTCAAAATCATAATATCATGTTAACATAGTTTTCATATTATTATAAACTATACAGCATTAATATTGGTGTTGGCATGACTGTTTTAGTACTGATCAACAACAAATATGTTACTCGGGAACCGGAAATGACAACAGTCAAGTTTAATCTGAAACCGTCTATTTCTATTTTAACTTTATTCATAATATTTTATATACTTATACATATATAATCCTATCCATTACGGCCATACTGACATTGACTTCGCTCTCGAAGTCAAAAATATCAAATTAATTAAAAAAAATATATTTCTCATATTTTTTCTCTTTTTGTAATATCAATTAACAAATCATCAACAGCCTTTTGCCTTTTCGTTCAAATCTTTGTTAATAATTGGCATATATATATATTTATTTATTTTTTATTCAACTTTTCTAGCCACCATTTTTACCGTACCATATAAGTTACCTGGTCCACTTTTCAATAGACTTTTTTTTACCACTGTACTAAACATAACTAAAGTTTTTTTTCCACTGGACCATTCATTTTCTATCAACAGACTTTTCATTTAACAAAGTCACTAATTTCCATCAACAGACTTTTCATTTAAAAAAGTCACTCATTTTCCATCAACAGACTTTTCATTTAACAAAGTCACTAATTTTATATCAACAGACTTTCCATTTAATTTTATTAATTTTTTTTTTTTTTGGTTTTTTTTTTATCTTCCTTTTATATCTTCAATACAATTGATTCATTAAACATAAACGTAAAGGCAAAATGTCAGCTATGCATTAGTTAATCGTAATCATCAAAATATAATAATAAGACTTTACTGTAAAATTTAACAGCAATCTAACATTGCCTAACATAACCTAACATAACCTAACATAACCTAACATAACCTAACATAATCTAACATAACCTAACATAACCTAACATAACCTAACATAACCTAACATAACCTAACATAACCTAACATAACCTAACATAACCTAACATAACCTAACCTAACAACATCAACCTAACAACAACATAAAATCTTTTAAATACCTATAACTAATTTATCAATAAAAAACAAGTTTTGTTTTTATGACAGTCAATTTATTCTACATAATAAGAATTTTCCATAATGTATACCTAACAATCAGGTAGTCAATGTTGATAAAACCGAGATTATTATTGTTATATTTACTCAGGTGAAATTTGATAATGATTTACGACATTTACTAAATTTAATTTATTTGAATTAGTACCGGTTCAAATAACATTTATTCCGTGACCTAATGAATTGGGCTATTAGATGATCAATTTATTTACATTTGGACTCATTACTCAAAAAAAATTAAAATATGAGCAAAATCTAAAATAAGGATTAGGATCAGATTTAAAACATTGAAATTTTAATTTATTACTTATAAAATTGTTACATCTCTTTTTCGCAAAACCATATTTGTTCAAAATATATTATTATCGTTTGGGCTGGTGTAATGTCTACTACAAAAACGTGACGTCACAGTCGATTGTTCCCGTAACGTTCACACGTTCTATATTTTATAGGTATTTGTATCTTAATTTCACAACATTTGTTTGCCAGGGGGCTATAATATATTATCTGTCTAACTAACCATCTATAATAATATTATTTATAATACTTATCTATGACAACTGAAAATAAGTGTTTATATTAATTTTTTTTTTTTTCACCTGCACATAATATGTAATACATTCAATGAAAAAAAATGATACTCAAGACATATTAATATATTAATGAAATCAAAAGAAAGTCTTTCAGCGTTGGTACTTTTTCACAGTAAATTCTACATATGAGGCTCTGTATACATCCAAAAGCATTATCACTAACTTATTTTACACCCTGTATACCGTAACTGATGATCATAAGACTTGAGACTATCCAGTATTTAAATTAAATTGCAATTTATAGCAAAATAAAGAAATTAGCTAAATAATTATGACTGAACTGTCTCTTCTTACTAATCTATATCAATATTAACATATATTTTGAACTATTGTATAATAATAATAATATATTTTTTTATTCATCGGTTACTAAACACTATATCAAACTTGTAATAATTATCTATTGAAACACTGCTTTTATCTCAGAAACGGTGAACTTACGCAAAAGTTTCATATAGTTAAAATTACTCCTTTTAGTGGACCGAGCGACTGATAGCGTAAAAATAACGATTACCAAAAATCGTGCGATACTCCATTTTTTTCTATGACACTAGCCACAAAAAGTAATTAAGTAGCAATCATTTGAACTATTAATTAACTGTTAAGTCGGATAAAAGTTAACGCCAAATTAATATTTCTGAATTAAAAGCTTTAAACTGCTCTCCTGTTTTCAATCAGGTTTTTGGCGCTAATTAGGTACATATTATTATTAAAGTTCAAGAGTGAAAATGTTTAAGATTACCTAGCCAGATAGAGGTCTACGTAATAACTCTGCCGATCCATAAGTAAAAATAGGGGTCGATACAAAAAAAAAATCCTAAATGTGTTTTAGTATGAATTTTAAAATGTGACTACTTTCGAACGGAGCTTCTTCAATAGAAAATATTATAATGAAAAATGTTCATAAAGACTGGTGCTAAAAAAAGAAAATGGTTCTTAAACCATACATATTAATAAGTCCTCGTCCATAGGCCTTAAGGCTACACCCTAACCTACACATCAACAGTCTAAACATAATTTATCTATCTACACTGTCTCAATAAAAATAATAATAGATACTTTTTACTCTAATATAATATGTATGTCTGAGACTTAAATTATTATAATTGTAACACCATATTCTAGCAAATAAACGATTTGATTGATTGAAAATATTAATCCATCTTTAAATAATAATTTATTGAATCCAAATTTTATAAGCTTCAATATCACTGAGCCGTAACTCAAAACAGTACTATATTTTACTCATTAATTCGTAATGTAACTAAATAAATCATTATCGAATCTAAATGCTACACTTAAATATCACAGCCATTTCTCAATATCAGTACTATATTTTAATCCAATATTAATCCGCAATGTAATTACGTAAATAATTTATTATTTAATGCAAATGTTACAAACTTTAAAATCTCAGCCAATTCACAATAACCGTACTATATTTTACTCTAATATTTATCTGTCTTTAAATGACTATTTATTGAATCCAAATGTTATAAACTATTTTACTCAAACAATCCGTAATGAAACTCTGTACTTAAATGAAATTTAATATTATTGAATCGAAATGTTATTTAATTATATTCTAATTAATTCATAACGAAATTAAATATACCTAATAAATTATGGAATCCAAATGTTATAAACTTAAAGATCTCAGCCAATTCACAAAAACAATAAGTACTGTATATTACTTTTATATTAATCCGTAATTAAACGTCTTTAAATAACTATTTATTGAATCCAAAAGTTTAATATAACAGCCATTTTTTGAAAATATTCTATTTTACTCAAATAATCTGTAACGAGATTTTGTAATTGAAATTTAATAATAAATATCACAGCCATTTTCCAAAGCGGTAGATATTATTGTTAATAATAATCGCATATTAATAAATAAATATGACATTAATATTATTGACATTAATAATATTTTAAATTATAAATTATGTAAGTTGACATTAGATAGATATTTTCTATCTTTTTACTTTACAAGACTGATAGCTAGTGCGCTATTAACTTTTTTGTATATAAACCCAGCCAAGAATTTCACTAGTAAGACAACAACTGCTTCTATTGAGCAGTCTAGTTATAATATGACTAATTGTAACAGCTTGGAATATGTTCCAAATAATAATAATTTAAATTAGACTTTAAGACAACAGAGGAAGTCTCTAGCACTATAGATTTAAGAAATCTATGAAAATACCATTATTCAATATAATAAACAACATTCACTTAAGCTGGTGCATCGAAATATACAAGGAATGGCTAGTAAAGAACTAGAAATTGAATTATTTTAAACTTAAATATTATTACTTAGCAATTTTCAAAAACAGTAGATACTCGTACTATATTTTACTAAAGTTTTAAATCATAACGAAACTCAAAATTTATTTAATAATCGATTCCAAATGTCTTAAATTTAAATACCTATCACTGAGCCTTTTCCAAGTATATTATGTTATATTATTAGACACTTATTAATATTATTATTCAATTATAAAAGTTCGGAATGTACCCTACCCATGAACGAACAGTTAGCACACTATATCACTGCCATTTTATTAGATTATAATATTTTGCAAGTTACTACACAGTACACACCAATATTAATCCGTCAACATATTTCAATATAACAGGTTATAATTATTTTATCTAACATACATTTCCAAATGCTTCAAATTATTATTAGCAAATTTATGAATTGGGGCGGAAAAAAAATTTTGCAATTATAACGACATCATAAATGTCCTACCGTACAATAGTTAAACCTTTAATTCTATTTTTATAAACTTTTCACCAACCGTTCGGTCTATTCTGACCAGAATTTCATTGTATCGGGGCGGGCGGGCGCTGGTGCACGTGCTGCACAAGCACCACGGTGGCAGCAAGTCTGGACAACTTTGTAGGGTTGCAAATTGTTTTAGAAAATTGAACCGCATGGCTGAGCACCATCTTAACCAACCCAATCAGGTTGCGACACGACCATTCTGAAACTGACAAAAAAACGTGTTAGTAGGTGAATCCACACTTCTGATGTTAGCTATATAAAAATATAGCTAACATAGGATGAGGAGATATATAAATATAATTCAAAGCCCAGTTAAAATGTATATAAAGTTTATTGTAACGGTTTACTTTCCACAATGTATATGCGAATACTTACAAGATTATATTATTATACAGAATACTATTACATTTTATTTAATAACTATTATTAATTTATTACCAGGAGTTTATTCAATTTATATTTTGACTTAAATAGTTAACCATTACAGAAATACAATTATATTCAAGTACCTACCCTAAGCAATTCAAATGTAAGGGAACTTAGGTATTATAACAGTAAATAATTATTAAAGAACCTTAACTGAACATAAGAATTATACTATCTTTTAATACTTTTTAAAAAGTAATACCAAGAGATTACTTAAATACCGATTATTAATTGGACTTAACATATTATGGCAATATGTGGGTAGATATAAAATTTAATAGGTGACCTAATTTCTATTTATAGAACATATCTAATCGAATAACAATATAAACTATCGATATTATATACTTCTATAATTTCTACACTTACATAATACGGAATAATGATCCAAATTAATATGAAATAACTTTATAGCTATAAATACACTTTAACTACGAAAGATATCAAAACGAACTGTATTATAAGCTTTAAAACATTACAGAAATATTTAAAAGAATAACCAAAATATACATCAAGGAATATTAAATTACAGAAATAGAATTATATTACAGAAACAAGTACATCACCTGATTATCTCAGCTTTCAGACCCAACAAGAGACTCTTGAAGGAGTGGCAGCCCTTTTTATAACATACCAGGGTTGCCACAAATGTTGGGCATAGATTATAAATACAAAATGTTATTAAATACATTTTGTATTCACAATTACAATTATTTAAATATATAAATTTAAGTATATCACGAAACATTTAAATACATCAGCGACTTATGAACAATTATATAGTTATTATCAATAACATTTTAATATCTTAGTTTATAACGGAAGTCTTAATAATATTTACATCAATTGTTATACAGATACCACATTAAACATTAGTCTATAATTTTATAACATAGACTGTTAGTATTTTACATTATACTCAAAATCATAATATCATGTTAACATAGTTTTCATATTATTATAAACTATACAGCATTAATATTGGTGTTGGCATGACTGTTTTAGTACTGATCAACAACAAATATGTTACTCGGGAACCGGAAATGACAACAGTCAAGTTTAATCTGAAACCGTCTATTTCTATTTTAACTTTATTCATAATATTTTATATACTTATACATATATAATCCTATCCATTAAGCGCGTTGGCGCTCGAACGAAAGGTCGCGGGTTCGAATCCCGCCGAGGGAACAAAAAATTTTCAATGTTCCTGGGTCATGGATGTGTATTAAATTTGTGTATAATATAATAAAAATCTTAAATATGTGTATAGTATAAAAGTATTAAATATATTTCCGTTGTCTGGTACCTGTAACACAAGTTCTTCGGATACTTAGCACAGGGCCAGATTGACGTGGTGTGAAGCGTCCATAGATATTATTATTATTATTTAACGCAAAAAGCAATGTTATGTGCTAGAAATCCGATTTTGTCATAATATATCCGATTTAAAATTTTGTTACTTTTTTAAATTTCAAGTAACCGAAATGGACAGTTTTCACTATTGAGTTTACGCTAAAATACTCTGATTTGTCTTAAGCAATGTGTATCTAATGCAAAAAGTATTGCTATGTGCCATAAAACCGATTTTTGACAAATATCCGATTTCAAATTTTGTTAAGTTTTTAAAACTATAGTAACCGAAATGGACAGTTTGTACAATTGAATTCACGCTAAAATACTCTGATTTGTCTTAAGCTATGTGTATCTAAGGCAAAAAGCATTTTTATGTGCCAGAAATCCGATTTCAAATTTAGTTACTTTTTTTTAATTTCATGTAACCGAAATGGACAGTTTTGCAATTGAGTTTACGATATAAAACTCTGATTTGTCTTGAGCAATGTGTACCTTATGCAAAAAGCATTGCTATGTGCCATAAATCGCTTACGCTAAAATACTCTGATTTGTCATAAGCAATGTGTATCTAACGCAAAAAGCAATGTTATGTGCCATAAATCCGATTTCAAATTCTGTTACTTTTTAAAAACTCAAGTAACCGAAATGGACAGTTTTCACAATTGAGTTTACGCTAAAATACTCTGATTTGTCTTAAGCAATGTGTATCAACGGCAAAAAGCATTGTTATGTGCCAAAAATCCGATTTCAAATTTTGTTACTTTTTAAAAACTCAAGTAACCGAAATGGACAGTTTTCACAATTGAGTTTACGCTAAAATACTCTGATTTGTCTTAAGCAATGTGTATCAACGGCAAAAAGCATTGTTATGTGCCAAAAATCCGATTTCAAATTTTGTTACTTTTTAAAAACTCAAGTAACCGAAATGGACAGTTTTCACAATTGAGTTTACGCTAAAATACTCTGATTTGTCTTAAGCAATGTGTATCAACGGCAAAAAGCATTGTTATGTGCCAAAAATCCGATTTCAAATTTTGTTACTTTTTAAAAACTCAAGTAACCGAAATGGACAGTTTTCACAATTGAGTTTACGCTAAAATACTCTGATTTGTCTTAAGCAATGTGTATCTAACGCAAAAAGCAATGTTATGTGCCATAAATCCGATTTCAAATTTTGTTAAATTTTTAAAACTCAAGTAACCGAAATGGACAGTTTGTACAATTGAGTTTACGCTAAAATACTCTGATTTGTCTTAAGCAATGTGTATGTTATGCAAAAAGCATTGTTATGTGCCATAAATCCGATTTGTGCCAAAAATCCGATTTCAAATTTTGTTAATTTTTTAAAACTCAAGTAACCGAAATGGACAGTTTGTACAATTGAGTTGACGCTAAAATACTCTGATTTGTCTTAAGTAATGTGAATCTTATGCAAAAAGCATTGTTATGTGCCATAAATCCGCTTTTTGCCAAAAATCCGATTTTAAAATTTTGTTACTTTTTAAAAACTCATGTAACCGAAATGGACAGTTTTCACAATTGAGTTAACGCTTAAATACTCTGATTTGTCTTAAGCAATGTGTATCTAATGCAAAAAACATTGTTATGTGCCATAAATCCGATTTTTGCCAAAAATCCGATTTCAAATATTGTTACTTTTTAAAAACTCAAGTTTTTTTTTATAGAAAAAGGGGGGAAACGAGCAGGCAGTTCACCTGATGTTAAGTGAATCCTGACGCCCATAAACATCCGCAACTCCAAAGGATCTGCAGGTGCGTTGCCGGCCTTTAAAAGTTCAAGTTACCGAAATATTCAGTTTTCGCAATTGAGTTTACGCAAAAATACTCTGATTTGACTTAAGCAATGTGTGTTACAGACGACCTCCGTAGCGCAGTTGGTTGAGCGTGTTAGCTATATAGAAATATAGCTAACATAGGATGAGGAGATATATAAATATAATTCAAAGCCCAGTTAAAATGTATATAAAGTTTATTGTAACGGTTTACTTTCCACAATGTATATGCGAATACTTACAAGATTATATTATTATACAGAATACTATTACATTTTATTTAATAACTATTATTAATTTATTACCAGGAGTTTATTCAATTTATATTTTGACTTAAATAGTTAACCATTACAGAAATACAATTATATTCAAGTACCTACCCTAAGCAATTCAAATGTAAGGGAACTTAGGTATTATAACAGTAAATAATTATTAAAGAACCTTAACTGAACATAAGAATTATACTATCTTTTAATACTTTTTAAAAAGTAATACCAAGAGATTACTTAAATACCGATTATTAATTGGACTTAACATATTATGGCAATATGTGGGTAGATATAAAATTTAATAGGTGACCTAATTTCTATTTATAGAACATATCTAATCGAATAACAATATAAACTATCGATATTATATACTTCTATAATTTCTACACTTACATAATACGGAATAATGATCCAAATTAATATGAAATAACTTTATAGCTATAAATACACTTTAACTACGAAAGATATCAAAACGAACTGTATTATAAGCTTTAAAACATTACAGAAATATTTAAAAGAATAACCAAAATATACATCAAGGAATATTAAATTACAGAAATAGAATTATATTACAGAAACAAGTACATCACCTGATTATCTCAGCTTTCAGACCCAACAAGAGACTCTTGAAGGAGTGGCAGCCCTTTTTATAACATACCAGGGTTGCCACAAATGTTGGGCATAGATTATAAATACAAAATGTTATTAAATACATTTTGTATTCACAATTACAATTATTTAAATATATAAATTTAAGTATATCACGAAACATTTAAATACATCAGCGACTTATGAACAATTATATAGTTATTATCAATAACATTTTAATATCTTAGTTTATAACGGAAGTCTTAATAATATTTACATCAATTGTTATACAGATACCACATTAAACATTAGTCTATAATTTTATAACATAGACTGTTAGTATTTTACATTATACTCAAAATCATAATATCATGTTAACATAGTTTTCATATTATTATAAACTATACAGCATTAATATTGGTGTTGGCATGACTGTTTTAGTACTGATCAACAACAAATATGTTACTCGGGAACCGGAAATGACAACAGTCAAGTTTAATCTGAAACCGTCTATTTCTATTTTAACTTTATTCATAATATTTTATATACTTATACATATATAATCCTATCCATTACGGCCATACTGACATTGACTTCGCTCTCGAAGTCAAAAATATCAAATTAATTAAAAAAATATATTTCTCATATTTTTTCTCTTTTTGTAATATCAATTAACAAATCATCAACAGCCTTTTGCCTTTTCGTTCAAATCTTTGTTAATAATTGGCATATATATATATTTATTTATTTTTTATTCAACTTTTCTAGCCACCATTTTTACCGTACCATATAAGTTACCTGGTCCACTTTTCAATAGACTTTTTTTTACCACTGTACTAAACATAACTAAAGTTTTTTTTCCACTGGACCATTCATTTTCTATCAACAGACTTTTCATTTAACAAAGTCACTAATTTCCATCAACAGACTTTTCATTTAAAAAAGTCACTCATTTTCCATCAACAGACTTTTCATTTAACAAAGTCACTAATTTTATATCAACAGACTTTCCATTTAATTTTATTAATTTTTTTTTTTTGGTTTTTTTTTTTATCTTCCTTTTATATCTTCAATACAATTGATTCATTAAACATAAACGTAAAGGCAAAATGTCAGCTATGCATTAGTTAATCGTAATCATCAAAATATAATAATAAGACTTTACTGTAAAATTTAACAGCAATCTAACATTGCCTAACATAACCTAACATAACCTAACATAACCTAACATAACCTAACATAATCTAACATAACCTAACATAACCTAACATAACCTAACATAACCTAACATAACCTAACATAACCTAACATAACCTAACATAACCTAACATAACCTAACCTAACAACATCAACCTAACAACAACATAAAATCTTTTAAATACCTATAACTAATTTATCAATAAAAAACAAGTTTTGTTTTTATGACAGTCAATTTATTCTACATAATAAGAATTTTCCATAATGTATACCTAACAATCAGGTAGTCAATGTTGATAAAACCGAGATTATTATTGTTATATTTACTCAGGTGAAATTTGATAATGATTTACGACATTTACTAAATTTAATTTATTTGAATTAGTACCGGTTCAAATAACATTTATTCCGTGACCTAATGAATTGGGCTATTAGATGATCAATTTATTTACATTTGGACTCATTACTCAAAAAAAATTAAAATATGAGCAAAATCTAAAATAAGGATTAGGATCAGATTTAAAACATTGAAATTTTAATTTATTACTTATAAAATTGTTACATCTCTTTTTCGCAAAACCATATTTGTTCAAAATATATTATTATCGTTTGGGCTGGTGTAATGTCTACTACAAAAACGTGACGTCACAGTCGATTGTTCCCGTAACGTTCACACGTTCTATATTTTATAGGTATTTGTATCTTAATTTCACAACATTTGTTTGCCAGGGGGCTATAATATATTATCTGTCTAACTAACCATCTATAATAATATTATTTATAATACTTATCTATGACAACTGAAAATAAGTGTTTATATTAATTTTTTTTTTTTTTCACCTGCACATAATATGTAATACATTCAATGAAAAAAAATGATACTCAAGACATATTAATATATTAATGAAATCAAAAGAAAGTCTTTCAGCGTTGGTACTTTTTCACAGTAAATTCTACATATGAGGCTCTGTATACATCCAAAAGCATTATCACTAACTTATTTTACACCCTGTATACCGTAACTGATGATCATAAGACTTGAGACTATCCAGTATTTAAATTAAATTGCAATTTATAGCAAAATAAAGAAATTAGCTAAATAATTATGACTGAACTGTCTCTTCTTACTAATCTATATCAATATTAACATATATTTTGAACTATTGTATAATAATAATAATATATTTTTTTATTCATCGGTTACTAAACACTATATCAAACTTGTAATAATTATCTATTGAGACACTGCTTTTATCTCAGAAACGGTGAACTTACGCAAAAGTTTCATATAGTTAAAATTACTCCTTTTAGTGGACCGAGCGACTGATAGCGTAAAAATAACGATTACCAAAAATCGTGCGATACTCCATTTTTTTCTATGACACTAGCCACAAAAAGTAATTAAGTAGCAATCATTTGAACTATTAATTAACTGTTAAGTCGGATAAAAGTTAACGCCAAATTAATATTTCTGAATTAAAAGCTTTAAACTGCTCTCCTGTTTTCAATCAGGTTTTTGGCGCTAATTAGGTACATATTATTATTAAAGTTCAAGAGTGAAAATGTTTAAGATTACCTAGCCAGATAGAGGTCTACGTAATAACTCTGCCGATCCATAAGTAAAAAAAGGGGTCGATACAAAAAAAAAATCCTAAATGTGTTTTAGTATGAATTTTAAAATGTGACTACTTTCGAACGGAGCTTCTTCAATAGAAAATATTATAATGAAAAATGTTCATAAAGACTGGTGCTAAAAAAAGAAAATGGTTCTTAAACCATACATATTAATAAGTCCTCGTCCATAGGCCTTAAGGCTACACCCTAACCTACACATCAACAGTCTAAACATAATTTATCTATCTACACTGTCTCAATAAAAATAATAATAGATACTTTTTACTCTAATATAATATGTATGTCTGAGACTTAAATTATTATAATTGTAACACCATATTCTAGCAAATAAACGATTTGATTGATTGAAAATATTAATCCATCTTTAAATAATAATTTATTGAATCCAAATTTTATAAGCTTCAATATCACTGAGCCGTAACTCAAAACAGTACTATATTTTACTCATTAATTCGTAATGTAACTAAATAAATCATTATCGAATCTAAATGCTACACTTAAATATCACAGCCATTTCTCAATATCAGTACTATATTTTAATCCAATATTAATCCGCAATGTAATTACGTAAATAATTTATTATTTAATGCAAATGTTACAAACTTTAAAATCTCAGCCAATTCACAATAACCGTACTATATTTTACTCTAATATTTATCTGTCTTTAAATGACTATTTATTGAATCCAAATGTTATAAACTATTTTACTCAAACAATCCGTAATGAAACTCTGTACTTAAATGAAATTTAATATTATTGAATCGAAATGTTATTTAATTATATTCTAATTAATTCATAACGAAATTAAATATACCCAATAAATTATGGAATCCAAATGTTATAAACTTAAAGATCTCAGCCAATTCACAAAAACAATAAGTACTGTATATCACTTTTATATTAATCCGTAATTAAACGTCTTTAAATAACTATTTATTGAATCCAAAAGTTTAATATAACAGCCATTTTTTGAAAATATTCTATTTTACTCAAATAATCTGTAACGAGATTTTGTAATTGAAATTTAATAATAAATATCACAGCCATTTTCCAAAGCGGTAGATATTATTGTTAATAATAATCGCATATTAATAAATAAATATGACATTAATATTATTGACATTAATAATATTTTAAATTATAAATTATGTAAGTTGACATTAGATAGATATTTTCTATCTTTTTACTTTACAAGACTGATAGCTAGTGCGCTATTAACTTTTTTGTATATAAACCCAGCCAAGAATTTCACTAGTAAGACAACAACTGCTTCTATTGAGCAGTCTAGTTATAATATGACTAATTGTAACAGCTTGGAATATGTTCCAAATAATAATAATTTAAATTAGACTTTAAGACAACAGAGGAAGTCTCTAGCACTATAGATTTAAGAAATCTATGAAAATACCATTATTCAATATAATAAACAACATTCACTTAAGCTGGTGCATCGAAATATACAAGGAATGGCTAGTAAAGAACTAGAAATTGAATTATTTTAAACTTAAATATTATTACTTAGCAATTTTCAAAAACAGTAGATACTCGTACTATATTTTACTAAAGTTTTAAATCATAACGAAACTCAAAATTTATTTAATAATCGATTCCAAATGTCTTAAATTTAAATACCTATCACTGAGCCTTTTCCAAGTATATTATGTTATATTATTAGACACTTATTAATATTATTATTCAATTATAAAAGTTCGGAATGTACCCTACCCATGAACGAACAGTTAGCACACTATATCACTGCCATTTTATTAGATTATAATATTTTGCAAGTTACTACACAGTACACACCAATATTAATCCGTCAACATATTTCAATATAACAGGTTATAATTATTTTATCTAACATACATTTCCAAATGCTTCAAATTATTATTAGCAAATTTATGAATTGGGGCGGAAAAAAATTTTGCAATTATAACGACATCATAAATGTCCTACCGTACAATAGTTAAACCTTTAATTCTATTTTTATAAACTTTTCACCAACCGTTCGGTCTATTCTGACCAGAATTTCATTGTATCGGGGCGGGCGGGCGCTGGTGCACGTGCTGCACAAGCACCACGGTGGCAGCAAGTCTGGACAACTTTGTAGGGTTGCAAATTGTTTTAGAAAATTGAACCGCATGGCTGAGCACCATCTTAACCAACCCAATCAGGTTGCGACACGACCATTCTGAAACTGACAAAAAAACGTGTTAGTAGGTGAATCCACACTTCTGATGTTAGCTATATAGAAATATAGCTAACATAGGATGAGGAGATATATAAATATAATTCAAAGCCCAGTTAAAATGTATATAAAGTTTATTGTAACGGTTTACTTTCCACAATGTATATGCGAATACTTACAAGATTATATTATTATACAGAATACTATTACATTTTATTTAATAACTATTATTAATTTATTACCAGGAGTTTATTCAATTTATATTTTGACTTAAATAGTTAACCATTACAGAAATACAATTATATTCAAGTACCTACCCTAAGCAATTCAAATGTAAGGGAACTTAGGTATTATAACAGTAAATAATTATTAAAGAACCTTAACTGAACATAAGAATTATACTATCTTTTAATACTTTTTAAAAAGTAATACCAAGAGATTACTTAAATACCGATTATTAATTGGACTTAACATATTATGGCAATATGTGGGTAGATATAAAATTTAATAGGTGACCTAATTTCTATTTATAGAACATATCTAATCGAATAACAATATAAACTATCGATATTATATACTTCTATAATTTCTACACTTACATAATACGGAATAATGATCCAAATTAATATGAAATAACTTTATAGCTATAAATACACTTTAACTACGAAAGATATCAAAACGAACTGTATTATAAGCTTTAAAACATTACAGAAATATTTAAAAGAATAACCAAAATATACATCAAGGAATATTAAATTACAGAAATAGAATTATATTACAGAAACAAGTACATCACCTGATTATCTCAGCTTTCAGACCCAACAAGAGACTCTTGAAGGAGTGGCAGCCCTTTTTATAACATACCAGGGTTGCCACAAATGTTGGGCATAGATTATAAATACAAAATGTTATTAAATACATTTTGTATTCACAATTACAATTATTTAAATATATAAATTTAAGTATATCACGAAACATTTAAATACATCAGCGACTTATGAACAATTATATAGTTATTATCAATAACATTTTAATATCTTAGTTTATAACGGAAGTCTTAATAATATTTACATCAATTGTTATACAGATACCACATTAAACATTAGTCTATAATTTTATAACATAGACTGTTAGTATTTTACATTATACTCAAAATCATAATATCATGTTAACATAGTTTTCATATTATTATAAACTATACAGCATTAATATTGGTGTTGGCATGACTGTTTTAGTACTGATCAACAACAAATATGTTACTCGGGAACCGGAAATGACAACAGTCAAGTTTAATCTGAAACCGTCTATTTCTATTTTAACTTTATTCATAATATTTTATATACTTATACATAATATATAATCCTATCCATTAAGCGCGTTGGCGCTCGAACGAAAGGTCGCGGGTTCGAATCCCGCCGAGGGAACAAAAAATTTTCAATGTTCCTGGGTCATGGATGTGTATTAAATTTGTGTATAATATAATAAAAATCTTAAATATGTGTATAGTATAAAAGTATTAAATATATTTCCGTTGTCTGGTACCTGTAACACAAGTTCTTCGGATACTTAGCACAGGGCCAGATTGACGTGGTGTGAAGCGTCCATAGATATTATTATTATTATTTAACGCAAAAAGCAATGTTATGTGCTAGAAATCCGATTTTGTCATAATATATCCGATTTAAAATTTTGTTACTTTTTTAAATTTCAAGTAACCGAAATGGACAGTTTTCACTATTGAGTTTACGCTAAAATACTCTGATTTGTCTTAAGCAATGTGTATCTAACGCAAAAAGCAATGTTATGTGCCATAAATCCGATTTCAAATTCTGTTACTTTTTAAAAACTCAAGTAACCGAAATGGACAGTTTTCACAATTGAGTTTACGCTAAAATACTCTGATTTGTCTTAAGCAATGTGTATCAACGGCAAAAAGCATTGTTATGTGCCAAAAATCCGATTTCAAATTTTGTTACTTTTTAAAAACTCAAGTAACCGAAATGGACAGTTTTCACAATTGAGTTTACGCTAAAATACTCTGATTTGTCTTAAGCAATGTGTATCTAACGCAAAAAGCAATGTTATGTGCCATAAATCCGATTTCAAATTTTGTTAAATTTTTAAAACTCAAGTAACCGAAATGGACAGTTTGTACAATTGAGTTTACGCTAAAATACTCTGATTTGTCTTAAGCAATGTGTATGTTATGCAAAAAGCATTGTTATGTGCCATAAATCCGATTTGTGCCAAAAATCCGATTTCAAATTTTGTTAATTTTTTAAAACTCAAGTAACCGAAATGGACAGTTTGTACAATTGAGTTGACGCTAAAATACTCTGATTTGTCTTAAGTAATGTGAATCTTATGCAAAAAGCATTGTTATGTGCCATAAATCCGCTTTTTGCCAAAAATCCGATTTTAAAATTTTGTTACTTTTTAAAAACTCATGTAACCGAAATGGACAGTTTTCACAATTGAGTTAACGCTTAAATACTCTGATTTGTCTTAAGCAATGTGTATCTAATGCAAAAAACATTGTTATGTGCCATAAATCCGATTTTTGCCAAAAATCCGATTTCAAATATTGTTACTTTTTAAAAACTCAAGTTTTTTTTTTATAGAAAAAGGGGGGAAACGAGCAGGCAGTTCACCTGATGTTAAGTGAATCCTGACGCCCATAAACATCCGCAACTCCAAAGGATCTGCAGGTGCGTTGCCGGCCTTTAAAAGTTCAAGTTACCGAAATATTCAGTTTTCGCAATTGAGTTTACGCAAAAATACTCTGATTTGACTTAAGCAATGTGTGTTACAGACGACCTCCGTAGCGCAGTTGGTTGAGCGCGTTGGCGCTCGAACGAAAGGTCGCGGGTTCGAATCCCGCCGAGGGAACAAAAAATTTTCAATGTTCCTGGGTCATGGATGTGTATTAAATTTGTGTATAATATAATAAAAATCTTAAATATGTGTATAGTATAAAAGTATTAAATATATATCCGTTGTCGGGTACCTGTAACACAAGTTCTTCGGATACTTAGCACAGGGCCAGATTGACGTGGTGTGAAGCGTCCATAGATATTATTATTATTATTTAACGCAAAAAGCAATGTTATGTGCTAGAAATCCGATTTTGTCATAATATATCCGATTTAAAATTTTGTTACTTTTTTAAATTTCAAGTAACCGAAATGGACAGTTTTCACTATTGAGTTTACGCTAAAATACTCTGATTTGTCTTAAGCAATGTGTATCTAATGCAAAAAGTATTGCTATGTGCCATAAAACCGATTTTTGACAAATATCCGATTTCAAATTTTGTTAAGTTTTTAAAACTATAGTAACCGAAATGGACAGTTTGTACAATTGAATTCACGCTAAAATACTCTGATTTGTCTTAAGCTATGTGTATCTAAGGCAAAAAGCATTTTTATGTGCCAGAAATCCGATTTCAAATTTAGTTACTTTTTTTTAATTTCATGTAACCGAAATGGACAGTTTTGCAATTGAGTTTACGATATAAAACTCTGATTTGTCTTGAGCAATGTGTACCTTATGCAAAAAGCATTGCTATGTGCCATAAATCGCTTACGCTAAAATACTCTGATTTGTCTTAAGCAATGTGTATCTAACGCAAAAAGCAATGTTATGTGCCATAAATCCGATTTCAAATTCTGTTACTTTTTAAAAACTCAAGTAACCGAAATGGACAGTTTTCACAATTGAGTTTACGCTAAAATACTCTGATTTGTCTTAAGCAATGTGTATCAACGGCAAAAAGCATTGTTATGTGCCAAAAATCCGATTTCAAATTTTGTTACTTTTTAAAAACTCAAGTAACCGAAATGGACAGTTTTCACAATTGAGTTTACGCTAAAATACTCTGATTTGTCTTAAGCAATGTGTATCTAACGCAAAAAGCAATGTTATGTGCCATAAATCCGATTTCAAATTTTGTTAAATTTTTAAAACTCAAGTAACCGAAATGGACAGTTTGTACAATTGAGTTTACGCTAAAATACTCTGATTTGTCTTAAGCAATGTGTATGTTATGCAAAAAGCATTGTTATGTGCCATAAATCCGATTTGTGCCAAAAATCCGATTTCAAATTTTGTTACTTTTTAAAAACTCAAGTAACCGAAATGGACAGTTTTCACAATTGAGTTTACGCTAAAATACTCTGATTTGTCTTAAGCAATGTGTATCTAACGCAAAAAGCAATGTTATGTGCCATAAATCCGATTTCAAATTTTGTTAAATTTTTAAAACTCAAGTAACCGAAATGGACAGTTTGTACAATTGAGTTTACGCTAAAATACTCTGATTTGTCTTAAGCAATGTGTATGTTATGCAAAAAGCATTGTTATGTGCCATAAATCCGATTTGTGCCAAAAATCCGATATCAAATTTTGTTAACTTTTTAAAACTCAAGTAACCGAAATGGACAGTTTGTACAATTGAGTTGACGCTAAAATACTCTGATTTGTCTTAAGTAATGTGAATCTTATGCAAAAAGCATTGTTATGTGCCATAAATCCGCTTTTTGCCAAAAATCCGATTTTAAAATTTTGTTACTTTTTAAAAACTCATGTAACCGAAATGGACAGTTTTCACAATTGAGTTAACGCTTAAATACTCTGATTTGTCTTAAGCAATGTGTATCTAATGCAAAAAACATTGTTATGTGCCATAAATCCGATTTCAAATATTGTTACTTTTTAAAAACTCAAGTTTTTTTTTTTTATAGAAAAAGGGGGGAAACGAGCAGGCAGTTCACCTGATGTTAAGTGAATCCTGACGCCCATAAACATCCGCAACTCCAAAGGATCTGCAGGTGCGTTGCCGGCCTTTAAAAGTTCAAGTTACCGAAATATTCAGTTTTGGCAATTGAGTTTACGCTAAAATACTCTAATTTGTCTTAAGCAATGTGAATCTAATGCAAAAAGTATTGTCATGTGCCATAAATCCGATTTTTGCCAAAAATCCGATTTCATATTTTGTTAATTTTTTAAAACTATAGTAACCGAAATGGACAGTTTGTACAATTGAGTTTACGCTAAAATACTCTGATTTGTCTTAAGCAATGTGTATGTTATGCAAAAAGCATTGTTATGTGCCATAAATCCGATTTTTGCCAAAAATCCGATTTCAAATTTTGTTAATTTTTTAAAACTATAGTAACCGAAATGGACAGTTTGTACAATTGAGTTTACGCTAAAATACTCTGATTTGTCTCAAGCAATGTGTATGTTATGCAAAAAGCATTGTTATGTGCCATAAATCCGATTTTTGCCAAAAATCCGATTTCAAATTTTGTTAATTTTTTAAAACTCAAGTAACCGAAATGGACAGTTTGTACAATTGAGTTGACGCTAAAATACTCTGATTTGTCTTAAGTAATGTGAATCTAATGCAAAAAGCATTGTTATGTGCCATAAATCCGCTTTTTGCCAAAAATCCGATTTTTAAATTTTGTTACTTTTTAAAAACTCAAGTAACCGAAATGGACAGTTTTCACAATTGAGTTAACGCTAAAATACTCTGATTTGTCTTAAGCAATGTGTATCTAATGCAAAAAACATTGTTATGGCCATAAATCCGATTTTTGCCAAAAATCCGATTTCAAATTTTGTTACTTTTTAAAAACTCAAGTTTTTTTTTATAGAAAAAGGGGGGAAACGAGCAGGCAGTTCACCTGATGTTAAGTGAATCCTGACGCATATAAACATCCGCAACTCCAAAGGATCTGCAAGTGCGTTGCCGGCCTTTAAAAGTTCAAGTTACCGAAATATTCAGTTTTCGCAATTGAGTTTACGCAAAAATACTCTGATTTGACTTAAGCAATGTGTATTTAACGCAAAAAGCAATGTAATGTGCTAGAAATCCGATTTTGTCATAATATATACGATTTAAAATTTTGTTACTTTTTTAAATTTCAGGTAACCGAAATGGACAGTTTTCACTATTGAGTTTACGCTAAAATACTCTGCTTTGTCTTAAGCAATGTGTATCAAATGCAAAAAGCATTGTTATGTGCCATAAATCCGATTTTTGCCAATAATCCGATTTCAAATTTTGTTAATTTTTTAAAACTATAGTAACCGAAATGGACAGTTTGTACAATTGAGTTTACGCTAAAATACTCTGATTTGTCTTAAGCAATGTGTATGTTATGCAAAAAGCATTGTTATGTGCCATAAATCCGATTTTTGCCAAAAATCCGATTTCAAATTTTGTTAATTTTTTAAAACTATAGTAACCGAAATGGACAGTTTGTACAATTGAGTTTACGCTAAAATACTCTGATTTGTCTCAAGCAATGTGTATGTTATGCAAAAAGCATTGTTATGTGCCATAAATCCGATTTTTGCCAAAAATCCGATTTCAAATTTTGTTAATTTTTTAAAACTCAAGTAACCGAAATGGACAGTTTGTACAATTGAGTTGACGCTAAAATACTCTGATTTGTCTTAAGTAATGTGAATCTAATGCAAAAAGCATTGTTATGTGCCATAAATCCGCTTTTTGCCAAAAATCCGATTTTTAAATTTTGTTACTTTTTAAAAACTCAAGTAACCGAAATGGACAGTTTTCACAATTGAGTTAACGCTAAAATACTCTGATTTGTCTTAAGCAATGTGTATCTAATGCAAAAAACATTGTTATGGCCATAAATCCGATTTTTGCCAAAAATCCGATTTCAAATTTTGTTACTTTTTAAAAACTCAAGTTTTTTTTTATAGAAAAAGGGGGGAAACGAGCAGGCAGTTCACCTGATGTTAAGTGAATCCTGACGCATATAAACATCCGCAACTCCAAAGGATCTGCAAGTGCGTTGCCGGCCTTTAAAAGTTCAAGTTACCGAAATATTCAGTTTTCGCAATTGAGTTTACGCAAAAATACTCTGATTTGACTTAAGCAATGTGTATTTAACGCAAAAAGCAATGTAATGTGCTAGAAATCCGATTTTGTCATAATATATACGATTTAAAATTTTGTTACTTTTTTAAATTTCAGGTAACCGAAATGGACAGTTTTCACTATTGAGTTTACGCTAAAATACTCTGCTTTGTCTTAAGCAATGTGTATCAAATGCAAAAAGCATTGTTATGTGCCATAAATCCGATTTTTGCCAATAATCCGATTTCAAATTTTGTTAATTTTTTAAAACTCAAGTAACCGAAATGGACAGTTTGTACAATTGAGTTGACGCTAAAATACTCTGATTTGTCTTAAGCAATGTGTATCTAATGCAAAAAGTATTGCTATGTGCCATAAAACCGATTTTTGCCAAATATCCGATTTCAAATTTTGTTAAGTTTTCAAAACTATAGTAACCGAAATGAACAGTTTGTACAATTGAATTTACGCTAAAATACTCTGATTTGTCTTAAGCAATGTGTATCTAAGGCAAAAAGCATTTTTATGTGCCAGAAATCAGATTTCAAATTTTGTTACTTTTTTTTAATTTCATGTAACCGAAATGGACAGTTTTGCAATTGAGTTTACGCTATAAAACTCTGATTTGTCTTGAGCAATGTGTACCTAATGCAAAAAGCATTGCTATGTGCCATAAATCGCTTACGCTAAAATACTCTGATTTGTCTTAAGCAATGTGTATCTAATGCAAAAAGTATTGTTATGTGCTATAAATCCGATTTCAAATTTTGTTACTTTTTTAAATTTCATGTAACCAAAATGGACAGTTTACAATTGAGTTTACGCTTTTATACTCAGATTTGTCTTGAGCAATGTGTTTCTAATGCAAAAAGCATTGTTATGTGCCATAAATTCGATTAAGCCAAAAATCCGATTTCAATATTGTTAATTTTTTAAAACTCAAGTTACCGAAATATTCAGTTTTCGCAATTGAGTTTACGCTAAAATACTCTGATTTGTCTTGAGCAATGTGTTTCTAATGCAAAAAGCATTGATATGTGCCATAAATCCGATTTTTGAAAAAAATCCGATTTCAAATTCTGTTACTTTTTAAAAACTCAAGTAACCGAAATGGACAGTTTTCACAATTGAGTTTACGCTAAAATACTCTGATTTGTCTTAAGCAATGTGTATCTGATGCAAAAAGTATTGTTATGTGCCATAAATCCGATTTCAAATTTTGTTACTTTTTTAAATTTCATGTAACCAAAATGGACAGTTTTACAATTGAGTTTACGCTTTAATACTCTGATTTGTCTTGAGCAATGTGTTTCTAATGCAAAAAGCATTGTTATGTGCCATAAATTCGATTAAGCCAAAAATCCGATTTCAAATTTTGTTAATTTTTAAAACTCAAGTTACCGAAATATTCAGTTTTCGCAATTGAGCTTACGCTAAAATACTCTGATTTGTCTTAAGGAATGTGTATCTAATGCAAAAAGCATTGTTATGTGCCATAAATCCAATTTTTGCCAAAAATCCTATTTCAAATTTTGTTAATTTTTTGAAACTCAAGTAACCGAAATGGACAGTTTGTACAATTGAGTTTAGGCTAAAATACTCTGATTTGTCTTAAGCAATGTGTATCTAATGCAAAAAGCATTGTTATGTGCCAGAAATCCGATTTCAAATTTTGTTACTTTTTTAAATTTCATGTAATCGAAATGGACTGTTTTTATTTATTTATTTATTTATTATGAAAACCAACAGCATAATACAAATAATTTTACAAACTTGGTAAATTACAAAAGTAAAGCCAATAACAGGTTTCCCATATATAACCAATGTGCTAACGTGAGATAAAAAATGAGAGCCTCGTAGTTAAATGTTAGTTTACAATAGTTTTAAAAACAAGTCATTGAGAACAAGTATATGAGAAAAAACAAAGTAACTCTTAGCGGTCTAAATTAAACAATAGGTAAGCATTATTGATTGATTCGATAGGACAGCTGTAGTATCTACTACTAATTACACTACCACAGAAAAACAAGCAGTTAATATTTTATTTTATTTTCTACGTTTTTTATTTTTGCGATTTTAGTGATTTGATTATATTATTTTTAAATTTAGCTTTAGTGTTAGAAAATAAGTCAATTTCATTGAAATTTTTATTGTATGTGCGAGTAATTCGCGTGAGAACAGAATTTTGTGCGTAATTAGTGTGATGCGATGGGACATGCAGTAGTGGTGTGATGCGGGTTCGATATTGGGGAGTCCGGAATGCGATGCATGAGACGAGGTGAGGGCAATCTATTCTATTATTTATGAGATCATAAAGAAAGCTCATATCAAGGACAATACGTCTCTGTTCCAGTGTTAACATTTCATATTCAGCACAAGCGTCTTCATAATTGTCAAAGTTTTTACTGTTACGATAGTTGAGATGGGAAATGAACTTTTTCTGTACTCTTTCCAGTCGGCTCTTATAAATAATGTAATGAGGAGACCAAATAGGGTATTAGACCAAATAATGTATTCGAATATGCTTCTTACAAAAGCGGAATAAATGAACTTTAGAGATGTAGTATTTGAGAATGGTTTACAACTGCGGAGAACAAATCCGAGATTTTTTAAAGCTTTGGTAATTATGTCTTTAATATGACCCACAAACATGAACTTAGAATCTAAAAGTACACCTAGATCTCTAACACCTCGTCTCCTTGGAATCCCATTACCATCAAAGTGGTAATATTGGATAATTGGCTTTTGTTTCCGAGTAAAAGTTATATACTCACACTTGTTGAAATTTACTGTAATGTTATTCATGTTATAGTATGAGTATAAACTGTCAAGATCTTTTTGAAGTAATACACAATCTTGAGCAGTTTTAATTTTATAAAAAATCTTTTTATCATCCGCATACATTAGATATTCAGATTGTTTAATAAATGAACCAATGTCATATAGATACGCGTTGTATAGGAGTGGTCCTAAGTGTTAGCCCTGTGGTACCCCAGTTAAAATACTGATGAAGTTTGAGAGATAACCACCCATTACAACTGCCTGAGATCGGTTAGAAAGATATGATTTTATCCACCGCAACAGGTCTCCATGAATACCGAGTGCCTGCAGTTTCTGAAGGAGAATAACATGGTCTACACGATCAAAGCC
The DNA here is from genome assembly GCA_905187575.2 of Celastrina argiolus. Taxonomy (NCBI): domain Eukaryota; kingdom Metazoa; phylum Arthropoda; class Insecta; order Lepidoptera; family Lycaenidae; genus Celastrina; species Celastrina argiolus. Next base: position 28,424 of record LR994579.1, on the reverse strand, counting down.
TTCTCAAAGTCAGTATAAACCACATCAATCTGCCCACCACGATCCATATTCTCCAATATATAGTTAGTAAAACATGCTAGATTAGTGGTCGTTGAGCGACCTTTTAAGAAACCATGTTGCTGGTTGGGTATAGAACGGTGCAAAATGGGATAGATATTGTTGTATACAATTTTTTCTAGTACTTTAGAATAGAAATTCCTCTGTAGTTACTTATTTCCGTACGTGTACCCTTTTTATGAATCGGTATAATTTGGGCGGTTTTCCATTTTTGTGGGAAGATGCCTTCTTGTAAGGAACGATTAAATACTACTGTTAACGGTGTAGAGAGTGCGCTGGAGCATCGTGACCAGAAAATGGCAGGTAGGCCATCACAGCCGGCGCCCTTATTAATGTCTATGGAATTCAAAATTTTTGTAACTGTAGACTTAGTCGTTTGGATATTTGATACAATGTCAGAACATGAAGGCAGCTATTGAATGGTACACCTGTACCAGAAGGCCTACCAAATTTAAAAAGGCTCGTAGTAAAAAATATCCTGTTTGGTTCACTCGTGATTTAATTAAGATGATAAATGAAAAACGGAAATATCATACCAGGGTTAAGAAATATAAAAACGATATGGATATTCTATCTTTCGAATTGTTAAGGGATAGGTGTAATAAATTAATGAAAGATTGTTATAGTCAATATATGTATAAGAAGGGTTGAAAACGCTATTAACAGGAACCCAAAATATTTCTGGTCTTTTATTAAAAGCAAAAAACAGAATCATAGTTCGTACCCACATCAAATGGAATATGGAGGTAAAATGGCTACTAGTAGTCCTAAGGTATGCGAACTATTTGCTGAATGTTTGTCAAAATAATACAGTCCAAGTAATTATAATCGTAATCTATGCCAAAAAACGCTTTTAATGCCGTCAAACTATTTTGATTCCTCGTCATTGTTCCAATTATCATTTTCTGAACAAGAGATTAAAAAAGCTTTAAAATCACTAGATTAAAGACTTGATTATTTGAAGCATAATAAATTTGAGAATGGCACTTCCGTTTTCCGCTTTATTTTACCTCCTTGTCTGTCCTAAGTGTTGCTTTCTCTGTCTATCTTGGCGCCATCACCTGGCAGAGGTGGGATGTTTCCCACTTAACTTTGATCATTTGGCGTCTTGTTTTCCGCACCGCACGGTCGTGCTTAGAAGCCATTAGGCATTATTACCTCCTAATTATAAAATTCAAGTTAAAAGTGATATTTAACAAAGTGTCGTGACATTTCACGTAAGTTTTATTTGTAATAAGGATTTTATTTGAATAACGATTTTATCGTTCTATTTTATTGAATGTATGTAATTTTTATTCCTCCTAGGTAAAGGTTGCTTGTTAAAAATGAGTAGTGAAAATGATGAAGTTGCTCATTTAGATGCGTTAACAAATAATACTGTAGTGACACCAGCGAATAATTTAAAACCAACCGGTACTGTCGTTAATAAATTACCCCCTAGGCGAGCTAGGTCAAGTAGTAGTAGTTCGTCAAGTGTTTCGAGCTCGTCATCTTCTTCGCAAAGCGAACGTAAATCGAGGCGCCGCCGCCATAAAAAAAGGGGGGGCAAACGTAGGCAACGCCGTGACCAACTTTTGGCCAAATTAACACAAGAAGTTAGTAAACTTAATAAAAAAGTTAATTCTTATGACGAAAGCAGTCGCACTTTTCAAGGTCATGCAGATGACTGCTGTATTGATGACAATATAAGCCGTGAATTGTACTGTGAGTCACCTGAAAACGCCCTAACCGACTCCGGGACGCTTATTAGCAATTCTTTTCAACCGAATGTTGTTTTTGAAATAGAGACAAAACTTAAAGAGCCTTCTATTCCGAAAACTTCTCAAGACTTTTTGACTATATTAAATGACATCCAACATTTCAATAGCAACGAATGGTCAGACGTTCGTTATTCTGAAGTTCAAAAGTCCTATAATCATAATCCTGGTTTTGTCGATTTGGAGGTCAATGATGAGCTCAAAGGTTATGATACTTTTAAACATTTATCTCACTCGGATAAAGCATATGCGGCATTGACTTATTGTGTTCTTAAGCAGCGAGAAACACTACAATCCGCTCTTAAAAAATTGTTACAATGGTCACAAAATTCAAACTTGACAACTGAAGGTTTAAATGAAACTGTTAATGAACTATTTCTTAAAGGTGATTTGTTTAAAGTAACGTCGGATTTACTTCAATTAATTTGTGGCCATAGAGCCGAAGTAATTCAAATGAGACGCGATGCTATTATTAACTTTGTTCGGGACCCTGTTCATAAGTCGGCACTACGCAAGATACCCCCGTCTTGCAATCATATTTTTAATTCGGAGTCGCTGGTGTCACTACTTGAAAAGACAAGTGGTATTCGCAAAACATTTCTTGCGAATAGACAGTTTAATGTTGCTACCGCTGCGCAAGCGAGTACCAGCAGCAACAGATCAACTCGCCACCCCCCGCAGGGGCAGGCTATGAGTAATTTACCCGCGCAGGGTACGTCTCATGGATGTTGTGCAAGCTCGCACATTTCCCATGCTCACCAGCCTGCGCAAGGCTGTGCTTATAACCGTCCTCCGCAGGGACAAAGAAATTATAATTATGAGCCACGCTCTGCAATAGCCGGCAATTCTCGAGGTACCTTTCGTCAGAGAGGAGCTCGAACAGATCACAGAGGAAAGTTTCATGACAGAAGTGCCCGAAAACGTACCGGTTCTCCCCATGACTACGGAAATGCTAAGAAACGTAAGTATTGACAATCAAATATTCAGGGCGGGCCAACTTCTAATGTTTCACCACCGATGGCAGCATCTAGGTGCTCCGGATTATATATTAAAGATATTAAAAGGGTATCGCATACCCTTTGTGGAAAAACCTCCTCTGATTATTCCCAAAACGAACGGGAACCGGTTTTCCACCACAGTATCGGAGGAAATGTCTGTTCAAATTCGTCAGATGCTACATCAAGGCGTACTAGAAGTAGCCAACCCTTCCCCAAGTTTTGTTTCGACAATGTTTCTTGTCCCCAAATGCGACGGATCTTACCGCCCTATTTTCAATCTGTCAACTCTGAACGATTATGTTTTAACCCAACCGTTCAAGCTGATAAATGTTCAGCGCATCCCAGATTTTCTGCAGCCCAACGATTGGTTATGCAAAATCGATCTGTCTCAGGCATATTTTCACCTAGCAGTCGCTTCGTCCCACAGACGATTTCTACGACTAATATACAAAGGCCAATTAATGCAAATGACCTGCCTACCATTCGGCCTCAGTACTGCTCCAAAAGTATTCGCCTCTCTGACAAATTGGGTTGCACAGACTCTGAGGGAGCGGGGTCTACGTATTATAGTCTATTTGGACGACTATCTTATTGCTCACCAAAACCGACATACACTACAAACGCATGTTCAGGTTTTGCTCCAGAGACTTCAATATCTAGGTTGGCAAATAAATCAAAAAAAATCTATACTGATACCTCAACAAGACCTGACATTTCTCGGTGTTCGCTGGATAACTTTCAAAAACAAAAAAGTACTTCCAGACGAAAAGATAGCCAAAATTTATCAGAAAATCTCACCTATTCTGAAAAGCGGCCTGGTAGATCTAAAGTCCTTACAGAGCATCGTCGGTCTTCTAAATTTCGCAAGTTTCATAGTTCCGAAGGGCAGGCTACATTATCGCGCCCTATTATCTTTTCTAATAAAGTTAGAGAAGTCTCAAGACCTGAAACGCTGCCTCCTGCCGAGACAAGCGTTACAGGATCTTCAGTGGTGGTCTCAAAATCACCATCTACCCACTCCTATTCATTGGACCCCTCCGTCACACTTCTTAGCAACAGATGCGTCGGATCTAGCTTGGGGTGCACAGCTGGATCATCTCTCTTTGTCCGGGACATGGTCCAGACAAGAGAGTCTCACGCACTGCAATCAGAAAGAGCTTCTGGCTCTGTACAAAGTTTTACAAGGCCAGTACAAGACTCTCTCTTACTCCACTGTTCTTTGGCAAAGCGACAATCGAACAGCAATAGCCTATGTTCGGAACGAAGGTGGAACGAGGTCCGAGGACCTGATGGATATAACTGCCCAAATTTTTCAGTTATTAGAACGTTACCAAATTCACATTGCCGCCTATCATATTCCCGGAAAATTCAACGGACACGCCGATCATCTGTCACGCTACCGCTCTCCCCCAGAGAGGCATCTATTACCTTTTTGCACAGAGAAGGTATTCAGGAAATACGGAGTGCCTGTGATAGACCTGTTTGCTTCTGCCAAAGCACACGTGGTGGTGAATTATGCAACCCTCGACTTGAACGATCAAACAGCATTGTTCCACGACGCCTTTTCTCGCGACTGGAATTACCCACTAGCTTGGATATTTCCTCCACCTTATTTGATACCCAAAGTTCTCGCTCACCTCAATCAAGCGCAAGGCATTTACCTATTAGTGATTCCACGCTGGGATCGCGTATTTTGGCGGGCGGATCTCAAGTCGAGAGCAATAGCAGCACCAATTACAATTCCCCGTCTAGACCTTTGCCTAATCGATATTTCAACGGGAGTTCCCCCTCCGAAAATTCAGGAAATGACCTTAGAAATATGGAAATGTGGGGGTGGTCGCAAAATTTAATAGGATGGGATGATGCCCACTTGAATTTATTACTATCGTCATGGCGGCCATCTACCCGCAAGACATACAAGGTTGCCTGGAATAGATGGTTATCTTGGTGTAGCTTACACAAATGTGACGCGCGTAAACCTACGGGCGCTGTTCTTGCAAAATTTTTAGCAGATCTATTTTTAAAAGATCAGCTTTCTTATAACACAATTTTGTTACACAAGTCAGTAGTATCTACTATGTGTGATACCGAGGTTTCTGGAACATTGAGCTCACATGTCTTGGTAAAACATGTTTTAAAATCTATTGCGTTGAAAAAACCTGTTCAACACAAGTCAAAGATTTGGGATACAGAGTTATTAACTAATTTCTTAAAAACGTATACTGTTGACGAAAACAATTCTTTTGCAGTCTCTAGACACACTGCTATATTGCTTCTACTATGTTCAGGCGGCCACAGTTCGGATCTAAAACAGATAATTCTGATTCCAGGCAATCGGGATGGAAGATATTAAGCAATCCTAACGATAAACAACTTAATGCTTTTTACTGGCTAAAATGCTGCAATAAAATTCTTCATCATAGACGTAGCGAAGCTAAATGTACCAATTTGTTTACCAACTTGAGAGGAAGACCAAACCCTGCCTCAAAAACTGTAATTGCTGGATGGGTTAAAACTCTACTGTCTGAGGCAAAAATTACTGCACCACCGGGTAGCGTTCGCTCAGCTGTAGCGTCGAAAAGTTGGGCAGATAATGTATCGGTGGATGAAATACTTTTACGAGGCAATTGGAAATCTGCCAATACCTTTCAAAAATTTTATAAAAGAGCAGTGATTCCGTCTTGCAATAATGATTAAAGAAATTCATTTGTTCCTATAAGTTGATTTAATTAATATTGGTTATAATTAGCCAATAATCATAATGCTTAGTCATTGTATGTATAAGTTATTTTTTGTCTTATTATTCAATTAGTTCTTTTGTAACTTGAGGTTTCTTACAATTATTTAAATAAATTTAATTATACTTTTACTAAGTAACTACTAGTATAGTAAGTTATAAGTTTGTTGTATTAACCTATTACATAATATACAATATTATGCTTATAATTGATTTATTTTCTATCACATTGGCGTCCATCATCTCCTGGCGATAACAAACACGTCTCAAATTTATTATGCTTCAAATAATCAAGTCTTTAATAGCAGCGTTTTACCCTGAAATAAAACGCTTATTAAATACTTACCTTATTTGAAGCATAACTTTTTATTTCTGCCTGGAGAAATTTTCGACTCAATGATCAAAGTTAAGTGGGAAACATCCCACCTCTGCCAGGTGATGGCGCCAAGATAGACAGAGAAAGCAACACTTAGGACAGACAAGGAGGTAAAATAAAGCGGAAAACGGAAGTGCCATTCTCAAATTTATTATGCTTCAAATAAGGTAAGTATTTAATAAGCGTTTTATTTCAGGGTAAAACGCTGCTATTCTGAAAAGGGTGCTGGCACTTGGCAGCGACGGAATCCCACCAATATTTATAAAATCATGTGCGCAAACACTGTCTCATCCATTAGTATCAATTTACAATAAATCGCTTATAAGTGGAGTATTTCCTAAAATTTGGAAGGAAGCATTAATAGTGCCGTTACACAAATTTGGACCTCGTCACTTGATCACTAATTACAGACCAATATCTATTATTAACATCTTTGGCAAGGTTTTAGAAAAATTAGTTACAGCGCAACTAGTCTGGTTCCTTCAACAAAAAATAATCCCACATCAACATGGCTTTGTTAGTAAGAGATCTACCGCAACTAATCTAGCGTCCTTTACTTCAAATGTTTGCAGATACGTAGACAAACGGGTTCCAGTCGATGCAATTTACACAGATTTTAGTAATGATACAGTTGACCATAAAATTCTTGTACACAAACTTGCTAATGCTGGTATTAATGGCATTCTGCTAAGTTGGCTTGAGTCGTACTTATCGGAACGGTTCTCAAAGGTAATTGTAAATGGATTTACGTCGGACCCTTTTCCTGCAACCAGTGGAGTCCCACAAGGGTCTCATTTGGGGCCAATTCTATTCAATATATTTATCAACGATATTTACTGTTGTTTTAAAAAATCCGAATTTTATTTATTTGCCGATGACTTAAAAATTATAAAACCTATACAATCATATCTAGACGCAAAACTACTACAAGAAGACATAGACAGATTGTATGAATGGTGTGTTCAAAATAATATGCTACTAAATATAAGCAAATGTTATCAAATCTGTTTCTCTCGTTATCGTAAAAACCTAACTTACCATAAGTATAAAATTAATAAACAAGAACTAGTATCCGTGTAAGAAGTTCGCGATTTGGGCGTTGTTATAGACAATCAATTAAAAAAAACTTAAATTTGATAAACATATTAACGTCATCGTCAAGAGAGGTTTTAAAATGCTAGGATTTGTATTAAGAAATTCAAATGAATTAAAACATTCTACTTCTAAAATTAAATTGTTCAATTCACTTGTTAGGCCTATTTTAGAATTTAATAGCAACATCCAAATGTTGCTATTAAATTCTAAAATGGGCCTCTGGGATTCCAAAATCCGCAATATGAAATTTATAATAAGCGCCTAGAAAGCGTCCAAAAACGCTTCCTTTGTAATTTGTCATACAGGGACTTTAGGTCTAAAGCACTTCATGGATATGAAAATAGGTTAAAACACTATAAATTGATAATTTTCAAAAGTCGTAGAAAGAAATTGGACTTAATTTTCTTACATAAAATAATGAATGTCAAAATACATTGCCCAGAATCGTTACACATGCTACAGATTAATGCCCCTTCTAGACTACCTAGAAAAAATACTTTGAATTTATTTAATATACCATCGTCAAATACCAACCTAGGATTTTCTGCTGTTTTGCCAAGGATCTGTAAGGTTTACAATAGCTTTTCAAAAATTAACGAATTGGACATTTGTGTTGATCTAACTTTATATAAAAACCACATTAATAGCCTACTAACAATTAAAAAAAAGTGCATGTTGTGTTTGTCTGTAAAAGATTGTAACACTTAAATATTAGTTGAATATTGTGTATTAATGTTAAGTAACAGTGTATACAGTTGTTGGCAAACCTTAAATAAAATAAATAAATACGCTTTGGAAGAAGGAACTAAAGGCATTAAATATGTCTTTGCCGTCTGGAAACTCTGTTCCGTTCAAAGTTAATTTTTTAGGGTAAGGTGAGCCACCACGAAGTGCTTTTATATATGTCCAAAAAAGCTTTGGATTGTTTTTCAAGTTGCGCTCGCAGTGTGTAATGTAGTCAGTTAAACATTTCTTTCGTATCAGACGCTCTCTCGACCTTAATAATGAAAATTCGTCATAGTCCAGTTTATTCTTATACTTTTTCCACCGCCCATGTGCTTTAGATTCTTCCTTTATTATGTTTATCAGGGCAAGCGAGTACCACTTCGGATATGATCGTTTGCCCGAGGTACGATTGATTGGAACATATAACTTGATGCATTCGTTGATATTATCATACATGAAGTCGATAGCTTCATCAAGGGTGCCAGTAGATAGTTTAGACCAATCCTGATTAATAAAGTAGTCGTTAATAGATGAATATGGTGCCTTTCGAAAATTATACCTTTCAGTGGAGACCTCACGCAATGGTGTAATGGTTAAGTCCAATACGGTGAATATAAATGAAGGGTGAGCGCGGTCTTCGCTGAGAAGTGGTAAAGAAGCAGGGGTCAGGTTAACTGG